>JAEQBH010001901.1:0-1200000 GCA_016808115.1 Tetrastigma voinierianum | reverse complement strand
CAAATGTCCTAGAACTTGTTAGATTATTAGTCAAGGCGAAAACCTAGGCAATACCACTAACAGGAAATGATATAGGCCATCCTTGGAAGTTTGAGAATTTAAAGCCAACCCTTATGATATGCATAAGCATGCACATCAGTTCCTTATTTGAGCCAATAGCCAATCTTATCATCAACCATCAACTGGAAAGCCCAAATCTTTCCTTAAACATGATCCTACTAGTAAAGAACCCTTATTTGCCCATATTACATGACACATACAGAAATGAGAAAAGAGGACAAGTTTGGGGGAATATTATTGAAAGCTATGGAGAAGGATGAAAAGGGTTGAGAAAGAAAAATTCATTAAGATAAGAAGATATGAAGAGAATTAAGAAAAGAAGCTGTAAAAAGTGAAACATCAAGGAGGAATGAGTTTGGTCTTGTAGCCTTCCTCCATTGAACAATTAAGTTCTTAGGGGTGTTCAACACCTAGTACCCTAATGCCAACTAGTATGGGAGTTACTGGCCCAAAGTTCGTTAAGGGAGGTAGAAAGCTTAAAAAGACACAACATTGCACCTTTCTAGAAACCTTGATAAAAGATGAAAAGTGAAAAAGCTTCTAAGATAAGGAAGAGAAGTTATAGTATGATTGTGGTTAATGAAAAGAAAAATACAAAAATAGAGAGTATGCAAAAAGATGCACAAAACTAGATGAGGAGGTTAGAAGCTTGATATCAATGATGCTTAATGAAGGCAAGAGTGCTAAGTTGTTAGTGATGTATGGGTAAAATTTGAGCCTAAATTGTCAAATTTATCCACCCGATTACCTAAATACACATGACAAACTGAGACCTATTTGATCCTGAAAGGTGGTGATATGCTTACATTAGTGGAGATTAATATGAAAAACAAGCATATGGGACTTAAATAATGAGGGAGAAGTGTGCCAGGCCAGGTATTATCTAGAAGATTAGCTAATTACCAAAGAAAAGAGAAGACAATCACATACTCTGGTCGAGGTTGAATAATTGAATTGTTACATTATAAATTATTTAAGTGATTAGTGAACTTAATTAGAAAAATCTTCACATTGTAACGACCGATACCAAATAATACAAGTTTTTAAACGTTTGACCAAGGTTGACCAAGTTTGACCAACAATTAGTATGTGGGCCCCGAGTTGACTTTTTGAGATGAACTCATTTAGGTTGACTAAGGCGCCATTTCGTAGGCCTCGTCGATACAAGTTCATAGAAGCGAGTTGAGCGTCAAATCCAGACTTACGAATAGAAAGTTATGGCCGGGGAGAGTTGAAGCAACTTGATGCTGTGAGTGTCGAGTCGTCCAGGAGTTTTTACACGGCGACCCTAGGCTCTATATAAACCTAGTTTTGCGTGCCAAATAGAACCCTAGCCCTTAAAACACTCATTTTGAGCTCCAAAACCCTAGAAAAAACTCCCCAATACTGTGAACACCGAACTGGGTCGTTTCGACCCATTTTTAGACCAAACGGGTTTTAGTGAAATTGGACATTTTTATGAGTTATTGGAAGGTTCAATTTCGAAAAATTAGCCTTCGGGTGAAAAGCCCCAATTTTGGTCGTCCCATAGGGCTGTTTGTATAATTGGACATGTCGGGTCTAATTTAGATAGTTTCGTTCTAAAGATTTTCTAAGACATTTGGGCATCCGATGTCTTTGGTTAGGATATTGAAGCCTAAGCGGTATTTTTATATTGTCTGACTGATCCGTTAGAGCTGAGACGATCCTGCGGGGAAGCGGGCTGAGCATCACGTAGTTAGTGAGTGGTCATATATGTTTTAAATGCTGAGGTATTATTATGATATATAATTGTAGTTAATTATTATATATATAACATTTGATCAAAAGCGGTTGGTTATGCATAAATATAATTATCACATTTTTATATAGACTGAAGTTATCATTTCATGTGGATTTTGTCAACATTTTAAATATTTGGAAATTTCACGGAGTTCATGGATATGTTGTGGTATTTAAACATTTTTGGTACATGGATTGAGTTTTAAACCACTTTGGTATTGTTTTTAAGAAATGGATTTTGAGATTTTACCAAATGATTTATATCTGATATCGTTGGAAAAGTATATGTGAGTAAGGAAACGGTTACATATTATTTCCACGGCCGTGATGTCGGGATTACCCGAAGGTTTATTAGTTTGCCATGGTGTCGTGAGGTTGGTTCCATCCAACGGTCATATATTATTTCCACGATCGTGATGTCGGGATTAACCTAAGGTTTATTAGTTTGCCACGGTGTTGTGAGGTTGGTTCCATCCAACAGGTCATATATTATTTCCACGGCCGTGATGTCGGGTTTACCCGAAGGTTATTAAGTTGCCACGGTGCCGTGAGGTTGGGTTTACCCGACAGGTTTATTATTATCACTATTACCACGACGCCTATCGATGTTGAGGGTCGTGAGGTGGGGTGTCCCACGGTGTATGATGGGTATATGGTAAGGTACATTGCTGGTTCTGAGTAAGCTATAACCATTTCAATATTTATGGTTATTGTATTTTCATGATTATTTTTACGACATGATGGTTATATATATTTTATGCTCAATTTTTTTATGTTGTGAACAAATTCAGGTTATAATTTTCTTAATAATATTGTCGGTTAAATTTTTGAGTATGAATTCCATATTGTTGACTTGGGTATAAGTTTGGGTTTGTGAAATGATTCCATGGGAGCCTTACAAAAGAGTGGGCATTAGTCTTAAGAGAAGAATTTTAAAATAAAAAACATTATTTTCCTTATAAATTATACCACTCGATTTATTATCTCGCGTTTTATTGTTTTAAATCAGTTCTCTGAGTTCGGGCGGTCAGTAGAGACTGCCTATGCCAAGCTTTCTACATACATCTTCTGACAATTTGCGGAGTACTCTATCTTATCTATACGCGCTATTTTATTGGACTTATTTATTTTCATTTGTACCCTAAATTCGCAAACACTCTTAGAATGCTCTGATCTTAGTATTGAACTCATATGAGTCCTTATTATGTGTGTTTGTGGTTATGACCTACAGTAAGATAGGTCGGTTGTGGATTTGAGTTGTTGTGGATCTTTTTATATATTTGAGATATTATATTAATGCATGTGTCTACTTTCTTTCTTAAAGTGGGGTTCCATTGGATATTTCCTATGGATTGTACAGTGGGAACTTCATAGGCGGGACCACCGGGAGGAATCTTAGGAGGTTTCGAGTCGGGTCTGTCATCACGATCTAGATTAGAAACATGTTTAGAGATAAATTTACAGCTGACTTATATTCCTTGCCAAATTATGAACTCAAAAGTATTACGTCCTTAAAAATAAAAGCTAAATTGTTTGAGAACAAACAAAATTTTCTTTTCTTTGGCAGGAACAAACAAAGCTTTAAGTGGGGAATTTGGCTTCGTCTATTTTAATCCATTTTTACGCATATTTTAAAAGTTTATGATACATTTTAATGTTGAATTATGGAAAATTCACCAACTTTTGTTTTGCAGGTTTGATATGAAAAATAGAGAATTCTAGCAAGAAAAGAAGAAAAATTGGCCAAGGCAGCAAACTATGTCGCGACATAGTATCGAGTATGCGATATGTCACACCACGATTTCAGTGTGATTCATGTTATTTTACCATCTCTTTTTTTTTTTTCACAACGTGAGTCTCTAACATAGGACTCTTTCAAAATCCAACACTTTGCATAAAAGGGGCTACCACTAGCCCTACACACCATATATATCAACTTGTATTTCTTCCAAAACACAGTCCAAAACTCCACTTAGATGTCCTTTAAAAACATAATTAAAACTCAACTCAGTCTCAAAACATATATATATACATGTCTGTGCGAGAGTAAGTCCTCAATGCACCAAGACTATACACTTACATGATCAAAATAATATTTACACAAAATCAAAAACTTTCTACAAAGTGTCCCAAACTAATCATAAGCCAAATATACAATGACCCATGATCGATATGGTATCCAAAATATACAGTGTGAACCTCCACACAACACTAGATGTTCCTCAAAATGTATGCCCGACCACCAGCATGCTAAGGCTGATGCACAATTCCCCAACCTCCAAAACCCTGCAAGTCAAACTCTCAAGTCATGCAGTTGGTCTACGTGCACGCATCTAAGGTGGAGAGAATAATGAGGTGAGTTCGGCAACTCGATAAGTGAATCCATAACAAGCATGCTTATAAAAACATTTCAAAATACAAATAATTCAACACATCTCGAAAACAGGCATTTTCAATTAATAGGTTGATGTGAAAGAAATGGATGCAATACTACAGCGTCTGGCCTCATCGGTGACTCTTTGAGCTTTCTTGAGGACTAGCCCGATCATCCCGAACAACGACAAATTGCAGGACTTACTGCGAGGATATGCCACATCGTATAACGACAAATTCTTGGGGTTACCACCGGGGGGATATGCCCATCCGTATATCTGTGACCTTTACGGGACTACAACCGGGGGATAGTCATAGTCAGTGTCCACTCATCAATCCGGACTCTCACACAGTCCCATACCCATGTCATGCTTTAAAACAATTTCACAAAGCATTCATCCACATGGATATTTAAAAACATCATGTACCAGTTAATTCAAAGAATTCCATAGATATAAAAATATACACATTTATATATATCATTAGAAATCACCACGAGTTCAATCATGGAGATGATACGAGTTTGACAAACCATGGCATAAGCGGGAGAAGGTTACAAGATCCCTACCTTTCCTTGGATTCAAAATCTAAATCTCCCAAGGAAGTCAAAGCCCAGGCTACTCGAAGGATACGCAATTAACGAGTCATAAGATTTCTTGGCCTCAGGCTGTCAGGGTTACATAAAATTACCCAATTGGTTACCATTACTACTTCCACCACTCGAGATCCACACATATTCTTATACCTACAAACATAAACCTTGATCCTTCAAGAGCACTCTCTTTTACTTACTAATATCAACATTTGCTTACCCCTTATTAGGGTAACACAAATAACACAACATGTGCCTTGTTTCAGCCTATCTCAGGTCCCCTTTTTTTTCTTTTTCTTAACTTCTGTTTGACCAGCCAGCACACTTTTTGTTCACTATGGTCTTTACGATAGAAGTTCTCCTATCTCACCAACTTGGCCTCTTAAATCAGGTCATTCGGACCTCGGAATCAAGAGTTATGGTTTTTGCACTCTGACCTCCCGAGACCAACCTGGGACAGAGATCTGTGTCCTCACTTCACCCTTACTTGGCAGAATTATGGGAACAAATGAGCCATATTTGGCCAAACACCCCTCTTCATGAAGTTACGCCCCTATGGCTACTTTGAGAGGGATTTTGGTCCACTCATTTTGGATCAATATAACTCAACTTGACTCAAAAACAGGGCTGCTCAGAACATGGGACAGAATCTGTATCCTAACTTTCAACCTCAAATTCAAAGGGTCTTATGGTAGGATTTAGTTCTTGATTTACTTCTAGACATTCGAAGGACTAGGTCTTGGGCTTCTTCTCCAGCTGGAATCATCCAGTTCGGGTTCTTTAGGCCAACTTATGGCCCAGAAACACTGTCATAGGGGTCAGAAGCTGAATGGCACCTCCCTTGGACACACACACACATGCCATCTTCTAGCTGGTCTTTTCGATTTAGGGTTCACAAACACATAGCACATCAAATCTGAGTTGAGATATAATCCCAACAAAACCCTAGAATATATCAAAGTCCATAAGAAATACATTGAAACCTCAAAAGATCATGTTTACATACCTTAGTGAGCACTTGCGAAACCAAGCTTTCCTTAAAGCCTTTTCTCCTCCTTCTCTCTGGCCTCTCTAGAACTCTCTCTTTCTGTTTCCAGAATTTTCCACTTCCCTGCAAGTTGGTCACAGCATCCAAACCAAGAGAAATTGGTTTGCTTGGCACATGACAAGCTCTTCTCTTACTTGCCATGTGTGAGATCTCTACCATGCATATATGAGGTGTCATGCACTCATGTTCACATAAGCTCAAGGATATTACAATTTAGTCCTCTCCACTAACAAGTTTTCAAAGTAGTCCTTCAGCACATGCCCAGTACAAACCCTAACAAAGCCACTAAACACCTATTTATAATTGGCCTGCCATAAAAATGCAATCCTAACACACTTTAACTAATCCTCTAATTCAAACCAACCATTAAGATGGCTAATCTTAATCACAATTTAAAATATCATAGGGCATAAGTTGCATTTATACAAAATCCTTACTTGAATATAACAAACATATACAGTGTTACACGATAGAATTCAATATAACCGTAGTATGTCATGATAAGGATAAGTGGCGCAAATGAAATAAGGGCTGTGACACAATTTAAGATGGACTAACTAATTTATGTCGTGACAATGGATTTTTATGTCGCGACATAGTGGGAGCAACTCATGAAGAAGAATGTCGCAACATTCCTTACTCTATCGCAATATTGATCAAGCAAATGGCATTGGAACCTTGTCGCAAAATCTTACAATTATGTGGCAATATAAGAAACGAAGTCATCAGATGAACTCTATCGCGACAAAAGACAACCCTGTTGCGATATAAAATGGCAAAACAATGAAACAATGTGCCTGCGACAAAGTTTTCTATGTTGCAATAGACATTTCAACTAAGGACAAGACCAAGGCAGATTTTATGTCGCAAAAGAAGAAAACTATGTCATGACACAACATTCAGAGTCAACAATGAAAAATACGCAGACTTTGTCGCGACATTGAATTTTTCTATTACGACAGAGAAAACTTGAGGTTGAGGTGAATGTTGTCATGACAAAAAGTGAGGAGAATGACAAGAAGATTGTTGTGACATAGAAACAGATGTTGCGACATAATAATAAACTGAAGGCAGACATCTCTGTATCATGACCGAAGGAAATTATGTCGTGATAAAAATTTAATAGAGTTAGAGATTTCTATCGCGAAAGAAGTTTTCATTGCGACGAGAGAGAAAATGGAGAAAGATAAGTGGGAGCAAGAAGGCAGTTTGTGTGACAAGAATTCAATGTTGCAACAAAGAGTTCAGCCAACAAAGGAGTAAAGAAGACTTTGTTTCAACATGGAAAGAGTTTGTCATGACCGCAGAGATTAAGTCTCGTGTCTGGCTTGACACCACTCTATCCCGACAAAGAAAAAAAGTGCGACCATGACAAAAAATCCATGCTACTAGGAGAAACTCTGTCACAACAAAGACAAATATTGTCGCGACATAAATTGAGGATAACAATAGAAAGAATGTTGCAACATAATAGAGAATGTTGCAACAAAGTTGAAGAGCTAGAGGAGGAAATTTATGTTGTGACAAAAGAAAAAGAAATCTGTCGGGACATAGAAGCGAACAACATCAAACGAGAACTATGTACGACAAAGTTAAATTGTAATACCCAACATAATGAAGAGAATAGCATGAAAGAATGTGGCGAAACTACGAATACGACGGGGCCCAGGCGACAAAGATAAGAACCATGTGAAGCGGGCTTTCTTTGTTGCGATAAAGTGCTTCAATTTGACTATAATTTTGGAATCCCTAATTTATTCCTTGAAGTGCGGCCCATCATTAAAAGCTCTATAAATATGAAGCGCATCGAGCAACGTGCGTAGCTTCATAAATCCAAGACTTACGAGTGGCAGAAGACTCTTTGTATATTATTTTCTTTTATTTTATCTTTTATTTCCTTTTTAATAGATTTATTTGGAGGCGTTTGTTTTTAGTTAGTTTTTATTTGTTTGGATTTGAGTAATGGGCGTGTGCGACTTTGGTGGAATTCATTTGTAAACTTTTCTCTCTCTACTTTATTATTTACGCTTTGATGGATTTTAAAATTTATGGAGTTCATTTATTTCAGTTTGTTTACAATCTCAGTGAATTTTCTTGATCAGTTAGTCACTGATTTATGTGAACTAGTTTTGAAAGATTGAGCTTTAAGAATGAGTTGATGGTGATTGTTATTTTTCTGCACAAAGTGGAAGAACGCCTTAGTTAGAATTCCTGAATTTATTTGATTGGTATTATTTTTTTAGCAATTGTTCTAAGTACTAGTCTAGTGTACCCCGAACAAAGTACTATATCTTGCTTTCTGCATTTCTAGGGGCCTGCATTGACACGAGAGATGGAGAATCCTGAGGGTATAGAGTAGTTCCTTGTGGGTATGGTAGACTAATACTTTGGAACTAATGGACTCTGAAAGATTACTCAGATAGATCACTAACTTACTCATGGTTTAAGGATAGTTTGATAAAGTATCAGTTTAATCGCTCAGAGGTTTCTCCTCTTTCTGATGAAAGGATTCTGATCCCGTGTTAGCGAAGATCTAAGCAAGGAGATGGAAAATTTCATCAAGATTGAAGGATGAGGTGCCAATTAAAGTGGAGAAGGCCTACAATATCCTGTCTATAGAGCAAGAATTCTTGAGTCCACAAGATTTGAGTATGAAATGCGAAAAGGGAAAAACACCAAGATCTTAGAAAGAGGATTATATCTTACAAGTAACTAATTAGATCCATGAGTCAGAAATGAACATGAATCTCTAATTAGTGAAAGGTATGGTTAAGGGGGAAATCCAAACTATACTACAAGGCATCTTTGACAAATTAAGCTTTCCAACTTATGGTTTAGCTATGATTCAAAATGATGTAGAAATTGACAATTATTCATTGGTCTATTTCCTAGTGTTGTCTCACTCAGTGAACTCTCAAATCCACTTTATTAATTTTTTTATGTATACTAGTGAAATTATTTTATTATTATTTCATTAGTTTTATGATCATTTTAACATTGGAGTTCAAATGGTAAGGATCTTGAGTAGTTGGGGTAGTTAGTCTTTTGATTTATCATTAATCCTCCTTAAGAACTGATATCTTGGACTTAAAAATCCACTTTTATTGCTTGAGCGACTGTGCACTTGCGAGTGATTTAGACCAAACACAAATTTCAAGTGATCGAGTTTACAAAAAAGGACAAACACATATTTTCTGTCAAAATAAAGGCAAACAAGTTTTAGTAGCCGTTGCAGGACCCTAGTTAGTCTTTGGTAGCCGTGTCGAAAAATTGGTCAACAAGTTTTTGGCGCTATTGCCAAGAATTAGATAATAGTCCTTTAGTTGCAGTGTCATAAATTTGGATATATAATCTAGTCTATCAACAAGTTTTTGGTGCCATTGCCGTAGACTTTATTTAGTCTTTAGCAACAGTGCTAATTACTTGGAAAATTTGATCTATATAAAAATCAGCAAACAGTCTTCTACCTTGCCGGTCATTATCTCATCTTATCTCTCTCAAGTGGAAGAGGAAAATATGTTGAGAGTGCTTTGTTCGGTTATTTGCATGTATATAAATTTTTGCATAAAAACAACCAAATCAAGCAAGTGTATGAATGCAAATGTCTGATGGCTTTTTATTAACCTAATGTCGAACCCATGGAAAAATTAGTTAAATGGGAGTTAAGTACACTACTAAAAGAAATTCCTTATCTCTGACCATGATGATTAATAAAATCAAACTCACTTAAACCCAACCTAAATCTTGAAACTAAGCAAATCGGAGTGAAGTGAAATGGAATAAAACTCTAATGATTAACTCTAGGCCAGTTTGCATCCATTGGCAGGTTTATGACTTAAAATAGTAAAATCTTGATTAACATGAATACAGTCATGCACACCCGAGGAACCTGTCCCGAGGTTTACACTTTCATGCCTCCCCTCGATTTCTCACACTTCATTCCTATTCTCCTTTCGGTCCTTCTAAGTTCAAAAGTGTGATACTGGTTCTATGGTGAATCAATCCTTGGGAATTCTATTGGTCTTCTTTTGGTCCTTACAATAGAATATCCTGGGTTATGCTCCGATCGATCTCCTTCCGGTCCTTACGATCTTTACATAAGATTGAATGTTGTCAATCTTAATAAAATCCACCTAGCACTAGGCATTCCTAATTTCCTAGGTCTCTTTGATTAAGTTAAATTGATTTTACTAATTGTGGGACATTAAAGGTAGAAACTGAATCCACTGAGGGGATGTTTCCCAGCTGTCACTTACAGAACCCCTTGAGCTCTGGGTTTCAATTTCACCCTGCGAATTGCACCTTGATTGGGTGAAACTAAAGTAAAGATCTGAAAACAAACATGGTTCTTATAAATCATTAAACAAAACATTAATTCCCCATACCATTTCAATAACTTAGCTGAGGAAGGTAATACTCATAAATAGCGCTTAAAAGCGATAATATCATATTTGCCAATAAATCAGTGAAGGATTGGTCACGGTAAATTCAGAATAAATAAATATATAATAATCCCTCCGACTCAAACCCTGCTATAGATATCTTGGCAGTTCAAAATCTTAAATATGAAGCCGAAATGACAAATCAGGTGAAATGGAAACATGAAAATCTAAACTGAAACCAAAACCACAGCGATGATCGCTCCACCTGTCTGGATTTGCCCTCTGGATCTAACTAACTTTGGTATCTCACATCATAGGAAATGGGTAATGGTCGCGTTCAAATGCAGATCATGATACATTTCAGTTCTTTGCCGAAGATGAACTGACTTTGCGGAGGAACACGTGTCTCTTCTCAAATAATCGATCTTCTGGGTTCACTGGGTGAACTGAGAGTGATTCCTCACGAATCTGGTGTTTTATCACATAAACGTAGTGATCTTTATATGGGACCTTTTAGCTGACAGATACCTCTACCTAGCGACAGAGATTCTCACTTCTTTAGATTAGTTTTGCTGTATGTTTCAATATTTGTTTTACTTGATTTTTCTTTGTTCTCAGAAGCCAACAGTATGAATGGAGAATAATGCAATATTGGTGATCAGGATATGAATCTGGCATTTTGAAGTTATATAATAGATGAAAAAGTATACTCAAAATGCATGCATCAGATTCACCAAGATATTAGAAGAACAGGCGGATTAATAGTCTTGGTTGATATGAGAGAATACTCTTAGAAAATGATAGTGTATCTAATAATCAAGCCCAAATAAGACTTAACCCAACTATGAAGGAAGTGGTACGCAAGGAAGTCTTAAAATGGTTTGATGTAGGAGTAATTTATCTTATTTTCGATAGCCCATGGGTGAGCTCAGTCCAAGTAGTGCCCAAGAAAGGTGGGACGACAATCATTAAAAATGAAAACAATGAGTTAATCCCAACAAGAACAGTAAGCAGCTGGAGAATCTGCATTGACTACAGGAAGCTGAATAAAGCCACTAGGAAAGATCACTTTCCTTTGCCATTCATTGATAAGATGTTGGATAGGTTGGCAAGTCATGAGTTGTATTGTTTCCTATATGGATATTTTGGTTACAACCAGATTTCTATCGCTCATGAAGACCAAGAGAAGACAACTTTCACATGCCCTTGTGGAACTTTTGCAGTCAGACAAATGCCATTTAGGTTGTGCAATGTGATAGGCTTATTCGTTATATATAATAAACTATGCAATAAAGTGCCTACTCTACGCAAGTATACACTGCCATAATAAAGTAAAATTTGGCAATTTAATATCATCCATAGACATGTGGGATGCTAAGTACCAAAATGAGAATCTCTTATATCTAAGCCAAAATTCCATTCTATTATCTTTTGAAAAGGCTTCCAAGGTGACTCTTGCCTAATTTAATTATAAGTCTCTCACAAGGTCAAATAACCAACCAACTAACACTAGGTTTCTTGCTTCTCAACTCAACCCCCAAGCATTAGAGATGCTTTAAGACCCAAGAATCTCACACTCCTAATTACCGATAATTTCTACATTACCCGTCTAATTAGGTTGATTCACCTATGTCTAATTCCTTACTCCCTTCTCAAATCTTGTAAGTAACCACTCACCATATTGAGATTAGTTAGAAATCAATATGCAAATAGTGACCAAGTATGAATCAATAAATAGGAAATCACAATTAGACAATAGAAATAAGAAAATCAGCTTTTAAATATAAGATTCATATCCAAAATACAACCAAAACCCTAGACTATGAAATTAAAGAATTATAGAGGTCTGGTACATCACAAAATTTGAATAAAACATGAGAAAAGAGAAAGAGGAAACTCTATTGGTCAAAATAATGGTGAGTCTTTGATCTTCTTCCCCAAATCCTAAGTTCTTTTCCTAATCTTGAAGAACCACTACCAATCCTCCTCTTTGGTCCCAAAGTGCAGACAAAGTCTGACTAAGGCCAACCCCCTTGCAAATTAGGGCATTATTGCTTATATACCTCAAAGAGATCGCCTCCCGAATGCCAAACTGGGCTAGACTTGCGAACAGGCCCAACGACGTCTCAACGTGGGGTTATGGAGACATTATGTTGTAGGACGTTGCTGGGATCAATGTCGCTACGTGAGAATGTCATGACATTGGAATCGAATCTGAATTCCTCCATCTTTAAGCCTCTAAAATGCCTCCAAATGACGTAATGTAACCTAAAATGCAAAATGAAACTAAATATTAATAATGAAGTGAAAACGCCACTTATTTATGTATAAAAGAGATAAAAAACGTACTAAAACCCGAGTATTTAATGAGTGCTTTAGACACTCATCACAATGGCCCGAGCACATTTCAACGATGCATAATGGCTATATTTTTAGACATGGTGGAGAAGTCGATTGAAATTTTTATGGAAGACTTTTCAATGGTAGGGGCCTCATTTGATGATTGCCTTGGGAGTTTAGAGTTGATCTTGAAGAGATGGAAAGAGACCAACCTTGTCCTTAATTGGGATAAATGCCACTTTATGGTGGAGGAAGGCATTGTTTAGGGACATAGAGTATCTGGCAATGGGATCGAGGTGGATAAGGCGAAAATTGAGACAATTGAGAAATTGACACCCCTATCAGTTAGTGGAATTAGTAGTTTCAGCCATGTGGGTTATTACAGAGGTTCATTAAAGGCTTTTAACAATAGCAAAACCCCTTTCTTTCAACCCTATTGATGCATGAATTCCATTTGTTACGAGAATCGCATTAATCTTACCAATCTCAAGATAAGCTCGCCTCTGCATCCCACAGATAGCCTCCGGATTGGGAACTTCCATTTGAACTAATGGGTGATACAAGTGACTATGTGGTTAAGGCAATTTTTGGACAGCGGAAGAACAAGGTGTTTCATGCCATATACTATGTTATCAAAACTCTAAAGGAAGCACTAATGAATTATGCCACAACTAAAAAAGAGTTTCTAGCAATAGTCTTTGCTTCTGAAAAATTTCTGCCCTACTTTATTAGTAATAAGGTCGTTGTCTTCACGGATCACTTGGTCATAAAACACTGAATAAAGAAGGACACTGCTTCCATTTCATACAATGGGTCCTTCTTTTGAAAGACTTTGATGTGGAGATAAAAGACAAGAAAGGATAAAAAAATTTGGTACTCCACCACCTTTCAAGACTAGAATTGGAGGATAATGAGGCCTCACAAGTTCACATCAATGATAGCTTCATGAACGAGCAATTGCTAGCTATTTCCCATGCTGATTGGACGCCATGGTTTGCCAACATCGTGAACTACCTAGTTGCCAGAATTCTCCCTTTGGACTTAACTTCTCAACAAAAGAAATGGTTTTTTGTTGAATTAAACCATTTTTTATGGGAGAATCCCATTCTATATCGACATTGTGTTGATAAGATGATTAGAATATGTATCCCAAAAAACAAAATGAGAGTTTTCCTTCTCCATTATCATTCTTTGGAGTGTGGTGGACATTTTAGTGGACAAAGGACAGCATCAAAGGTGTTACAATCAAGGTTCTATTGGCTTACCTTGTTCAAGGATGCTCATTCATTTGTGAAAACCTATCATAGATGTCAAAAAAAGGAAACATTTAGAGAGAAAAACGAAATTCCCTTGAATTCAATCTAAGAAGTCGAACTGTTTGATGTTTAGAGAATTGATTTCATGGGCCCATTCCCATCATCTTGCGGAAACAAATACATACTATTGGAAGTGCACTACGTACCTAAGAGGGTGGAAGCTATCCCCACGATTGTTTCAGACAAGTGGTCAAGAAATTCTACAAGGCATCTTCTCGAGGTTTGGAACCCTACGACAATTGTGAGCGATGAAGGACGCACTTTTTAACAAGTTGTTCAATCACTTTTGTCCAAGTATGATTAAGACAACGATAATCCTGGTCATCATCCATAATGTAATGGCCAAGCTGAAATTTTCAATCAGGAAATAAAAAGGATCCTAGAAATAACTATGAACGTATCTCGAAATGATTGGTAGGCAAAGATGGATTATGCACTTTGGGCGTATCGGACAACTTTCAAAACTCCGATAGGGAACTTTCCCTATAGGTTAGTCTTTGGCAAAGCATGTCATCTCTCGGTGGAACTCAAGCATAGAGCTTATTGGGTAACAAGGAGGTTTAATATGGACTTCCAGGTGGCTGGAGAGAAGAGGTTGTTGAAACTCAATGAACTTGATGAATTTCGGCATTAAGCCTATGAGGATGCTAAGATGTACAAGGAAAGAACCAAGGCATGGCATGACAAGCACATTATGAGAAAAGAATTTGGGCCGGGTCAATAGGTCCTTATCTTCAATTGAAGGTTGAAATTGTTCCTTGGAAAACTGAAATCAAGATGGTCGAGACCCTTCCTTGTCACTCAAGTATTGCCATATAGGAGTGTGGAATTGTCTCACTTGGAAATGGGAATTTTTAAAGTGAATGACGGCGTTTGAAGCCTTATTTAGGGGTGCAATTGAGATGAGAAAATCCATCTCTATATTGAAATCTTCATAAGACGTGGGGATGTAATAAGCTATTTTCTTTTTCATTACCGAGTGTGATCAACATCGAGTTTCAAGGAAGTCGAGCTAGCGACATTAAACTTAGTGCTTCTTAGAGGCAACCCTTGTTATTTTAGTTTGTTTTGCATGTTAAATTTGTTTTTATTGTTTATGTTAGTTCAGTTTGTGTTCGTCAGGGCTTTGAAGCTACCTTCATGTTTTGGGAAACTTAAACATTGAAGAGAATGTCACGTGCCTAATGTCAACCATCTACATCCAAGCAGAGCATGCTCTAGAAGATTTTCCTCACAAACCACCTCAACTCAAGCCAATTGATCAAACTGGATCATCTAGGGGAGTTCTCTACTCTTACCTTTCATATTTCATACATTGAGGACAATGAATGTTTTAAGTTTGGGGGGTATCCCTTTGCTTCAATTATCCAAGACAATGCATGCTTTTATATGTTTCCACTTTTTAGGTTATTTTTACTTTGTTTGTGTTTTTGGTTGAGTTTGTTTAGGACTGACTGTGATGCCTATGATAAATATCAATTGAACTTTTATTTCGCATGAAGAAAATGAGAGATTGATGAACATAAAGCATAATGGTTTGACCATGTAGTTGTAGACCTGACCACATGTCTCAATATTCTAAACACAAGTCATGTACCCTTTTGGTCAATACTACTTGGTTTAGAGAAGAATTAGGTGATCACTACATATTTTGATCTCTTAAGGCCCTAGAACTTGTTTAATTATCACTTGAGGTGAAATCCTAGGTAACACAACAATTAGGAAATGATATAGACCATCCTTGGATCGGTTGAGCCTTTCTAGCTAACCTTTATGTGCATTGATCTATAGTCACCCAATTTGAGCCAAATTAGCCATTTTCTTTTTAAGAAATGCCAAGAATGAGCCCTTTAACCCTTTTTGTTGAATTCCCTTCAGTAGAAAAACCCTTGTTTAACCTAACATGTTGCTTTCAATGTCATATCTTGAGAAGACATGTAGTGTGAATTGGGAGGTTGGTTGAAGTAGGTCCGCTATGAATGGAAATCAAAGGAAAGTTGGGATAGAAAAAGAAAGAAAAAGAAAGAATAAACAAAGGAAGAGTTAGTTTGATCTTGTAGCCATACTACCTTAAGCAAGTAAGTTCTTAGAGGTGTTTGTTGACCAAATTTTCGACACGACTACCAAAGACTAATTAAAGTCCCCGGCAACGGCACTAAAAACTTGTTAAATGGCCAAAATATGGCCAAGGGAAGTGAATGTGGTGAATACTCAAAAACTGAAATGAAAAGTATTACCAACACTCATCCCCTTTCCACAAGTGCACGGGTCATACAAGTAATAAAGTGGACTCTAGAAGTCCGGATATCGTACCCACGAGGATTGGAGGTTCTTTTTAATTGGAATTTGAGCACCCCGATTATAAGTGATCTTCACTATTTAGGCGACCAAATAGGATGTGGAATAAAATCAATTTAACTGAAATAAAAACTAATTTAAAACTATTGCTAAAATCTAATAAACAAACAACTACTTAAGTCTAAAATGTATGAAGAGAGGCTACAGGGATGGTGATAATCATTTAACAATCAATTTGCATTTCCTTGAAAGCGCAACATTTGTGAGTTGAATGCTGGATTTGTCCAAGAGCAATGTAGTATAGCTTGGTTTCCTCCACACACTATATATTTCACTAATTAGATAATCACGTTCCTTCTAGATACATGGGTCTAATAAGTTACTTATAGGATATAATCCACTTTCTAAGAATTAGGTATTTTTCCTTTCCAGTACTTCACACCCTTTTCTTAGGACTGAAGACTGTTTGCCCCTATAGACAAGATAATGCAAGCCTTCTCTAATGTAATTGGTATCTCAGCTATCAAATCTAATAAAGTTCTTTCTTTTCTTGATTAGATCTATTCTAACACGAGATCAAGGTCATTCTATTATATTGAGGTCAAACCTCTAAACATTGAACTGATACATCATCTAATTAATCCTCACACCATGAGTATATTAGTGATATATCAAAGTAATCTTTTAGAGTTTACACCTATACATAGTCTAACATACCCCTGCTTCTACTTTACTCTTAGGAATCTCCATCTCTATGTCACTTAGAGGGCCTTTTGGAAATCAGAGTAAAGATACATCTCTTTTTTGGGTAAAAGCTTAAGAACAACTCATTATATGAACAATGCCAATTATATAAAATCAGTTTTCAAACCCATAAAAAAACTGAAAATCTGAATGTTCAACAATTAATCCCCACCCTTATAGGGTGTTTAATGTTCCATTACTAGATTCTAATCATCACCAATCAAACAAGAAGTAAGAAAATGAAGAAAGAAATCAAGAGACAAGGAGTGATAGAAAAATCCAGATTTGAGTTTCAAGATTTGTCTGAACAGTAATGAATCTGAATCTCTGATGTACAGCACCGAAATCTCTTCAATACAAATAAAAATCTGCTCTAAAACTACTCTAAGATCTACTAAAAATCAAAACCCTAAGCTTAACTGAAAAAAAAAATTGGTTAGAGAAGGTTTGTAGAGAGAAACCCTAATGAGAGGTTTTCTCCCCACCCTCCCCCCCATTTTTTTAAAAATGAATATATATATATATATATATATATATATAGTCCCGGGTGTGAAAATGAGCTTGAAAAACAGCCAAAAATATCAAATTTTAGGCTTTTCTTATGTTTTTCCAGCACTTGAGTCGCGACATCAGCATTTTTAAGTTGTGACGTCAACATTCTGGAGTTGTGATATCAACATTTTTGAGTCGCGACTTCAGCATTCTGGATGCCCACCGCCATGTCTCTACATAATAAAACTTTGTCGTGACAAAGTTTGTGTTTACCTTTGTTGCGACAAAGTTTGTCTAAAACTTTGTTGCGACAAAGTTTGTCTTTGGCTTGTCTTTGGCTTTGTCGCAACACGATAAAACTTTGTCACGAAAAATTTTGTCTCCTAGCTTTGTCGCGACATAATCTGGGTTTGTCACAACATAATCTAGATATGTCGCGACAAAGTTTGTGCTTAGTAGCTTGTTTTTCTTCTCCAACTTGTTGGGACCATAAATTCTTTATTTTAACTGGAATTTGGGCGTGTGAGGTATTGTTGGAAAGATCTTTGAATGTATAATACAACCATGAGTGGAGTTGAATCTTTTGATCCTCCTTCTGATACATAAAAATTCATCTTCCCAATGACATGATGTGAGACATCCGATTAACTCTCTTTTTGGAACTATGTTGCATCTTTTCTTACTAAATCACTTGCTTTCCATCAAAAATCCTGCAAAACCAAGTTTAGAGGAAATTTTATGAGTTTTACATGAATATGGATATAAAATACTCAAAATAGCATGTGAAATGAACTCAAAACATAGATGAGTTTTACACTCATCAAACACCCCTAAACTAAAAGTTTTGCTTGTCCTCAAGAAAAGAAAAGAAATAAGTTTCTTATCCCCAAGCAATGGAAGAGAAGAGTTCATTTCACCCTTTTTATTTAACCAAAACTGAGTAATCAATCTTGCCAAGGGGTATGTGATACGCGTCTCCAGAATTACCCTTACCATGAATATGGAGAATATGATCAAGATAATTTATTTATTTAAATAGTGAATTAATCTCATAATAGACACATTTAGACTAGGGCTCTCACTTATGTGTGTATGAGGTCTTCCCCTATCCAATTTTCAAGTTAGATGAGTTTATGAGAATTTAGATAAGTATGCAGATCTCCTAAGATAATATATTTAGGTTTCATAGGCTTGTTGTTTTTATCACTCTCCACTAATGTAGGCACACACAACTCTTAAGATCAAGTAGGTCTTTATAGGCTTGTAATGTAAGGCTTGGGTAAAGGGTAGTTAAGTAGCCATTTTAAGCTAAAACTTACCCAAACATACACATTTTCTTGCATTCACAACTCCTACTCCATTCTAATTCTTACCATCGGCATAGTGACACTCTTAAGCACCCCAAAATCTGTTTAGGTGCAACATTCCATATTCCTCATATCACCTTTCTGCACAAATTCTGCATTATTTCCGCAAACACCAAGAAGCCTTTTTCTTCAAGAAAAGGTTATTAGAGTGGTGCAATGTCAAAAACCCCTTAAGCTTTGTACCAACCCTTAGCGAGATTTAAATCAGTAGCTCCTGCACCAGTTGGCCTTAGGTACTGTGTGCTGAGACACCCCTTAGGATTTACTTTACTTGGGTGGAAGGAAGGCTACAAGGCTAGACTCACTCCTCCTTGACTTTTTATTATATTTTTGCTGTTTTTCTTTTTCTTTTTCTCCTTCCTTTTTACCAACCTCTTTTGATTTTCAACTTAACTCATTTCAACTACTTGGAGTTATTTTCCTATGGAAAATAACTTCCGAACTTGCTCCCTCAACACATTTCCTAATTATGTTCAAATCCTCATGTTATAGGTGAGTTTGGTTCTTTACTGAGGGATAGTGATGTATAGGAAGGTTATTGGCTTCAAACTTCACTCTTATAAACAGAATTTTGGCTCTTTAAGGCTCAACGTTCTCATACTAGAGGAATATGAATATGCATATTAATAAGGTTAGCTTGAAAGGCTCAATATTTCCAAGGATGGCCTATATCATTTCTCAATTGTTGTGTTACCTAGGATTTTGCCTCAAGCGATAATAGAACATGTTGTAGAACCTATGGAGATCAAAGATAGATGGATTCTCATAAACCTTCTCTAACCCAAGCAAAAACTACTTTTCAAGGGTGCTTAGTGACCAACTGCATGGATTTTGAGAAACCAATGACTAAATAGCCTATTAGAGAGATAAATCATTAAGCATTAAGTCCTATTATCTTGAATATTGTCCATATCTCAAGGGTTCAAAAAATGATCATCATTGACATCACAACAACTCCAAGCAAAACTCAATAAACCTAAACTAAGATGTAAGTTGAAAAACATCAAACAAAGCCATTATCCATAAAAGCATAAGGAAATTTCATCCTCAAAGTTATCATGTGCAACATGCGGGGTGTGACATGATAAACTAACCAAAAATAAACACCCCCAAACTTTGAGATGAACATTGTCCTACATGTCTAGCAATGAGCAAAAGGAAGCAATAATGTAAAAGGGTAATAGAGAGAGTTAGGAAAACTAAATTCCCCTTTCTAGTCTCGGCCATTTTGAATAGAAACCTTGAAGATTTTCAGACCTTGACATTGGTATACTACCCCTTGATATTGTATTTTGCTCTTGCAAACTAGTCATGACATCATGTTGAGCTTCAAACTTACTTTATTCTGAAAATTCTAACAAATAAAGTTAAAACACTACTGGAATTTTCATCCCAACAGTAAAAAACAAAAACAAATAAAGTACTAAAAACGGAAAAAGAAAAAGAGAAATGTGGATAGAATCCTTATTACTTAGCTTGGGTTGCCTCCCAAGAAGCTACTCCATTTTTAGAGTCCAGCTAGACTCATTGGAAAAGTACTAGTGCTTCCATTTGGCCAATCATCCATCTTGGACAGCACTTCCTCTTTATAACCATTCAACTCAATGATGATTTCTTCCATATTTTGAAGAGGGGCAAGAAACTCTGAATCCCCTTTAATTGTGGCTAGTGGTTTTGCCACAATTTCTTCAAAATAGTCCCCTTTATGTGCTACAAAGGCAAGCACATCTATGAGAAATGGGGACTCTTCAAACATGTACCCTTTTGATGGAAGCAAGCTACAAATCTTCGTGCACATAGTTCTTTCTTGTTCCGTCAAAGGTAATGGTTGGTTGAGATTGAACTTAGCTTTCTCCTCACCCACAAGCAAGGTGAGCTCCCCCTTGTTGACGTAATCCATGCTTGGCTTGAGAAAGGAAGTGTTGGTCTTCTTAATATTCGAGAATTTTGTAGATCCCTTCTAATGCCCCAAGTCACGCAATCCAAAGGGAAAGTAAATGTGTCAATCTTCACCAAAATGTTTTCAATGGCCATTACTTGACTTTCTTCTTAAAATTTCAGTTTATCCTCTAATGGCTCTTCATCCTCTAAGTTTTTTAAGAGTGCCTTGTTCTCAATTTCCAGCTCATTTTCACCTTCTTCCACAGATTTTAGGATAGGAAATTCCTACACATTGCTCAAAGGAGTATCCATGCATTCATTGAGATTTAACAAGTACTACTAGGAGAGGTCCTAGAGAACTTTTCTTTGAATGCTTGGACTAAGTGTTGACTTTGAAGGCATCTAAATCTGGAAATTTCTGTTCATGAAGACTAATCATTTTCTTGTTCCCATCCATGTAGATAAAAATCTGCTCCTTAATAGGAGACAACTCTTCTTCCTCCTGAAATGTAAGGTTTGAACTCCCTTGATAAGGCAATACTACTTGTACCATGATTGAGTCATTAGGAATTCTTGGGTCCAAATGATGAATAAGGAAGTCAAGCTTAGCTTCTATGGAGGCAAGTCTATCTTCTCTTGAATATTCCTCCATAAGTACCTACAAATAAGAAAAAATAAATAAACAAATAAAGTACAAAAATACTAATAGTAAAAAAAATTAGCTAAGGAACAAATCACAACCAAAAATAAAAATAAAAATTACCTAAATTAGCAAATCTCTCCCGTTCTTCAAAATGTCAAAATCCCCTTTAATTGTGGCTAATGGTTCAGCCACAATTTCTTCAAAATAGTCCCCTTGATGTGCTGCAAAGGCAAGCACATCTATGAGAAATGGGGACTCTTCAAACATGTACCCTTTTGATTGAAGCAAGCTACAAATCTTTGTGCACATAATTCTTTATTTCTCCATTAAAGGTAATGGTTGGTTGAGATTGAACTTAGCTTTCTCCTCACCCACAAGCAAGGTGAGCTCCCCCATGTTGACGTTAATCCATGCTTGGCTTGAGGAAGGAAGTGGTCTTCTTAATATTCGAGAATTTTATAGATCCCCTCCAATGCCCTAAGTCACGCAATCCATAGGGAATGTAAATGTGTCAATCTTCACCGAAATGTTTTCAATGGCCATTACTTGAATTTCTTCTTAAAATTTCAGTTTATCCACTAATGACTCTTCATCCTCTAAGTTGTTTAGGAGTGCCTTGTTCTCAATTTCCAGCTCATTTCACCTTCTTCCACAGATTTCAAGGTAGGAAATTTTTGCACATTACTCAAAGGAGTATCCATGCATTCATTAGGATTTGTCAAAGTATTACTATGAGAGGTCCTAGAGAATTTTTCTTTGAATGCTTGGACTAAGTGTCTTATTTGAGCTTCTACGTTTTTCAATCTAGCACTAGTGTTGACTTGGAAGGCATCTAAATCTGGAAATTTCAGTTCATGAAGACTAACCATCTTCTTGTTCCCATCCATGTAGATAAAAATATGCTCCATAACAGGAGACAACTCTTCTTCCTCCTGAAATGTGAGGTTTGAACTCCCTTGATAAGGCAATACTCCTTGTTCCATGAGTGAGTCATTGTGAATTCTTGGGTTCAATGATGAATAAGGAGGTCAAGCTTAGCTTCTTTGGAGGCAAGTCTATCTTCTCTTGAATATTCCTCCATAAGTACCTACAAATAAGAAGAAAAAAAAGAAAGAAAAAAAGTACAAAAATACTAATAGTAAAAAAAATTAGCAAAGGAACAAATCACAACCAAAAATAAAAATAAAAATTGCCTAAATTAGCAAATCTCCCGTTCTTCAAAAAGTCAACTTTCAATGAGAGAAAGTGAACCGCGCCAATCCCCGGAAACGGCGCAAAAAACTTGTTGACCAAATTTTCAACATAACTACCAAAGAATAACTAAAGACCCCGGCAACGGCACCAAAAACTTGTTGAATGACCAAAATATGGCCAAGGGAAGTGAATGTGGTGAATACTCAAAAACTGATTTGAAACAAAAGTAAGTGTACTCAAAAACATAAATGAAAAGTATAACCAACACTCATCCCCTTTCCGCAAGTGCACGGGTCATACTGGGCACAAAGTGGACTCCATAAGTCTGATATCGCCCACGAGGACTGGAGGCCTCTAATTGGAATTCTAGCAACCCTCGATCACACAAGGGCTCTTCTTCACTATTTAGGCGACCAAATAGGATGTGGAATAAAATCAATTTAACTGAAATAAAAACTTATTTAAAACTAATCCTAAAATCTACCAAACAAACAACTACTTAAGTCTTAAATGTATGAAGAGAGGCACTATGGATGGTGATAACCATTTAACAATCAATTTGCATTTCCTTGAAAGTGCAACATTTGTGAGTTGAATGCTGGATTTGTCCAAGAGCAATGTAGTATAGCTTGGATTCCTCCACACACTATACATTTCACTAATTAGATAATCATGTTCCTTCCAGATACATGGATCTAATCAATTACTTATAGGATATAATCCACTTTCTAAGAATTGAGTATTTTTCCTTTCTAGTACTTAACACCCTTTTCTTAAGACTGAAGACTGCTTGCCCCTATAGATAGGATAATGCAAGTCTTCTCCAATGTAATTGGTATTTGAACCATCAAATCTAATAAAGTTCTCTCTCTCCTTGATTAGAATTATGCTAACACAGGATCAAGGTCATTCTATCATATTGAGGTCAGACCTCTAAACATTAGACTAATACATCATCTAATTAATCCTCACACCATAAGTAAATTAATGATCTATCAAAATAATCTTTCAGAGTTCATTAGTTCCATAATATTAGTCTAACATACCCCCAAGTTACTGTTCTTTACTCTCAAGAATCTCCATTTCTGTGTCACTTAGAGGGCCTCCTAGAAATCATAACAAAGATACAGCTCTTTTTTGGGTACAAGCTACTAATATTAAGAACAGCTCAATATATGAACAGTACCAATTATATAAAATCAGTCCTCAAACCCACAAAATAAACTGAAAATCTACAAATATGAATGTTCAATAATTAATCCCCACCCCTAGAGGGTGTTTAATGTTCCATTACTGGATTCCAATCATCACCAATTAAACAACAAGTAAGAAAATGAAGAAAGAAATCAAAAGACAAGGAGTGATAGAAAAATCCTAATTTAAGTTTCAATCTTTGTTTGAACAGTAATGAAATCTGAATCTCTGATGTATAGCACCAAAATATCTTCAATACAAATAAAAATATGCTCTAAAACTACTCTAAGATATACTAAAAATCAAAACCCTAAGCTAAACTAAAAAAAACGGGTTAGAGAAGGTTTTAGAAAGAGAAAACCCTACGATATAGTTCTACCCTCCTCTCCTCCCTAAAATAAATAAAATGAATATATATATATATATATATATATATATATATATATATATATATATATATATATATATATATATATATATATATATATATATATATATATATATATATATATATATATATATATATATATATATATATATATATATATATATATATATATATATATATATATATATATATATATATATATATATATATATATATATATATATATATATATATATATATATATATATATATATATATATATATATATATATAGAGAGAGAGAGAGTATATATATATATATATATATATAGAGTATATATATATATATATATATATATATATATATAGCCCTCAGGTGAAAATGGGTTGAAAATAGGAAAAAATATCAATTTTTGGGCTTTTTTGGTTTTTTCCAACACTTGAGTCACGACATCAACATTTTTCAGTCGTGACATCAGCATTCTGGAGTCACGACATTAGCATCTTTGAGTCGCGACGTCAAGATTCTGAATGCCTAGCACAATGCCACGACATAATAAAACTTTGTCACAACAAAGTTTGTCTTTAGCTTATCTTTAGCTTTGTCGTGACAATGTTTGTCTTCTAGCTTTGTCGCGACATAATCTAGGTTTGTCATGACAAAGTTTCTTGCTTTGTTGTTGGCTTTGTCGCGACAATCTAGAAATGTCTCGGCATAGTTTGTGCTCAGCAGCTTAATTTTCTTTTCTAAATTGTTGGGGCCATAACTTCTTCATTTTATCTCAAATTTTGGCATGTGAGGTGTCATTGGAAAGCTCTTTGAATTCAAAATGCAACCATGAGTGGAGTTGACCCTTTTTATGCTCCTGATGATACATAAAAATTCATCTTCCCAATGACGCATTGTGAGACATTCGATTATATCTCTTTTTGGAACTATGTTGCATCTTTTCTTACTAAATCACTTGCTTTCCATCAAAAATCCTACAAAACCAAGTTTAGAGGAAATTTTATGAGTTTTACATGGATATAAATATAAAAGACTCAAAATATCATGTGAAATGAACTCCAAACATAGATGAGTTTTATACTCATTAATAAGGAGAACTGGTCTAGGAGTTGATAACCTAAAGCTCGTTACAAGGGGCAGGTAGAAAGCTTAAAGAGATCAAACATTTCACTACTCCGTGCCTTTAAGTCTATAAATAAAAATGAATAAAGCCTTGGTGTTCTTTCAAAAATTGTGAAAATCAAGCAAGTTTGGGGGAAATGATTGTATGTTGAAAATATACAATGAGCTATGTTTCAGGGGGGAGCTTAGAAGGTCAATTAAGAAGAATGCAATATGCTAAAGGATTGATAAACAAGTGTAGGAAAAGGAAAAAGGTCTATGTTTTGGGTAAACCTAAGCCTAAATGACCTATTTAACTAACCTTACCTAAGTCATACATTATAAGTTATTGAAGACCTATTTGATCCCGAGAGTTGTGAATTACCTACATTAGTGGAGAGCAATATGCCAAACAAGCCTATGGAGCCTTATACACTCACCATGTGAGTGAGAGATCCCCATTCCACTCAAGCTCATCTAATTCCATCTAAATTGCAATTGGCTAGAAGGGGGAGACTACACACACACACACTTAAGAACTCTGGTCTAGGTATGCTCAACTTATGGTCATTCAATTATTTTGAAGGAAGTTATCTCGAAATTTATTTATGTGCATGAAGGTAAGATCCCTAAGGCGAGTTATCATTCATTACCTCAATATGATGCTCAACATATTTGTTAGTTTAGAATAACGAAAATATGCTATGTCTTTGCTTGAGGACAAGAAAAATGCCATGTTTAGGGGAATTTGTTAGGTGTGGTATATGTTATCTTTTATCATTGCAAAACATTGCATATTTTCTGTTTTTTATGCTAATTGAGCACCCTTTTCACTTATTTTCATGTCTAACCCCTAGTCCTTGTGCATTTTGTAGAAATGAAGAGAACAAGATAAGAATCAAGAATTTGGACAACAATTGAAGAAATTATGCAGAATTTTGTCACGGTCAAGACCACAGCTATCCATGGTCATGACCATGACCCCAAAGTAGAGAAGACTGCGAATCCAACTTGCAGTGTTGTCGCAACCATGACATCCTGTGACTTAGCATTTGTAGTGTGGTCACGACCATGGTCGCCAGTGATTCAACATTTTTAGTGTGGTCGCGAAAACACCAGCTCATGGTCACAACCACAAGCATCTTTAGCAACCACTGCATTTTAGCACTTGTAGTGTGGTTGAGACCATAGAGCATTCATGGTCGCGACCACACAACTTTTTGGCCCATCGATTTTCCATATTTTGGGGTAATTTTAGCTCGCTTCCCAAGGTGTATTTAAGGGATACTTTGAGTCAATTTTGGGGATTGGATTTTAAGAGGTAGAACAAACTCTTCTAGGGTTTTTCTCTTTGTGTTAGAATCAATTTAGGTTTGGTGCTTCTTTTTAGTTGAACTTTACGTGTTGATTAAGAGTTAGGAGATTTTCTGGAGATTACTCGAGAAGAATTGATGACTAGAAGGAGAAGAAAAACAATGATAGCATATCATCATCTTCTTGGAGTTCATTCTTACCCTTTCCTTATGTTTTCAATCTTTCTTATTTTATACCAGTTCTTAATGATGTTCTAATTCTTTAGCCTAGGGTTTTGATTCAATTGGATACACCTTATTATCGCTGCTGATTTTTTATCTTGGGCCTCGTAGTTGTTATGCTGATTGATTCATGCTTCAGGCACTATATTGATTCTTAATCACCTTCAATATGCTTGTGACCTAGTATAAGATCTAAGAAGTGTGTGATAGGTTAGATCTAGGTGAATCAACATAATTTGCTGGGTTATAGAGATATTGACAGGAATTATGAGGCATAATTGAGTCTCTTTTCCGCTAATGCATCACTAGGGCCTGGGGTTGAGCTGAGAAGCAATATACTTGGTTCTAATTGATAGATCCTTAGCCATCGAGAAAGGTTAATGATTATTTTTGTGAGACTTGCCTTGAGCATATGTCCAATTCGCCTGAAGAGAGAGAAGATCACCTTAAAATTTAGGGATTATCCATTCAATCAAACCCTAGGGCCTTTTACCCGATCACTTTTACCTTTCAAAGAATTTTAATCCTGTTTTCCTATAACAGTTATTTTCGTTATTGGAATTTTTCAAATTAGTCTTTTACTTACCTTGGACATAAGAGAGACTACCCCAATTTCAATAGTTAACACCCAACTCCTTGTGGTTTGATATCCGAACTCCTTGAGTCCATTATATTACTTGTAGGCTTGTACACTTGCTTAAGTTAGTAGTTGAATTCTAGCTAACAATTATAGGAAGCTAAATAAACCCACAAGGAAGGATCACTTCCCCTTGCCCTTCATGGACCACATTCTTGATAGATTAGCGGGACATGGTTTCTATTGCTTTTTGGATGGGTATTCTGGATATAACAAGATTGTCATTGCTCCAAAAGATCAGGAAAAGACAACTTTCACATGTCCATAAGGGACATTTTCTTTCTGAAGAATGCCATTTGGTATGTGTAACACACCGGCCACTATTTAGCGTTGTGTGATGGCTATCTTTGCGGATATAGTTGAAAATAAAATGGAAGTCTTCATGGATGAATTTTCAGTCTTCAAATACTCATTTGATCATTGTCTCCACAATTTGGGTTTGGTTTTGGAAAGATGCAAAGAAAGAAATCTTGTTCTGAATTGGGAAAAGTGTCAATTCATGCAGTAAGATGACATTGTTCTTTGATATCGTGTGTTCCAAAAAGGATTGGAAGTGGATCAAGAAAAATTTTCTACCATTGAAACCTCAGACCTTACCACGCTAGGGGTGTGAGGAGTTTCGTGGGCATGTAGATTTTTATAGGCTATTATAAAAGACTTCTCAAATATTGTGAGACCGTTGTGTAAGTTGCTTGAAAAAGATGCGGATTTTGCCTTTAATGATGCATGTGTTGAAGCTTTCAATGAGATTAAGAAGAGCCTCATTTCGTTCCTATTATGCCAACACTTGATTGGAACTTACCATTTGAAATCATGTGTGATGCAAGTGACTACGCCATTGAGGTAGTGTTAGGGCAACGCAATGAAAAGATTTCCCGAGTTATCTACTATGCTAGTAGAACATTGAATGGGGCTCAACAGAACTACTTAACCACAGAGAAAGAGATGTTGGCAATGGTCCATTGTTACGATAAGTTCGTATCATGTATCGTTGGGGCTAAGTTTGTCACCTACATAGTTCATGCAACTATTAGATATCTTATGTTAAAAAATGATGTAAAACCTAGATGGATCAAATTGGTACTCTTGCTTTATGATGAGTGTGAAACCCCTATAGCTTTAAGTCCATTTTTACATCCATAATTGAGGCCTTAATGCTTATTTTAATGCAAAATTATGGAATCTTCACCAAAATGACTGTTTTGCAAGAATCAAGATCAAAGGAAGCAAAAAGAGCAAGAAAAGACTCAAGAAAGAAGCAAAGACATCTCGCGACATTTATATTAATGTTCGACAACAAAAGATAAGAATCACTAGAGATACAGTAGAACATAGTCGCGACATTCAAAATATTGTCACGACATCCATAAAAAAGGAATTTCAAGAAGAAGTGTCACGACATCCTTGAAGACCAGCCAGTAACTCATTGTGTCACGAAAATTATTCCAAAGGTCAACAGTTGCACATGAAGAGGACATTGTCATGACATACACTGAAGACACAAGTTCAGAATACAATGTCGCGACAATCTAAATTCAGTATCAAAGGAAAAATCATCAATGGAGTGTTGCAACAACCTCACAACAATGCTGAAGACACATATGAGGTGCAACAATGTCACGACATTGTAACTCTTGTCGTGAAAAATAGGCTTATGGGCTTGCATTAAAGTCCACAAAATCCGCCTCAAATTCCGACCTAACAATGATTGGACTATAAATAGAAAGAGATACGGAGCAAAAAAAAATAAAAATAACGGAATGCAAAGTGAGAGTTAGAGTAGAGAGCAAGTTAGAAGTAGAGTATAGAGAATAGAGTTTTGTAAATAGTTTTCTTATTTTTTCATTTTCATAATTTTTCATTTTTCATTAGGATAGTTAACATGAACTAATTTTTTGAGGAGAGATTATTGAAAACCAAACTCCATTCACTGTCTGAACTTGTAGTGAAGCAGAAAACTTTGTTTGAATTCTTCTTCCTCATTTTCTTGATTATTATCATAATGGACTTGTTTACACAACTTGTCATTGTTATGTGTAATCCAGCTGATGTATAGCTAAACTCTTCTCGAAGGATTATGACGGATTATTATAACGTGGGTTGTGGTGTCGAATTCTAAATTGACATAATTACTTCATATATGTATTTTTCTTGTTCTTGAGATATTAATTCTATGAACCAAATCACAAGAACTGTTCCAACACCTGATATCAAGGATCCCCTTTAATGACAACTGAGGTGTGTTCTTAAGGCTAGGAATAGTGATATGGTACATGAAATTAATATTTAAGAGCTTGTCTCATTTTAATCAAACTATTTTGTTTCTTTCAATAGAAATGAATATATTAGTTAATCTATAGAGTGATGAATCAAATCCCCAATAATTCTCATTTAACAACAATCTCCCAATATCGGTTCTCTCATTTCAGGCATCTCATTCTTGTCACTGTGGTCTTCAATGTATCTATAATTGTTATTCTCTTCCATTCTGATATCATCTGCCTTGACTGTTTTCAACTTGGATAATGTTCTTTCAATTTTTGGATCAAGTGGCAATAATTCAGAAGTTGGCCTTCTATGCATAAAAATAGGTACCTGAAATCACCAAACACACCTAGAAAACAAAAAAAGAATAAAAAAAAAAACACAAACTAAAATCAAAAGAAATAATGCAATGATTCACAAACAAATTTTTTTTTCTCAAATTAGAAAACTTCACTTTTGCTAGAATATCAATCCAAACACCAAAACCTTTAGAATCCCTGAAAATTGTGCGAAAAACTTGTTAGGTTTGTAGTGTGTGTATATATAAATGAAAAACCTAAGCCCACAATGTGACACCCCAAAACCCGAGGGTCCGTTGACCAACCGTCAATTTGTGAAAATACCCATGGATATTTAATATCTCGGCACCCACGCTATCTAATCCCATTAATTAGGATCCATTCATCGAGTCCTAGATAATTACATACCTATGCCCTGACACCAAGTTGTAAAGCGATGCTCAAAATTTCCTATGGATGTCGTGTGTCTCGATACCACACTAACCAATCCCATTTACCGGGATCCGTATAGCCACATTCAATAAACTTTTTATGTTAGTTTCAAAACATATTATTGTGAGTGTAATTACAAACTCTATTACATACAAAGGCATATGCCAAAACTAGTTCTTTCCAAAGTTTTACAAAATGAACTATACCAGCCACAGGTCGGCTTTCTTCAACCTCTCGGCCTCGAATGAGAGCCGTCCACCGGTGTATACCCTACACTTGAAATGTTTTCCCATAAAGGGTGAGCCACGCCCCATAGAGAGACTCTTATAGAGGCTATTACCCCCCCTTAATGCACATGCAATATTCACTTGGACACATTCACATATATATATCAACATTCCAATAGAATGATGCAATTCTAATGGAATACTACATGCTACATGACATGTCATGCCATGAAATGAGATGAGATGAGACTCACTCAATGCATGCAAAATCCGAGTCATCATAGACTCCTATCACACAATGCGTAGCAATTGTGTAACAACATCCATCGTTGATGAATGTCATCCAATGATCACTTTGAAAGAAAGTCAAGTTTTAGAAATCAAAACTTATTGGATGTTTCGCTTCCAAGGATCATTTTATTCAATAAACATGTGTCTTTTTGGGTAGTGAATTGTCGGGGTCTCACTGTAGGCTTCGCACGCTTTCCTACACTTTCACGGGTTGTCACTGTTGAACACATAAGTATAACAAAAAATACCGGGGCTTTCACCCGAGGGGGTATCTATCCCTGCTTGCTACTACCCGACACAACTTTTAATGCTCTATGAACAGTGGAATTCCGCTGAACTTTGTTCAATAGTACTCAGTCCACTCATCAACCACCAAGGATGTTGTTTGATGGCACCATGCACTTACACCCATGAATGTGATGTCTCAATGCATATGCAATGCTTTATGCCACTGCATATCAATTCCATGTCACATATGTAATGAATGTCATATGGACAATAAATCATGTACCATGGAAAATTATATCGGAAGAATATGATTTCCAACATTTCATTTCAATGTCAATATATTAAAATTCATATATCAACATTCAATAAACATTATCACCAAACAAGTCAATCAAAAGCAAGCAAAGACAACTTAGTTCTCAAGACCAATTGTGGCATAAGAGATGCCCACAAAGCAAGCTACACATACAGCCATCACATGCCACACAAACTTGCCACCACCCGGGCATAGATTAGCCCTAGGACTGTCTAAATCCAGGCCACAAATCCGGCCCCACATGGCCACAAGGCAATCTTGAACCTCAGTCCAGAATTTCAGTCCCAAAATCAGTGCGAATCAGCACTAAAAACTAGTTTCGAAATCCGGACACAAACTGAGAGATAGCCTAAGTTGTGGAAGTCCCGAAAAATAGACCATAACATAACTGTAGAGGCCCAATTCAAGTGATTTAAAAGCCTAACATCAAGTTCACAGATGCAACTACAGTTTCTATTAAGGACTTGAGTCCAAATTCCCTTTATTTCCTAAACTAAAACCAGTGCTAAAATCCGGCCAGTGCATAGGATCAAAACAGGATAGCATTTCCATATTTTACAAACAGCCTTTAGGGTGGAAATAAACCAAAGTAGGAAGAATCCCTACCTCTTGGAGCTTAGCCCACATCAAATATATAGACTTTACTTCTTAGTCCTGCAAGTTTCGATCGTCGGAACGCCAACTTCCTTTTCTCCCTCTTTCTCTATCCTTTCTTCTCCTTCTCTCTCTTTTTTTTTTCCTTCCTTTCTCTCCCATTCCTTTTTCCTTATCTTTTCGTTTCTGTTCCTCCCCTTCTCTATGAACTGGTATCACCTCCCATTTTATACACATTCCCACTTTCATGCACGTTGACACATGGCTTGCCAAGTGTCACGCACATGGCTTACCATGTGTCTTACATGCTTGCATTTTGACATATGGCTTGCCGTGTGTCCTACATGCTAGAATTTTTACACATGGCATGCCATGTGTCACTCACATGGCTTTCCATGTGTCACCCGACACTAATTTCCTCAAAACACGTGAAATTTTGACTATCTCGAAATGCAATGAAATTCGCCTGGGTAACTAGATTTCGCTTGATGAATCCAACAGTGAGGTCCGTTTTTTGATTTGAGATCTAGAAGATTTCTAGGTTTTCAACCTATACTATAGTGGCAAATTACTGTTTTCCTTTTCTTTAGAAAAATTCAATTTTTCCTGGGTTTTACATTCCCCTCCCCTCCCCTCCTAAAAGAATTTAGTCCTCGAAATTTACACACGAATATACATACAATCACATGCATATGCAACTATCATTTATCAAATAACTAAATAATGTACCCGCATCCTCAAATAAGAAGGGACAATTGTTACGCATCGTGTCCTCACGTTCCCATGTTGCCTCCTCCACTCCTTGGTGCTACCACAAGACTTATACTAACCTTACGATCTTACCTCATAAAACCTTATCCCGGCTATCCATAATACACACAGGTTCCTTCTCAAAGGTCTCATCTGCATCTAAAACAATAGTGAGTCTGATCTAGAGTGTACTTCCGGAGCATGGAGACATGGAACACCGCATGAACACTCGATAAGCTCAGAGGTAAAGCCAACCGTTAAGAAACTGTACCTACCCTCTCGAGTACCTCGAAGGGCCTGATATACATTGTCAACATCCTTTCCCGCTTACCAAATCTAAACACTCCTCTTTTAGGCATCACCTTCAAGAAGACATGATCCCCCACCTCAAATTCTAAAGGTCTCCGCCGCCTGTCGACCTAGCTTTTTGGTCGGCTTTGAGCCTTGAGAAGATGCTTCCATATCAAATCCACCTTCTCACAAGTTTCCCTTACAAATTTCGGACCCGTAAAGCGTTTCTCTCCCACCTTCGTCCAACAAATCAGAGATCGACATGGCCTCCCATAAAGTACCTCCTAGGGTGCCATCTATACACTCGTGTGGTAACGATTGTTAAAGACAAATTCCACTAAGGGTAAATGCTCTTCCCAGCAACCCTTAAGATCCAAGACGCACGCTCTTATCATGTCCTCTAATGTCAAGATGGTCCTCTATGACTGACCATCCATCTAAGGATGAAAAATAATGCTCACCATCAATTGTGTCCCTAAGGCTCACTGGAAGCTCTCCCAAAAACAAGTTGTAAACCTAGGATCCTGATTTGATACTATAGAGACAGGCACTCCATGAAACCAGACAATCTCTCATATGTATAACCTGCAGAATTCCTCCAGAGTGAAGGTCATCCGCACAGCCAAAAAAGTTTGTTGACTTTGTGAGTCAGTCCACAATCACCCACACCTCATCATGCCCTCGCGATGTCCGTGGAAAGTGAGTCACAAAATCCATCATGACGTGCTCCCACTTCCACTCTAATACCTCCAACGGTTGGAGTAACCCCGCTAGCCTATTGATTAGTGCCCAAAAAGTGCTATTTTGAACCCTATTTATTATAGGTTTTGAGTGCTCTTTGTGTACTAATCATTCTAATTAACCCGATTTGCATATTAAGGACCCTGCTATTCTATTGATCGCATTTTGTGGCTAATTTTGTAATTTTTAAAAGATAATCAGGCCAAAATTATCAAGTCAATTCAAACACGAAGAACTCGAGTCAACTCATCGCGTGCATCAAACTCAAAAGGAAAGAAGAGCAAACGTGAAGAAAACGAGCACTCATAGAAATTCCTACGCGCACCGCTCATGCTCCCGACACTATTCACATCCCACGCCTCGTTCCTCGCTTTTTTAACGCCAGTCTCTATTTGCATTTTTTTGGTTTCTTTCATTTTATCCCTTGTAATAGCTTTTGGTTTTGGCTTGTTTTGTAATTTCGCTTCTCCGAGCACTATATAAGCTCAGTCAAGCTCCTGTAAAATCAACTTTTCATTAATCAATAAATTTGACGGGAGAAGCTTTTAGCTCTCCCGCTTTTTGTACTTTCTCTCATTTTCTCTCCCTTTCTCGGTTGCCAAACACCCTGAGGATGATAACTCGGAGGATGGTTGGCTAGATCGCTTTTCTCCTTGAAGAGGAGGGCTACTAGGCAACGATTTCAAATCCCTTGCTCTCTCTGCTTTTAATCTGCAAGGGGTTATGAGCATTTAGATTCAATCCTTCAATCTAGGTTTAAATCCTCTTAAGATGCCTCGATTGACCAGTATTTGGCAATCTTTCGGTTCAAGGATGCTTATTGCCAGATGCATCGAGATCTCTGCTAGTCATTCTCAGCGAGTCACCAGATAGACAGGACCCGGCATTCAACGCAGGAACATTTATGCTCTGTAAATGCTGCTTTTCAAAAGGATAATAATTTTAGGGTTTAGTTTTAAAAGCTAAATGAAGATCCGGTTCGGGAAATGACTATAAGTCATCCTCCCCAACGCGAGGAAATGAACCCGAGGACCTCTCAGTTGCCTTAGGACCTCAAACCAAGCCCAATGCTCGCTGGAGTTCTTTCTTATTTTTCTTCATTTTATTTTTAGCATGTAACCCACCATACACCATTGTTTTTATCAAAATACATTGTCTTCAGCAAAATCCTGAAATCCAAACTAAATTCACCATTTTGGACTTCATTGCAAATCGTTTGTACAAAGAAAACCCATCCGTGTTCACTCCTGGGAAAGACTATACTGGGCAGCAGCTTTGCTACGGCAGTAAGATTTATAATATAAATATTGTTGATTCCAGACACCTACTATGGCACGAATCAAATGGCGCCGTTGTCGGGGATGGTGCCTAAGTGCATTTGACGAGCTATGGAACACTTGTGATCCTTATCACAAGTACTGTTGAATTTCTTTTATATTTCACTGTCATTTTTTTTTAGTTTCATTAAAAAAAGTTGCTGCGGTGATCGTTTTGGGTTGCCCCGCTTTTGTCGCTAGAATCCATTTTCAAAGGGATTGCACTCAAGGCGCGCTCAAGCACAAGTTCTATGGGAAAATTGACTATGATCAATGTGAACACCTAGAGGGAGAGCAACATACAAGATGCAGGGAAACCTTGGGGAGCCCATAGTCCACAGAGGGACTATAGAAACTCTCCATGGATGAATGTGCCCTCATGCATGGTGCCTCCAACAAATGTACCATATGGAAATTCTTACTAACCTAGTTGTAGGAACCACCTAAACCTCTTATGGGGACCAGAACCCCCACAGTGTGCACCTCCTGCTTCTCCATCTTATGCTTCGACTCCTCAGTCTCAACCACCACAGTCAACCTCTCCAATGGAACAAGCCATCCTGAACCTCACCAAGCTAGTGGGTGACTTTGTGGAAGAGCAGAAGACAATCAATGCTCAATTAAGTCAGAAAATTGACACTATGGAAAACATTGTGGACAAGAGAATTGATGGACTTCAAAGTGAAATGGAGCATAAATTGGACAACCTGCAGTACTCCATTTCAAGGCTCACCAATCAGCATGGTCATCAAGAGGAAGGGAGTCAAGAGGAAGAGTGCCTAAGTGAGACCATGGTAGAGGAGCAGTGTCAACAACAGCTATTATTGGAATCTTCAGACATTGGTGCTACTGTCTACCCATGGGTGAAGAATGAAGCAATCCCCCTTTTGTTGACTGAGGAAGCAGTGGAAGACCACCAAGAGCACAATTTACCCTTGCCCCCTAGTGACTCAGTGTGTATCCTACCTGCAGCACAACCAACCCCTGAAGCACCCACTGGAAAGGTCACCCCATTTACATTGCCTGCCCTGCAAAACCTCAAGAAGCTAGTGGCCATTGTTCAAACCTTCACACTACCTCAAGAAGATGCAGTCAAGCCACACCGCATGACATAGTGGATGGTTCTGGTGAGAGTTTGATTGGAGCACCTGAACCTCAAGATTTTAAGTCTAATAGCTCCAAATGTTCTCCAAAGGCTTGAGGAATAGGTTTTGGGGTGCTCGCCTCTAATTTTTTGTTTTCGCTTCTATTTTATTTTATTTTATTTTTATTTCATTAATTTTTCTTCTTAGATTTTCTTAATTTTTAGTTAATATTTATATTTAGCTTAATTTTCAATTTTCTGCAATTTTTCTTAAATTTTTCTGTGTTTATTTTGCAGTTTGGGTAAAAATTTTGTAATAGGAGGTCCAAAAGCTCATCCGTAAAATTTCAAGAACCCTACTATTTGTCGCTTGAGTTTTTTTTTTTGTTTTTTTTTTTTTTTTATCACAAACTGCACTATTCAATATTTTGTCTTATATGATATAGGCTATTAATAATAATAATATTATTATTATTATATATATATATACAGCAAATAAAAATAATTTTTTTTTTATAAAAAAATTAATTTCGCAAAGGCGACTTTCGCAACTTGCGAATTTTCGTAACTTGATCCACCAGCCTCACTTTGTTTTCGTCATAACTTTTCATTCGAACTCAGTTTTTGGTGTTTTGGATACCGTTGGAAAATCTTAGAGAGTGTAAAATCCAAATATAAATATAAAGAACACTTTTAAAATTATTATAAAAGTATAATTTTCAAAAATGCTCTTTAAATCACTTAACTTTTTTTTCCTCTCTCTCTTTTTCTTCTCTCCTTAACTTGTTTATTCAAGCCCAAACGTGAGGAATAAGGTGTTGATGGAAAGATCATAAGTCTCCTATCCAACAACAGTACACATTTCATCATAGGCACTTCCTTCTCTAACTTTCAACTGAGCCCTATCAAGGACAATGTGACATTTGGTTTGGGGAGAGAGTTAGCTACAAGTGGCATTTATTTATGAGCCAGGTTACTATTTTGAGCAAGCACATTTTGTGATGTGTTCAGTGGCTTGCTGGTTTTCCTTTGTCAGGAAGCTGTTGATACTATAGCCTTACTTTTTTTCAAAATCGACCCATTTGCACCCAATTTTTTTTGTGTTCTACTTAACCTGTGGTTTGAAAAATTGAAACTTTGTCCAATTCTATTGATTTTAGATTGGCTCCATGCCTGGCTGAGTGGATAATAAGTTGAACTCTTGTTGCTTTTGACCATTTTTCTTCCACCTTTAGCTAACCACACACTGTGCACATCAGGTTTCTTCAATAACCTAAAAAACTGCCTAGCCTCCTAAGCCTTGCAATAACTTACCCTAGTTTCATTGACTACCTTTAATAGGTTAAGGACCCCCATGAAAAGAAGGCCAATGTGTCTTCCAAAATAAAAAGAAGTGAGAAAGAAAAAGAAAAAGAAAAGAAAAAGAAAAAGAAGAAAAATTGCAACGCTTTGACTTAAAACTCGAAAGCACTGGGCCGAGGGGTACATGGCAAGCCTTCAGCCCTGCCCTAAGCCAACTGGCCGGGAGCCACCGACTTAGTTTGCTAATCGGTGGATGGGTGAGTTGAGCAAATTGTAGGTGCTTGAGTCTCAAATCATTCAAGTCCGGTGAAACCTTAAGAGTTAGCAGATCAAATATCCTAAGTGACTTGGTGCCCGGCCTTAATTGGTCGGGAGTCATCGGTAGATCCCTGTGATGGACTTTGGTGGAGGTCGATTCTCAGCATTGCACCCCTACAACACAAAAAGAGTTGTGGAATAAGAGTAGGTCCCTGATCTATTTAGGTTGGTTATGTCCTGGCGTAGGTGTAGCTTGGTTTGGGAGGCCAAGTGCTTTATTGTTGAGGACTGATCAAACAAACACTTAGATTATGGTGGAAGTTCCTGGTTGAGTCTTTGAGAAGGAAGCTCTTTTGATACTCAATTTTGTATGGCATTCATTCTCTCAAGATAGTTATTGGGCAAGGCTTTGATGATTCTTACTTAGGGTTAGGCATTACTCATTCACAACCTGAAATACCATTTTAGAACATTATTTTGTTATCGCTGGTATGCTCCCTCTTTCTTTTCTTTTTCATTGCGTTTAATTAGCAATGTAGGTTAGTGTCATTAGTGCCCAAAAAGTTCTATTTTGAACCCTATTTATTATAGGTTTTAGTGCTTTTTGTGTACTAATCATTCTAATTAACCCGATTTGCACATTAAGGTCTCTGCTATTCTACTTATCGCATTTTTGTGGCTAATTTTGTAATTTTTACAAGATAATTAGGCCAAAACTATCAAGTCAATTCAAACACGAAGAACTCGAGTTGAACTCATCGTTGCAGATCAGATCCCAAAAGGAAAGAAGAGCAAAATGTGAAGAAAAATGGAGCACTGCAGGAAATTCCTACGCGCACTGTTCATGCTCCTGACACTATTCATCCTGCTGCCCGTTCCTGCTTTTTGACGCTGTGCCCTGTTTGCATTTTTTTTGGTTTCTTCCCATTTTATCCCTTGTAATAGCTTTTGGTTTTGGTTTGTTTTGTAATTTCCCTTTGCTCTGAGCACTATATAAGCTCAGTCAAGCTCCTGTAAAATCAACTTTTCATCAATCAATAAATTTGACAGGATAAGCTTTTAGCTCTCTCGCTTTTTGCACTTTCTCTCATTTTCTCTCCCTTTCTCGGCTGCCAAACACCCTGAGGATGACAACTCGGAGGATGGTTGGCTAGACCGCTTTTCTCCTTGAAGAGGAGGGCTACTGGGCAACGATTTTAAGGTAAACTTTTGGTTCCCCTGTTTTTTTAACAAAAGCCGTTTTGAGCATTTAGGTTTCAATCCTTCAATCTAGGTTTAAATCCTCTCGAGATGCCTTGATTGACCAGTATTTGGCAATCTTTTTGGGTTCAGTGGATGTTTATTGCTAGATGCAGAGACCAGTTAGTTGTCTTCTATGAGTCCAACATGGTAGATTAAGGGAATTATTCACTAAGAACATTTATGCTCACGTAAATGCACTGCTTTCAAAGGATAATAATTTTAGGGTTTAGTTTTAAGCTAGCGAGTCGATTCGGGGAAATGACTATGGTCATCCTCCCAACGAGAAATGAACAGGACCTTTCAGTTGCCTTGGGACCTCAGGTATTGTGATACTTGAGGTTCTTTTCTTATTTTCTTCATTTTATTTTCTTTGTAACCCACCATACACCCTTTGTTTTATCAAAATCCATTATCTTATTAAAATCACGGAAATCAAAGCTAAATTCCTGTTTGGACTTCATTGCAAATCACGTGAGAGAAAACCCATCTTTGTGTTCGGCCTAGAGCCGCTATCTTGCGGTAGCTTTGCTACGGCAGTACGATTTAGGATATAAATATTATTGATTCCAGACACCTACTGTGGCACCAATCACCTATGGTGTTTAGCTTTTACCTGCTAACACATGAGGCACCGACAAACAAAATCCCTAACTTGCTGCATCCACTCTAGTAATACTGGTAACGAAGATCATGGTACATCTTCGTGCCACCTGGATGTACAATAAAATAAGAGTAGTGGAACTCCTAGAGGATCTTCTTTCTCAAATCTATAAGTTAGGAAACCACAACTCTTCCCCTATACCAAAGACTACCATCATTCTTGAATGGCTGCCTTACGTCACATGTTTAGGTGTACACAGTCACAATGGATAATATCTGCGTATCTTGTCACTTAGGAGTGTCATAGCTGATAGGGAAGGAACAGTATTAAACTCCCAAAATATATCACCTGAACCCTAATCACTCTACGTAGGAGGCTTGTCCTACAACATCGAGGCATCCGCCACACTCTCGGGAAGTTATACATCAATACTCCACTTCACTTCATTCAAGAACATCGACCCTGACATTTGCTTTCACAGGGATGGTAATCTGAAAGTGAAGTCATAGTCCTCCAAATATTCCATCCACTTACGCTACCTCATATTGAGGTCCTGTTGAGTAAAGATTTATTTTAGACTTTTGTGGCCTGAAAACACCTCGAAATGCTCACCATACAAGTAGTGGCGCCATATCTTCAAGGCAAAGACAATGGCCACCAACTCCATATCATGCGTAGGGTAATTCTACTCGTGATTCTTTAACTGTCGAGAACCATAAGCCATAACCCTTTTGGATTGCATCAAAACACATCCTAGTTCGCCCTTCGAGGCAACACAATACACTATGTACCTATGTCCCCTCTCTGCGACTATCAAAATAGGAGCTAAAGTAAGCCTCCTTTTCAATTCCAGGAATGCCCTCTCGCACACTTCATTCCACTCAAACTTGACCTCTTTTAAGATCAATTTCGTTATAAGAGCAGCTAGTCGGGAGAAGTCCTCAATGAACCTCCTGTAATACTTTGCCAATACCATTAAACTGCATATCTCAAAGATTGACTTCAGTCTTTCCAAACCCATAACTGCCTCAACCTTCTATGGGTCCACTAAGACACCCAAAATTGATACCACATGACCAAAGAATCTCACCTCCGTAATCCAAAATTCACATTTACTAAATTTAACATACAACTGATGGTCTCTCAATGCCTGGAGAACAATCCTCAAATAATCCTCATGCTCCTCCTCCGACTTGGAGTAGATCAAGATGTCATCAACATAAACCACAACAAACCGATCTAAACAGGGTTGGAATACCCTATGCATGAGATCCATGAATGCCGGTGGAGCATTCGTCAACCCGAATGGAATCACTATGAACTTGAAATGCCCATATCGAATTCTAAACGTTGTCCTAGGGATGTCTGCATCCCTAACTCTTAACTAATGATAATCGGCAAGGAAATCTATCTTCGAGTAGACCCACGCCCCTCGTAGTTGATCAAATATATAACCAATCCTAGGCAAAGGGTACCTATTCTTGATGGTAACCTTATTCAACTGTCAATAATAAAACAAAGTTGAAGGTCTTGTCCTTCTTCTTGACAAACAGAACCGGAGCGCCCTAAGGTGAAGTTCTTGGTCTAAAAAAACCCCTGTACAACAATTCTTGCAATTGGACCTTGAGTTCTTACAACTCGGCAAGCGTCATTCTATGCGGAGTTATACAAATAGGTGATGTACCAAGGTGTAACTTGATAATGAAGTCTACATCCCAGTGCGGAGGTAATCCCTGCAGTTCCTCCAGAAAAACATCATCATACTCGTAAACTACCCGAGGTAGACCCCACTCTTGTCTTGCATCGTCCTCCAGGGTAAGGCTTGCTGACGACCACATATTATCCATGCCATCTAGAATCGTACCACGGTCTGGGTAAACATCATGCTATCCCTCACGAGAAATATCGCGACTACCACCTTGTAGCACCCCACTTTTCTGGAGTCGGCCGAATGGCGGATCGAGCCCAGTTATGGGATGCTCATTTAGTTCTTTTAATTTTTTTTATTTTTTTATTTTTTTTTCAAAAGTGTCGCGACACGAATCCCCTGCCCGACCCGAATGGCTAATCCGAACCGGAGCCTGGTTTACTCTAACCGTTTTCATTTATCTTATCAAAAACATTTTATTGATGTCATTTCTTTTTAGATTTTAAAATACACGGAAGTTGTTTCAAATGATAGGCCCATAAACATTTACTTTTATACAATGCGTTTACAAAATGGTGTACCATGCCTTTAAAAAATGATATACAAAACAATAGTTCAAAAGTGCTCTTTTGTTCTAAAACATGCATGTTCAAAAGAAATGATATCCATATGACGGGGTATATACTTATACGCCACAACTTTCTCTATGACTCAGCAGTTCTTGATCTTGCCTTCTTTCTTGTTTACTCAAAACCTGGGCATAGGTAAAAACTACACGCTAAGCATTTTCATGCTTAGTGGTTTACATCACAGTTCTATTCGATTTCGATTTAACCACACGACATGCATTTGTCATAAAATCATGCCTCGATATCAAACTATACTCATGCTTATTCATTTTCACATGCTTTCACTTTACAAATCACTGGTCATATCAAAATGTGCATTTTCACATGCAACCAATTTATTTAACTCAAATCATGAGATTCAGTATGCCTCCCAGGATGTATTTGGTTTAAATCTCATTTACTCTCTTCATAGTTTGTTATTTCACTTTGTCTATACAATTCACATTCATGATGGATTTCGTTCGATGAATGCCGTCCTTTTTCTCATTCGGTAATGTGCTTACACATTTAACAATTCGGTCTCCCATCATGATGGATGCCAATTGGTGCACCCCCCATGTGGTCATTTAAAAAATGCCATACACCATCATGACGGATGCTGATTGGTGCATCCCTCAAAGTGGGACATTTTAACAATGCCATACACCATCATCACGGATGCCGATTGGTGCGCTCCCGCCATATGAGACGTGAACAATTTCGGTTTACTTCGCGACGGATGCCGATTGGTGCATCCTGCCATGTTGGTCATTCGGTATATCAATTCAATTCAAGATGTCAAGAATTGACATATTCATTTACAATTCAATTAATCACACACATGCATTTAGTTGTTAAACATTTCAAATATCACATTTTCAAATCAATATGCACTTTCGTAATATCATTTCAAAGATATACTCATTCCATATACTCATTCAGGTTTATTTAGTAACCTACCAAACACTTGAAATATGAATATAATTACGATGAACAAAGAACTAACAATACTTAAATCGGAATAGAGGTCTGAAGAACTAACCGAAGCTATCGGCTCTCGTTTCTCTTTCTTTGATGTCGGTCCTAGGTTAGGTGATCTTCACCAGCCCCTAATCAAATTCGTTTCATCAAGGCGGTGAGGTACGGTGCATTTTTCACTTAGTTTCAGTCTTATTTGAACCCCCATTAAAACTTTATTAGGGTCCCTAAACAATCGATTAATGCGAATCCCGAGACTTAACGATTACAAGGGAATTTACAAAAGCAATTTGCTAGAAGCATCGGTACCGGTACCACTTTGATCGGTACCGGTACCAGTCCTTCATTGTGAATGGGTATCGGTGCCACTTTGATAGAGTCAGGGTACCACTTCCCATACTGTGATATAGATGCAATTCTGGCACAGTGCAAATCTGGATGTCACAGTTACGCTTGAAAATGGCTGATTTTACCATTTCTCACCCATTTTCTTCAAGGAAACCTCTCAAATCCATCTGCATCAAACAGGCTATGGAATTCACCCAAAACAACTCCGAAAGTGGTTTAGCACCAATAAAAACCCCTTTTTCTTAAGTTAGGGCTTTTCCCCAAAATCAAAATCACAAAAAATGAGGTTAGGGTTTTTTTTCTTACCTTAACCTCTTCAAATCTCCACTTCTAAGTTACTTGATCACAAAGAAGCAAGAAAATGGGAAGAAACCCAACCAAAACTTGATCTTTCTCTTGCTCTAGCTCTCTCTTCTTTTCTCCTCTCTCGCTTCTCCAAAAGCGGGATTTGCTCGATAATGGGCTCCATATACCACTTTTGGTCTTTAAACCCGTTTAAGTGTAAGGCCATGTTTGGCCTTCCACCACGTAGTATCATTCTCATTTTCTCATTTTATACTTCAATTACTTTTCTTTCTCATTTTAATTCTCTTTAGCATTTAGCTATTTTTCATTAGATCCTTAGGTGTATTTTGCAAATTCCAAATTTGCCCTTTTTCCCACTTAGTTAATTTAAGGTTGATCATTTAATCACTTAGCATATATCATTCAATCCTTATACTCATTTTTATCGCATAACATCTAAATTTTCATTTAATCATTTATCAATTCCCGGAAAATCCCCATTTGGCTCAATTTATACCCTAAACATATAATAAAATTATTATAAAAATTCTAGGGTATTTTGGGGCGTCTGGTGGCGAGAAAGCAAGATGTAAAATGTATGCGCCTATGCGCAAGTGCACCTTGTCGTATCAAATGTCTGATGCACCTAAGTACGGATATCGATCCACACGGGGAAAAGTGCGTTGATTCTTGAGTTTGCTTTAGATATTATACGGGCGTAAACTTTGGTGACAAGTTAACTAAAGTGTGAAATTAAACTAATCCAATTTATCTTAGTAATTTACTATGTTGTGGAGACTAGGGCTATGTCTCCCCCTGCCACTTTTGATGGATTACTACCTAGAAGAATTATTATTCAGTCTATTCATGACTCATTGATGACGGGGTGATCGTGCCTACGAGATACCCTCTCTCGAGTCTCATCCTTTATCACATGCAGCGAGGGGTTGAGTGTATCTCTACCCCCAACCCAGCTACTCCCAGCGGCTTAAATGTGCTAACCTTAATCGCCACCTAAGATCGGGATATACTCTAATAATGCAAGATTGACCAAGGTGCTCTATTCAGATCCACTAGGCGTCCTCGTCGATCTCAAATACCCAACAAATCATTTGATGTTGGCCATTCGTCACATGAATATAAATGGGAGATATGGGGACACCAGCAGTCATAAATATTGATTAATATAGATCAAATCTTTTAGTCCTTGCAAATATCCAGTGTGGGGACCAACAGATATATGATCTAGAACATACTAGACGTAAGTACACACGTAATCAATCTATAAAACATCAGCAATTTTATCATAAAAGAAGAAAATACAAAAGTAGGTCTCTTCTCCACTAATCTGGGTTGCTGCTACTCTGCTTTCCGTGCCCTTGTTAAATGCGTTCTTGATCCCCTCGTTTGGTCCACTTTGGCTTTTAATGACGGTGGTAGTCGCTGCGTCGCGACGTTTGCCACTTGTTGACTTCCATTCTCGTTAACCCGACGTCGCGACGTTGGGACGTCGTGACGTTCTTGCCAGCTTTTGCGCGCTAACTCTTGCTCAAATGCTCTCAAAACCGCCCAGATCCACAACATTTACAAAATCATCGAGATATCGGGATATAGAAATGCGTATTTAACTGTAAAATTAAGCCAAAACCATAAGACAGACGCGGGTATGGTATGAGTGTTTTAATCACTCATCACACCCCCAAACTTAGCTTCTTGCTTGTCTGACTTAAGGCCCGGCTCATGGACATTTTTTTTTTTTTTTTTTTTTTAACCTACATACTATAACCTAGTACTAGATTGTAATTACTGTCTTTGTAGACGAAGAATCAAAATGGGCCAGGCTCACCTCTTGCCTTTTTGTTCGAATTCGGGGGTCCGTAAGGGTGTTCAGATTTGAAATAATTCATTTGAATTGATGCGGTTAAGCGCCTCAACCTCAGGGTATTATTCAATAGCGCCAAGGACCCTATGTGCATTAAATCTCTAAATGACCTCAGCGTATATCTTGGTTGAAGCCCCCCCAGACTTAGGGTTCCAACTCACCTAGTTGGGAGAATCTAACTACGGAAGGATAGGAATGCATCGTTTGTATTTGGTTACCATACCTACACATAAAAAGAAAAAACTAGTGCCCGTAAGTTTATGCTAAGTGTTCATGTAGCGGGGATTAGTTGGTGACTCCCCACCAGTTGGTTAAGGGCACCGGGCATTCAATTCCCCTCGAACGTCACCCCGAACACTCAACTAAACCTAAGGGCCTAAAATTTGTGAGGAAACTTCCATCTTCGTACATGCTTGACGGTAAAGTCAATGACTCCCGGCTAGTTGGCTCAGGGCATTGGGTTTTTTTTTTTTTTTTTTTATTTGGGGCTCGAAGGCAATCCTCTTTTATATAGGGTGTCCCATCACTTTGGTGTTTAGAGACTCCCAGGGTTCGTTGAACCTTAGTAGCCGGGCTCGGAACCTAGGCATACCCTAGAGGTCATCTGTGTGTGAGTGCGATAGGCTTATTGAGAAATCGTTTCTTGAATATCCCGAAGGTGATTCACTATGTCTCCCTACCTATTCAACCTAATTCCCGAGCATCTAACACCCTACGAATCCTTTCTGGAGTTATACTCTATTTTCCATGATGATAGTGGACTCGATCGAAAGTGATACTCGACTCTCAAGCATGGCATCACACACACACTACCTAAACACTCTCAACGTCAACATATTCTAATACTGGGGACTCCAGTGACTAAAAACAACTAAACAGAGAAATGACCTACCAAAAACAAATACATAAACTAAACACAGGACTCGGCATACTAAAATAAACAACGTAAACTAAACTAAAATAAAGCAGGAATACGGAAATACCCCATCACAAAATAAAAATAACCCATCACAAAACTCTACTAATCTAACAAAACCCGATCACCACCCACACCCAAAGCAGATGTCTAGGTAATACCTTGGCTAGAAAGAACAAAGAGAGGGTGAAGGAAACTCAGTGATCGGTCGGTATCCAGCTGCGGCGGTGGGCGAGGTGGAGGCGAAAAGCGAGTGGCCCCGGGCTGGAGAGGCTGGCGATTACGGAGAATAGTGGCACGGTTGACGGGGATGGGTAAGCATGTCGACCTTGGAGGGCCTCCATATCCTGGGTAATGAGGACTCGGTGCTCCTGGGTCTAGTCCCATAAGGCATCAAAGCGTTCAGTGAGGGCGAGCACCGGGTCCTCTAGGTCAGGGGTGGGACTAGATGGGGCCACCCCCGAGGTCGGCTATGGGGGTGGTGGGTGAGTGGTGGACAGCCCCGACTTTATCTCCACAGGGGATCGGCAGGAGGTCGAAACTAGCTGATCTCTAAAGCTCATCCTCGTCCGGGCTCATTGCTTTCGAGTCATTACCTCCCTCGGGTCTGGTACACGGTTTGTCACACTTGACCATTATAGCTTTAATTGGGTGTATCCACGCCTCATTGTCCTCTAAGGGCACCCAGACTCATTTACATATGCCGTATATGAGAAAAGGGTGCCCCAGGTTCATTTTAGCGTCCCGGTTATGGAGGATGGCATCCTCTATAACCTGCCCAATATCGAAGGGTCCTGGATGATGGCATAGTTGAGCAGGGCACGCTTGGCAGTCACCTCACACACGTTCGTCGTCGGAATGAGACGTGACGTGATGAAGTGATGCCAGACCTTAGGAATATAGGCCAAATGTTTGGCCTTGAAGTGCACGGCGTGCCCTTCGCTATTGAGCTTCCACTCACCCCGCCCGTTGGTCAAGACCCGGATGACCTCGGGCTAGTCTGGCCGCTCATAGAGTTGATCAAAAGGCTCGGGGGAGCGGGTGGTGTAAAATTGGTTGATAGTTGCTTGTATTTGAAGTCACACCAACACGCCACTGATACCGGACCTTTTGGCGACATGGGAGGCCGAGGTTGGCGTGGGAATTCTCGTGCCACACTCGTCGCGGTGGGCGAGGTGGTTAATAACACCAGCCATCCCTTAGTCGCAATGGTCTTGCGAAAGAAATCGTCGGGGTGGTGGAAGCCCTTTTCCTTGATGAAGGACCGATTCTTACATATGGTACCAAACCGATCGGTGGCACCTTCATTGACAAATTTCGTGATGTCGAAATTCGGAGTCGGGTCCTCACTGGCCCGACCCCTTTTAGTGGGCAACTTTGGGCGCTTACCCGACATCGGTGTATAGGGATGGGTCTAGACCTGCTAAGCACCAAGGGGCACACTAGGGCCGAATGGCACAGAGAAGGCAACTCCTAGGTGACCCAAACAATAGGTCGAGCACCTGGGGTGCGCAATGGGAACGCAGGCTAGGAGGCCTTCAGGGAGACTTCTACGACCTCTAGGTCACCTAATGGGCCCGCAGGCACTAACCAGACCTAACAGTGGGGACCAGATGGGGCCGAGCCACACAGAAGCCGAACTCACAGGGAGCTGACAGAGTCAGGGGCGAGGGCACCACTGTGTGGTGATGGATGCGCCAGACAGGGACAGAGGACTGGTGTGAGTGGGGGAAGACTGGTGGTGGCAAAGGCGGCGAGGTGGTCGGAGGTCGCAACAATGGGTTCTGACAAGGGTGTGTGAGGGTAGGACAAAAATGAGAGGCTTCTAAGCAATAAACAAAGAGCTGACGTCGTGACGACCGGGCTCAGCGTCGCGGCGTTCGGAAGAGATCGACCCAGCGGCTTCTAACGGCGTTGGGATCAATCATCCCGACGCGGCGCCAAACTTGATGGTACAAGCATGATGTCTAAAATAATATCGCCTAATAATGCGCAAGTGCACGCGTTGTATCAAGTAATACAATGTACCTAAGTACGGATATCGATCCACGGGGAAAAGTGCGTTGATTACTGAGTTTAGCCTTTGAATATTATCTGGACGTAAAATTTGAGTGATAAGTTAACTAAAGTGTGAAATTAAACTAATCCAATTTATCTTAGTAATTTACTATGTTGTGGAGACTACGGCTATGTCTCCCCTTGCCACTTTTGATGGATTACTACCTAGAATAATTACTATTCAGTCTATTCATGACTCATTGATGACGGGGTGATCGTGCCTCTGAGATACCTACTCTCGAGTGTAATAGCTGTCTCGTAGCGGGGTCTCACCCCAACCCAATACTCCGAAACGCTTAAATGTGCTAACCTTAATCGCCACCCTCGGAATTAGGATATCTCTATGTACCAAATTGACCAAAGGTCGCTCTATTGAATCCACAGCGTCCTCGTCTCGATCTGGATACCAGCCAAAAATCATGCCAATGTTAGCGGAACATCACATGTATATGATTGGGGAGGACAGGTGATAGTGGATGTGCCGTCAAATCTTTAATTCATTGCAATCGTGACGGTTCAGCAAAGAGCCCTAGATATGAATCCTAGAACATACTAGACGTAAAAGTACACCGCGTAATTTATCTATGAAACATCCATGATTTTATAGGAAAATAAAGAAAATAAAAAATTAGGTCTTACTCCACTTATGCGGGTCATTCTTCGCTCACACTTTCAGCGCGTGGTAAGTGGTTTATTGATCCCCCTTCATTTCAGTTACGCTGGCTTTTAATGATGGTGAGGGCGAATTGACGTCGCAGCGTCGCGGCGTTGAGACATCAGCGGCGTTTTCAGCTTGTTGACTTCCGCTTCTTGTTGACCCAGCGTCGCGGCGTTGGGGCGTCAACGTTCTGACTTTACATACAACTACGCCAAATGATCTCAAATACGCCCGTTCCACCTATTTCACACAATCACGAGAAATCGAGATATCGGGATATAGAAATACTTATTCTTTGTAAATTAGCTCAAACCATAAAACTTGAGACGGGTATGGCATGAGTGTTTTAAACTCATCGATTACACACTGGTGTGTAGCGATAACCCTTTACGATCACAATCAATGGCGACTACGATGTGGATTAGCGATTGCATCCCAAGGATGACATCAAACTTCGACATGTCCATGACCCTAAGGTCCACGGTTAGTAGAATCCCTGAGATCTCTAACTCACAATCCTGACATATTTGATTAATTCTTACCCTCTTCCTATGGGAGAATTCACATGTAACGGCTCTTCCAAGGTTTCGACCGTTAAGCCCAATTCTTTCATACATGATGCAACAAAAAAGGAATGAGATGCACCAAAATAAAATAATACTCTTACCCATAGGCGTTAGAGTAGAAACATACCCTAAATAACCGACCAATCTACAACCTGATTTGTCAAATTAATAATGCATGAACCTTTGTCACACTCAGTTCGGTCAGGCCCAGATTGGCGGGATCAGACATTCGGGTTGCGAGACCATATACTGGGACTCTTTACCTGTTTTTTTTTTTTTTTTTTTAAAGCCGAACTTGTACCTGTGGGTATAGCCCACATCTTATAACATAATCAAAATCTCTTATACATATCAAAAGAACTACCACCAGAGTGGTGTCCATCAAAATCTATACATATACACTGAGTCCCATTTACTTATACAAAAACTGTACTTTTACATTAACAAATCAGAGCACGAAACCTACTGTGATGAACCCCTCTTTTGATGTGCTGACCCATTTTATTATCACAGGCTGAGACGTCATCTCCTATACCTACACAGATTAAAAACCGTGCTAAACTGCAGCTTAGTGAAACATTTCTTATCTGAAACACCATGCATTTATCTTTGAATCCCGCAAATAACATATAACGATGCGAGATATCAAAATCTTGAGATTTATATCACATATTTACATACACTTAATTATCAGCATAACAAACTTATGCTTGTTTCGATATCTAAATATCTGATCTTGAACTTATACTTATAACAAACTTATACTTACTCAGAACTTACACTTATAACATACTTATACTTATCTCATTAGGACACGTGACTTATACTTATCTCAGTGGGCGCATGCTTATATAGATTTCCTCGGTATCTGGGCCGAGAGCTTATATACATATACTTATACGAAGGTGCCATCCACATACTCATACTTATACTTGTTAAGTCTCCGTGGGAGTTCTGAGCTTAATAGCACTGGAGATACTTATCTGCGTGCGTGCCCATAATCTATCTTGGATCTCGAGTAGGGTTCTGTGGAACTTATGCTTATACGGAGGTGCCCATACGTCTTGTGCTTATATCTATCTCGGATCTCAGTAGGGTTTAAGGGAATTGCTTATACACGTGCGATACTTATATCTATCTCAGTCCTCACGTAGGAGTTTACAAAACTTATGCTTATACGGGAGGTACTTATACGTGCGATACTTATATCTATCTCGGATCTCACCGTAGGAGTTTGCACTTGTTAATTGCCGTAGGTACTAGAGATATGTGGGCATTATCTTTGGTATTCGCGGAACTTATTCTTATACGGAAGTACTCGTAATTACTACTGAGTTTATCCTTATCCAGAGCTTATATGGAGATACCCGTAGGTACTACATAACTCATACTTAATTCTTGTATTTCGGATCTTATTCTTGTATTACGGAACATATACTTGTCCTATGGAACTTATACTTGCGTTACAGAGCTAATTCTTGTATTTCGGATATGGAAGTGCGGTAGTTTTCTGGAACAATTTCTTGGTACAAAAAAAAAAGTACCCGAGTAGGTGTCTGAGAGCAGTTCATTATCTGAGAGGTGCAGAAGTAGGTGCCTCACAGGACTTATCATATATTACGGAACTTATACTTATTTTTGCGATGCGGAGTGCAGTAGGGTACTACTGAACTTATAATTTATTTTCTTGTCTGAGGGTACCCATGGGTACTACGGACTTATACTTATTTCTTGTCTGAGTGCAGTGGTCTTCTGGAACTATACTTATTTTACTTATGCGGGAGTACGTAGGTCTTCTGATTAATCGGATCTGGGGGTGCAGTAGGTGCTACATGCAATCTGATTTGTTGGATTTTTACTCTTGTTTATTTGTTCATAGTCTTATCATATAAGCTTTGTTTGAATGCCGGACGATCATAAGAATTTGAGTAGGGCTGCGATACGATAAGTACCGAAGGTGCAATCACGATGCGAGGTGCGTAACTGCCGTACGGGACGTGCCTACCGCAAGCGGGAGTGTCATAGCACCAGGAGTGTCGAAGCACCGATCGGGACATGCACGCCCACCTTGACGAGTGCCACTTGCCGTGAAGTCTTTGACGCAATCCCGGGGCGTGGCTACCGCCTTGAGTGTCGTAGCACCAACGAAGTGCGAAGCACCAGCAGCGGGAGTCTTAGAAGCACCAACAAGAGTCTTGGCGCAAAGGGTGAAGCATCGATCAAGACGTCCACTCATTCATTCTTCAGTCCTAGGTAGTCATATTGTCATATGTCTTTCAGAACTTATAACCTTTCTTATTCATGTTCATGTTCATATTTCAGTTCGTTTTCATGTTTCATAAACATATCTATACATATGGCATTTCATATACTTATACAGGAATACTGATGTACTCACACATCGTTCATGTATTCTTGTCCCTTAATGCATCTACTTTTCTTAGAAATTGGAATCATTCCAATTGAATCATCGAGCAGTTGTGGCATTTTTCATGCCAAGCTAGTTCAGTTTTACCGATTTTACCCGAGGACGGTTGTCTCATTTTCGATTGCCTTGACTAGTATTTAACAATGGTTTCTTTGTACTCCTTTAAAGCTAAGGTGCTAAGGGGTTCTCACTCAACTGGAATCACCCAAATCGAGACACGAAACTCAAGATTCATCAGGAACAACCCCCCCGGACTATATATTCAAAAAGCCCGGGTGAAATTGGCTTGAACATATCCCTACTTTGGTGAATTTTGGGCCACATAGAGTCGAATTAGGGTACCTATTTCAGGATGTTTAGTTTTCATGAAGTCTAGTTTAACAGCAACTTGAATAACTCAAATCGGATAACAAATGGAGCAAGTTATGGCCAAAATCTGACAGGTCGAAATAGAAAAAATAGAGCACTACACAGTAGGTCTGGCTCGATCTGTGCAGTCGGGTTCAGTTCACGGAGAACATCTTTGCACACATTCCCTTTTTATGCCGATGCGAGTTCAATTACGGAGGGTTTATTGCCACACTGTTCCACACATGCCGGTACGGGTTGCGGAAATACCTAGAATTGGTGGGTCACCATTCTTCATGCACTTTTCTCCATAATTCTCTTCTTCATCAAAACTAACATGGAATCCCCTCTAAACAACTCTGCTTGCTTTAATTGGCAAAGAATCCAAGGATTCATACCAGATTATAAACTTTACAAAACCTTGGAATTGTGAAGGATTCCATGTCTAATTATTATCAACTAGGAATTTTCAACCAAACTTCCCTTAAATCTAGTGTTAGGATGTATTCCTAACAAAACCACAAGAAAAGGGGCAAATTAATGTTAAATGAAACCCTAGCAATCCATACCCAAGTAATTCTTGTACCAAAATCATGCTAGAAGCCATAATTTCCATACAAAATCCATATGATCCATACTAGAATCCATACTCAAGGTTAGTTTCCATACCTTTTTGATCTTGGTTTCTCTTCTTCTTCTCCCCTTCTCTTCTCTCCCTCTCTAAGGTTCTCTCTCTTTGGAGACCCAAAATATAAGATATTTTGATCCCCCCCTTAAGGCCATGTTTGGCCAAGTCAAATAAAACCCATTTTTGGGTTAAGTCTCTTTATTTGCTTTTTAGTCCTCCACTTTCCTTATTTTTGCAAAATAACTTATGTTATTTCCACTTTGGCCTCTCATCTTATCAATTCATATCTTTTAGGCCCCTTTTTACAAATTACAATTTTGTCCTTAAGTATTGTACAATTTCCGGGTTCCTCAATTTCCATGTTTCGCATTTAAATCACGAAACATTCAAATTATGCTTACAAAATACCCTAAACATGTCAGCTTGACTAGGGTATATTTCGAGTGGTCTGAGACAGCCCTTGGGTCATGAAGTCTCGGCTTGTGAGCCCTGGACTTGACCTCGACACATGCCCTAACCCATTTAACATAAATGGGAACTGGTAGGGCCCTATGCAGCAACCTGCAATAGATATCGTCTGTCCTAGCCCATGGTAGGGTAAGGAGGAACAAACTGCGTCTGTTTACGTCCCTGCGATAGGCCCAGGTGAGGGTCCCATAACTCACAGGATTCTGTCTTTAGGGACAATCCGCCTAAGAGTGAAAAATCCCCGAGCTTATGGTAATGGAGACCAATCCCTTGCCTAGTTGGGTACATAAGCCACGAAGATCTTCCACAGGGAGTGATGTCGACCCTTGCCTTGGCCTTGATAGTCGTAATACGTCATAAACCCTTGTGAGTAGAAGTCTTGTAGCCTTTCCCCCGAGCAAAAAAGAAGAAGGTTGACTCTCTTCCTCTTATCTTTCACAACACCCATATCCCGAATGTTCCGTGCATCATCCACCTCCCTCTCAATGGCCATAGCAGTCTTAACCATTGAGTCGAGGTCCTGAAGGAGAAGTCCTACAATTTTACCCCGGATGGACAATTTCAGACCATTCCTAAATTTTCTCACCTTGGCCATTTATGTGGCCACATAATCATCAGCAAAACGAGCTAACTCTGTGAACTTAGCCATGTACTCAAGCATTGGCCTTGTTCCTTGTTTCAATTCAAGGAACTCTCGAGCTTTTGCATGTCGAGCAGATACCGGGAAATACTTTTCCATGAAGAGCCCACGAAACTCTTCCTATGTCATGGCCTGCAAATTCTTGAGGCTTTGATCAATCCACCCTTAGGGATTCACGAATCTATTTTGAAACGTAGCTAGCTTCATCTTAGTGGCATCGGAGGTGATCTCCATATCCTCCAAGATCTTATCAACCTGCCAAAACCAATGATCAACTATCATTAGGTCCCTTTCACCCCTGAAAGTTAGAGGATGATGTGCTTTTAATCTCTAGAGTTACTCGACCCTCCCTAACCACCCGTTACACTAGACTAAGCAATTATAGCAGCCGCCACACCAATAGTGTAATGCCCTGAAAATACCCTAACAGTTTTATAACATGTTTAGGGTATAAAATAAATCAAATTGTAGTTTTCCAGCGTTTAAATTGCTAAAAATGAAAAAAAAATGATAAAACCCTAAAATTATACAAGGGACAAGGTTATTTTGGTAAAAATGTCAAAACAAGGACCCAAGGGTCATAAATGAAGAAGTGTATATACCAAAATGAAAATTTGATAAAATGAAGTAGAAATGAAAGAAATGGCCCTAAAATGCTGAAAAATGGGAAAAGCCATGAACTAATGTGTAAGCGAAACATGGCCTTATGAAGGTTAAAAGTGTTAAGACCAAATTGGTCTTTAGAATGAGAGAGTCTCTCATTTAGGCATTTACATTTTGGAAAAGCTAGGGCAAATCTGGTTGAGAGAAAAGGGAGATGAGTGGGTGATTTTGCTCCATTAAATCAGGAGTTTAAGTGATTAAAAGTGAAGGAAAGAGAAAGAAAGAAGAAAATAAGATATTTAAAGGTAGAGACTAACTAACTCCCTTAAATATTTGTGTTTGGGTTTGAAGAACCTCGATTGGTATAAAAATAATGTTGATTGGTTTATTTTGGTTTTTGGGGTTACTGCAAGTTGTTATATGGTTGTTTAGTTGGTGAATTTTGTGGAAATGTTGGGTTTTTTTAAGGAAATCTTTGTCAAAATTTTCGAAACCTATATTTTTGTTTTGTGATCTTCAATCTAAATTACAAAGTGATTCAGGAATTTCTGGAGTAACTAGACTTCTAGGAAAAAAAATCTCCCTGAAACAAGTGTATCCAAATTTAAACCCCATTATACCTAGAAATTCGTCAAAGTAAGACTCTAGTTTCGGGACAATTCTGGTTCAATTCAGATACAGTTTTGGTGTTTTGGAACAGTTTTGGCATTTAGGTCATAAGTTGAGTTTCACTCATCCAAATTGACTAATTCAAAATTCTAGGTAAACAACACTTCTAAGAAAACAAATTTCCTTGAAATAAGTGTATCCAAATTTAGATCCCATTGGACACAGAAAATTCGTCAAAGTGAGGCTTTGTTTTCGGGTCAATTCTGATACAGTTTTGGTGTTTCATAACAGTTTTTGTTTTTAGGCCACAAGTTGAGTTTCACTCATCCAAATTGAGTGATTCAAATTTTTGGGTAAATTAGACTTCTAGGAGAACAAATTTTCCTGAAATAAGTATATTCAAATTTAGACCCTATTAGACCAATAAATTTGTCTAAAGGGAGCCCTGTTTTTGGGCAAATTTTGGTTATGTGTTGAAAATAGAATAGTCCCGGATGTTTAGGACATATCTGGAGTTTTGATTCTTCGACTGGATGATTCCAATTTCTGAATAAAATATATTTATAGAGGAACAATGGACTTGAAGGAATTTGAGTAAGATATGGCTCATTTGTTCCCAAAAAAATTTTACAAGTGAAGGTGCGTTGGGTAGAAAACAACCCTAACTAGACACATAAATAAGACAACTAATATTGTTATCTAATTGTAATGAATTAGGGGTTGGCGACAAGGAAAACCGAATTAAAGTCGAGATTCCGAGGATAGGAAATGAAGTGCGACAACCTTTTTGGTTCGTTTTCTATTATTATCTTCTTATCTCAAGTATCAAAATTGTTTGCTCAATTATTGAAATAATTTTCAATAAAATTGCATATTGATTTATTTTAGCGATTGAGAAAATCGATTAGAAATGATCGCCAAGGAAAAAAATTTTCGTAATGAGTATTGAAATGTGATATTTGGTTATAAATGTATATACCCTATTGTAAATTTCTATGACTGATTTTTAATGCCCTTAATATAATGTTATCCGTCATATTCAAGTTAAGGATGATTGGTATACCGATCAAAAAACTAGCAGGCTGTGAGCAGGCATGAAAATGTAGTGTGCTAATCGCCAGCCAGGCTGAGACAGTGTGGGTAGTGTTGCAAACAGTTTTAAACAACAGATGGCAGGACAGTTCTTGGACAATATGTATTATAAAACAACCACATACTGACTGCAACCAGTGAGGGCCGTCTTGGGATTTGTTCCATTATCTCTTATGAAAACAGTAGCTAAATTCGTTTAGGAAAATGATAAGAGTATTTGTGAAATGCATGATTGAGTTTGAATGAGTTATTTTTATGAAATTGTGTTTGGAATGATCAATGGTATAAATATGAATGTATATCAAATGAATATACCCTTGCTACTGCCCATATACATATGCCTCTACGTATTGTATTGCATTGATCATTCCGTAGGTTCAAAAGCATTGCTTTAGAAAATTAACTGTTTGTGTTAAAACTAAAATGAAGAGAGAATTGTAAGCTGCTAAGCATGAAAATACTTAAGCGTGATTGTTATCTGTCCTTGAGAACACAGTGAAACGAGGTTAAAGAAAAGACCTATGACGTAGAGTCATGTCAACATACAGTAAAGTAGAAACCGACCATTACATTGTGTTCCATGATCGCTTTTTGATACATTTGTATTAAAACTATGTTATGAAAATTGAACTGATAAATGTTTGTAAATTTTTTCATTTATAACATGACTTATATTATCGTAATGTATAAGGTGAAATGGAGCAAATTGGCATATAATGCCATATTGAATGATATTGTGTATTAAGAACAAAATGATGGGACCCCTTTAAGTTAACGTGATATATACGTATATATTTTCAAAAGGATAATTGTCCTTTAAAAATGAGTATTTGAAATGTCTTTTATTGAGAAAAATTGTAATGGTTCGTAAAAGAGAGGACAGCGTTTGATTGATTCGCCACTGGGAGTGTGAGAATTAGTACTAGGGCTCTCGAAGCTCTCATTTAATTATCGAGAACAGTTTAGAAGCGATTCTATAAAAATGATTTTTACATTTGTTTATGACATGCATTATTTACATTTAAAGGATAACGCGTGACTCGATCTGGGGATCTTATGATCTTAATAGGTAAGCATGGATTGCCTGAATTCTGATAGGGTCAAATGTAGTGACTCAGAAGTAGCTTGAAATAGCCGGTAAAATATGGATGATGGGCAATGCTCCATGTTATGATGGAGTCAAGCGTGAGGAAGTACTATATGGATATCCTCTGAATGATAAACAAGGCATTTCTGCACAGAAAACGCGACCTTGACCAGCTGCGATTCCATAGCGATCAGCGTAAAGAGAATGGAAAAATGCAACCCATGAATTTTCTTGGGAGAGAAGATGATGAGCCTTCCATGGTGATGGCGAAGAAGCGAAATCTTGCAACAAATGCATTGCATGCGAGGAGGAGAATTTAGAGTGTGCGACCTCATTTACTACGGGGATGGGAGGCTTTTAGTGGTGGGTTTCATTGACTGGAACCGCACCAGGAAGTGTTACATGGGGTTTTCATGTTGGAGGAATTGGAAACCGGTATGTGGGTCGTGTTACCTCGTGACTGAGACGAGAGTTTCAAGAAATTTGAAGCAAGGCGAGGATGAAGATGTGACAGAATATCAAGGATATTCACAGATTGAGCAAGTATACTCTAGAGATGTTAAAGCCTGAGAGGAAGAGAAGTGTTATAAGAAGTTTGAGGATGGCACAAATGATTATATTAGAGCCATATCACGAGTTGAAGCCATGAAGATTTCTAAGATTGTGACATGTGCACTAAATGTTTGAAAAAGTGTAATAGAAAGAGTATATGATAGAAAGAAAAGAAGGCAGTGTAAGAAAAGGCCCACATACTGGAGTCAAGTTCTTATCAACAGAATAAGAAATTTAGAGGGACCCTGGGACCCTGAGTAGCTCTGACTGGGGACATTTCAGGACTAAGATAGCAAGACTATTCCTCTTAGGCACCATTGGTTGCTAGTACACGAAGGGGTTTATCAGGACCAGCTCCTCCTTATTACACACATTGTGGGAGAAACATAGAAGTGTTGGAGATTGATAGGTTGCTTGTTTGGTTTGTGGATCGAGTGAGCACAAAGTAAGATTCATCCACAGGGCAGTTCTTTCCACCCGGCCACGCCCGGATCCCGGGGGTACGGTTTGATGTGGAAGAGGAACAGGGACAACAAGTATTGCATGCAGTGTGCCAAGATAAACAACACGGAAACCATGGCGAACCCGGGATGCTTTAGTGCTACAACCCCGGGGGCATATGTAATGAAAGAATTGAGAGATAAGATGCCCGGATGTGATAGTTAGTAATTTCCACATCTTTGAGACTATTGTACATGCATTGATGGATCCAGGATCAACTCATTCCTGACATGCTTCCATTAGAATTTTGGGTAGTTTATCGAAAAGTGGCCCAGGTGCGATATCTTAGTGACAATCCTCTAGGGCATAGTGTCATTGTGAATGAGTTTTATAGGGTGTCCATCGAGTGTGAGTATGAGTTTCAGGGGGCTTGTAGAGTTATCATTCGAGAGTTCGATGTGATGTTAGAGGGAGGGTTCAGTTGTCACGACACAGTGATGATTGTTACATGGGAATGAAGCAGGCGACGCCACAAGGACACTTGGGTGTGAGGAAGTGACTTTTATGTCGACGAGAGGGTCAGACACCTCTCTAATGTGATTCCACCGCTATCTGCTAAAACAATGGTTTTGAATTGGATGTGAAGCACCCCATTTGGCATATGTGGAGATTGATCTGAAAAGATGGAGCTGCAGCTTATTAATTTTCTGATTTGTGATTATCAGGGTGATTTTCGGAAGGCATATTGGGATGCCTCATGAAGAGATTGAGTTTCACGATTCGACGTTGCATTAAGGTGCCACTCTGAGCTGTCAATTAAATCGTATAGAAACGGCTCACGGTGGAGTTAAAAGAACAAAGCTTGAGTTTAAAATTGGTAAAGAAAGGATTTATTGATGCGAGTGTATCCGTAGAAGTGCGTCGATTAACTCTTTGTTAGAAGAAGATGGTGCAGCTTTGGTTGTATATGTTGATTCTGAGGCCCAAGAACAAAATGCAAGTGAAAAGATTATCAATTTACCTAGGGATGATGACTTGTTGATAATTGAAGGAATTTTGATGTCTTTTGAAGATTATTTACTATGCGGGTATCATCAGTGTTAATCTATTGATAAGGTGGATATGCATAAAGGCAGCGTTTAGAGCTTTGTGATATGGATATGAGATTCCTTGCCTTAATGCCGTTTGGAGTTAGTACCAGCGGCTTTCAGTGGACTTAATAAATTGTGTTTTCTGACAGTATCATGAATCGGTTTGTCATGGTGTTTGTATTGACATCCTTAGTATTCGAGAATCGGAAGATCATGATACACACCTTTGAGTAGTGCTAGAAACCTTGAGAAATGAGCAGTTATGCTTTCATTGATGTAAATACGAATTTTGGTTGATGTCCTTTCTTGGACACATTCGCGTAGAAGGAATTCAGTGGATTCAGAAAGATAGGAGTGATTGTTGAGGCCTGACACAGAAAAATTTCAGATGCATGTTTCTTAGAAGTTGGTAGTTTCTGAAGGTTGAATTAAAGGGGTTTTCGGTATTGTGGGCCTATGACGGGATTGCTCAAGAATGTGAAAGTTTTAGTGGGTGAAGTGTGACTAGTTTGAAAAGTTGGCATTTATAGCAGAACCTAGGGTTCTTATTAAACCAGACTAAGGTAAAAGATAAAGCAATCATTAGTGATGCTTCATTAAATGGGCTTGGATGTGTACTTATGCAAGGGGGTAAAGTGGTAGCTTATGCTTCAAGGCAGTTGAAGTCGCATGAAAAGAATTACCCTATGCATAATTTGGAATTGACCGCCATTGCATTTGCATTGAAAATATGGAGACAACACCTTCCACGAGGAGAAAGAGTGTTTCATTTACACCGTCCACAAAAGTCTTAGAAGTATTTTACCTGTAGCGAGCTTAACTTGAACCAGCGTGAATGGATGGAATTGATCAAGGATTATGATTGTGTCATTGATTATCACCCCGAAAAAGCTAATGTAGTGGCAAACCCTCTGAGTAGAAAGTCAGTACAAACACTACGAGCATTGAATGCTCATTGTCGTGTATCGAACTGACGGTACAATAATGAATTTGCTATGCCAATTTGTTAAATCGAGTGCTAGAACACAAAAGAGTGATGAGAAAAAATTTCAGAATTTTAAGTCCAGGAGATAGAGGGAAAGAATGGGTTTTTAGTTGACAGGATGGATTCACAGTATTATAGAGACCGAGTTTGTGTACCGATGTTGATCAAAGGATTACGAAGAAATCCATTCTTGAAGGCTGAGTGGATCCTTTGCTATGCATCCTGGTAACTAAAAAATGTATGGGATTTAAAGACTTCATACTAGTGGTCGAAATGAAGATAGATATTAGTACAGATTTTGTGACCAAATGTATGTAGTCAATGCCAGAGGGGTGAAAAGCGGAACATGTGATTCCTTGAGTTTGTTTGCAGCTGATAAGAGTCCAGAGTGTAAATGGGGCCAGAATCCTGATATTAGTTTGTGATCGAGATTCTACGGATCAACCAGGAGCATGATTCATTTGGTCATGTGAACCGGTCTTAGCCAGTCGACTCACTTCTACAGTAAAGAACTAGCTATTCACTTGATAAGTTGAGAGGCTTTATTGAGGAGAATCTGGACTTTGGTTCTGCATGGGATTCTTGATGTCTATCATTTAGGATAGAAGAATCAGGAGTTCACCTCGAGATTTTGGGAAAATTGCAAGAGGTTTTAAGCACTCGACTAAATTTCAACACAGCTTTCCACCCATAAACAGATGGACAATCAGAGATAGTTATTCAAGTTTTAGAAGATATGCTGAGAAGTTGTGTGATCGACTATGAGGGTAGTTGGGATAGACACATTCCTCTAATTGAATTTTTGTATAATAATAGCTTCAAGTCGAGTATTGGAATGGCGCCTTATGAGGTTCTCTATGGAAGAAAGTGTAGAACACCACTGTGCTGGACAAAGTTAGCAAGAGCCAAGGAAAGAAAATAATTGGCCCCGATTTGGTTCAAGAGACCGAAGAAAATGTGAAAATGATTAGAAGGTGAAAGTAGCCATGGATAGACAAAAGAAGTATTACGCAGACTCCACAAAGAGAAGGATATGTGATATGAGATCGGCGAAAAAGTGTTTTGAGAAGTATCACTTTGGAAGAAAGTCATGAATTCGGGGAAAAATGGCAAGTTGAGCCCCAGGTTCTGGTAGATTAGGTATGAAGTGATGAGAAAGTGGGTCCGTTTAGTATATCAGTTAACAGCCTCACCTCGAGGAGTTGAAAAGATCCATAATGTCTTCCATTGTCAATGCTAAAGGGTATGAGGTCAAACCCATCGCATGTAGTCTCTTAGAGGCAATTGAGCTCTCTCCAGATTTGTGTCTGAAGCGAGCCTATGAGATCTTGTCTCGAGAAGTGAAAGTGCTTAGGGCAGATAAAATTCAATTTTGAGAAAAATGGTAAAAGCGATGGTACCCGATCAAGAGCAAAAAAAAATTCTAGATAATCTCACCAGGATGATAAGCGGACTTCTGTTAGAATCTCTAAGTGAAATCTAGCTACCCGCGTCCGATTTACCGTCGATTAGAACGATAAGAATTTCCGTTTTTAAAACGTTGGCCAGTGCGTAAAACAGGTTTGAGAGACATGTGATGTGACAAAGTCACCGTGTTTGGCCGTAAGTCGGTCTGTAGCTTTGAATCGGAGTTGATAATTCTTATTTGTGTGTCGTGAACCTTGTTAACCAGGGTTTCCTTGTTCATGAATAGTATTTAAAAATTTTGGTGTGAAAATGTGTTTGGATTGAGTGATTCAAAATGAATTGCCGTGTTTTGTTAGTGCCGTGAAGGCTAATTTGGTGTAATTGATTGTGAATTTGTGATTCGTGCCACGGTAGGGTAATCCAGAATCAACAATATTTGTTTCCTTTACTCCTCCTCACTGCCCAGTAGTCAAACTCACTACTTGTTATAGCGATCTAGAAGTCGAACACGGGGATGGGTTTTTCATCCACGAATGAGTCGCATTAATGTTTGAAAATGGTGAGACTTTTTGTTTGGATTTTTGGATTTGGTTAAAGCAGGGGAGTTGAGGTTGTTCCTTTGGATAAAGCTGAAATAGCAAGCAGAAAGTGTGAAATGTAACCTTGAAGGCTTGGGTCACTAGCTTGATAACATGGGGTTATTAAAGTGTCTCGGGTTACATTTCCTCGCATTAGGGCTAATGACATATATAGTCAAACCATGGGATGTCTTTGTTTAGTATAAAACCTAACCACCAGAACCACTCTATTTGAGTCAAATCAAATACTAAGCATTCAATGTCGATCAGGTTTGAAACCTAGCATTTTAACCTCATTTATTAGCTCGTAAATGACATCTAAAAAGAATGTCGATTGCATCTACTAGTAAGAATGCCTTGAACAAAAGCATGACAAGTATTGACCAAAAGACGATAAATGGCATTAAACCACTAGTTTGGAAAAAGTTTGGAACCTTAAATACGATACACATATCATTTAAAGCATGAAGGACAACTGCGATAGCAGAAAACCAAGCTAGCAACCCTCCTCTTCAAGGCTTTAGGCTTAAGCCAAGCATCCCTTGAGTTGTCATCCTCGAGGGTGTGTTTTTGCAGTGGAGAAAATGAAGAAAGGAGAGAGAGAAAAATAAAACCTAAAATGAAAAGCTGTGGGAAACTTGCATAAAATGAAAAGTTAGGGTTACAAAGTTGTAGGGGAGCTTATATAGCAAATCCCAAGGTGTGAAATGACAAAAATGCCTAAAATATGAAATTACAATAGGGACAAAATGGTAATTAATCAAAGCGACTGGTAGTTTGGAATGTCAAAATATCAAAATCCTTGAGGGCAGCCATTTTATTTCATCTTGAAATTTAAGCTATGCTATGAAAATTAAGCTAAGCTAGCGAAAATTTCAAGAATAAGCGAAAATCAAAATTTGCGCTATGAGCGATATTTTAAGCTAGGCTAGCGAAATTTCGCTAGCCTAGCGAAATTTTTGCATAGCGAAAATTTCGCTAGGATTGCGAAATTTTCGCTATAGTGCGAGAAATTTTAAAGCTATGATTGCGAAATTTTATGATGCATGTAAAAATTTAGTTTTCACTCACACTTTGCTTGTTTGCCACTTGCATCAACCTTTCCATCATCCACTTCATTTCTTCATTTTTTGGTTGATGAAATCAGCACATCAAATCCTCGACACATTAGCACGACTTGATATGAGCTTGAAATTATTGGCTGAGGCATGCAAAAACAAAATTACCAAAAACAAACTCGAAATGGAATTAGTGGTACTAAGTGACACACTTTTTATGTCAATTAGCTCAATTCATATGATTAGTGCGCCAAAGCACTTTCGAAACCTATCTTGAATGAGTTAATAGCACTTTTGAGCCTTAATCACACCCACGGCCGACACGTTGCTAGTCCCTTAGCAATGCTAAAACAATAAGGGTATGCATGCTGTGCTTTTACAAAAAGTGTATATGTGTATGTACAGATAGGCTTTACCTTTCAAATGAACAATTTACACACCCTGTCTGGCAAACCTTGAAAGAACAAAAACCATATAAGAACTAGCTAAGGCAACATTCATTGGTTCCAAAGTCTTTGAACTTCCACCAAAATCTAATTTTCTAAGGTAACCAGCTTGAGCGGTAAATTTGCAAAGCTATTCTGACGGGACAGAGCAGGATACCCTCCACGATTTCGGGTGGTCCCTTGAGTGATCCCAGCGTATAATCCCTAGGAGATACGTTGGAACCCATACTCTGAGGAAGGAGTAACACCGTGTATTAATTTAATACCCGATTATACATAAATATATATAAAAACCATGACAATTATAAATGGGGTCTCGGCAAGTTCGATCGAATATCGAGCATTAAGAGTATTTTTAAATTTAGGATTACAAATGAGAGATTAAATAGGTCCAATGAAACAAGACAAATGGAGTGGGATGAGAGTACTGGCTATCATGGATCAGACGAGTGTTGAATCTGGCGAGGTAAGACCATGAAACTGGGGACCTAAGAGCAGAGATATTAAAACAATAAACGTGAAAAGAATCTCAGCCAGTGGCATAATTTATATGGAAAATAATGTTTTTTGTTTTAGAAAATTCCTTCTCTCTCAAGACATGCACGTCCACTCTTTTTGTAATGTTCGGTTAGCAAGCGTTTCATAAAACAACTTTACCAAAAGCCCGACAATGAAGTCATGCTCAAAAAAATTTATTGACATCATTTTTCAAGAACAACAAAATCGGAATCTGTTCACAACATACAATTGAGCATAAATATATGTAACCATCGTAATAAGTAAAATAACCATGAAAATACCACAACTATAAATATGGAAAAGCTTATTCTTAATCAGAGACCAACAATGTACCGTACAAATATCCTTTATAAACCGTATTATATACCCATCACATACCATCGGGTAAACCCGACCTCACGACATCGTGGAATACCAACCGTCGGTAATCCGACCTCACGACCGTGGAATTAATATATAACAAATCTCTCGACATCGTGGCATACCAACCGTCTGCGAATCCGACCTCACGACCGCGAAATAATATATAACTAAACTCACGACATCGCAGATACCAACTGGCCGTGATCCGACCACGACCGTGTAATTAATATATAAACAAATCTCACGACATCGCGTGGCATACCAACCGCCCAGATCCGACCTCACGACCGTGGAAATAATATATAACTAAACTCACGACATCGTGGCATACCAACCGTCGGTAATCCGACCTCACGACCGTGGAATTAATATATATTCGTATTTTTACTCACAAGTACTTTTCCAAACGACACTGTATCATAACCATTTCACAAGACCTCGAAATCTCTTTCTTAAAACAAATGAGTTTTCACAGCGGTTTAAAACTTCAATCCACGTACCCAAAATATTCAAATACCACAGACTCATCCAGGAACTCAGTAAAACTTTCAAATAGTTAAAATATTGACAAAACTCACATGAAATGATAACTTGTTTTATATGAGACCGATAATCACATTTGCATGCAACCAACCATTTTATCAAAACAGTATATATGTAAAATATTTAATCACCATAGATATATCACCATCATATCCCAAATCATTTAAAAACATATAAACCACTCACACATCCATGAACACTGTAAAACTTCAAAATATTTACAATGTTGACAAAATTCACATGAAATGATAACTTGTTTTTATAAAAACGGATATTTTCATTTATGCACAACCCACCGTCCGATCAAATAAGTTATATATGAAATAACTAACCGCAAAATATATATCATAATAATACCCCAAAACATTCTAAAACAGCAGACCACTCACGCACCATGCACGCCCAATTCGTTCCCTGCGATCGCCTCCTGGCCCGACGTGAGTGCCCCTGTAATATAAATAAAATATCACCTAGGCTCCAACAACTGAACCAACAACATTGAAAGCCCCTAAGGTCGTAGAATAGTTTTTAACTATGAAATCATCCTAATTTGACTCCGACAGTCCACCACACAACAAACATATCCAGACTCAAAATTGGGGCTTTTCACCCGGAGCTAATTTCGAAATCGAACCGTCCAATAATTCTAAAAACATCCAATTTCACTAATACAATCTAATTTTGTCAAATTAACCAATCGGTACTCTATTTCTGGGCCCCACACTTCTGCACCAATTCGAAACAACCTAAAAATGGAACCCAACCAAACGATGTCCAAAATATACAAACCATATCAATGGAGTCTAAGAGACCAGAACTCATTGGTACCATTACCTTGGTCCAGTCACGCGTATCGGAAAACCCGATCTACTACCGATTTTGTTTTCGTTGTAACTTCCAAACGGTGCGAATCTGCAAAAGGGACCACGTATGAGTTCAAGGTCCAAAAATGGTGGAAAGGAGCTATGGTGGCCTGAGGTGGCCGGAAATGGCCGGAATCACAAAACTCGTATGAGTGGTCATATGGGCCTGGCTGGTCGTTCGCTTGGCCAGATCCCTGGCCCGCGGCGGTCGGGTCGCGGAAATTTACGGCCGGCATCGCCCGGGCGGTGGCGCACCTGGTGGTCCGGCGCAGGCGCAAATCCGCCTGGGTGGGTGCCTCGTCCGGTCCGAGCCACGGCGCGTTGTAGCGGCACATCAAAAGGTGTTCCTTGGCTTGAGAGTTTTAGGGTTTTGGGAGCTCAAGTGTTGTTTCTCAGGCTACGGTTTTCATTCGTATCACAAGCTATGTTTATAGGGTCTAGGGTTGCTTTCGGGTAAAAATCCCGCATATAACTTGACACGATAAAGTGCTATCATGAACTCTAACGGCCGTAACTTTTTATCCTAGTCGGATTGCCAGACGCCCGTTTATGAACTCGTATCGACGAGGCCTACGAAATGGTGTCTTAGTTAACCTAAAACTATTCCTCCTCGAAAAAGTCAAACTTGGTCAACTTGGTCAAATTTGGTCAACTTGGTCAAACTTGGTCAAACTTGGTCAAACGCGTTTCAAACTTGTATTATTTGGTACGGGTCATTACAATTCCCTCCCCCGAACCTAGCTACTGCCATGGCCTTAAACTGTTGACCAACCTAAATAGGACTAGCTACACTCTTATTTCTTTATTTGACTACATTATAGGGTGCAATGCTAAAAACTCGACTTCACCAAAGTCCGTGTAACGAGGGTCCACCGATGACTCCCAACCAATTAAGGTTTAGGGCATCAAGCCAAAAGGATCACTTGACCACAAACTCTGCAGGCTTCACCCCGGACTTCGAATGACTTCGAGAATTAAGCACCTACAACACGTTAAACTCTACCCATCCACCCGTGTAGCGAACACTAAGTCGATGACTCCCAACCAATTAAGGCTTAGGGCATTGGGCTTTGAAGGCTTTCGCCATATACCCTGACCGCGTGTTCGGTTTCAAGGCAAAGCCACACGACTTTTATTTTTCTTTTCTTCTCTTTCTTTTTTCTAAGACTCACTGTCTTCATACATGGGTAACACAAACCTATTATGGGTCACAATGTATCTAAGGCCGGTTTGCAAAGTGAAAAGAGGTAAATAGCTTTCCTCAACTTATTGGTACAATCTGGTGCAATGTGTGAATTAGCAAGCAAAGGGGAATGTTCGTGGTTGAATGATGCCGGAACTTCAATCGACCAAAAACTAAATCATGCATGGAATCGGTCCTATCATTAAGGTAACAAACTGTGGCTTCAATTTTTTCAATTCAAGGCAAGAGTAGAAACACGAAAAACTATAGCCATAAAAAGCTATTTAAAAATTCAAGAAAAATTATTTTTGGCACCAGGCATGTATAACCATTAAAACTAAATTCCAAAAATATGAAAATTACCTCCGACTGACCCGACATGGGAATGAAAAAGCTAGAGGATGGAATGGGCACTCCTTAAACATGGTGGCGTGAGAAGGCTCATCCTCAAAGTGGTTGGATGTTACCGCAAATGCTAACACAAAGCAAAATCAAATGCCAACTCATTGCTAACAAAAATTTTAAACAAAAAAGAAATTTAATTGAAACTAAGAATGAGATCGTGGCTTCGACTAAGCAGAGCCACTCCTAAACGTGTGGACTGTGGGGGCTCAGTGGAGGTCCGTATGAGCACTTCCCGACGGCCTGGTCGTACAACATAGGGCTTCACCCTCTGTCCATTGACTTTGATCACCCTATTATCATTTGATTGAGAACCACCGAACTATCAGTATGCCTGGTCGAACTATGAATGGATCCGCCCATCAGCACTGGAGCTTGCCCTAAATGTGATGGAGTTTCGAGTCATACAGAGGACTTGGTCCCCTTGTTGAAATTTTCTTGCCGCTTATCATTTGATCATGCCATTTTTGGATCTTTCCTTGCAATCTTCGAATCTGCAGGCATCATTTCGTATTTCTTCCAACTCATCGGGAGATCAAGGAATCTTCGACCCGCCATACTTGGGATCCATGTTCACTCTTCACGCTTCCACCATGCCTTGTATTTGATCTCCACTGAAGGTGACATGCCTTACCATAGACCAACCTCGATACGGACATTCCAAGGATTGGTCTTGAAAGTCGCTCTGAAGCCCACAGCGAACTGCAGCCTTGATGGACCCATTTTCCCCGTTTGCCGCTACTCACCTTCATTAAAATGGTCTTAATCTCTCTGTTAGCAAGTTCTACTTGACCACTTGTTTGAGGATGGTACATGGTGGCCACTCTGTGTTTCACACCATATTTAGCCATGAGGTTTTCAAACGGTTTGTTACAGAAATGCAAACCTCCATCACTAATTATGGCTTGCAATTCGAACTCAGAAAAGATGTTTGCTTTCAAGAATTTGGGCACCACCCCGTGGTCATGGGTTTCAAGTAGGGATTGCTTCAACCATTTGGACACATAGTCCACTTCCCACCAAAATGTATGTATGACCATAAGATGCTGAACGGTCCCATGAAATCGACGCCCAAAGATCACAGCCTCGACCACTAAAACTGGTTCAGGCATCATATGACGACGAGACAATTTCCCGAGCCCGCATCTATCACATACACGCACATTTGGTGCTTTAAACAAGGAAGGTCAGAGAACCGTAGACCGCAACACCTTCATTGTCGTCTTGTTGGACAGCACCACCACAGCACTCGTGGCGCACTCGTAATTCTCGTTGTTCTCTCCTCGTGCACACACTTCCCTCGATTATCCGATCTACATAGTATTTAAAAACAAGCAGCGGCTTCCCAATAATATGAATGGATCTAGCAAAGAAATACTTCCTATCCTCGTCTTCCAATCGATGGGATTTCTCCTCGTCATGGTGAAATTGGCAATGCGGAGCATGCCTGTGGAGCTTTTTCACTACATTAGAGACTCTTCAGGAAATTCATCATTGATGGGTGGACTATGAGTGTCATGGGCTATCGTTAAGCTAGAAAGATGGTCTGCCACCACATTCTCTACCCTTCTGTCTTTAATTTGCGTGTGTTAAATTCGCTTAAGAACCCATCTGGATAAGTCTCGCCACATTTGCTTTTGGTCAAGAGATATTTCAAAGCGGAATGATCTGGTGAAATGACTATATCGCACTCCAACCAAGTATGCTCGAATTTGTCTAATGTAGACCACACGCTAACACCTTCTCTCAGAGTGGTATAGTTCCTTTCAGGCTTCCATTCATGTTTTCTTTATAGTAGACTACATGAGGTTTTCCATCTTCTTCGCCAAGCACGCCTTCCAATAGCAAGATCACTTGCATCACATCACCTCAAAAGGCAACTACACCAGGTGCCTCGTACTATCGTGCAGCTGGGGTCAAATGGGATTTCGCCTCCTCGCAAAGCCTCCCGGCATCTTTCGCTCAAACAAACTTGGCATCTTTCTCTAGGAGCTTGTAGAGGGTTTAGCACCCGAGAAGTCTCGATGAATTTCCGTAGCTCTGCAGATGACCAAGGAATTGCCTAATCGCTTACATTGGCTGGAGATGGCGTACTGGGAGATAAGTTCAATTTTTCGTCAACGTCTCTCTATTCCCTGGAAATAATGTGTCCCAAAGACAGCCTCAAGTTAACCCATAAATTGGCACTTCTCCCACCTGAGCACTGTGTTCTTTCTTTAGCACCTCAGGATGGCCTCCAGATTAGTCGACATTCTTCAAAATCGCTCCATATACAAGATATCATCCATGTATATTCTCCATTATGCGCCCACCATATCAACATGCTAAGTATACATCTCTCGAAAGTAGCCTGGGCGTTTGCAGTGCCAAAAGGCATCCTCTCAGACAAAGATAAAGCAAATGGACAAGTATAAAGGTGGTCTTTTCTCGATCCTCTGCACTCTATCTGAAAATATCCCAATACCCATCTAAAAAGCAATAGAACTATGTCCGTAAACTCTCTCAAGAAGCCGATCAATGAATGGTACGGGCGGATCTTTCCTCGTTACTTCATCGGTTCCCATAATCTATGCACACTCTCCAACCCAGAGCTAAAGACTGCAGACAATTCCTCACCCATTTTTAACTGGCCAATACCCCCGACTTCGGCACCACCCGGGTCGGGCTTACCCCAAGTGCTATCGTAAATGAGGTAAATGATACCGTCGAGCAATTTCGGGGACTCCAAATGCGAACTACCTCCTACAAGTGGGATTCAACCCTCCCTCCGTGGTCGCCAACGCCTCTTTAGACTCTTCTTTCTAGATAAATGTGACGTGGTGTAGATCACAGATTTATGCCTTTAAATCAGAAATTTTCCACCCCAATGCTCGCTTGTTCCTTTGAGGAGGTGCAGCAAAGAGTGCTCTTGTGAAGTGGTCAACAAAGGATGAAATCACAACTCGGATATCGCTTCATTCTCTTCCAGAATGCATACTTTAACTCAAACGGGAGGGATTTGAGCCTAACTCCGCCGAGGTTCCTTCGTTCGTCACCGCCAATGTATAACTTCTATTTTTTCTCCTCCAAAGCACCCGCCTCTACTCATGCATTGAGGTTCTTCTCGCTTCTCCGAGGCATTCCGATAACCTGGGTTAATACATCTTGCACTTGCCGCTTCATTAGCCTGTTTCTTCAAGAATCAGATCTATTATACGACTTCTTCACACTATCTTCCTTCCGAGTGATATGCCTTCTACTCAAATGAAAGATATTGAGTTCTAAGGTCATATTCCCAAATGTGAGTTGCATAACCCCATTCCATAGCTTATTATAGCGCATTCAAGTAGCCAAGAATGGCTCTCCCAATATGATGGGCACGTGATTGGCTCCCACGCAACCGCCCGTGTCAAGTACCGACAAAATCTACTGATAGTAAAATCATCTAATTTGTATTAGTAAACATCCTCAATGGTCCCTTCAGATTTTAATAGACCTATCGGCAAGTGACAAGCAGAGATGGAAGGCGGGTTTCCGGGCTTTCCCAAACCAATGTTTGTACATGGAATAAGGCAAAAAGGTTCACACTCAGCTCCCAAGTCTAATAGTTGCTTTCTTAGCACTAATGCCTCCAATATTCACCGAGATTGTAGACATCCCGATCTTTATATTTCAATCGGAGTCTCGCACTCAAATGATAAGACTCACTGGCTTCGCTTAAAAAGGCCTTTGTTTACATTGAGACCTCTTTTACCGTACATAAGTCCTTAAGAATTTACAGATAAGCTGTGGACTTGTTCGATCATGTCAAGCGAGAGAATGTTAACTTTCACTGGGCAAAGAAACTCCTAGCATTTCGTTGTTAACAAATTTTCTTTTTCAAGAGCCCGCTGAATGGGTGGGTACACCGGTCTTCACCTCTTCCCTTTTGTCGACCGTTCTTCCTTCCGCGATCGCCACGTGAGCCGATCGCTAGAGCCGACCGCGTCCCGCCTTACCGCTTCTTAAAGTCACCACCGCCGAATTTCATCACCCTACATTCGATCATCGGGTCGGTTTCCATTCCACGCACTCTTCTCGATGTCGTGACTGGAAGGAAATTTCCTTTTTGGAACCTTGATGCCGCCGATAACCTCGAAATCTCAGTGCATAATGTCGCCTTCCCGTCGAAAGTGAGCTGACCGTCTAATTTTCTCTCGATTAAATCAACATTCAACACCTTCTCGTTTCTACAAACGTGCCTACCACTTTACTTTAAATTCGGGATTGCTCAAGCCATTAGGAGAAGAAGGCAGGAGGCGGCCGCCAAGAAGCCAAGTGGAGCCAAACCATTGCCAGGCTCCCGTAGGACATAGGGCTTTGGTCATGACAGTTTGGATGATTTCTCCAATTGTATATAGTGTTGCCATATGAAGTATCTGCGGGTGGCTTATTTGATCTGTGACATGGGCATGCTCGACAAAGGTTTCCCAAGATGACTATTTGTCCTACAATCAAAACAAGATGGATGATGTGTAACCTGCTTACTCGCTTCGTATTTCCTCGTGGCCGGCTTCTCATTTCCACCCTCCAACCTTTCCGAGTCAAAGTGGTCGGCTTTGGATTTCATCTGTGTCTCTGAAGTGCATAAATGCCCCCTCCGTGGTTCAAGGCCTTGATCTTTCTGGGCCTCTTGATTCGGTTCTTCCCATGCCTTTGAGGTTTCGCCACATAGTTCAAAAAAGTCCATGGCCTCATCTAGGTGTTTACTGTAAGTCACCTCCACACATGTGGTTTCCAATAGTTGCTTCATGTATCGGAGCATTACACCATCATAAAATGGTTCACTAGCATCCATGTATCAAAACCATATGTGGGCATGCATTGATGGCTTCATGAATCTTTCCCAACACCGATAGAACTTCTCAATACATAGCCGAGTGTGTGTAGACCGTCTCTTCAAACTCACTGGTCTCGTTGTACTCAAGAACTTCTTCCAAAAACTCAGTCAAGTTTGGCCCAATTCCACTGTCCTCGCCTCAATGAATCGAGCCACATTCGGGGCCTTATCTTCGTTGTCGTGGGGAATGCTTTCACTGAAAACCCATGCTCCACTCCTTCCTAAAGTTTGCGGCATACTTCCTCAAATCCCTGGATATGAGATAAGGATTCTCATTCTCCATTCCATGAAATGTGGGAAGTAGGGCACTAGGTGGTCTCACTCGCATCCTCGCCAGGGAGGTATGACGCAGAAGGAGCCACCAACTCTGGGAGGGCAGGCGGGATCCTCATCCACCCGCATGCCGCCGGGATTCATAGGGGGTGCTTGTTGACTTTGTTGTTCCTCAGGTAGAAGATCCATTTGATCACTGTGCACACTGATTTCACAAATTTTGCTCAATCGGTGCACTACCTCTTTGCACCCACCGATATCCCTCCCTACATTCCGGTCTTTGCATAAACTTTTTGTTACACAAAATGACACAAAGCGAAGAGCAACAAACACACTTGAGATTCGGTGTTAGCTAAAGCAAGCGGCGTAGAAACACCAAAAAAGCGGTGCGTGCTTGCTAGAAAACTTGCAGTTCAAACAAATGAAATTCAAAAAGGATTGAAAGGTCACCAACACTTGTAATGTGGATTACAAGTACATATCGGCTCATCACTCGTAGTTTGGCACCATCCCGGCCCGGCGGCGCCATTTGATTAGTGCCGCGGTGGGGTGATCGGAATCAACAATATTTGTTTCCTATACTCCTCCTGCTATAGTAGTCGAGCTCTGCGTATTATAGCGGTCTAGGAGTCGAACAGGGGATGGGTTTTCATCCCACAGGAATGATTAAATTAATGTTTGAAATGGTGAGACTTTTGTTTTGGATTTTTTTTTGGTTGGTTAAAAAACGGGGGAGTTGGTTGTTCCTTTGGATAAGCTGAAATAAGCTTAAACTGAAAGTTTGAAATGGTAACCTTGAAGCAGGTCAGCTAGCTTGATAACATGGGGTATTAAAGTGTCACCAGTTTATTTCCTCGCATTAGGGCTAATGACATAGTCAAGCCAAATGGGATCTTTGTTTAGCTATAAAACTGTCCTAGGACCCTCTATTTGAGTCGAATCAAATACTAAGCATTCCGTGTCGGTCGGTTTGAAACCAGCATTTAACCTGTTCAGTGGCTCGTAAATGACGCATCTAAAGAATGTCGGTGCATCTACTATTAAGAATCTGCTTGAACCACTAAGCTATGGCAAGTATTGACCAAAGAAAGACATTAAATGGCATTAAACCACTAGTTTGAAGATTGGAACCTTAAATACGATGCACATCATTTTAAAGCATGAAGGACAACACACGGTAGCCAAAACAAAGCAGCAACCCTCCTGCCAAGGCTTTAAAAGCAGCCAAACATCCACGAGTGTCATGCAGGGTGTTTCTGTTGAAAATGAGAAAGAGGGAGAAAGAGAAAAATAAAACCTAAAATGAAAAGCTGCGGGAAACTTGCATAAAATGAAAGTTAGGGTTACAATGATAGGGAGCTATAGCAAATCCCAAAGGTGTGAAATGACAAAAATGCCTAAAATATGAAATTACAATAGGGAATGAAAATGGTAATTAATCAAAAGCGTGAATTCGTTTGGAATCAAAATACTCAAAACAGTGACCATTTTTATTTATCTGAGGAAGTTTAGCTATGCTAGCGAAATTTAAGCTAAAATTGTGAATTTTAAGATAGCGAAAATCAAACATTTCGCTATGAACAGTAATTTTCGCTAGGCTAGCGAAATTTCGCTAGGCTAGCGAAATTTCGCTAGCTTAACGAAAATTTTGCATAGAGAAAATTTCGCTAGGATTGAAAATTTACCGCAATCCAGTGAAATTTCCTGTGCATAGCTGAAAATTTGGTTTCCTCTAACTTTGCTTGTTTTGCCTTTGCATCGACCTTTCATCAGCTCCTTCACATTTCTTCATTTTGGTTGATGAAATCATTGTAAAATCCTCGACATTCACTTTGACTTGATATCAGACTTGAAGTGTGCATTGGGCATGCAAAAACCTACAAAATTACCAAAAACAAACTCGAAATGGATTTAGTGGTACTAAGTGACCTGCACATGTCAATTAGCTCAATTCATATGATTAGTGCGCAAAAAGCACTCAAAACCTATCTTGAATAGGATTCAAAATAGCACTTTTTGGGCACTAATCAATTTGCATAACATGTTTTATGTTATTTAATTATGTTAATATATATATATGCATGTGAATATATTAGCATGAATGTCGCCTTCCCAGATTCTCGGACCGGCCCAGATTGGCGGGTGCAGGCAGAGTTCAGGGGTCTTGAGACCATATCTTGGGACTCTTTACCAGTTTTTTTCCTGTTTGAACTTGTAAGCGTGAGTATACAAATAATTTATGTAATAACAAAAATCCATTTACACATATACAAAGAACTACCATAGAAGTGGTGTCCGTAATCTATACACATATACTAAGTCCCATTTACATATACAAAGGCGTGTTTTACAATTACAAATCGAGCGACGGAACCTACATGTAGTGAACCCACTAGTGTCGCGGCCCGGTATCTGCGGAAGTTTTTTCGGATGTCTTCCACTGTTTCTGGGTTGAGAACTCAGATTGACTTTACCCAATTGGAATATCTTATAACTGCAGGTCGCATTATAATGAATCATAAATAAAACTATCACAGTCTTATATCCATAATCTAGTTATATATTTGTTCTACATAAATTATCCATATGTGACAACTGTTAAAATGGCGGGCGTGACAAGTCAAGAGCAGACGTGCCTGATAACGTGCGCCTTTGCCTAATGATATATATACAAATTCATGTGGTTAAATCACCAGCTACCTCACACCTACCATCTCATCAGACATCTTCATCTCTGATGTTATACTTATTGATTCCATGTATACGATTCAGGCTTCTTTGCAGGGAGTTCTTTGTACTCAACACTATCCTGTGGATCTCAGTAGGAGTTACGAGCTTATGCTTATCTGGAGGTATGCCAGTGCTTACATGAAGCCTCTTATACCATGGGGCTTATCTTATACTACGAGTTTACACTTGTTGGAATTTTTAGTAGATGCTACGGAGATGTGCGGGCATTATGCGATATTGCGAGACTTGTTCTTATACGGAGTACTTTCGTAAGTACTACTTGTTCAAATGTCCCAAAGACCACGTGCCGTGTATATCAGGCTTATATTTAATTAAAAGTACCTGTAGGTACTACTAACTTACTCTCATGCAGGAGACTTGAAGTAGGTACCTGCGAGTTTATCTGATTCGGGCTTATATGGAGATACCGTGGGTACTACGAGAAATTAATCGAATCTGAAGTACTTCGTAGTCTATAGAACTTATACTTATTCTTATTATTTCGGATCTTACTCTTGAATTCTGAGACATATACTTGTCTTAGGATCTTATACTTGTATTCTGAGGCTTATTCTTGTATTTCGGATCTTATAATTAATATTCTGAACTTATACTTGTCTTCTGAACTTATTCTTATTATTCTGAGCTTATTCTTGTATTTCGGATCTTATACTTATATTATAAGGCATATTCGTACTTGGATCTTATACTTGTGTTCTGAGCATATTCTTGTGCCGGATCATATCACAGACTTATTCTTGTACAAAAGTACTCATAGATTACTGATTCATTATCACGAGGTACTTGTAGGTACTCTTGGACTTATACTTATATTAGAACATACTTATTTTCTTGTCTGAAAGTGCAGTAGGTACTCACGGAGATTTTACTTGTACAAAAGTACCCATAGGTACTACAGAACATATAAAAAGGTACCCGTAGGTACATTCAGATCTTTACTCTTATTCTTTATTCAGAGTCTTATCATATTTCTATTTGACTACACAGACCAATCATAAGAAATGAGTAGGATGTGACCTGATAAATTGCACAGGTGCATGCAGTCACCCCGAAATTAATGGTAACCTGAAGAATAAGAGCCTTTGAGCAGGGTGCCATAGCCTTAATCGAGTGCAAGTGCGAGCGGGAGTGGCGTAGCACTAGTAGTGCAGGTGTTAGACGAGCGTGCCTACCCACATAACGAGGTGTGTCGTAGCCCATTAGAGATCTGCGACCGTCGGAACATCCACTCACCGTTCATTTTTCGGTCCTAGGTAGTCATATTATCATATGTCTTTCAGAAATTATAACACATCTTTTCCGTTCTATGTTCATGCATATTGCTTTCCATGTTCATATTTCATGTTTAGTTCGTTTCATATCTCATATCATATTTATATCATTTAAATGAACTGTTTATCACAATATTGCATTTCCTATATATTTTCACAATTACTATTACATGTGGCATTTCATATACTTGTATAGTATGATGCCTATGTATTCCACATCATTCATGTATTCTTGTACCTACATGAATCTATTTTACTTAGAAATTGGAATCATTCGATTGGATCCATCCAAACTAAAGGATTATGGCATTTCATGTCAAACTAGTCCAATTTGCGGATTTACACTGGAACAGTTTGAAATGCCCATTTTTCAGTGTCTTGACTCCATATTTAGCCTGATTCGCTGTAATCTTTTCAAGCTAAGGTTCTATGGGTTCTCTCCAATGGAATCACCCAGTCAGACACAGAACTGAGTTATGCTGGCTGTAGGACCATTATGGTGCGAAACATAAATTGGCTTGAACATAGCCCCAATTTGAGTGAATTTTGAGGCCACATAGAATCGGAAGATTTGAAGGTACCTATTTAGGATACTTAGTTCTCGAGTCTATTTTAACCCGGCCCGACTTAGATGATGATGGATAGCCGTGATGATTATTATCCCGACATCACGAATCTTGGTCAAAATAGAAAAAAACAAAGCTTTACTCTGATGCCGTAAGCTCATTCAAATCTTAGATGCCTTCCTCAATTTACCAGAATATTGTGTTTTCTTCCATTTTCCATATGTTGATACCCAGATCAACTCAATACCTCCCATATACACATCAAAACCCGCTCCAATTCATCCTTGTAATCTCTAATTTTACTCAAATCATCTTCAATACTTATCTTTTAAAAACCCATCATGAATTCTCCCAACAATCTATAATGGGTCATAACCCCATCTACATACACCATATAAGAATTAGTTAGGGTTTGTTCTAAACCCTAACTCAATTACATAATTAAACTTCATCGAATCCAACCTGAAGGGAGGATTCCATGTTTTTTCTTGTACCGTTTAGGGTTTTACCAACCTACTTTCAAAAATCTATGGTTTGGGGATGAAATCCTATCAAAACCACAGGACTTGAAAACCATAGACATCCCTACCATGGTCGAATACATGATCTCATACAAAATTCATGATTTCAAACAAAATCAAGATCCATACCAAATAATTACTTAAAGATCATACTCACGAAGTCATAGTTCATACCTTAATTTGGCTTCTTCTTCTTCCCTGCTTCTCCACGGTTTCTCCCCAAGTGAATGTTAATTGGTCTTAAATCAATTTTGATTAAGGCCATGTTTGTAGAATCTAAAATCAACCACATTTTATTGTTAAATCTGTTTAATTGCCTTTTAGTCCTCAGCTTTCCTTATTTTTTGCAAATCAACTTATGTTATTTCCACTGGCCTCTAATCTTATCAATTCATATCTTTAGGCCTTTTACAAATTACAATTATGTCCTTAAGTATTATACAATTTCGGGTTTCTCGATTTCCATGTTTATGATTAAATCACGAAACATTCAAATTATCTTACAAAATACCTATAAACATGTCGAAAGCGACTAAGGTATATTTAGTGTTACAATGAATGTGTTGGTGGCATAGCCATTCCATACTACCTTGGGGCACTTACAGAATATTAGGAGTGAGTGCATGTGACTGAAACAAAAATGAAAATTTTGTGAAGGAATTCGGCAAGTTTGGAATTGCCTTGGAGGGCGTCGACGGATCACCGGATAGGGACCATGGCCCCATTTGAGAGAATTATCCGAAATTCACCTCCGATTAGTCAATAATACTAAAAACTGATGTGTTTCAAGAACAAAAAGCTTTGTTGTGAAAGCGTGTTTTTACTCACATAGTAAAGCGACATGTGAAATTCGATGAGGGACTCGAGACATGGGTTTGGAGCATATAGACATTCGAGTAGGTTCATGGGGTGGCAGATGTGATTGTTTGTCATGCATGTGTGTACTTAGGTGGGGAGTAACCCATGTAGGAAATTATCTCTTGGGCTTTGCTCACCTGTCGAGATCGCCATTTGGTACGAGGACGTCGGGAGGCGGCACTCATTAGAGGTCGTTTGTGAAGAAAACCTACTTGTGGCTTTGATGTTGTTTTATAACATGTATTAGAATTGTAAATTTTAATATATGTTGAATTAAGAGTAATGTAAAAACTCTTGAACCATGTAGTATATTTGGTTGGGATATATTTTGCTTGATGTAAGCGAGGCCCAGTGGCCATTATTTTACTCACATGTGGACCACGTGGTCATTGAAAACTTGTTGGGACGGGTTTTGTATAGGTAAACTCACATTCTAAAGGAGACTCTGGAATTTTAAATGAGTCGTGTTGAGTTTGACATCCACTAGTATTCCGCAGGTTGACGGGTTGTTAATGAGACACACCTGGGTTTGGAAATCACGGAAAAAATTCTGGAACAAGCCGAGATTCCATTGGTGAAAATCTTATGGAAACCACAAGACGAAGAGCAGTGGGAAAGTGAAGAAGCTATGCGTGGCAATACCTGATTGTTCAATGAAGGTAATTTCGGGAAGAAATTCTTTTAAGGAGGAGAGAGTTGTAAGGTATGAAATACCTAACGGTTTATAACATGTTTAGGGTATAAAATAAATTAAACTGCATTTTTTTCGGCGTTTAAATTGCTAAAAACGAAAAAAAATGATAAAACCCGGAAATTATACAAGGGACAAGGTTAATTTGGTAAAAATGTCAAATAATATTTGGATCATAAATAGAAGTTTATATGCAGAAATGAAAATTTTATGAAATGAAGTGGAAATGAAAGAAGAAATGAAGCCTAAAAATGCAAAAAATTGGAAAAATAGGAACTAATGTGTAGTGAGCATGGCCTTATGAAGGTTTGAAGTGCATTACAGACCAAATTGGATGCTTTAGAATGAGAGAGTCTCTCATTTAGGTATTTACGTTTGAAAAGCCTGAGACAATCGGTTGAGAGAAAAGGGAGATGAGTGGGTGATTTTTCTCCATGAAATCAGGAGTTTAAGTGATCGAGAAGAAGAGGAAGAAGAAAGAAGAGAAAATAAGATATTTAAGGTAAGAGACTAACCCCTTAATAATGTGATTGATTAAAACCTGGGTTAAATAAATGATGTTGCTCGTTGAGGATCTCTAAGATTGTGTTTGTTTGCAGTTGGGCGATATTTTATCTCTAATGTTGGAATCTGTAATACCTAAAAATATCTTTCTGCCTGCTTCATGATAACTATAATCGTGTTAAATTTTATTCAGCTAGACTTCTAAGGAAAACGTCTTCTTAAATAAAGTATCCAAATTTGGACCCCATTAGACTGAAATTCCTTGAGTGGGAAATACATTTTCGTGTCGGTCCAGTTCGGTTACGTGTCTGATTTTGGTATTTTCGATAGTTTTGTTGGTATATTGAGTTTTCACTCATCGAATTGAGTGATTCAAGTGGGTCAACTAGGCTTCAAGAAAAACAAATCTCCTTGAAATAAGTGTACCAAATTTGGATCCCATTGAACCCAGAAAATTCGTCAAAGTGAGGCTCTGTTTTCAGGTCAATTATGGTTCAGTTCTGATACAGTTTTGGTGTTTCAGAACAGTTTTGGCATTTAGGCCATGAGTTGAGTTTCACTCATTTAGAATTGAGTGATTCAAATTTCTAGGTAAATTAGACTTCTAGGAGAACTCAAATTTTCTTGAAATAAGTATGCTAATTCAGACCCATTGACTGAAATTCGTAAAGATACTGTTTTGGGAAAATTCTAGTTCTGTATTGAAAATATAATAGTCACGGATGTTTATGACATATCAGGGTTTAGGTGCCTCCCAGAGTGGATGATTTAATTACGAATAAATATATTTATAAAGGAACAATGGACTTGAAGGAAGTTAGGTAAAATATGGCTCATTTGTTCCCCGAAAAATTTACAAGTGAAGGTGTGTTGCGTAGAAAACAACCCTAACTAGAAACCTAAATAAGCCAACTGATATTGTTCTCTAATTGTGATGGATTAGAGGCTAGCGACGAGGAAAACCCGAATTGAAGTCGAGATTCTAAGGATAAGAATCGAAGTGCGACGACCTTTTTGGTTCGTTTTCTATTCTTCTCTTCTTATTTCAAGAAATATCAAATTATGTTTGATTATTAATAATTTTCCATAGCCCGAATATGATTTAATTTTAGTGATTTGAGAAAAATGATTGTGAAATGATTGCCATGAAAAAATTGCATGAGTATTGAAATGTGCTATTTGGGTATAAATGGATATACCCTATTGTAAATTTCTATGACTGATTTTTTATGCCCTTAATAGAATGTTATCTGTCATATTCGAGTTAAGGATAGATTGGTATACCAATAAACAAACATAATGTAATTAATCACTCCAATCAAGTAGCCAGTAGCTTGATATCCCGGTAGTGTTCACTCAAATGATTTTTAATAACAGTTAGTAGCTTGGTAGGATCAAATCTTTGTGTTATAAAACATTTTATCTGCGGCTGTGACCAAGCGGGACCATGTTCGTGATTCCATTATCCTACACACTGAAAACATTGGAAAAATTCATTTAAGCGAAAAATGATAAGAATAATTGGCCAAAAATGCATGTGAAATTTTGAATGAGTTATTACTTTATGAAATTTTATATTGGAATGATCAATGAATTGTAAATGAATGTATATGAAATGAATACATATACGTATTGTATTGCATTGATCATTGATAAGGTTCAAAAGCATTGCTTTAGAAAATTAACAGTTGTGTTAAAATAAAAATGAAAGAAGAGCTGTGTGAATATTAAGCGTAAAATGCTTAGCGCGTATTTTATCATGTGAGTTTAGTGAACATGTTCAAAAGCAAAGGCAGTGAAATCTGAGTCATCGTCAAAGCATACGTATTAAGAAATAAAGCTCGGAGCCATGCATACATGAAACCCGTGATCGCTTTTTAATACTTTTTTATATTAAAGCGTATTTATGAAAGTTGAACTGTTAAATTTTGTAAATGTTTTATATTTATAACGACAGAATGTTGTAATGTATAAAGGTGGGAAATGGAGCAAATGGGCATATAATGCCATATTGAATGAAATGTGTGAGAACAAATGATGGGATCCCTTTAAGTTAACGTGATATATATGTATATATTTTCATAAGGATAATTATCCTTTACAAATGAGTATTTGAAATGTGTTATATTGAGAAAATGAATTGTATCATGATTTGTAAAAGAGAGGACCTGTAACATCCTGAAAATACCTTAACAGATTTATAACATGTTCAGGGTGTAAAATAAATTAAATTACATTTTTTTCGGGGTTTAAATGGCTAAAAATGAAAATTGATACAAACCCAGAAATTTTACGAAGCCAAATAAATTTGGTAAAAATGTCAAATAAGGACCTAAGGGTCATAAATGAGGAGTGTAAATGTTAAAATGAAAATGAAATGAAATGAAATGAAAATGAAAGTGAAATGAAGAAAAATGGGAATTTGTGTGTAGCCAAGCAAGGCTTAGTGAAGGATTTGGATTAAAAGACCAAAAATTGGTTTTTGAGAGATATTTCTTGTAACACCCCAAAATATACCCTAGTCGTTTTCGACATGTTTAGGGTATTTTGTAAGCATAATTTGACTGTTTCATAAGTTTAAATCTTGGCTTAGGAAGCTTGAGAGGCAGGAGGATTCATGAAAACAGACGAAAATCGTAATTTGTCCAAAAAGGGGCTTAAAGTCATAAATTGAAATGAGCCCAATGTCTAATTTTGGGAACTTAAAATACAAATGGTCAAACATGGACCTTTTTTTGGCCAGGCAACAACCCCAAAATGGGTTTTGGAGGACGAAGCGAGGCCTGTAAAATCCTGGATTTAAAGACCAAGAATTGGTCTCATTTGGAGGGAGAAACAAAGCGAAGTGAAGAAGAAGAAGAAGAAGAAGGAGTGGGGTCAGGCGAAGCAAGCCAAGGTAGTGGAACTTTGGTTTTATGGAAACTAACCTAGATCATGGAATTAGATGGATCCATGATACTAGTTTGTGTGAATTAGAGTTTATCCCAAATCTAGGGTTTTGATAAATTGCATTCCTAACCTTAGATTCTTGAATTTAGGGTTGAGTAAAACCCATGTGAACAAAATAAGCTTGGAATCCTACTTTTAGGTTGGACTAAAGTTAATTAAGCAATTAGCCAGATAAGCCTAACTAATCATCATGTTGGTTGAGGATGGGTCATAACCCATGTTGGAATAGATTTGGGGAGAAATTCATGGAAAGGTTTTGAAGAGATAGAAATGAAGAGAATTAGATAGAAAAGTGATTCAAAGGTGGAATGGAAAGGATTAGATATGTGTTGGATGTATAGAATTGATTTGGTAGTAAAAGTATGTGAAAATGTGAAAACACATTAAGGCACTTTCGAGAGACATACCGGTACAATTTGAACTTGTACCGGTACAACTTTATATTATGGTCGTTTTGGCCAACTTGTACGGTACAAGTTGGGCTTGCTACCAGTACAATACGATACTGTTTCCTGTTTCGACGAGTTTTTCGTATTTTGGCCATAACTTCCTGTTTCTTATCCGATTTAGTGATTCCTTCGGCTACATAAAATAGACTTCTAGGAGAACCAACCTTAAAGAGAAGGCATTGCCAAAATCTGATCCTAAGTGGCCTAAAAATTCAGTCAAAGTGGGACCATGTGCAAGCCAAATACTGGTTCCAGCTTTGAACATAGAGAAGTCCGGGATGTTTCGGACGTAACTCGAGTTTCGGTGCTCCGAATTGGGTGTTTCCAGTTGGAATAGAACCCTTAGCACCTTAAATTTAAAGGAGTACAAAGATCCAGTGTCAAATATCGAGACAAGGCATTAGAAAATAAATATTTCAAATTGTCCCTCGGTAAATCGGTCGCCATTAGTTGGCATGAAAATGCCATAGCGAGTTTGGACAATCAGATTGGATTGATTCCAATTCCTGGGTAAGTACAGTTCATGAAGAATAAGAATACATGAATAAGGTGGCGATTACATGTAATCATACCTTACCGGTATATGGAATATGATCTGTCAAGTAGTATAATTGGTAACAATGTCTTATTATAAGATAATTCGAGTTAATGAACTCATATAATTGTAGCTGCCTAGACCGGTTATTGAATGACATAGCACTCGACCATGCTTCGGCACATTAATTGCCGGTACTCTGCAGTTGTCTGACGGCACTCTCACGATCGTGCTTGGCACATTATTATGATTACTCGTTAGTAACGGTACTCTGGATTAATGCGATGGCACTCTGTGATCTTTGGCACTCATAACTTTGTCTTCTGGCACCTCGATCTTATCTTGTACCTTCGGGTATTTATTGTCTTGTGTCCTACTACTATTCATTATTCTTGGTCTAGGCAATCAACAATTATATGATAAGACTCGAATAAGAACAAAATTGAATATGGTAAAGATACGAATGTGCCTAAGGGTACCTCTGTATTTGTTCTGTAGTACCTACGGGTACTCTTGTATCTGATTAAGTTCCATCGTACCTATAGGTACTCCTGTATTTGATTAAGCTCTGTGCTCTGGGAGTCGAATGAATATACGTACGTATAAGTATAAGTTTTGCATAGAAGAAACTGCAGTAACTCTACGGGAGGTCAGAATAAAGTATAAGTCCATTAGTACCTAAAGGGTACTCATTATCGATAAAATAAGTATAGCGGTAGTACTACGGGTACTCGTGTCGATAAAATAAATCTGGGATTACTATAAAATAAATTATAAGTCGGTCGTACCTAGGTACTAGTATAATGATCTGTGATGTTTCCTCACAAGACTAATATAAAATTATCATTAAACCATAAGTCACGATCGGGCCTTTGGTATGTGATGATCGATGCATTAGGCTTATACGTACTGAGTCTTATCGCCTGAGAATAAGATCAAGTAAGATAATAATAAGTTCACGTAAACAAGTATAAGATCATAAAGCGAGAATAAGTCTGAATCGTTAATCTTGTATCGTGCCACGTATCGATAAAGTCACGTATCACGATAAATCACGTATCGATACTCACGTATCTAATAAGTCACGTATCGATACTTACGTATCGATAAGTCACCTGTCCCGATAAATCTGTATCGATAAATCACATTATCGATACTCTGTGTCGATAAGTCACGTATCTGATACGTCACGTATCGATAGTCTGTATCTTGCTACTTACGTATCTGATCCAAGTTACATGCGTACCTATAGGTACTCTGCCTCTGGTGGATTACGTCGTACCTCACAGGTACTCACAATACGATTTTGATTACAGTATTACCTCAAAGGTACTCTGTATTTGATTAAGTTCATTAGTACCTACGGGTATAAGGTATCGATAAAGTAAGTATAAGTCCATTAGTACTAAGGGTATTCTTGTGTCAGTAAATAAGTCTGAGTTACGTGAGTACCCTCACCGAAGTACTCCGTGTCAAGAGTAAGACAAAGTATAAGCTCAGAGTAAGACCAGAATAAATTCTATATCTGAAATATAAGTTGATAAGACCAGGTGTAAAGTTAAAGTAAGACCAGTATAAAGTTAGTAAGACCGATATAAATTCGTAAGAATAAGTTACATAACTCTACAGGAATGTAGTATGAACATAAACTGTGATAAGCATAGTATATATAAGTCATGACATGAATGTATGAAATTTACGATTTACAGTATGGTTATACACTTATTATGGTATTAATATATGCGTGTGTTTTACGTATAAGAAATGTTTCCCACTAAGCGTATTAAACATACAGTTTCATCAGTGTGATCGGAGAAGACATCGTGACCTCATCTGTTTGGGCGAGCTACACTTGTAAGGGTTCACTACATGTAAGGATTCCAGTGCTCTGAATTGTAAATGTAAAATAAGTTTTGTATTTGTAATTGGGACTCAGATTATATGTATATAATATTTTGAATTGTTATAAGATATGGGCGTACCCGCAGGTACCGATTCGGTTTTTAAAAAAATCAGGTAAGAGGTGATGTTTGGTGTGTCCGGAAGCGGGCGTGACGACTCATTCTCGTTCTCTCATCTCGACTCTCTCATGAGACGAACTCCTCTCTCGACCCTCATCTCCCACATTCCATTTTGAGAATCGAAAATTAGTGGAAATAAGTCTCTAATCCTTCAGTAGTTAAGTCTTGTCTAAAGTTTAACGGTCGCACCTAAATCGACAAAACGTAGGCTAATCTATGGTGAAGTGTTTCGACTAGGTCAAGCAAAAAAAAAAAACTAGGGTTTTTGTCCCTTCTTAAGAGGTAAGTGTAACTCTAGTCTAGATGCATGGAAAAGCTAGAGTATTGGGGTAGAAATCAACCCTACTAGAAACCTTAGAATGGCCGACTGATATTTCCCTATTTTTTTTTGTGTTTATGCTGGAATAGGAGTTGGAGAAGATAAAGCTTGAGTTAGGGCTGAAACCTTGAAAGGAAAGATGCTCGAGCCCAGGCTCTTTTATGGTTTGTTCTTACTTCTCTACTCATGCCCGAGTTTATGTTTTGAAAAACAAATCTGCATTGATGCAATATGAACAGCAGATATGTGCTATTTGGAACCAAAAAAGAGTTTTTGAGTGATGTAAAGTGATTTGAATGCATCATCGAGAAAATTGCTTGTGTTCTATTAAACCATAAATGGGCTGATTTAGTGTTGGCTCTTGTTTCCAGAGGTTAAAACATGAAAAAGGAGAAAGAAAATGAAAGCAGAGAATGAAGGAAATTTTCTAAACACAACGAATTTTTATGTTCATGACCTTGCGAAAAAAAAATTCTCGAGCCACATCAGATTTATACCAAACTTCAATCAGCCGTAACTTTTCGTCCAGGGCATTTCAGGTTCATAGTTCTTGGGACTATCACGGAAGATCTTTGAGTCTAGGAATTTAACCATATGCCATTGAATGGAAATTGGTTCTCACATATTGCTGAAATTATTGTAGCAGCACCAGTATCTTGATTACTTAGTTTGTGACGGTGTTTTAAGTTGAGTTTTCTTTTTCCCACAGAATCCCATAAGTGTAAAGTGAGCAGTATGCCCATCCCATACCCGACAAATAGGATTAAAAATGAGGTATAACAATGCCTAAAACAAATGTTAAGGATTTTCTTAGGAGGAATTAGGGAAAAATAAAGAAAGAATGTATGGAAAAGGGGAGTCGGGTAGAAAGTAAATCTAAATAGAACTCCTAGAATACCCGACTAATAATATGATTAATTGTATTGGTATAGGGCTGACCGGGGAGAGGCGAGGTGATCCTAGATTAGAGGTTGAGATCAGTGCCATTCGCTTTTTTGGTTTTGTTATTGACTCTCTCTTTTATTTCCATTTTTAGTTTTGCTCCATTCAATCTCTTCTTATTTCAGTTTCACGATAATTATTCTATCATTGAAATGATTTTCAATATTGCATATTGAAGTGTTTTAATTGAAGTTAAGTAAATTAAATTTAATGAAATGATTTGCACATATGAAAAATTGCATGAGTGAAAATGAGTATTTGTATATAGATGTATATCTTTATATTGTATTTTGCTGAATGATTGAGCATAATAGAATGTTAATCGTTAAATTGGAGTTAAAGGGATAGATTGGTATACAGGTCAGTCATCAGTACTATGAATGAGCGTAATGATGTGTCACTCGATGTAGCCAGCGGGTTGTGTGGTAGTATTCATGAATTGATTTCAAATAACCGGTCGAAGCCAATGGGGACACTATCATTATCAAACAAAATGTTTTTATCACCCAGGTCTTGTCACGCCCGAATTCCTGTCCAGGCTAGTCGAGCCCAGGGTCAGGGCGAACTATATCTTCGAACTCTTTGTTTTTTTCCAGAGACATTGGTGGGCAAAGTCTTATCCTTTGAATCAGCGAAATATCATATCACAATACAAAATAAAAACTACCAGAATTAATTATTATATCAAAATCTATACACATATACGGGTCCTACGTTTACATATACAACTGTACTTTTATTTGTTGAGCGTGGGACATCTTGTGATGAACCCACACTGGTATCTGGCCCGGCTGTATCACGAAAGATGCGAGATGTCCTCCTTTGTACCTACACGGATTAAAGCTAGGTGGTGCTAAGCTTTATGCTTAGGTGAAACCAGATGACTTATCTGAAACACATGCACTTATACTAAATCCTTAATAACCATATACTTGATGCCGGATCTTGAATCTTCATGGTTCATAGCATGTTTACATACATGAAGTATCATTGTAACGACTTATGCTTGTTGGATCTCTCGTATCTGATCTTTGAACTTATACTTATAGTAATCTTATACTTACCAGAACTTACACTTATGGCCAGGACTTATTCTTCACATTGATCTCATTGAGACAGCATACTTATCTTATCTATGAAGAACACATACTTATTTTAGATTCTCCAAAGGACATATATATGGACATACAGATACTTATCCTGGAACTATAATTGTTTAGATCTCCCGAGGACATCTGCTAGACTTACGTCAAACTAATGATTATCTGATCTCTACAGTGGAGTTACAGGCTTGGAGGTGCTGCGAGGTACCGTAGGTACCACGAGCCATCGCCGCCGCCCATCCGCCATACTACGAACTATCAGCGACAGGATCTTATACTTGTATTACGGAGCTTATTCTTATATTTCGGATCTTTTACTTGTATTACAGACATATATATGCCTGCTTATGCATGATACAGGCATATACTTGTCTTACATATCCCCATACTTATGTTAGGAGCTTATTCTTGTATTTGGTCTGCCCCTTCTGAATCTTATGCTTGTCACGGATCTTATACTTGTATTTCGGAGCTTATTCTTGCCTTTGAGGATCTTACTCTGCCCTTATTCTGGAGCATGTACTGTCTTACGGGCTTATACGCCTTATTCTGGGCGCCTCCCTTCTTACAGGATCTTATACTTATGTTATAGAGCTTATTCTTGTATTTCGGATCTTATAGTTATATTACGGATCTTATACTTGTCTTACGGATCTTATACTTGTATTTAGGCTTGATACTTGTGTTGGATCTTATAGCATCTTATGGATCTTATACTTGTATGGTCGATACTTGTATTACGAACATACTTGTATATCGAATCTTATAATTATATTAAGGATCAGAAGTATTTAAAGTAGTCTTAAAAGTTTTACTTGGCACAAAATTTTATGATCACTACAAACAGATCTGGAGGTGCAGCTGTTTATTGGATCTTTATACTAACTCTTTATATTGTATTAGGGTGTATCATATCTTTGACTACGGACCAAATCATAAAATGAGTGGGACCTTAACACAATTAAATGGAAGGTCACAATCAGGTACTAGGTGCAGTGATAACCTTGCGTGTCAGTGGTCAGATGTGCCTTGTATAACAAGTGTGTGAGAATCTAAACCAGTTGGAAGTTTTTGTAGTATAACATAAAGTATTAGTAACCTTCAGCAGATGGAAGCCTGCGTCGGAACGTGTCTCTTGGCGTGAAGTGTCGTAGCCTTGGCGAGTCTGAAGCACCGTCAGTATGCGCCCGCTGGCAAGTGCGTAGCGCGGGAGTCTTAGAAAATCGATCAAGCGTTGCGCCCGCATGAGTGTCATAACCTTTAGCGGAGTGTCGAAGCCGTCGAGCGTCAGCTCATTCGATCTTCGGTCTGGTAGTCATAACATCATATGCCTTTCGGAGACTCATAACCTATCTTAATCGTGCAGTGATTTCATGACATATTTCCTTTCATGTTCATGTTAAGTATTTCGAGTTCTTTTTCATGTTTCATATCATATTCATGTTTCATGAACACATCATACATATTGCATTTCCTATATTTTCTTGTTTCGAACATTACACATGGCATTTCCTTATACTTAATACTGAGTATGATGCACATGTATTCTTATCGTTCGTGATTCTCATTCACCTGAATATACTTTACTTAGAAATTTGGAATCTTTCCAATTGAATCATCGAAACTAAAGTTATGGCATTTTCATGCCCAAACTAGTCGGTTCATAGATATTACACAGGGACGGTTGTAATACTCATTTTCGAAGTCTTAACTTCATATTTGACATTGGTTATTTGTACTTCCTTGAAGCTAAGGTGCTAAGGGTTCTTCTCAGGATTACCGGCTGGTGAAACTCAAGTTATGTCCTAAACAAGCGGAATTATATGTTAGCGGACAGAGGTGGCTTGAACAGCCCACGTTAAGTGAATTTTTGGGCCACATAGAATCATAATTTGAAGGTACCTATTTCAAGGTGTTTTGTTCTCCTTGAAGTCTAATTTAACCATCAACTTGAATCACTCAAATCGGATAAGAAATGAACCAAGTTATGGACAAAATACTATAGCGGTTGAAAGCAGACGTAGATGCCGAGTGCAGGGTACCGATTACCGGTGACCAGAACACTTATGGTACCGGGTACCACTGCATTTTGGTCACTGGTACCACCCCTCGAAATTGCCGAAATGAGTGGGTTTTTCTTCCCTTTCCATATTTTTTCCACCCAAACCAACTCAATAATCAATACACACTTCAAAACCACTCCGTATTACGTCTGTAACCTCTAATTCACACTTTCAATCATCTTTGATACATCTTTCTTCAAAGACCTTTCATGAATTACTCCCAAAACAATTCTAATATGGGTCATAACCCATACACAAACCAAACACAAGGATTAGTTAGGGTTTGTTCTAACCCAAACTCCATTACTTTGCAATTAAACCATGAATCTAACCTCAAAGGGAGGATTCCATACTCTTGATCCCATAAGAATTTATTCTAGGGTTAGGTTTCTTACAACCCACAACCCACAAACATGTATCCATACAAATCTATACAAAGTTCCATACCTTATATCTCTTGCAAACACTTCTTTCTTCTTTCTTCTTCTTCTTCTCTTCTCTTCTTTCTCTTCTCTTCTCTTCTCTTCTCTTCTCTTACGTGGGAGCCCTAACTCCCCTTTTCAAAGTGAGAAAAATCTCCTCTTAAGAGACCAATTTGGTCTCATCTTATCCACTTCCTTAAGGCCATGTTTGGAAATCCATTTTTGCTTATTTTCCCATTTTTGCTATTTAGCCCTTCCATTCTCTTCTATTTGCATCACACTCATCCTATATTCTAATTTAGCCTATCAACTTTTAACTTTATGACCATTGGATCCTTCTTTTACAATTTGACCTTTTTACCCTTTCCTCTCGTACTAATTCCGACTTATCGTTTTTCATAGTAGTCTCTTAATTTCCGAAATAAGACAAACTTAATTTATATTATACCCTAAACATGTCGAAAACAACTAGAATTTATATTTTGAGATTACAAGTCTGTGACCCAACGGGAGCTAGATGTGTTGATTTAAGCTATCTGTGCAAAGCATAGGTTAAATTCGTTTAAGGGCAAATTGAAATGATAAGAAAATTGTGAAATGCATGATTTTTTTTTTAAATGATTTATTGCATATGAAATTGCATATTTGGAATTATCAATAAACTGTAAATGAATGTATATGAAATGAATATATGTATTGTGTTACATTGATCATTCAAAAAGATTGAAAAGCATTGTTTAGAAACATTGCATGATTTGTATTAAACTGAAATGGAAGAGAGAACTATATAGAACCACTAAGCATGAAAATGCTTAGCGCGTTGTTTCATCATCGCACAAGTATCGAGAGAACAGGTACAAAGGAAAGGGCCGCTAAGATTCAATGTCATTGTCAAAGCCACACGGAGGATAAGTAAAGCTCCGTCATATGCATACATGAATTTGATTTACTATTTTTGTATTGAAACTATAATTCAAAAAGTGAACTCTGATTTTGTTTTTTGTAAATGTTTTTTATATTGAAAATGGCTAATAATGTCGTATTGCATCAAGGTGGGAAATTGACCAAATCGGCATATAATTACATATCAGATAAGGAGAAAAAACCTTCAGCCCAGACAAATGATGAGCACACTTTAAGTTAAAATGATGTTTACGCATATATGTTCATAAGGCTAATTATCCTTTACAAAATGAGCATTTGAAATGTGTCTTAAATGAGAAATTGCAATTGGATTTGAATGGTATCAAAGCATAAGTAGCATAGAGCTACGGTATTGAAATCGTATTTGTATTTGTATTGGTGTTTGAATATATCGTAAAAGTAAAAGTACTGGTAGCGCATCAGGCGTTACAATTATTTTATTATCGAGCTGAAGTTTTAGCGATTCTAAAATAATTTGAAATTTTTGTAAATGATTTTGAAATTGTTATGACATGCATTGCATTTGCATATAAAGGATGATGTGACTTTAATAAGGATCTTGTCGGTCTTAATAGGTAAGCATGGAAAGTTCAGGCCCCAATAGTGTCGTTGTGAATAGAGTCTATAGAGATTGTCCCATTAGAATACGAGTATGAGTTTTCAGGAGATTTGATCGAGTTGTCATTTAGAGAGTTTGATGTGATATTGGGGATGGATTGGTTGTCCCAACACTAAGTGGTAGTTGATTGTAGAATGAAGAGAGTGATCTTAAGGACACCGAGTGGCGAGGAAGTGACTTTTATTGGTAAGAGGTCGAACCACCTCTCTAATGTGATATCCGCCGCTACTGTTAGAACGATAGTTCTGAAGGGGTGTGAAGCCTACTTGGCGTATGTGATAGATACGAAAAGGCGGAGCCTAGTTTATCAAACATCCCTACAGTTTGTGATTATCCAGATGTGTTTCCGGAAGAATTGCCAAGATTTCCTCCACAAAGAGAGATTAAGTTTGCAATTGACGTTGTTCGAGGTGCCTCAGGCATCCATTACCATCGGGTAGCTCAGGAGTTAAAAGAATTAAAGCTTCAGTTTCAAGAATTGTTAGATAAAGGATTTATTCGTCCAAGTGTATCACCATGGGGAGTTCTAGTGCTCTTTGTTAAGAAGAAAGATGGTACGCTTCGATTGTGTGTTGATTTTAGGCTATTGAACAAAATGATAGTGAAAAACAAGTATCTGTTACCCAGGATTGATGACTTGTTCGACCAATTGAAAGGTGCAAGTGTCAAAGATTGACCTATGATCTAGGTATCATCAATTGAGGATTAAGGATGAGGATGTCCATAAGACGGCGTTAAGAACACGGTATGGACATTATGAGTTCCTTGTACTGCCATTTAGGTTGACAAATGCACTGACATCTTTCATGGACTTAATGAATCATGTTTTCCGACTGTATCAGTTTGTAGTGGTGTTTATAGATGACATCCTTGTGTATTCAAAGGATCGGGAAGATCATGACATATACCTTGATTGATCTTTAAAAACCTTAAGAAAAGGAGCAATTATATGCAAAAGCGAAGCGGAAATGTGATTTTTTGTTGGGAAAAGTGTCTTTTCTTGGACACATTGTATCAGAAGAAGGAACCGGTGGATCGAAGAAGATAGAAATTGATTGTGAATGGAAAACCTGTGAAATGTCACGGTGCGTAGTTTTCACAGGATTGGCAAGTTACTACAGAAGGTTCGTTAAGGGGTTTTCGGTGACTCCCGAGCCACTATGGCGAGATTGTAAGAATGTGAGATTTAAGTGGGTGAAAGTGTCGACTAGCTTTGAAAAGTTAAGAAAACTTGTTCTTAGCAGAGGCAGGTTCTTACTCAGCCGACCTATGGTACAGAATACGTGATTTTTAGTGATGCTTCATTAAATGGACTTGGATGTGTCCTTATGCAAGAGGGTAAGGTGGTTGCTTATGCTTCAAGGCAGTTGAAGTCGCATGAAAAGAACTACCCTACACATGATTTGGAATTGGCCGCTATTATGTTAAACGTGAAAATATGGAACACTATATTTATGGAGAAAAGTGTTTCATCTATCTGAATCACAAAAGTCTTAGAAGTATTTGCCTCGCAAAGGCTTAACTTCAAAAAACATAGATGGAGTGGAATTGATCAGGATTATGATTGTGTGATTAGTTATCATCCCGGGAAGGCGATGTAATGCGGTCTTTCTGGGTGAAAGTCAGTACAAGCGCTTCGAGCGTTAAATGCTCATTTTTCATTGTCAGACGATGGTGCAATAGTAGCAAAATTGATAGCATAACCGCATTTGTTGAATCGAGTGCTAGAGGCACAAAAGAATGATGAGAAAATTTCCCCAATTGTAAATCATAGTAGAGAGGGGAAAGAAACCGAATTTACAGTGAACGAGGATGGATTTGTGTATTATAGAGATCGGGTTTATGCCGATGATGATGAGTTGAAGAAATCCATTTCTCGAAGAGAGGCACCTGATCAGATCTTTTCTATGCATCATTAGCACAAAGATGTATCAGGATTTAAAGACTTCATAGTGGTGGTCCGGAATGAAAATAGATGTTTCGGAATTTGTGACCAAGTGTATGGTGTGTCAAAAAGTGAAAGTTGAACATCAAGTTCCTTTGGGATTGTTATAGCCTATCAGGATACCCGAATGGAAATGGGACCGAATCACAATGGATTTGTTGGTCGGGTTACCATTAACAAGAAGAAAGCATGATTCAGTTTGGGTCGTAGTAGACAGATTGACGAAGACAACTCACTTCCTACCATTATGAACCGACTATTCACTTGACAAGCTTGCAGAGCTTTACATAAAGGAAATAGTTCAGTTATATGGGATTCCAACATCGATCATTTCAAATAGAGATCCGAGGTTTACCTCGAGATTTTGGGGAAAATTGCAAGAGGCTTTAGGCACTCGACTAAATTTCAGCACAACGTTTCCACCCGCAGACGGATGGACAATTAGAGAGAGTGATCCAAGTGTTGGAAGATATGCTGAGAAGTTGTGTGATCGACTATGAGGGTAGTTGGGATAGACACATTCCTCTAGTTGAATTTGTGTATAATAATAGCTTCCATTCGAGTATTGGAATGGCGCCTTCTGAGGCTCTCTACGGAAGAAAATGCAGAACGCCACGCCATTGTGTCGGATTGAGTTAAGTAAGAAGAAGATAATTGGCCCCGATTTGATTCAAGAAACCGAGAAAAAAGTGAAAATGATTAGAGAAAGATTGAAAGTGGCCACAGATAGACAAAAATCCTACGCCGACATGAGAAGATAGGATATTTGATATGAGATCGGTAAAAAAGTGTTTTTGAAAGTATCGCCTTGGAAGAAGGTAATGAGATTTAGGAAAAAGGGCAAGTTGAGCCCTAGGTTCATTGGGCCATATGAAGTGATTGAGAAAGTGGGTCCAGTAGCATACAGATTAGCCTTACCTCCAGAGTTGGAAAAGAACCATAATGTTTCCATGTGTCAATGCTAAGGAGGTACATGTCAGACCTATCACATGTAGTCTCTTCAAAGACGATTGAGCTTAAAGCGTATCGGCGTATGAAGGAACGGTAGAATCTTGGCTCCAGAGTCAAAATTGCGGAGCAAAAGCGGGAATTCCATTAGTCAAAAGTATGTGAAGCCACAAGACCAAGGAAGCCATGTGAAAAACAAAGATTATCGGCAACAATACCTCAATTGTTCAATGAGGTAATTTGAGACGAAATTCTTTTAAGGATGGGAGGATTGTAGCATGAAAATACCCTAACAGTTTTATAACATGTTCAGGGTGTAAAATAAATTAAATTACATTTTTTCAAAGTTTAAATGGCTAAAATCGAAAAATGATACAAACCCGGAAATTTTACAGGAGCCAAATAAATTTGGTAAAAATGTCAAATGAGGACCTAAGGGTTATAAATGAGGAGTGTAAATGTTATAATGAAAATGAAATGAAATGAAGTCAAAATGAAAGTGAAATGAAGATTTAAAGTGAGAAAAATGAGAAAAATGGGAATTTGTGTGTAGCCAAACAAGGCTTAGTGAAGTATTTGGATTAAAAGATCAAATATTGGTCTTTGAGAGATATTTCTCTCATTCCTCTCATTCTCTCATCTCAACTCTCTCTCACGCACAAACTCCTCTCTCAAACCCTCATCTCCCACACATTCCATTTTGAGAACTAAAAATCAGTGGAAATCGTCTCATTCTTCCAGTCGTTCATCTCTTATCTAAGCCCTAACCGAATCGCACCTAAACCGAAAAAATGTAGGTCGATCTATGGTGAAGTGTTTTGGCTAGGTCAAGAAAAAAAAAACCTAGGGTTTTCGTCCCTTCTTACGAGGTAAGTGTAACTCTAGTCTAGATGCATGGAAAAGCTAGAGTATTGGGGTAGAAATCAACCCTGACTGCAAACCTTATAATGCCCGACTGATATTTCCATATTTTTGCCTTGTTTGTGCTGGAATAGGAGTTGGAGAAGACAAATATTGAGTTAAGATCAAGACTAAAAGGAAAAGAGACCAGAACCAACTCTTTTAGGTTTGTTCTTCTTGCTTCTCTCCTCATTTCAATTTTTATGTCGTCTAAAACAAATCCGCATTGCCTGTATTTAACATGAATGCGGTAGCTTTGTTTCAACCAAAATGATGTTTCAGTGATGTAAAGTGATTTCGAATGCATCACCAAGAAAATTGCATGTGCATTCTATTAAGAACTGCAAATGGACTGATTTAGTGTTGGCTAACTGTTTTCAAGAGGATTAAACATGAAAGAGGAAAAGAAAACGAAAATAGAGATTGCAGGAAATTTTTGCAAACCTGCAAAAATTTTCGTAGGGGTTGCGAAATTAGGAAAAAAAAAATTTTGTAGCCATTTGTGAAATTTCCTAGAGCCCTACATCCGATTTTATACTAAACTTCAATCGGCCATAACTTTTTCGTTCGAACTCTGATTCACGTGTTCTTGGACTATACGAAAAGATATTTGAGTCTAGAATCTAACCATATGCCATTGAATGGCAATTGGTTCTCACATATTTGCTAAAAATTAAATTGTAGCACCAAGTGTACTAATTACTTAGTTGTGATGGTGTTTAAGTTGAGTTTTCTTTTCCCAAATCCCCCTAAGTGTAAGTGATGAGCTTAAAAGTCATCTATTTTTAGTCCATTTTTCTGTTTGATTTTAATGTAAAAAAGAATAATTAAGATGCAGAAATATGAAGAAACTCACCAAATTTGTTATTTGCAGGGAGTATAAAAGAAAGAAGAAAATGTAGTGAAAATGCAAAGAAAGGGTGGAATAAAAATGCAAGAAGCGGTCAAGGTGAATGGAAACAAATGATTGATTCATCGATGCAGCTTTGGTCTCAGACAAATTCGTATTGGCGAGGTCGCCAAGATCATGATAAGCGGCGAAATACAATCGTCGCACAGAATCACCGATAAGGAATGGAGGATTAACTGTGGTTAGAATGATGTCGCGACAAGATCGTGATGTCGCGATAGTAGGTTGATGTCGCTGACCGGATGGAGGTCGCGACAAGAGAATCGCTTGAAACTATGATAGTTTCAGCGATGAAGCTGAGTTAATCGAAGTTGTTGCCGCGATAAAGGATCAAGTCGCGGCCAATCGAAAGCAAACTGAAGCTCTAAAGACATAAGCCGATGTCGCGACAAGAGATTGAGGTCGCGATATCATGAACGCATTAGCCGGAAGGCGTTGTAAGACTCGAGCCGATGTCGCGACAAGATATCGATGTCGCGACATCGTGAGAGACCAATTGAAACCTCGCAAGGGAAGTGATGTCGCGACAAGGATCCATGTCGCGACATCGTAAGACATCAGCTTGAAGGTCATTTGAGATTTCTGTTGATGTCGCAACGCGGAGATCGATGTCGCGACATGGTGATGTCATGACAAGAGATCAATGTCGGGAGACGAACGTAAAACACGGGCTACCCACTTTGAAATCCACAAAGATAATGCATTGGGATTAGGCCCAACTGAGAAACCTTATAAATAATGGTTAACGCAAAAGAGGAAGGCAAATATACATATTGCATCGAGAGGTCCGGGTAAATGGCTCATTTTTCTTTATTTTCCTTTTTAGTTTTCTTTTCTTTTCTTTCTTTCTTCAATGTCGGGTAGTTAGAGATTAGATTTAGATTTATCGCTCTAAGTTTTCGCTTTATTTTTCGGATCCGGGTGTTATCGTTTTTGAGCAAGCTGAATGCACTTATTCTTCAAATTACTACTGGAATGTTTGAAGTTCACAAATTTCTCTCGAATTCGACTCTTCGCTAATCATAGCTTATTCTTATGATCAGAGGAATGTTGTAGCGTGTAATTCAGTAATTGAGGAACTGCATTCCATTAAGTGAATGCTATAGTCGTAAATTATCTTTCCCTTTAGTCGCTTTCCAGCTGAAATTCTTGTGAATTTCGCTTATGAATTTACTGTTTGGGTTTAATGTTTTATGGATTTGAATATCAGTTTCTTATACCCGTTTAAGATTTGTTTCATTGCTCTGATTTCAAGGAGGTCCTCTGAGTGACACAGAGAAGACATTCCTGAGAGTTATGAACATTTCTTTGAAGGTATATTAACTCCTGCTATTAGAGATCTATCGAGCTTTGTAAGTTTTAATGATAAATCCTCTTCTCACTCAAATCAAGAACGAAGCTGGAACGAGTTATCAATTTAAACAAGCAAAGAGTTCACCTCAATTCGGATAGTGAGGTCAATCCCGTGTTAGCTGAGATCTAATCAAGGAAAGGGTGATCTATTCTAATTTCGAGAAGAGACCTGAAGTTGTATATCCGCTGACCGATAACTGAGCTAAGGTTTACGCTGGGGCCCATAAAATGGGTATGAAGTATCAAGGGAAGAAAAATACCCAGACATGAAACCTTTTAAAAGTAGTTATCTCATTCCCCCGTCTTCGAAAGAATCAAGAGCAATTAGATAATGAAATGGAGTGGAGAGATCCAAATGATCATAAACTGGATGCATTTTAAACTCAAAATATTCAAGAAGTTTTATCGCATTAACTACGTGAATTGGCAGGTACTCTACTACAGCAGATACTTGATGTGTCCTCCAAAGATAATTATTCAAAGGTCCATTTATTTTCTTAACTATTCTTCATTCTTTATTCTTTATATTCCAAATACTTTTATTTGATCGATCATTTATTTTACTCGTGTTAAGTATAATTTCCAAATTTTCTGCTGGACCCCAATATCACTTTATGGTCCAAATAGTACTGAGCTTGAGTAGTCGTGGTAGTTGATTTAAAATTTGAGATCTCTGTGACTGATATCTGACTTATATCCATTTTATTACTTGTCACCGTGCACTTGCAGATATCGCCAAACCAAAATTGAAAATGATTAACTCTGTGGAGATTTTTGGTCTCAACAAGTTTTATGGTGCGCTTCCTTGATTAGACAATAGTCCTTGTAATTGCAATCCACCGTACATGTGTTTTGGTCGGTCAACAAGTTTTATGGCGCCTGTCGGGATCGAAAGAATTTTGATGCATCAATATTCGATGAAAAAGGAAATACTAATTGGGACATTTAAAGAAAAAGAACAAAATAGTTTTTCAAGCAGTGGTTCATTTTGACCACTAACCTACAATGAACCATATTGAATATATTTGTTGTTTTGACTAACTTATTAATGAGAGTGCGAGTTTTGCTTTCGTAAAACTCGATGCATATGAAGCGTAAAACCGATCCGATTCCAACCTGGATTCCGACCAGAGAAAACACTTCGCAGCCTGAGAAAGACAAGGAAAGAAGAAAACACCCGGGCTCATGGCGTATGAAAGACAGGATCAAACTGAGGACACAGGACAAGAAATCTGGGAAGATCTCCAATCACCGATACCATGGAGGAATTTCTGAAGCCATCATTCAAGATGAATACTCGCAATCACACCGCTATCGATGCCAACAACTTCTCAACTAAAACCGCTGACTAATTACAATGGTGCAAAAGAACACCAGTTTACCGGGTCATCCCACCGAAGCATCCTAATGAGCACTGGGAGATTTCAGATGGAAACACGCTTAAGCCGAATGGTGACCGAGTTATCAAGTTACATCTATTCCCATTCTTCTAAGAGATACGCAGCCACATGGTATGAATCTTTACCATATGGTTCCGTTGATACTGGGAGAGCTGCAGAGGCCTATTTGGGCGCATTCTTCCCCCCCATCACTCACCAAAGGAGGAGGAACATTGTTCTTCAAAGAAGGGAAGACGAGCCTGCACGTGGGCTCGGGAAAGATTCAAACGGTCACGAAGATGCCCTATGCATGGAATCATCTCAAGACCCAATGTGGACATCGTGTATCATGCTCAATGATACATCCAAGGGAACTGGCTTGATGCTTCGCGTTGTGGAGCATTCAAGCGAAAGTGTCGAGAGGAGGCTAAAGATCCCACAGAGGACTCCGGGCAAATGCACATGAAAAACCCTTCGAGTCTTCGGGGTGGAGCAACAGAGGAAAAGTGACCGCGAAGTCGAAAGCAAGATGAATGCTATGGAAGCAAAGTTGGATGCTATTATGCATCGAATGGACAAACAAGAGAGGAGGCTGCACACTGTCCATGAAGTAGGAGCAGTTGAAAAAGAGTTGTTAAGAGGAAGTATCGAGAAAGCTAATAAATAACGGGTCGGCGATGTCGAGAGGTAAATACTTAAAAAGTAGAAGCTACCATTTCAAACCCAAACCTAACCTCGCACATTACTATCATCCAAACACCAGAACCATGAGAATTTCATATGGTGGAGGGGTCGTCTGGGTGTACGTAACCCTCAACAAGGGTAATAATGTACCACCTTAGGTTCCAGAAGAACATCAAAGACAAGAAATACACATAAATGAATACCAGGTCGAGGAGAGCCCAATCTTTGAAGAGCAATGCCGCAGCTCATGGGGATAATAAAAGTCAAGCCGAACCTCCATGAACAAAAGTTCAACTGGAAGCAACCGCACCACTCCCAAATTTTTCACCACCACAACGATCCTCGAAGAACCCGAGACACAAGTGTGGCACGCTCTAACCCAGCCAGAGGAAGGACGCCTTCCCAAGTGACACAAAGAAAAATCCAAAGACTCATAACACAACGAGGAGCAGTGAAATAGAAAGATAGGGAAAGAAAAAGACAAAGAACAAAGAATGAGCACCGCAAAGGGAAGAAGCACTGATAAAAAGGTTGAAGTGAGTTGATCAAAGATACTGGGGCATCAGATCTGGGTCCTTACCTACGTAGACCTAGAACCAAGATAGAGCAAATGGTGCGTTTTTGAAAACCTTCCGTGGGTTGTAGAGATCAAGATCCCTTGTCAGATGGTGACTTACGCCACTCATGAAAAATCACACATGCTGAGCAAAAAGAAAGATAGTGAATAAGGGATTTAATCTCACCACACTTCTGTTATTGATAAAGAAAGAATTGCCAAAACATAAAGGACCCAGGAGCTTTTACAATTCCTTGCATCATCGAGGAACACCCGTAAAGTCGCGACTGTAGAGCAAAGATAAACTTGATGCCTTCTTCTCGCTGCCGCCAATTAAGTTTGAGGATATTATCTCACCACCAAGTACTTCAAATGCGTATGCATCATGGTGAAACCTTGGTTATCAGAAGGATGTAGTCGTCAACGTTGGGAAATTTATTTTTCCAAGACTTCAATATTCGATGGAAGGAAGGATTCAGTACCCTCGCATCGAAGACCATTCTAAGTAATGAGCCGCCTGATGATGCATGCAAAAGGAGTTCTTACCTCGAGGCTCGGAGGGAAGAAGCCGCCGCTTAACTTGATCAAAAAGCATGCACATAGGGACGCAGGACAAGGAAAGTTGCAATGTACGATTATTCATACTTCCAACCTGTCGTTACAATGATCACATCAGCTTTTATCAAATGAAAAGAGACAGAATCCCAAAGATACCAAGTGATGTCTACTCCGAACTTCCACACAAAGGCTATTCTTCTTAGAAACTATGAGACGAGCTTAAATAAAAACATGACAAATGGAAAATATTGAAAAAGAGTGAAATTATCAAGAAACTGGGCAAGGTATAATCTAGTTTTGAAAGAGTTGCCATGTCATTTAAAGTATGCTTTTATTTAGAATACCAAAGAAAAACCAAAGATTCTTATTTCAAATGTAATTCATAGTGATGCCCGGGAGGAACAAAGATTGCTAAATATTAAGGAAGCATAGTAATCAGCTTGGTTCATTGAAGAGCCAAGCGGTATCAGTCCATCAATTCAGAGATGGCTAAGATTCTTCGCTTAGAAGAGACTTCAAACCATTCCACCAAAGGAGATCAATCTAGTGATGAAGTAGTCGAAAGAGGTACTCAAATTGTCGTAACGCCGTTTTATCTATGTTATTTCGCATGTATCGGGTACTTCACCATGTGGCTCCAAAGAAAGCGGGGCTTACCGTGATCGAAAATGAAAAATGAAATTGATTCAAACAAGAACAAAGTGATGTGGATGGAGGCACATTATCATGAAGTTGGAAATCGCTTAACCGTAAAAGATCATTTCCCTTTGCCTTCATTGATCGATGTTACTGTGCCAGGCGTGACACCTCATTTTTCGATGGGTACTCAGGATAAATCGTATCGTTAATGCGACCCGAGGATCAAGAGAAGACCATATCTGCTACCCGCGGCACCTTGCCTTCGCAAGGATGCCATTTGGGCTATGTAATGCCTCAATGCACATTCCAGAGAAAAGGATGTTCATGTTCTCGATTCGCTTGAAGAAGTTGATGGAAATTTTCATGACGACTTCACTTCGTATGGATCCAAATGGATCATCGTTTGGCAACACCGTCAGACTTCAAAGATGCTAATAATGTGCCTAGCACCGAATTGGGAAAATGCCGGGCCTATGGTGAGATGGTTATTGTTCTCAAGAAGCAAAATCTCGGGCTATTGATCGTCAGGCGGACCAATCCAAGGTATCCATTATCAAAACCCTTGCACCACCTACCACAAGAAAAGGAGTAAGCAGCTTCTCGGGGGCATGCTCGGATTTGACAAAGAGATTCATCAGCACTTTGCAACAGCGCACCACTATGACATCGAAAAAGATACAAGGTTCACTTGACACCCCGCAAGGATGTTTTTGAAGAAATCAAAAATCAGATTCGTACAAGCACCTATAATGGCTAAGCAATCTTAATGGGATCGTGGATTTGAAATAATGCAAAGATGCCGTTGATTTCATGGCTGAGTCGTGGTCAAAGAAGAAAAGAGAAAGTATTCAGTATTACATATTATGCTAGTAAGACCTTCAATGAAGCACAAGAGAACTAATTAACAACCGAAAATATGAGATGCTAGCCATAGTATTTGTTTAGAAATGCAAAAATACATTTTAGATCCCATGTGGTAATTCACATCGATTATGCAGAATCAAATACTGATGTCAAAAGGAAGCGCCAAGATTATAAGTGTGGTGTCAAGTATTAGGTAAGAGTTTGATTTGAAATCATGATAGTATGGGATGTGACAATGTGATAGCAACATCACTGTCAAGAGAATAGAAAAGAAGTGCGATGTAAGAAGAAAATGTGCAGTTAACAGAGAACTTCCCAGATGAGCAATTGTTTAAGGTTTCCTTCCAACTCCATGCAGAGGCCGAGACAGGAATTATCTGGCTTGTGGAGTAATGCCTTCAGAAATTCACTACCAACAAAAGAGGAAACTCAGAACCCGACGCTGAGGTATTATATTCGATGACCCACTATTATTCAAAAGAGGTAGCCGGCGATGATAATAAGAAGACGTAAGCGTAAAGTGAACAAGGGAACATTCTAATGAATGCCATGCATCACCATATGTGGACATTTTCTGGAGAAAGAACAGCTCACAAGATACCCAATCAGGATTTTATTGGCCCACTGTCTTCTGTGAGATTGTGCTGAGGTTAAATCAGGTGATAGATGCCAAAGATTGAAATATCAAGAAAGATGAATGAAATGCCCCTCAGAGGTATTATGTGGTGATACCTCATGTAAGGGAATAGATTTTATGGGACCTTTTCCATTCATCATTTGGAACCTATACATATCGCGAATGATTACGTTTCAAATGGGTGGAAGCAAGGGCTTCGTCCAAGGAATGATGCTAATACGCTTGGAGTTTCTTGCAAAGAATATTTTCGAAGGTATTTGGAACACCTTAACTATCACATGATGGGGAACCACTTTGCAAACAAAATATTTGCAAACTCATGAGTAGGTGCGACCACATGTAATGAGTTTAGCTTATCATCCCTGCACCAATGGACGTGCGTAAATTTCCAACAAAGGAGATCAAAAGAATACTTGAAAAGATCTGTGAGCTCAAGCAGAAGGATTGGTCTTCCTCAAACTCGACATGCACTTCGGGGCTTATAGATCTATTACAAAACCCCCATCGAATGTCCCCATGTCAGAGCTGTTTTCGCAAACCATGTCATCACCTCTTGAATTAAAACAGGGCAATGGGCCATCAAGAGCTAAACTTCGATTTTAAGGTCGTAAGGGAAGAAAGATCGCTCCAACCGGTTCGAACTAGAAAGAATTGGTAGAAATGAAGCCATGATAATGCTAGAATATGGGCAAAGACAAGACAAAGAAATGGTATGATCGAGAATTTGAGAAAAGAGTTCAGAGTGTGGAACAGTTCTCAATGCTTAATTCTAGACTCGAAATTGTTCAAGGAAATTAAAATCCAAATGGAGGCCATACACAAGCAGGCTGGTGCACTACATTTGGAGCAAGACACCGAGGACTTCACAATGGGGAGAATTCAAGGTCAATGGATGAGGTTAAAGCATTATCTAAATTGTGGAAGAGGGAAATGAAAGAACCTAACCGGTTCTAAGGAAAAAGAAGAAGTACCACAACAAAGAAGTCCAAATTAAGAACTCAAAATCGAAAAACAGCTTAGAGGCAAACTCCATAAGGATTTAATTTATGATTTTAAGTTTTGAAATATTTTTCTTTTAGTTGCCGAAAATTAGTCGATGAGCTTTTTATAAGGATAGATTTAATTTTTGTGAAATCAATGGTAGTTTAATTAGATTTTTCGGTCATCAAGAAGAGCTTCGCAAGGTTTAAAGACATGAATGGCAAGGCAATTACAGAACAATTCAAAGAACTCATGTGAGAAGTCACCATGAGAAAAGGGAGGGGAATTCCTCCCAACCCACCTCAGAGATATACTTGAATCGATTGCAAATCTTTGTCAGAGATGTCCCATGAAATGTCTAAAAAGGGTTAGGAACAGTCAAGAGAATTCAAGGTCTCGAGATCATTGAGTTAAAGGGTTTAGGGTCGCAGAGTTATGTCGCATATGGTGAGGTCGCGACAAAACATTGATGTTTGATGTTTTGAAGGGCAACTTGTGAGTATTGAAGGAAGAAGGTATATGTCGTGACACCACCGGTGAAGTCGCGATGCAGAATTAAATTTCAAAATGAAAAAATGATGTCTGACAACCCCAATAAGGTAGGGAAATAGCCGGGGAATAAAAATGTGAATAAAAAGGATGTCCCAACATGATAATCAAACACCTTGGGGATCCACCGACGTCACATAACCAGCATGTCGCGACATAAAAGAGCTTTTAATGCCATCGACTCACTCTTAAAAAGCCCTAAATTCAATGATCTCAACAAAAAAGGCGTAAATCGGAATCGCGACATGTTTTTAATGAAGCAATAATTGGAACCCACAACCTGCTGCAATTGAATTTAAATAAAATGAGAAATTTGAATTGAATTGTCGGGTGCTATTTAACCCGCTGGTTCAATGTCAGGTTGCTTTGTGATGCATAGTCGGGAAATTAAAGCATGATTTATTTCAAGAAAAAAAATTGTTGATATGTCATAATGTTGAAATGAATTTAAGCAATCAGCTTTAGAGTAAACAAAAACAACAAAAGGCGTAACAAGGGCCACCGAATACAATTTCATTGAAACACAAGGTGCAAAAGTGATTTAAACTTAGCCGATAAGTCCGTATTTATAGGAAAGTAATAATCAAGAAACAAACATATTTTCAGATTGTGGTATGAACAATGAGTCAAGGAACCTGTTGGATACTAAAGAGTTTAAATACTCATCAACAAAAAATTAATCAAGGAACTCCTAATGGTCAATAACAGTAGCTAACCCAGATTCTAGAACTTGTTAGATTATTGATTGAGGCGAAATCATAGGTGATACAACTGACAAGAAATGATGCGTGCCATCTCTGGAAAGTTTCGAGCCATTCAAGCCATCCTATCTATATGCTAAAGCATATACCTTAGTTCCAGAAATTGAGCCAATCAAGCCTTATTTCTAAAAATCAGCCAATTTAAACACCAAACCTTCCAAAAGAATCAATCCTCCAGTAAAGAACCTGTAATTACCCAAGAACTGAAAGAGGGGAAGGAGGAAACTGCCTGGGAGGTTGTTTTTGAAGAACTCAAGGAGAGAAAGACATTAAAAAGGGGAATTGAAAGTAGTAAGGGTCAAAACAGAAATACAATAGAAAAGAAGGCAAAAGGGATAAGTTTTACCTGGCCTAATTCTCTTGAACTATTAAGCTCTTAGGGTGTTTAACACCTGGGCACTTAACGCCATCCTGGTACGTGGGAGTTAACCCAAAAAGTTCGCTAAGGGTGTTGAGGTGCCTAAGAAGGTAAAACATTGCACTATCCCCGAATGGTGACAAACAAAGGAAATTCTGGCTAAATTACAAATGAGAAATGTGGTATGATACGCTTCCTAATGAAGAAATCAAGGAGATGTCCCAAAAATAAAGTTCGGGAGTTTACAAAGAAACTACAAGGAAAAAAAGGGCAAAGAGGAAAAGAAGAGAGAAAAGTTCAGACTGAAACCAAAAAGTTCCTTCTTATCCTACCCTGCCCAAGCCTAATGACATAAGCCCAAAGACCCGATGATTCCTAAATTGATGGAATTACTCCCACATTAGTGGAGATCAATATGAAACAACAAGCTTATGGAATTTGAAAGGCAATAAACAAATAAGAAAAAACTCGTGAAGGACCCAGAAGGCGAATAATTATGAAGATGAGAAAGGAAAAACAATTTATTTTCCAACAGGATCTCAATGATTAAAGTTGTTTGTAAAACAATTTCACGCTTTAGTTTTGTATACTATAAAGAGTAGAAATCAACCCTAACTCGACTCAAGCTAGATGTGCGTAAAACAATGCAATCCTTGTATTTCAATTAAATTGACTTCTACTCGCAGAAAAATGTAATAGAAAATGTCCTTTGCTTCGAGGACAACAATTCTTTCTTTTTCTTTCGCTGAGACAAGCAAAATTTTAAGTTTGGGGAGTTTACGAGCTTAAAAAGTCATCTATTTTACCCATTTTTCTGCTTGATTTTAATGTAAAAGGAATAATTAAGATGCAGAATATGAAGAAACGCTCAAATTTGTTATTTGTGGGTATAAAAAAGAAAGAAGAAAATGCAAAGGGAAAATGCTAAAGAAAGGGTGGAATAAAAATGCAAGAAGTGGCTTCGCAGAATGGAAACAAATGAGTGATTCATCGATGCGCTGTCTTGCATACCCAGACATGAGGTCGCGACATCAGGATAAGTGAAGGAAATAAGCAACCTGTCAGCGATAGAATCACCCGTATAAGCAAATTTCGAGGATTAACCGTAGGTTAAGGGAATGATGTCGCGACAAAGATCGCGGATGTCGCGACAAGGGTCATGTCGCGACCAAAATGGAGGTCGAATGTGAGAATCGCCGGAAACTGGCGACAGGTTCGAAGGATGAAGCCGAAGTTAATCAAGTCGCTGTCGCTGGTTGTAGGACCGTCGCACAATCGGGAAAGCAACCAATAGCTTCCAAAGATATAAGCCGATGTCGCGATAAGAGATTGAGGTCGCGACATCGCGAAAGATCGCTTGAAGGCTCGCAGAAGATTTTCAGTCACGCCGCTGATAAGATATCGATGTCGCGTGATGATCGTGAGAGACTTCAATTGAAACCTCGTAAGGGCATAAAGTGATGTCGCGGGACAAGGGATCATGTCGGCATCAAGAAATCAAGGTCAGTTGAGATCTCAGTCGATGTCGCGACGCGGAGATCGACATGTCGCATACGACATGTCGCTGACAAGAGTATCAAATGTCAATGATACGCACGTAAAATACGGGCTACCCACTTTGAAATCCACAGATAATGCATCGGGATTAGCCCAATCAGAAACCCTATAACAATGAAGCACCGCAAAGAGGAAGGCAAATATGCGGCGATACGCACGAGAGGTCCGGTAGTCAAGGCTCATTTTCTTTATTTTCCTTTAGTTTCTTTTCTTTTCTTTTCTTCAATGTCGTGTAGTTAGAGATTAGATTAGATTTATCGCTCTAAGTTTTCATTTTATTTTCCGAACTGGTGTTATCGCTGAGCGTGTCAATGCAAAATCTGGTTCTTTCAAATTACCGTCTGAATGTTCGTTCGGGACAGACTTCGAATTCGACCCTTCGCTCGAATCAAGCAAAGCTTTTATTCTTATGATCGAAAGGAATGTCAGAGCGTGTAATTCAAGACTGAGGAATCCACCTTCCATTATGAATGCTATAGTCGAATTATCTTTCCCGTAGTCATTTCCAAGAATCTTGTGAATTTCACTTTATTAATTTACTCTCGGGTTTCGGGGTTTAATGTTTTTCGATATGAATATCGCTCTTATACCCGCTTAAGATTCGTCATTGCTCTGATTTCAAGGAGGTCCTCCGAGTGACACAGAGAAGACATTCCTGAGAGTTATGAACATTTCTTCAAGGTATATTAACCCGCTATTAGAGATCTATCGAGCTTTGTGTTTACTGGATAAACCCCTCTCACTTTGAAATCAGAACGAAATAACGAAAGCACAATTTAAACAAGCAAAGAGTTCACCAATTCTGGATATGGAGGCCAATCCCAAGGTTACCGAGATCTAATCAAGGAGAGGGTGATCTATTCTAATTTCTAGAAGAGTAAACTGAAGTCAGATATCCTCGTCGACCGATAACTCGGGAGCTAAGGTTTACAAATTCATAAAATGGGTATGAAGTATCATGAAGAAAATACCCGCATTAAGGAAACCCTTTAAAAGTAGTTATCTCATTCTCGCCTTCTCGAAAGAATCAGAAAAATTAGATAATGAAATGAGTGCGGAGATTCAAATTTTTATCGTTAAACGCCTCGGGATAAATTTTAAAACCTAAAATATTCAAGAAGTTTTACGTATTAACTGGCGTGAATTGGTACTTCACTATACTAAAGATACTTGATGTGTCCTCCGAAAGATAATTATTCAAAGGTCCATTTATTTTCTTAACTATTCTTCATTCTTTATTCTTTATATTCCGCTATTTGATCGATCATTTATTTTACTCATGCTAGTATAATTTCCATTTTCCAAGTCGACCTCAATATCACTTTACGGTCCAAATAGTACCTGAGCTCGAGTAGTCGTAGTTGATTTAAAATTCCCGAGATCTCCGTGGATCGAGATCCGACTTATATCCATTTTATTACTGGTTTAATTGCACTCATAAGATATCAAAGCAAACCAAAATTGAAAATGATTAACTCTAGGAGATTTTTGGTCTCAACAAGTTTTATGGTGCAGTTTCCTGGGGATTAGACAATAGTCCTTGGTAATTGTGCAACTAAATTTGTACATGTGTTTTCGCCTGGCCAACAAGAGTGAACCATGTGGACGTCCCACAAATTTCCACAATGATTAAATGAGGTATAACAATGCCTAAAACAAATGTTAAGGATTTTTTAGGGAGGAGGAATTAGTGAAAAAGAAAGAAAGAATGTATTGAAAAGGGGAGTCGAGTAGAAAGTAAATCTAAATAGAACTCCTAGAATACCCGACTAATAATTGTATTAGAATAAGGGCTGATGAGGAGGAAAGGTCGAATTGATCGAGATTCATAAGGTTGGAATAAAGTGCAACAAGCTTTTTGGTTTGTTCTTTGACTCTCTCTTTTATTTCCATTTTGTATTTGTTCTCCATTCAATCTCTTCTCATTTCAAGTTTTACGATCATTATTCTATTCTTGAAATGATTTTCAATAAACTGCATATTGAAGTTTTTTAATTGATTTGAGGCAATTAATTATGAAATGATTTGCATATGAAAAATTGCATGAGTATTGAAAAATGAATTATTTATATAAGAAGATCAGTTCTCTAAATTCTTAAACATGTTTAAGAAGATAGAGATCAACATTCCCTTCTCAGAGGCATTAACTCAAATACCTCATTATGCAAAATTCAAGAAAGATCTGTTGAGCAAAAAGAGAAAGTTTACTGAGGAAGGGACAGTGAGCCTAAAATGCAAATTCGCAAAGGTACAATTCAAAAGTCCATTCCAAAAAGGCAAAGGATCCGTAGCTTCACTATACCCCGCATGATCGGGAATGCCGATAATGGAAAAGCACTTGTGATTCTAGAGCCAAAGATAGACTTGATGCCCTCACTGTCGCTAAAAGACTAAGTTTAGGAACTTACTCCCACAAATCATGATCTAGTAGATGGCGCATACACATCACATCCCGAGGGTATCCCCTCGAAGATGTGCTAATCATATGCCGTACCTGTTTTCCACTGACTTCGTAGTCATAAATATGAGGAAGACAAACAACCCATCATTGCTAAATACCCTTCTTAGCAACAAAAGTGATTGATTGATGTGAAGAAGGAGAACCGACTGTGGTTGGAGATGAAGCAGCAGATTTCAATCTCAATGATAGTCTAAAACAAACTTAACTCGTAGTGTTTGACCGAGAATTAGAAACAAAATTCATGTCGGCTCAATCGACCACTTATTGTAATTTTCGTAATTCAACGAATGAGAATGATGAATTTCCCAAAGATTCGAGCATCTTGAAGTTGAATTTCTGAACTCCAATTTCAAACTTAAAGATTCAGTATTCAGTATTAGAGAGAATAGTGCAGAAAAATCCAACAGTTATAAAGAAGAAGTGGCTGAAGAAAACAAAAGTTCAGAAGGTTTAATACTAAAGGAATTTCCTAAACACTTAAAATATGCCTTCTTACAACCAGAAAAAGGAAAGCCAATAATTATTTCAGCTAGATTAACTAAGCTAGAAGAGCAAAAACTGCTAGAGACTCTCAGAAAATATAAGGAAGCAATAGCTTGGTCCATAGAAGATTTGAAAGGAATCAGTCCTTCAGTCTGTATGCACAAGATCCTATTGGAGAAGAATGATAGAACTTCTATAGAGCATCGGAGAAGGCTGAATCCAATAATGAAAGAAGTAGTCATAAAAGAAATACTGAAATGGCTAAATGCAAGCTTCATATATGCAATTTTAGACAATCCTTGGGTAAGCCCAGTACATGTGGTTCCCAAGAAGGGAGGATTTACAGTGATCAGAAATGAGAAGAATGAATTGATTCCTACAAGAACTGTGACATGATGGAGAGGTGCATGTATCACAGAAATCAAACACCGCACCGGAGCGACCATTATCTCTCACCTCTACGGACCAAATGTTGACAAAGCTAGCAAGGCACTCCCATTTATGTTTTCTGATGGATATTCTGTGTATAACCAAAGATTGCTATAACCCTGTAGGATCGGGGGAGAAATCAACATTTACATGTCCTTATGGTGTTCTTCGCTGTATGATGCCATTTAGATTATGTAATGCCCCGCCAATCTTCAAAGATGGCGATGTCTATATTTTCCGACGGTAGAAGAGGTTGGTGGAAATATTCATGGATGATTTCAACATATGGATCCAAAGCTTTTGAAGATTGTCCAAAACTTAGGAAATACTACTGGAGGTGCCAAGATAAGAATCTAGCTTAAATCGGGAAAATGTCATTTCATGGTAACTAAAGGTATTGTTTTTTGGGGGCAATGTGATTTATGCCGGATCGAAGTAGACCAAGCAAAGATTGATGTTATAAAAACTCTCATGCCACCTACAACAGTGAAGGGCATAAGAAGTTTCCTGGAACATGCTTGATTTTATAGAAGATTCATTAAGGATTTTTCAAAAATCTCCAGACCATTGTGCAGACTGTTGGAAAAAGATGCAAACTTTGATTTTGATGAATCATGCAGATCTGCATTTGAGGAAATTAAATCCATATTAACATCGCCCCACGGCGTCGTATTACACTGCATCAGAGCAAATGAATTTGAAATTACGTGGTGATGCTGCTGATTATGCAACGGAGCCGTATCGGGACGTAGAACCGAAAAAGATATTCAAGGCTATATACTATGCTAGCAAAACATTCAATGAGGCACAAGAAAACTACACCACAGAGAATGAGATGCTGGCAATGGCTTTTGCTTGTGAAAAATTCAGGCGTTATATATTGTCCCATGTTGTTATACACACTGATCATGCTGCAATTAAATATCTAATGGCAAAGAAGGATGCAAAGCTAAGACTGATCAGATGGGTGCTACTATTGTAAGAATTTGATATTGAAATCAAAGACAAGAAGGGTAGTCACAATGTGATAGCAGATCACTTGTCTAGATTGGAGAGAACTACTGAAACAAAAAAGGGAGCATAAATAACAAAAAAATTTCCTGATGAGCAGCTATTGATGTTGTCAGTACAAACACCTTGGTATGTTGATATTGTCAATTACTTAGCTTATGGAATTATGCCATATGAATTTAGCTACCAGCAAAAGAGGAAATTGAGAACTTATTGCAGATTATATATATGGGATGACCCACTGTTGTATAGAAGAAGAGCAAACATGAACATAAGGAGATGTGTTCCAGAAACAGAACAAGGTGGTACTATAGAAAAATTGATTAAAAATAGATGAGTTTAAGACTCATCAAATTCCCTTAAACTTAAAGTTTTGCTTTGGTCCTATGAAAAAGAAAATATCATTTTGTCCTCAAACAATTTAGCTTTATTTTTAAGGACATTTTTCCCTGCCAGACCGAAAATCCCAGAACCCGAATTGAAATCCATGATTGCAGCCTTAATTTCAAATTTAGTTTTTAGTTCGCACTTAAGAAAAATTTTCAAATATTGCCTTCAAATAAATCCAATGAATTCCGAAATGTAAACAATTTAGTCACTAATCCCGATCTCTATGTGTGTGATGGTTTTCTTTCCTTCCTTCTTCGATGGTGGATTAGCTAATCTCTCCTCGGGGACACTACACAAAGGATCGCAATTTCTTTAGCTCTTCTGTCCCATATGCTTGTTTTTCATATTAGTCTCCACTACTCTAGGCAGTACCACCTTCAAGATCAATTAGATCTTTAGGCTTCAGAAGCTTGATCAGTAATCATAGATAAGTGAGAATTTAGGCTAAAAATTTACCCATATTTCACTCTTCAGTGTGTATCTTTTGCCTATATCCTTCATCCTTTCTTTCTACTAATGTCTCAAAATATATTCCCCCAAACTCGGTCTCGATGTATCATACTCGTACTCATTCTCACTGCATCTTAGAGAGTAGTCTTTTGATTTTATTTTACTTGTCAACTATTTTGTGGATTAGTGCAATGTCTTATCTTCTTAGGCTCACTCTTAGATAACTTTTGGGCTAGCAAATTCCTATGTACCAATTAGCACAGGTACTGTGTGTCAAACACCCTAAGAACTTAATTGTTCAAGAGAGGAAGGCCACAAGACAACTTAATCCCATTTGACAATGTACAATTTTTGTTTTCATCTCTACCTTCTTTTCCATTTCTTCATTTGTTCTTTTCTTTTTCCATCCTTCATTCTTGTTTCCTTTCAAATCAAAATAATATTCCCCCCAAACTTGCCCTTCTCAGATTTTGAAGTCTTATCTTGAAACTCCAAAGTAAATAAGGGTTCTTTAACGCAGATTAGAATAGCGAAAGTTTAAGGCTTTCATTTTGGTCGCTTAAATGAAGAAAGTGCACAATTTGGCTCAAACTGAACTCAGAAAGTATACGCTATGCATATTTCGAGGGTAGCTTAAAAGTCAAACTTAAGGATGGCCTACATCACTTCCTCGTTAGTGGTATCGCCAAAGATTTCACTTGACTAATAATCTAACAAGTTCTGTGGACCTTTCGACTATTTGATCAGACTAAAACCCAAAAAGATGTCCCTAACTCTTCACAATTTGTTACAAACATTTTTGACCATGTGAATTGCTTCTTCAGACTTCACCGACCTTATTGTTTATACAATGGGCTAAAAGTCTATTTGTGCAGTCAATTAATACATTTTCTTAAATATGAACTTTAATACTTCATTCTAGCTTACACATGCAACTTCCTGTTCCAATTCATTTAAGCCTACCACAATTTCAATTAAAAAGTTGTTTGGTTCTGAGGTTTGTTGTTGTGTTGTTCTAATCAAGTAAAAGAGTTCAGTTGATCATGCCTTCAACTCAAAACAATACAACACACCAACAATTGTAATCTATTTAATTCAACCCAAACTTGCTAACTCACTACATCGATTCTTATTCATTTATTCAAAACAAAAATATTTTCTAATAAGCAATTAACAAAGCAGACAAAAGAATTGGACACGTAATATTTTTAAATTTCTATTGAACTTTTATTACAGGATGATTACAATTTTGGTTATTTAGAGAGAAAGAGGCTATAGGGATTCATCTCCTTCTTTTGTAGGATTTGGGAATTTTTAGGTTAGGAGGTTCAAGGTTAAAGTTAGATAAAGATAGAGGAAACCTAGGTATTGAGATGTTTGGTTTCTCTTTCTCTGGAGGTTCTTCCACAGAGAGAGGCAAATGACTAGGCTGGTAAATTCCACTTGAGTGATCAATTCATCTCGGCCTCTCGACCTATGTTGCTCATGGTTCCTTTGGGTTCGGTATATAGTGGAAGGGTTCACTAAATTTGAATTCACCGATCCGTACTTTCATTCCATAGCTTTTATTCGTAGTTGTTGTCCATTCCCTCCTAGCTCCTTTATCCCTCTTTCTCCACACAAGCTTCCCAAATCTTTGAACTATTTGTTATAGAGATACGCTTGAACCCTCGCTTCAGCAGTGATACTCTTCCAACTTTTCTTTCTTCCTGCTTTGTCTAAAAAGGTCAGCACCTCTTCATCCCTTTTTAGCCGCTTCATTGTAGAAGCTGACCCGTATTTCCGAAATATCCAATCTTACATAAGCACTCTTCTCTCTCCTTCCATTCCTTCCTCCGCTTGGAGAAGTTGTTCCCATCTTTGTTCTCCTCTCTCTTCCAAGTCTACCCCATAAATTCTTCTTCTCTTATTCTCTCACAAGGTTCCACTTCTTCCTCTCTCTCCATTTTCTTTCATAGAAACCAACATCTCCATGATTTCTTTATTTCGAAGCGTTCTGAAGCACTCGCTGTCTTCGTGGTGCTATCCTTTACATGAGGAGAGATTGAAAGCATCGGACTTATTCCTCGTCCGAACCTCATCTTCAACCTGGTGGCCAGCCTCCTCCGGGAATTGTTCCATCCCCACTTGTTCTTCTTTTCCCTCGCCCCGAGGCCCTCCTCAAAACTTCTTACACCTCCCATCTCCTTCCTTTTTATGCTCTTTAGGCCCTTGATGACCCCTGTCAATGTCAAAGAATAAATCCTAGGGCAGATCTCCTCTTCTACCCATACCCCTTTTACTCCAGCCAAAATACAAAGTCTGGTGATAGTTGCTCATGGGGTGATTCAAATTTTCTTTCAGTAATCTCACAGGGAAGGTTTTGATAGATGTTTCGATTATTTTCCTATTAATCAACTTCTATAACCTTCACAAGGCACATAAGATGATGGCTTCATTCTCCTTTATTGTGCAAAGATGCTTTGTAGAATTATAACATACAAATTATAAAATAAACCAAACCTTGGCTTCTTCCTCGTGGGAACCCCCGGGATGGATTCATGAGGATTTTTCTTCGTTGAGTTCCATTTCCCCTTCCCACCAGTCAGGAAACCACTATTTTCTCATGGTTGGGTTCTCTGATCAGCTTCTTGTATTTAGACCCATTCAAGATCCCTAATTTGCGTAACCTCACATTAATCCTTCATAGCCCATGGGGACCCATACTCCTCCGACATTAATAAAAGATTTCCTTCATGTTCATCATATCGAGTAGAACTCCCCGACCACTACAAAGATAACTAAGTGGCTTGTGCTTGCAATGCTGTCCACTCTCATGATCTACAAACGATGAAATGAAAGTACTAAACCCCCTTTCTCCAATAAAACCTTTATCGCTCAAATTCTCTTTCTAGAAAGAGTAAGCTTCATCCAAATGAAAGCCTGTTGTCTTCGTCTCTTTAGCTTGTTCACTTACTTTTTCAACTCTTTCTTCTTTCCTTCTTTTGAGCAGTAGTTTATGGCTTCTTCTTGCCTCCCTGCCGCTACTCAAGTCTCTGCCTCGAGGTTCCAGATGAACCTCTTCAATTGTAATTGGTGTATTTCTTCCATCAGTCCTATTGAGATGTGGAACTAGGCCCCGGGTTCCGCCATTGATAAGATCTCGGATTTGAGGTTTGCCTTCCTCGGGGTCTAGTGGTTTTTAGAAGTCGAAGATAGAAGGTGAGATTTTGGTGAGAGTGTGAGTGATATGAGCAATGGGAAGAGATGGCTTTTTAGTTTTGGAAAACTTCTTCAGTTTATGGCTCAATAAATGAATGTCTCTCTTCATGGGTCGCGACAATAATTGATTAGGTCACAATAATAACCTTTAATTTTAACTGCGGAATTTATTTTGTGACCCTCAAAATTAATATTTTTGCTCCATTCTTTATTATTTAAAACCTCATGTCGCGACACTACTTTAGATTGGTCGCAACAATGAATAGTCCTGACATTAGAAAATTTTGTCGCGACACATGTCATTGAACTCAACAATCGCTTATAGGCTATAACTGGTCATGACAAGAAAATTCCCTGTCATGATGTGAGATCGTTCAGAAACAAAAAAGCGTGGGTCGTGGATAATCGTTTGAAGGTGGTCGCGACACTATTTCTGTTGCCATTTACTTTAGTTTCAAAAATTCTTATCGCAACAAGAAAAACAATGTCACGACATCATATTTCAGTGAGTTCTGTCGCGACCGAACTTTTAATGTCGCAACGTAATCTTCTTATTAATTGTCTTGACCATTAAATTTCTTGTTGTGACAACCCTTTTTTCCTCATTTATAAAACAATGTAGCGACATAGATTTCTTTGTCGCAACTAAGGATTGTTTCCCCAAATTTCTACAACTTGAAACTGCCTTCCCACTCAATTAATCACCCACAACTCAACAATCACTGGTCCAATCTTAAACATTATAAAGACATATTAGTAACTAGAAATTACTTCATTTATTTATGAAACAAGAATCTCATTATCATGAAAACGCCAACTAAAGCTTTCAAGCAATTTGGTGTTATACTCTCAAACTTAATATATGCATTATCATTCAAAATAAGTTTAGAGAATGAGAAATACTCCCCTTTGTAGTTAATTATTGCATATTTTAATTTGAGATACTCTTGCCAGAGTAATGAAATTCTTCTTGAATTTTGTTTGCCGTTTTGGAAAATGGAACGAAATCAAAATAAAACTAATGACATATATAAACTGACAAACCTCAAATTACAGATCAATTGAACTACTCAAACTATTAAAACTTTTAAGAAAATTCCTGCTTGGGTTGCCTCCCAAGAAGCTTCTCAGTTTAGTGTCCCTAGCTAGACATTTGTTCTACTTTGTCTTCTCTTCAACATTCTTTTTGCTTGCTCCTCTAGTTTGAGCTTTTCTTCATTGATTCAGTCTCTATGCATGCTTTGTCCTACATTTCGTTCCTTGCAATTCATCGCTCTCTGTATTGTAGCTGTGTAGACTTTAGGATTAACTTCTTGCAGATTAAGTTGGAAAATGTATTTGGGTTTGGCTTTGCAAGGTTGTGGTCACCGCTCTATTTCAGTCTCCAAGTTTCGCAGCATTGATATTTGTTTGAAACACAATTGTGTTAGCTTGGAAATTCTCAAGTTCCGCGAAATTTTTTTCATGCATATTCAGATTCTTTTATTTTCACATGAATTGCAAAGACTTGATATTCAAAGGTTTGAGTTCTTTCGCCCCTTGATACTCTCCTCTCCTGTTATCCCTATTCATGATGCTATTGTTGCTATCACAAACCCAGTCAGGCATAAGCCTCGATGGTAGTCTCACCCACGTCTAGGACCCTCACAGCTCCCACCATAGGAAAAAGCTTTCATGGTTTCTTAGTGCCGATCAGGAGGTGTAGGCAGTCAGTTAGGCTTGAAGTGGTAACTTCTCCCGCTCATTCATACTTGTTTCAACTCGATAGTGGCCTCTTCTTCCTCAAACCCTCAGCATTATTTCTCCTTCCTTTCTCACCGGCCCAACTCATGTGCAAGGTGCATCCTTCTCTCATTGCTACTCAAATTGTTCATTATCGCATCAAGCTTTTTGCTTCTATAGCGTAGTTCTATCCAATCTTAATCGCATCTTCATTTCCCCCTCATCCGCAAGCCGCCTCCCGGGGAAGATCTCGGGATGAGTCTTAGTTGCATTTGCAATGTCTTCAATAACTTGCTCCGCTCCCTCTCTCGTGATTTCTTTTTAAAACCTCCACAGCAAGATGCATCAATTATACCCTTGGAGGTATAATTCATGGCATGGTAGAAAATGTCCATCAGTGTTGTCAAATCTATCCCATGCCCTAGCAATCTCTTGAACCTTTCCCATGTTGTGTAGAGACTCTCATCCTCCCCTTGCTTGAACACAATGATTTCTCCTCTTCTCTCAACAGTGAGAGCTGGAGGGAAAAATGTGCTCATGAATGCCTTCACCAGTTCTTCCCAAGCATTCACTGATCCCACTGGCAATGAGTCAAACCATGTGGCTGCTACATTTCTCAATGAGAATGGGAAGAGTTGAAGCTTAATCACATCAGGTCTCACTCCATTCAGTTTCACAGTGTTTGCCATCCTCATAAATCTCCCCAGATGCTCATTTGGATCTTCTGAAGGGTGGCCAGTGAACTGGTGCTGCTGAACCATTGTAATCAAAGCTAGCTTCAACTCAAAATTGTTTGCTTCAATAGGGGGTTTTCTCATAGCAGAGTACTCTTCTTAGATGATGGTCCTCCAAAATTCCTCCATTGTGTTAGGCCTCTATGGTCTCTCTGCTTCTTCTTTTGGAATAGTCTGCAATCTTTCTATTTGATTAGTTGTACTTCTATCTTCAGCTGTGGTTGGTTTTCCCATATTTTTCAGGGTTCTTTCAATTTCTATATCTAGAGGCAGCAGTCATGCTTCTAATTTTCTATGCATTTAATATTGTCCTGAAAGTTGAAACACACTGAGATCAAAATAGAGTCGCTGATAAAAAAATTATATTCTTTAAGCTCCAAAAGATCAAGATCTTATTCACCACTACGTGAAATTGTTTTTTTTCTTAAATTGTGAAATGAAAGAAAATGTCCAAATTAGCATTTCTCTCTTTTGTCAGAATATTGATTTTTAAACTCTTTCAATCCCCGGCAACGGCACCTAAAACTTGTTGGACCAAAAGGTGTGCATATTCAAATTATTGAAACCATTACTAGAAGACTAAAAATTAATCCCAGGTAAAGGCACCAAAAACTTGATACACTAAAAATACATTTGTGCCTATACATATCATTTTTTTTTTACTAAATTCAAATAAAAATTTACTTTGGTCTTAAAAACTGCAAGTGCGCATGTCGTACAAGTAATAAAGTGGACTTATAAGTCCGGATATCGTTCCCACAAAGATTGAAAGGAATTTAAACTTCAACTACCCCAACTACTCAAGATCTACACTATTGGAACGTCTAGTTTAGATGAAAATTTAGTAACCTAATAAGAATTTTAATCACTAGAATCCTACATTTAATATAAAGAAAAAAAATTAAATCCTAAATAAAATCGGACTGAACTGTATTGCTAGAAGTAAACATCGATTCTACCATTAAAATAGTCATTAATTCCTCGTGATCCTAATCTCATTCTATTCCCTAAGTTGGAATCTGAATTTGTCAAGAGGCAAGGTAGTATAGTTTGGATTCCTTCTCTAAACATACTTTTCACTTAATAGAGGTTCATGTTCATTCCTAAAACATGATTCTAATCAATTACTTTTAAATGGAAATTCTCTGGAAGATCTGGGTATTTTTCTTTTCCAATACTTCATACCCATTTCGTGATCGTATATTTCTTGCTTCCAAGACAGGAAATCGTAAGAAGCATTTCTTTTACAACAAGCCGATTTCTCATCCTAAGATCTAAAAGAGTTCTCTTCTTGATTAGATCTCATGTTACATCGGATCAAGATCATTCCTTCCAGACCAAAGGAGAGACCCTCACTGAATAATTGATATAATACTCAACCCATTCTCAAACCATGAGCAAATTGAGGATTTGCCTTAAGTAACTCTTCAAAGCTCACTAGCTCTTCAATATTAGTTCAACATTCCCCAAGAATCGGGGTCTAAGCTCTCAGTGAATCTCCATCTCTCAGATACCAGAGGGCCTATAAATCAAAGCTAAACAATAGTCCTTTCAATGGTAAGGTTACTAAAATTTGGAACAATTAATTCTAAGAACACCATTCAAATAAATTGCATTTAACTCAAGAAAGTTTTCTCATTTTTTAAAATACCATAATTAACATCGATCTTTCCTTTAATGGAAGTAGTTCTCTAAACTGATTTACAAGATACATTCGGAAATATCGGACAGGAAAATTCAACTCAGAATTACAATCAATCAAGAAATGAGTTCCAGCGTTTGTCTGGAGTTCATTGTATTCAAACAGTAGACGTAAATGAGTTTCAACATTAAACTTCAACTTCAAAACTTCTGAACAAATTAATGTTTCAGAACTAGTAATGAATCAAAGTATCATGCTAACGCTAATCTACGAAGGAATGAAAAATAAGAAAAATGAAATAAAAGAAAAAAGAAAAATATATTACAAAGAGTCCCCGCCTCAGTACTGTCTGCCTTACCGACTAATCGCCCCGCTTCGCAATCGCTTTCTATTTGTAGAGCTCTTACAAGTTCAGTCTCTAACTTCACTGTGCCTTTTTCTTTTATGAATCCCTAATTTTTAGGCCCAGGTTGTCTTCTCAATCACGACCTGAAAGTTGTGTCACGGCAGAGTTTTGTGTTCTTTGTCGCAGGTCCTTATTGTAGGTATGCAGTTTTTCGTCGAATCCTGAAGATTCCCAGACTCATTCTCATTAGTTGCGATAGGCATATTTTGTTGCGACATTTTTCTTCCTTCAATTTATTACTATATCGCGACAAAGTTTCCTTTGTCGCGACAATATTCTGTGCATTCCTCAATTAGTTATGTCGCAAAATCGATAATCATGTCGCAAATACGCTTCGAAATGCTTCTTCCAAGCAAAAGTCACGACCCAAGTTTCCAGGCGTTCTCCTTCGATTTCAACCGCCACAAGGTTTTGTCGGTCATGACATGATGCCGAGCCGCTTCAAACAGTCATGACCCATCTTTTCTTGTCACGATAGCATTTATTTTTTGGTTCTTGTTGCAACACTGTCTTGTACTAATGTCATCTCAGTCGCGACCCAAAAAGTCTGTCACGATAGAGTTCTATCGCCACTTAGCTTGTTTCGCTGCAACTTCACTCATAACAAGGACCTAGACTCAGGTTTCGATGTTTTGCATGTCGCGACCCCAATATGTTATGTCGCGACGACACTTTTCTACATGCAGCATATTTTCCTATCGCGACTTAGTTTTTCTGGTCATGACATAACTTTTTTGCCTTCAGCCTGTTAGGACTTTTCTGTGTTCAGCTGAGTTCTGTGTCGTGACCTGAAGATTTCTGTCGTGACACCAAAACACCTTTTAAGCTTGAAATATGTCTCAATATTTACCTCCCTTTGGCTGCAACCCAGTCGGGCTTCATCCATTAAGCACCCTTTGTCGCAACCTAGTTTTCTTATCGCTACCTAACCTTCTTCTCCAGCATATTTTCTGTCTCAACAAACTTTTCCATTTTGTAGAAGTCAGTGTCGTGATAGAAAAATAATTTTGTCGCGATAAATATTTTGCCTTCAGTTCAGAATTATGTTGCAACACAAACTATCTTGTTCCCAGCTGTCTTGCATATGTTTTTCCCATTCTCTGTCGCGACCTAGCTCTATTGTCAACAATCATTTTATGGTGTTGCGACACAGGAAATGTTGTTGCGACACAGTTTCTTTGGTAATTGCTTGGAAGTTTGTCGCGACACACAACTTTCGGTCGCGACATAGACTAACAGAATTGCTTTTTCTTTCATTGAAACTCTCATTTAATTAACACCTGCAAAACACAAAGTTTGTAAATATTTCATAATTTGGCATTAAAATAGCTCTGAAAATACTAAAAACAAGCCAGAAAAATGGATTAAAAATAGATGAGTTTAAGACTCATCAATATAGATGTATATATTATATTGTATTTTGCTATGAATGAATTGGATGCCCTTAATAGAATGTTAACCGTTAAATTCGGAAGTTATGATGTATTGGTATACTAAGGGTCAAATTAGCAAGACGCAAACGTAACGTGAATAATGTGTCAATTCGATCCAGAGCCCATCCGGACAGATTGGCCGCTGCGGTTCACGAATTGATTTTAATAACTACCAATGTACTTCAATGAGACCGTACCAGGTTATAAAACAAAATGTTTTATATCGCCTACAAATTTCACCGTGGTCGCGATTCTCGTTTATCCCGCACCAAAAGCATAGGTTAAATCTGTTTAGTGGGCAAATAAAATGATAAGAAAATGAAATGCATGATTTGTGTTTTAAATGATTTATTACATATGAAAATGCATATTTGGAATGATCAATAAACTGTAAATGAATGTATATGAAATGAATATATGTATTGTATTGCATTGATCATTCAAAAAGAATAAAATGCATTGTTAGAAACATGGCATGATTTGTATTAAACTGAAATGGAAGAGAGAACTATATAGAACCACTACGCATGAAAATGCTTAGCGCGTTGTTTTATCATCATGCTGGTACTAAGAGAACAGGTACAAAGGCAAGGGCCGCTAAGATTCAGAGTCATCGTCAAAGCCACATGGAGGATAAGTAAAGCTCCGTCATATGCATACATGAATTTGATTTGACTATATTTATATTGAAACTATAATTCAAAAAGTGAACTCTTATTTTGTTTTTGTAAATGTTTTTATTGAAACTTTACTTAATAATGCCGTGATTCACCGGTAAACTGAATTCAAATGGTGGCGCAGCCAATAAGCATTCGAATGAAAGAAAAAAAATGCATTTAGAACAAACATTCCTTGGTTAAAATGATGTTTACGCATATGCTCATAAGGTTAATTATCCCATTACAAAATGAGTATTTGATATGTGTCTTAAATGAGAAATTGCAATTGGATTTGAATGGTATCAAAGCACAAGTAGCATAGAGCTATGGTATTGAAAACGTATTTGTATTTGTATTGGTATTTGAATATATCGTAAAAGAAAAATTACTGGTAGCGCAAACTGACGTTAGAGGACCGCATCCCGGATCCGATTCGTACTCTGGGTTAGGTCGAGCATCGGGAAGCAGCTCTCGCCAAACAGCTTCCATGAAATTTGTTATCAGCTGGCCGATATGGTAGTTGGTTATCACTCCTACACCGCCTACCGCCCTTCTTCCTACCAACATTCAAGTTAGACAGCAATATTGGTATCGTGAGCCTAGGCTATGATTTCCTCAGAGTCGATGGGCATGGGTTTAGACCATCAGATTCATTAGTACTATGTTTCAGCTGATTGTCAATAGCATATTATGAATATATGGTACATGGTAGAATGAATATAGGAAATGAACACTGGTGGTTAGAGCACATAACTTGTGAAGTTCTAAAATGGAATATTTTAGGATGTGATACCGGCCTAGGCACCCGCTAGTTGGGGATATAAACTGATCCATTCTGGATGTTATGTACCGTGACACCCAAAACTCAAACATTGACCAATCGTTAACATGCAAAACATCATGACATTTTATATTCCAAGATCATTATGGTTCAGATCCCACTTAATCGATTTATTCATCTAGTCTAAGTAATTACATACCACACCCACACTGTGTTTCCAGGAAGGTTAAGTGGGTCAAAATTTTCTTATGATATCAAATTTCTTTATACCATTAATCGTCCAATCCCACTTCACGTAGATCTGTTTAGCCAACATTCATGAATAAAATTTTAAAAATATTTTTAAATGATATACACGTGAGTTTAATTAGGCAGTAAACTTGATAGAAGGCATTGTAGATATGCCAAAACTAGCTCTTCAAAAGTTTACAAAAAGAACTATACTCCATTATTGGTCGCTTTCTAGAATCCTCTCAAATTTCATAAGAGATTACCACATACCCGCACCTTAAATGTTTTCCTATAAAGGGTGAGCCACGCCCATAGGTTCTTAGCTATTAACCCCTCAATGCAACATGCAAAAGTTCACTTCTGGACACATCAGCATATATCACATTCCAATATAATGATACCCTGAATAATAATACATGCCATGCCATGAAATGAGATGAGACTATCCATGCATGCAAAATCCGCATCATCATGACTGTATCACAATAAGTAGCTGGCGTGTATAATATCCATCATCATTAATTTCATCCAATGATCACATTGAAACAAAATCAAGTTTTTAGAAATCAAAACTTATTGGATGTTTCACTTCCAAGGATCATTTTATTAACAAAACATGTGTCTTTTTAGGTAGCGAATTTTCGGGGTCTCACCGCAGGCTTTACACTCCTTCCTACACTTTCATAGGCTTTCTGCTCATGATACATATGCTAACCAAAAATACTAGGGCTTTCTGGGCAATTCGAGGGTATCCCATCCCTTACTGCTACCATCTCGGTGCTGTTTTCGCGTTTTACTAATTGGAACTCACAACTTGTTTAATCTGGTGATTACCACTCATCAACCACCAAGGATGGTGTTTGATGGCACCATGCAATTACACCCATGAATGTGATATCTCAATGCATATGCAATGCATTATGCTACTACATATCAATTCCATGTCTCATATGTAATGAATGACGTATGGACAATAAATCATGTATCATGGACATTTATATCGAAAGCATATGATTTCCAACATTTCATCTCAATGTCAATATATTAGAATTCATATATCAACTTTCAATAAATAACTATCACCAAGTAAGTCAATCAAAAGCAAGAAAAGAAAACTTGGTTCTCAAGACCAATTATAGCATAAGAGATGCCCACAAAGTACCACACATACGGGTCATCACAGCTACACAAATAATGCACACAGTTGTTAATAAACAAGCCACCACCCAGATAGAAGAAGCCTTAGGACTATCCAAATCCAAGATACAAACATGCCATACTCATGACACACATCCAGCCCCACATGACCACAGGATAGTCCTGAACCTCAATCCATAATTTTAGTCCCAAAATTAGTAAGAAATCAACACCGAAAACTAGTTCTGAAATCTAGACACAAATTGAGAGACAGCTTAAGCTACGGTAGTCCCGGAAAATGGACCATAACTTGAGTTGTAGAGGTCCAATTTGGGTGATTCAAAATCCTAACATCAAGTTCATAGATACGGTTACAATTTCTATGAAGGACCTAAGTCCAAATTCCCTCTTTTTCCTAACCTAAAACTGGTGCTAAAATTCGACTAGTGCGTAGGATCAAAACAGGACAGCATTCTCATATTTTACAAATAGCTATTTAGGGTGGAAATAAACCAAAGTAGGAAGAATTCCTACCTCTTGAAGTGTAGCCCTCTTTGAATATACAGACTTTACTTCTTGGTCCAACGAGTTCTGGCCGTTGGAACACCGACTTCCTTTTCTCCCTCTTTCTCTCTTTCTTTCTTCTTCTTTCTTTCCTTTCTCTCCCTTTCCTTTTTCCTTCTCTTTTCCTTTATATTCCTCCCTTCCTCTATGAACTAGTATCACCTCCCATTTATACACATTCCAACTTGCATGCATGTTGACACATGGCTTGCCATGTGTCACCTGACATTAATTGCCTCAAAAAACGTGAAATTCCGACTATCTCATAATTCAATTAAATTCGCTTGGGTAACTAGATTTCGCATGACGAATCTAATGGTGGGGTCCATTTCATTATTTGAGATCTATAAGATTTTTAGGTTTTCAACCTGTACTATAGCGGCAAATTACTGTTTTACCTTTCTTTAGAAAAATTCAATTTTTTTCGGGTTTTATATTCTCCTCCCCTTAAATAAATTTCATCCCCAAAATTTACACATGCATATGCAACTTTCATTTATCAATTGACTAAACAATGTACCCGCATCCTCAAATAAGAAGGGATAATTAGTACGCATCGTGTCCTCAAGTTCCTATGTTGCCTCCTCCACTCCTTTGTGCTGCCAATACATCTTTACTAACCTTACGGTCCTGCCTCGCAAAACCTGATCCTAGCTATCCATAATATGCACAGTCCCCGAGCGCACTTAAGCCCGATCCGACCTAAAGGCGAGTCCGAACCGAAACCCAAGGACGCCCATATTTCTTTAGTTATCGCTTATTAAATTTTTATTTTTCGTGCGTACGCGACCAATCCCCTTCGCCGACTTCGTATCGGCGACGTAACCGGAGTCCTACATTCGACGCCATTTATCTTATCAAAACATTTTTATTAATTCATTTAGAATAAGGAAACTGCTTAGCCAAGTGCTCTCCATAATCATTTGGCATAAATATAAAGCAATTTGGTAGGCCCATAAATTAACAAAATATATTTACAAAGAAAAGCATTCTATACTCTTTTCAAGATGATACACAAAATCAAGTTTCGTGGTTTAACCCTCGGTTAGCAAAACACCACTTGTTCAAAAGATGATATGCAAAATTCGAGTATACACTTATACGCCGTACTTTCTCTATGACTCCGTGACCAAGGCGATCTTGGCCTTTCTTCTCTTGTTTACTCGATACCGCTGCATAGTTAAAATCCACGCTGGGCATTTTCATGCTTAGTGGTTCTATACAGTTCTATTCCAATATTCAATTTAACTCGGCATGCATTTATCATTAAACCATGCCTAATATATCAACATATACTCATGCTATTCATTTCCGCATGCTTTCAATATACAAATCAATTACCATATCATATCATGCATTTTTAATGCAACACCATTTCACAATCAAATTGCTACGAGATTTAAGTATATCTATAAACTGCATTATACTTGCCAATGTTATTATTTCACCTTGACTATTCAATTACAATTTCTAGCTGATCTTCTTGAGGAATCCCGCCCCTTTATTATTATTCGCAATGTGCTTATACATTTACAATTTTATCTCCCATCATGACGGATGCCGCTTGCGCATCCTCGGCAGTGGTATCACATATTCGGGTCTCCCATCATGCCGGATGCCGCTTTGGTGCACCTGACATGTGGTAATTAACACGTCACATTTACATCAGTGATGCCGATTGGTGCATCCCCGCCATGGACATTTCTTCAATGCCATACGCCATCGCACGGATGTCGATTAGCGCATCCCGCCGCTGACATCGGATAATTTCAAAGCCTTCGTGACGGATGCCATTGGTATAACCCCGCCAAAGCGCATTCATCGGTATATTATTCACTTACACCCGACGGATTCCGCTTGGGTGAATCCCGCCTTTATCATCATTCGCTTTCATTCGCGATTATCACATTCAATCTCATATTCACTTCGTATTATCTTTCAAAGTTACGCTACTCAATCTACATAATCATATCACATACTCATCAACCCATTCATGTTCTCATTCATAGTTAATTGCAAACTACCAAAATACTTGAATTAAGGATAGAGTCGTGAGAACAAACCAATTATCAATTCCGCTTTCTTTCTCGATGTCAATTTAGCTTCACCCGCACCTAGTCAAATACAATTTATTCACTCTTAGTGATTACGCAAATAATCATACTAAACGAATATCGTTGAGGCAAGCAAAGCTTTGCCGAGGCGGTGAGGTACGGTACGTTTTTGACTTAGTCTCATTCTTATTCCTCTAAGAGTCTACTTTACTCATAAATTGGAATCATTCCAATCGGATTATCCGAACTAAAGTTATGGCATTTTCATGCCAACTAATAAATTTACCGATTACACTGGGGACTGTTTGTATTGCTCATTTTTCTGGGGTCTTAACTTCATGTTTGACTCTAGATCATTATACTATTTTAAATCTAAGGTGCTAAGGGTTCTATTCCAACTGGAATCACCCAATTCGAGCACTGAAATCTCCGCTTACGTCTCAAACAACCCGGACAACTCAAAGTATGTTCAAAGTCGAAACTGAATTTCATTTTCTGTACATGGCCCCACTTTGAGTGAATTTTTAGGCCACTTAGGATCGGAATTTGACGATGCCTTCTCTTTAAGTTTGGTTATCCTTGAAGTCTATTTTACGTAGCCACTTGAATCACTCAAATCGGATAAGAAATGAGGACGTTATGGCCAAAATACAAAAATCGGCTGGAAACTGGAAAGCATCAGTTGTACCGGTACATGTCTACACATGTACCGTACAAGTTGGCCAAAAATGACTGTAAGATGTACCGTACAGTTCAAATTGTACGGGCAGAAGTCTCGAAAAGTGCCCAGAATGTGTATTTTCTCCCATTTTTCATGCACTTTTCCATCCCAAACCAAATCTATACTTCATATACACTTCAAAATCATCAATTCATATTTTAACCTCACCATCCTCAAATCATCTTTCAATGGATATCTTCATCAAAACCTTCATGATTTTCTCCCAAAACACGCTAATATGGGTCATAACCCATACACATGGGCCTAATACACAATTTTGTTAGGTTTGTCGTAACCTAAACCCTTTACTTTGGTAATTAAACCAGAACTAAATCTAAAGAGGGATTCATGTCTTTTCAGACATCTGGCTCTTACCCACAACACTAATGAAGTTAAGGGCTTCAGTGATCTCTTCCACAAAACTCTAGACCGCTGAGGGGACTCACTTTCTCCAAAGCCCTAGGAACTAAAATATATTTGATTCTAAGACAATGCATACCTTTGATCTTTGACTCCTCCTCCTCCTTCTTCTTCTTCCTTTCTTCCTCTTGTTTTCTTTGCCTTTTCTCGCATCGTTTTTTTGGTTAAGCAAATTGGAGACCAAATGAATTTTGGTCTTATCTCCCCTTTATACTCCCATAAGTCTCCAAATTGCAACTAAGTCCTTCACCTTAATTTTTGCAAAATCAATTTGTTTTAATTTATCAGGCCCATCTCTACCTCTTTATGATTTTTTACTCCTTATGGCATTTACAATTTTGTCCTTGTTTTAGTGCTCAAATTTTCGGGTTCACTAAATTTGCTATTTTCTCATAATTTGTCAATTCATCACTTTTCCCTAAAAAACCTGTTTTCTGCCCAGGACTCATACCTGCAATATATAATAAAATTATTATAAAAATTCTAGTGGTATTTTGGGCGTTACAGTCCAGATCACCTCAAAGGTCTCATCTACACCTATAGTTCACCCCAATCCACTACATGAGTCGAATTTGGAGTGTACTTCCGGAGCATGGAGACATGGAACACTACATGAGCACTCGATAAACTTGACAGTAAAGCCAACTGATAAGCAACTATACCTACCCTCTCGAGTACCTCGAAGGGCCAGATATACCTTGATAACAGCTTTCCCTGCTTACCAAATTCGACCACTCCTCTATTAGGCATCACCTTTAAGAAGACATGATCCCCCACCTCAAATTCTAGAGGTCCCCGCCGCCTATCGGCATAGTTTTTATGTCGGCTCTGAGCCGTGAGAAGACGCTTCCGTATCAAGTCCACCTTCTCAAAGGTGTCCCTTACCAAGTTCAAACCCGTAAAATGTTTCTCTCCCACTTCCGTCCAACAGATCGGAGATCGACATGGCCTCTCATAAAATACCTCATAGGGTGCCTTCTGTACACTTGCCTGGTAACTGTTGTTATAAGCGAATTCCACTAAGGGTAAATGCTCTTCCCAACTACCCTTAAGATCCGTGACTACTACTTCCAGCATGTCCCTTCAGTAATGTCTCGCATGGTCCTCTCTAACCGACTGGCTCCTGGTCTCGATGAAACTCATCATCAACCTGTGGCCTGCCTCGTTGGAAGCTCTAAAACGAGCCAGAACCTCGATCCCGGCCCGATACTAGACTGAACTCCATGAAACCTGACAATCATCGTGGCAACTAACCAACAACCTGCAAAAATAAGCCAGGAAAAATTAAACAAAGATGCAAGAAAATTAAGAAACGAGCTAAAAAACAAGGGGATTGAATTAAAATTAGAAATCTAAAAGAAAATTAAGAAATCAAAATAGAATAAAAACAAAATAAAATAAAATAGGAAATCAAAATGAAAAGGGAGACTGAGTTTCAACCGCTTTCTAGCCTTTGGAAGCTATTGGAACTGGTGGAGTTTGTAGAAATGCTATATCTGTGTGCTTCAACCCTCAACCAAATTTCCGAACCATTCACAAAGCTATGCAATACAGGCCACGCTAATGTTTGTGATGTATAAAGTAAAGGTTTGAACAGATACTAACTTCCTAAAAGTTTCGCAGATAGGCAAAGCGGAGATGGGATGGTCTTGCAAGAGGTGTTTCGTGTGTTGCATGTGGTGCGCTGTGTTGTGGATGTGAACCAAGAGCGCAATATTTTTTGGGTCGACAAGGCCACTAGGATCCAAATTTACGGGATTGGTCAAGGATAAGCTTTTGAGGCTCTCCCCGTCTTCAATCGCCCCGCAAATGGAATGGGAGACACGCCATTTTGTCGTTTACATTTCTCCTCCACTATGGTGTCAATCAGGCACTCTTCTTCTGGATTCACTTCCTCTTAGTGAACATGCTGCTGATTGGTGAGCCTTGAAATGGAGTATTGCAGGTTGTCAAATTTTTGCTCCATTTCACTTTGAAGCCCATCTACTTTTAGTTCGTAGGAGTTTCCGCCAAAGATAATTGATTTTAATTGGGCATTGAATGTCTTCTCGCTTCTTCCACAAAGTCACCCACCAATTTATGAGGTTTGTGATGGTTGGCCTGAACTGAAGGACTGGGTGCTGAGAACAGATGAGCAGCTATACTGTGGGATGTGGAGGAGGTGCATATTGTATAGGTTCCGGTCCCCATGAGAGGTTTAGATGGTTCCTCCAACTAGGGTTGTAAACACTCCCATATGGTGAATTTGTTGGGAGGCACTATGTGAGGGTGCACTCAATTCAGCTTGAGAGTTTCTATAGTCCCTCATGGACCTATGCCAGGGTTTCCCTCTATTTAAAATAATTATGTCGCTTCTCCCCAGTGTTCCATTTGGTCTATGTTTGAGATCACCGCAACTTCGCTTACCCACCGAACATGCACTCCCCGTTGGAAAACAAAAGGCACACCAAGACAACAGAGAAACAATCCTACTTCTTTTTTTTTTTTTAATAGTGAAATGAGAAACTAAAAAAAAAAAAAACCCAGACTGTAAAAATACCAAAATGATGATAAAGGTACTACCAAATCTAGATGCAGGATCACAAGTGTTCCACAAATGCCAAATGCACTAAGGCAATTATCCCCTTAATAAGGCCATTTGATTTGTGCCATAGTAGGTGTAAATTCTAATCAGTCACTATTTGTAACTCCAAATTCCACGGTGTAGCAGCCATCGCAAAGATAGTGGCTTAGGTCGAACTAAGGGATGGGTTTTCTTTGCACACAAATGACTTATGCTGAGGTTCAAAATGGTGAATTAATTGATTGATTTAAAACAAAGGGAGTATATAGTTTGTGCCGAAAATAAAATTAAGAAAAATAAGAAAAAGAACTCCTTGAAGCATCGGGCTACTGGGTTGAGGTCCTAAGGTAAATGAGAGGTTCTCGGGTCCTTTTCCTCGCATTGGGGAGAATGACCTATAGTCATTTCCCAAACCGAATCTTCATTTGGCTTTTAAAATCTGAACCCTAACAATTTTCCTTTTGAAACAAAGCATTTATTGAGCATAAATGCTCTGGGACAAAGGAAAATTATTAGTCCCCCGACCTAATCTCTCTACAGTTGACTCATAGAAGACAACTAACCGAATCTTAGTGAATCTAGCAATAAGCATCCACTGAACCCAAAAAGATTGCCAAATACTGGTCAATCAAGGCATCTCAAAAGGATTTAAACCTAGATTGAAATATAGAAACATAAATGCTAATAATTGCTTGCGTTAAAAACAAGAGAAATGTACTTAATTTCAAACTGTTGTCTAAAGAGTCTCCCGAAGGATGGAGGGGGTTTAGAATAACCATCCTCGAGTTGTCATCCTCAAGGGGTGTTTGGCAACCGAGAAAGTAGAAGAAAGGGTGAGAAAATGAAGCAGGAGAAAAAGAGGCGGGAGAGCTGAAAGCTTCCCACTAAAAAGAAATTTTCTTAATGAAAGAGATTCCCTTATAGCTTGGTTTTGGGTGAGTAGCTAACCCCCTTTACAAATTACCAAAATAACATAGCAAACACTATTACATTAGGGGCAAAAAAAGAAGAAAACCAAAAGGAGAACATAAGGAGTCAAAAAGTAAAAGGCACAGGAAGTCATCAAGTAGGATGAATGCGGGTCGCATGATGAATAGTGGCAAAGATGAAGAAAATTTCAATCCTTACGAAAATTTCGTAATCGCGAAATTTCACTCCTCACTCCTTCACTTTGCCTCTTCCTCCGGTTTCGATCTATAACCAGTTCACCACCTTCGTGCTTGATCTACTCAACAATTTTGGCATAAATAGCTTGCAAAAACTACAAAATTAGCCACAAAATGCGATCAATAGAATAGCAGGGACCTTAATGTGAAAATCGGGTTAATTACACTGATTAGTACACAAAAAGTGTTCAAAACCTGCAATAAACAAGGTTCAAAATAGTACTTTTTAAGCACTAATTAGGTCCCGTTGGGTAAAGATGTAATTTAGACTTTTGTGGTCCGAAAACACCTCGAACTACTCACCATATAAGTGGTGGTGTCATATCTTCAGGGCAAAGACAATGGTCGCCAACTCCATAGCGTGCGTAGGGTAATTCTACTCGTGATTCTTTAACCGCCGAAAACCATAAGCCAATGCCCTTTCGGATCGGTGATCAAAATAAATCCTACCCATCCTTCTCGGCCGGCATCACAATACATTGTGTACTCTATCTCCTAATCGACTATCGTAATAGGAGCTAAAGTAAGCCTTTCACTCCCTGGGATCGCTCTCCTCACACACAGCCATTCCACTTAAACTTGACTTATTTTCGGGTCAATTTCATCATTAGAGTAGCTAGTCAGGAGAAGTCCTCACTGAACCTCTTGTAATACCCTGCCAATCCCAAGAAACTGCGTATCTCGAAGATAGACTTCGGTCTCTCCCAACCCATAACTGCCTCAACCTTCTCCCGGTCCATTGAGACACTTGAAGCCGATACCACATGACCCAAGAATCTCACTTCCGTAAGCCAAAATTCACATTTGCTGAATTTTGCATACAACTGATGGCCTCTTAATGCCTGGAGAGCAATCCTCAAATGATCCTCATGCTTCTCCTTGGACTTGGAGTAGATCAGGATGTCGTCAACGAAGACCACAACAAATTGATCTAAATAGAGTTGGAATACCCTATGCATGAGATCCATGAATGTCGTTGGATTATTTGTCAACCTAAATGGCATCACTATGAACTCGAAATGTCCATATCGCATTCTAAACGTCGTCCTAGGGATGTCTGCCTCCCTAACTCTTACCTGATGATAACCGGTGGGGAGATCTACTTCGAGTAGACCCGCACTCCTCGTAGTTGATCAAATAAATCATCAATCCTCGATAAAGGATACCTATTCTTGATGGTAACCCTATTCAACTACCGATAATCTACGCAAAGTCGAAGGGTTTTATCCTTCTTGGCAAACAAAACCGGAGCACCCTAAGGTACAGTGCTTGGTCTAATAAAACCCCTGTCCAACAATTCTTGAAATTGGACCTTGAGTTTCTACAACTCAGCAAGCGCCATTCTATGTAGAGTCAAAGAAATAAGCAATGTACTAGGGTGTAACTTGATAACGAAGTCTACATCCCGGTGCGGAGGTAATCCTAGCAGTTCCACTAGAAAAACATCCTCATACTCACAAATTACTATAGGTAGACCCCACTCCTGTCTTGCCTTGTCCTCTAGGGTGAGGCTTGCCAGCCAACCCTGCAACTGTTGTAACGCCCCAAAAATACCCTAGAATCTTATGACACTTATTATATTTCCTGGCATGAACGAGCCAAACTTGGTTTTTTCCAAGAAAACTAATAAATTATGAAAAGTTAAATGAATATGTGAGCATATGATTAAATGTTATATGCTAAAATGAGAAGTTGATTGAACCCGAAAATAAACCCAAGTGAAAAATGGCAAATTTGGAAATTTTAAAATGAGGACCTAAGGGTCAAGAATAGAATAAGCTTAAATGAAAAAGTGAATTAAATGATAATTGAAAGTGAAATGAAGACTAAAATAGAGAAAATGATAAATGGGAATTTGTGTGTAAGCCAAACATGGCCTTACACTTAAAATGAGAAATAAGACCAAATGTGGTCTTAGAAGAGCACATTTGTGCATTGTTGAGCAAAAACATTTTTGAGAGAGAGGGAGAGGAGAAAAGCTAGGCCAAGGTGAGAAGATCAATATTGTTGGTGATTTCTTCCCATTTCTTGCTTCTAAGTGATCAAGCATCTTAGGTGAAGAAGATTCAAAGGGAATACAGAACCTAAACCCTAGAGTTGTATTTGGTTAGACAAACCATAATCCATCGATGGGTTTTGCTCATGGTTGGTTTAGATGATTTAGAAGAAGAATGGAGTGCGATTCCCATGTTCTGGTTAGATTTTGAGATTTTTGGAGAAAATCACAAAATAACAAAACCGGAAACTGGCATTGGGGCCCCGCACGCCATAAATGCAGGGAACCCACGCCGTGGCTAGACCTACGCCGCAGCATGGGATGCCTCGCCATGGCGAGGTCGAGGTGCCAAATTTGGCATGCCACTGCGTAGATACTGTTCACAGTAAACAAATTTCGGATTTTTGTTTTCAAACATCTCATATGCGTACACCGATAGTTTAAGGACCCTAATAAATGATTAATGGGGGTTCAAATAAGGATAAAACTAAATGAAAATGTGCACTGCACTGTCTGGCCGAGAGAAGTGAAGCCTTACGAGTCTGCCTGGGGCATACTTAGTGTCTTAACCCAAAACCGTTAACGAAGATAAATTTGTATTCACTAAAAATGTATAATGATTGTTTATCCACTAAGAGTGGCTTAATTGTTATTGACTAGGGACGGGTGAGGATCACCAACTCAGAATATCCCGAAATATACCCAGCGCTGACTTGTTTAGGTATATTAAAAGCTAAAGAAAGGAATTTTCTTGAAAATAAAACAAAGACCTTAATAAATATTAGAGACAAGGGTAAAGTGGTCTTTACTCACTTGAGGTATAAATGGCATAAATCAATAAGTTATATGCCATTATGGAAATAGAGAAAATAAAATAGAAACAAAGAGAATAAAGGGCTTAAATGCACTATGAAAAGCAAAGTCAAAATGAGTTTTTGTTTTAAGCCAAACAGATATTTAATTAAACAATTGATTTAAGAATTAAATTGGTCTCAAATTGGGGGAGAGAAAAACGTAGAGAGAGAGGGGAAGAGCAAAAGGAGAGAGGAAGAGGAAGAAGAGAAGAGGAAGAAGAGAAGCCAAGCTCCAAAAAGGTATGGAACTATGACCTTTAGTATGGAAACTACTTTGAGTATGAATTAAGTATGGATTTATGGAATTCTAAGGCTTGGTTTGGTTAATATTGTCTCCAAAAGCTAGGGTTTTGTTAGAATTCATTCTAACCTTGGATCTCTTTAATTTAGGGTTGGTAAAACCCCATATGGAACAAGGTAAGTAGGAATCCTCCCTTTTGGGTTGGATTCATGGTTAATTTGAAAGCAATTGAGTTAGGGTTTAGAATAAACCTCTAACTAATCATCATGGTTGCTGGTTTGAGGATGGATCATAACCCATGATGGAATGATTTTGGGGAGTTATCTGCGAAAGAAGAGCAAGAAATGAAAGAGAAATTGAATAGAAAAGTGATTCCAAGGTGTATTGGAAAAGGATTAGATGTGTGTTGATGTATAGAATTGATTTTGAGTATCAAAGTATGGAAAAATGTGAGAAAACACATTCTGGGCACTTTTCGATATTCTACCGGTACAAGTTGAACTTGTACCGGCACAACTTTGACTTGGTCATCAGTTTTTGGCCAGTCTCTACCAGTAGAAGGTTCTACCGGTACACCTTGTTCTGCTTTCCCAGTTTCGACTGTGCTCGTAGATTTTGGCCAATAGAAACTTCCTCATTTCTTATCCGATTTGAGTGGATTCATGCCTACGAAATAGGACTTCAAGGATCAAAACTTAAAGAGTAGGAATTGCCAACCTGGATCCTATGGCCTAAAATCACTCAAATTAGCTATGTGCAAGCCAAATTCTGGTTCCAGCTTTGAACATAGAGAAGTCCAGTTGTTTCCTTGACGTAACTTGAGTTCCAGGTTCGAATTGGTGATTCCAGTTGAATAGAACCCTTAGCACCTTTAGCTTTAAATGAGTACAAATACCTTGTGTCAAATATAAAGTTAGAACCTGAAAATTAATACAAACTGTTCAAGTGTAATCCGGGTAAACATACTAGTTTGGCATGAAAATGCCATAACTTTAGTTTGGATGATCCGATTGATTGAGTCCACTTCCTAAGAAGTAGAGATTCATAGAGGAATAAGAATATATGAATGAGGTGTGATTCCATTGACATCATATCATTAAGAATATGAAGTGCCATATGTAATAGGCATGAAACAAGGAAAATGTAGAAAATGAAAAATGTATAGGGGTGTTCATGAAACATGAAAATGATTATGGAAAATGAAAATGAAAACGAAATGAAACCTGAACGTGAACATGAAAGACAATAAGCCTATGAACACATAATGGTTGAGTGATATATGATTATTATCACCTATAAACTTTTAAAATGATAACAAATGATAGAGTATTTATGAATGAGTGGCTACGTGAATGAATATGTGAATGAGTATTTATGAATGAGTATACATGAATGAGTATACGTGAATGAACACGGAATGAGTACTTATGAATGAGTATACATGAATGAGTATACGTGAATAAAACAGAATGAGTTTATAAAATAATGTACATAGAATGAGTATATCTGAAAAGATAATACGAAAGTGATTGTTTGAAATGGGATATTTGAAAAACCGAATGAATATGAATGATGATAAAGATGGATTCACTAACGAACCCGCCATAAATGTGAATTATTAATTGATATATCGATCGAACCGCCGGACGGATGCAACCAATCGGCATCCGGCCACGGCGGTACCCCCGAAATTTTCCTAATGTCCCACTTCGGGCGATGCCAATCGCATCCGTCATGATGGCGTGATGGCATTGAAGAAATGTCCTACTCCGCTGATTCGTACCGGATCGGATCCGGCCATGGATGGCGTATGACATTTAATTCGATACCACATGTCGAGATGCACCAAACCGCATCCGTCGCGATGGGAGAAATCAATAATTATTCACATGCCTGATGCACCAAACGACATCCGGCCATGATGGGAGAACCGGTCACTGATAATACGTCTGATGCACCAAATGGCATCCGCCAGATGGGAGAACCGGTCAATTGATACCACGTGGTCTGGATGCACCAAACGGCATCCGGCCATGATGGAGAACCGAATAATTGATACCACGTGGTCGGGATGCACCAAACGGGCATCCGCCGCGACGGAGAACCAATAATTGATACCACGCGGTTTCCGATGCACCAAACGGCATCCGGTCATGATGGGAGAACCGGTCAAGTAATACCAGCGCTGCCTGTGTGCACTAAACAGAATCCACGCGATGGGAGACCTAATTGTAAAATGTAGGCACATTATCAATGATGATAAGAGTGATTCATTAAAACTAACTGTCGAAATGTGAATAAATAGTCAAAGTGAAATGTTCAATAATGACGAGTGTAAATGGATTTCTGTGTATGCTTAAATCTCTATAAATTGATTGTGAATGAATTGTTGCATTGAGAATGCATGATATGATATGGTAAATGATTTATACAGCATGCTAAAATTAATAGCATGAGTTTATGTGGATAACATGGCATTATTTTGTAAAATGCATGTTATTATGTGAAGGTTATAGGTCTCTTGAAATTGTAAATGGTCATGGGATTGCCCGAAAAGAAGTGTCACTTCTAATTAAAAAGGTCCGAATAGAATAAATTATAAACAAATATGTTTGAAAGATAATTGAAAATGCTCTGAGTAAACCTGCCCGTGCCTTGGATCCTAATCGGGTCAAGTCGGGGATCCGGGTCACGACACTTTTAAAAACAAAATTTTAATAAAATGAAACAAAATGTTTTGATTGAAATGCTCGAGTAACCTGTTCACTGGATCCGCCAATCGTCAAGCTCTGGGGATTCGGTCGACACTTTGGAAATGAAAAATATAATAAAACGAAAACAAAAAAGGATTTAACGGCATCCCAGATCATGAAATGTAATTTCTAAAGGAGTTGATTAATGGCTTTACCGTGATAACGATAAGAGTCTAATATGTATTGGTAATAGTTTGATTTGTTCTCGAATCGCTATCAGATACGTATAAGTTTACTTTGAATATGATTTGATCTATCGCGTTACGTAGTAGAGATATGAGTTACAACCCGTAAAATACATGACACAGGAAGTAATATGAACAAGAAAAGATATGGAATCGAAAAAGGATAAAATCTACATGTAGAATATATATGGTTAGTCACATAACAGACTTCGTTATATGCATAAGTATTAGTAAATGTAAAAAGATAGTGACGGCGATTATTGTTATTGGTCATACATCGTCTATATGTCTCACTAAGCAGAAAGCTTAGCACTGTGTTCAACTACAGAGGGTATCAAGAGGAGATAAAGAGTGACAGACATCTCACCGCTGAAGATTCCACTATCTCGTAGATAGTGCCTACTAGCACTATTTCGCACTTCCGATGTTTGTATTAGATATGTATAGGTATGTATTTGTATCGTAAATGGACTTAGTAAATATGTATAAATTTTAATGGATACCATTCCGGTGGTAGTTCATTTGTAAATGTAAATGATTGTTGGTTACTAAAATCATTTGTACACCACAGATATAAGTTCAGCTCAAAAAAAAAAAAAAAAAAGTAAGAAGTCCCAGTATATGGTTTCGCACCCCGAAACCGGTTCGGATTCGCCAATCGGGTCGGACTGAATCTAAGGATATATCGGTGGACTAGATCAGGTAGAATGAGTCAGGTATATTATAATCATTATTATCAATTTATTCCAGTGTTATATATAATAATGAAATTAATATATGGAATGAGTATCTTTTGAAATGATATTACGAAAGTGCATATGGATTTGAAAAAATGCGACTTTGAAATGTTGTCCGGCTACCATTTGGTGGCGTGAGTGATTAATCGAGTTGCAAACGACTGGTCACTCGACATCTTGAATTGAATCGATATATCACGACAACATGGCAGGATGCACCAATTGGCATCCGTCATGAAGGCAAACCAAAATTGTTCAATGTCCCACGCGATGCACCAATCATCCGTCATGATATTGTTAAATGTCCCACTGCATGTGATGCACCAATCTGCATCACTATGATGGCATATGGCATTTTTGGCGCAATCGGCATGGCGTGGGTACCCAATCGGCATCCGTCATGATGAGAGACCGAAATTGTTAAATGTGTAAGCACATTACCGAATAATAAAAAGGACGGGATTCACCTAACGGAATCCGTCATGAATGCGAATTGTATAGACAAAGTGAAATAACAACTTGAGGAGTGTAAATGGGATTTGTAAACTAAATACATCCTTGGGAGTATATGTTTGAATCTCATGATTTGAGTTAAGTAAATTGAAAGCATGTGAAAATGCATTTTTTGATATGAACAATGATTTGTAAAGAGAAAGCATAGGAAATGAGTTTACATGAGTATAGTCCGATATAAAAGGCATGGTTTTATGATGCAATGCATGTCATGTTAAGTTCAAAATTGAAGAGTAATCAGAGTAGAACCACTACATGAAAAAGCTTAGCGTAGTTTTTATCTATAGCGCAAAGTTTCGAGTAAATGCGAAGAAGGTACTGACTGCTAAGTCAGCAGAGTCATGGTAGTTTCAACGTATAAGCATATACCCGCCAGGTGCATATCATTTCTTTAACATGTGACATTTATAGAACAAAAGAGCAACTCAACTATTGATTTGTATATCATTTCAGAAAGGCATGATACACCATTTTGTAAACGAATTGTATAAGAGTAAATGTTTATGGGCCTCCCATTTGAAAACGCTTTCGCGTAATTGAAAACCTAAAACAAAATGATATAAATAAAATGTTTTGATAAGATAAATGAAAACGTTGGAGTAAACTAAACTCGTGTTCGAACTACCCTTCTGCTCGCCGGATTCGAAGTCGCGACACTTTTACAAAAAACAAAAAAAAAATGAAAAGTAAACAAAAGAATTAAACGAGCATCCCAGAATCGATTCGGATCCACCAATCGGGTTGGACCTGAAAAGGGTGTTACAACTGTCCATACCATCTAGAATCGTACACGGTCTGGGGTAAAGCATCATGCTTATCCCCTTGAAATATAAAGTGACTACCACCTAGTGTGTAGGCAGTAACCCTCTTACGATCATAATCAATGATAACCCGATGTGCCGTTAGCTAGTCCATCCCAAGGATGACATCAAACTCCGACATGTCCATGACCCTAAGGTCCACGGTGAGTAGAATCCCCAAGATCTCTAACTCACAGTCTTGACATATCTAATCAATTCTTACCCCAATTCCTAGGGAAGAACTCACATGTAACGGCTCTTCCAAGGTTTCGACCTTTAAGCCCAATTCTTTAACACATGATGCAACAACAAAGGAATCCAAAATCAAACAATACTCTAGCCCATAGGCACGAGAGAGTGAGAAACATACCCCCGAATCGACCACCTGCAATCTCGCCAAACAGCGGTGTAGACAAGCCCCCGGCACCCGAAGTCCCGGTTTAGAGCCCTGGCCTCAACCTCGACCCTTGCCTTAGCCCATCTAGCCTGACTGCGAAGTGGTAGGGCCTTGTGTAGCGCCTTACGACTGATATTGTCTTTCATGACCCATGGTGGGGTAAGGAGCGAATCAGGTCCGTACGTCCTACCGATGACTGGACCGGAAACCCATAATTTATGAGATCCTCGCTCGAGGACAATCCCGCCTCAAGTGTCTAGGATGATGGAAATGGAGACATGTTGGTTCTTGCCACAGTAGGTGTGCCGGAATCAACAAAATTTATAAACCTAAATTCCTCCTATTGTCGTAGCATAGCTACTGGTGGAAGATAAATGTTCTGTGGCCTGAACACGTGGACGGTTTTCGTAGTAATGATTTGCGCTGGCTCAAAATGGTGATTTTCAATTTGGATTTTAAGGTTTTGTAAAAATAGTGGGTTGAAATGTTTGTGAGCTAAAAAATAAACTCAACTAAAAAATATGAAAAAGAACTCCTCACACGGCATTGTGGTTTCGAGTTCTTAAGGTAAATGAGATGTGTCCTCTGTGTCCTTTTCCCTCGCTGGGAGGATGTGACATATAGTCATTTTCCCAAACCGGATCTTCCTTGGCCATAAAAACTGAACCCCTTATACTTCCTTTTGAAAATGGCATTTAATGAGCATAAATGCTCTTGGGATATGCGACCACCTCCTGCAACCCAATCCTCCTTTCTTACAGAATTAATACTAGAGGGAATTCAACGATGTCGCGGATCTAGCACAAGCATCCACTGCACCCAAAAAGCTTTCCAAATACAAGTTAATCAAGGTATGTTTAAGCGGTTTAACCTAGAGTGAGAGATATAAGCATAAATGAACATAAATTCTAGCATTAAAAACATGAGAACTGAGAGCTACCCGTCTAAAAACTCGCAAATTCTCCTCTTCAAGGATGGAGGGGGTTTAGCCAACCATCCCTTGAGTTGTCATCCTCAAGGGGTGTTCGGTCAGTGGAAAATGTAAGAAAAGGAAAGAAAATGAAAGAAAAGGAAGCAAATGGAAAATCCATCGTCGTCAGATTTCCACCCAAAGAAAATTCAGTCTAAAAAATCGATCCTTCATTCTCTACAAGTTTGAGCTTATATAGAGCTACAAATAGGATAGAATACTAAAATACCCTCAAAAGACATTAAACAAGGAGGGCAAAATGGGAAGAAAACCAAAAAGTGACAAAGGAAAGTCAAAATGTCAAAGGCAGGATGAACACACAAAGAAGGCAATTCTCAAGACCATGATAAATTCGCACCGTGGTGCAAAAATTCTCCGCTTCTTCTTTCTCTGCTCTGCTCCTTCTTTCCTTTTGATTTTGATCTGCAATGCTGAGTTCGACTCGAATTATCTTGCTTGACCGACTGGCACCGGCATTAATAGCTTGCAAAAACTACAAAATTAGCCACAAAATGCGATCAGTAGAATAACCGGGACCTTAATGTGAAAATTGGGTTAATTAGTACACAAAAAGCGCTCAAAACCTACAATAAATAGGGCTCAAAATAGCACTTTTTGGGCACTAATCACATGTCCCCTGCCTTGGCTTGCTATAAGCCCTAAGTCTGTACTTCACTGAGATGATCGAATTTGCCTTAGCCTCGGGCCTTGATACCGTGGGTCCATCCCTAAACCCTCATGAGTAGAAGTCTTCTGCTTCTTTCCCGAGCCAAAAGAAGAAGGTTAACTCTCCTTCCTCTTATCTTTCACAACACCCATATCCCAGATGTTCTGTGCATCATCCACACTTCTCAATGGCCATAGCAGTCCTAACCATCGAGTCCAGGTCTTACAAGAGAAGTCCCACAATTTTACCTCAGATGGACAATTTCAAACCATCCTCAAATTTTCTCACCTTGGCCATATTTGTGGCCACATAATCATCAGCAAAATGAGCTAACTCTGTGAACTTATCCATGTACTCAAGCACTATCATTGTTCCTTATCTCAATTCCAGGAACTCCTGAGCTTTTTCATGTCTAACTGATGCCGAGAAATACTTTTCCATAAAGAGCCCACGGAACTCTTCCCATGTCATGGCCTCTAAGTCTCTTAAGGCTTTGATCCAATCCCACCATACTTGGGATTCACCCTCTAGCTGGAACTTAGTGGCATCGAAGGTGATCTCCATAGCCTCCAAGATCTTATCAACCTGCCGGAACCAATGATCATCTATCATCGGGTCCCCTCCTCCCATGAAGGTTGGAGGATGATGTGCTTTGAATCTCTAGAGGTTACTCGACCCTCCCTGGCTCACCGTTGTACTAGCCTATACAATTGTAGTAGCCGCCACACCAATAGCTTCCATGAAATCTTGTTAGTCAAAGGCCGATGGTAGTTTATTTTCACTCTGCCCACCGCCTCGGCGTCCTCTTCCTCTACCAGCCATCTACATAAATCAGATAGAAATAGAGTCTTACATAACATCCAAGAATAGATCATGTTTCTCTGTCTAACTAGTAGTGCCTAAGCCAGCTATCACATCCTAAACTATTCCATTTTTCCAAACTTCTAAGGTTATGTTCCTCTAACCCTGTTCACTTTTCCTATATACATTCACCATGTATATAATTCACGTTGAATATAACACAATCGAGCACAAAAACATGAATGCAATGGTCTAAACCCATGCCCATCAACTCCTAGGAAATCATAAACCTATCAAGTGCACGGGTCACAAGTAATAAAGTGGTTTTCTTTTATAAACTGAAATCGTTCCCACAAGGATTGTATTGGTTTTATGGGGAATTGAGTACCCCGACTACTTGATTAGTTCACTATTTGAGCGTACCAATGATGTAATGAGGTGAAATTTTGGAAATAATAAAAATAAAAATAAACCAAAAATAATGAGTGATTTGTAAAACACTGGAGCAATTGAATAAAAACAAGGAGAAAAATACTTAGAGAGAAACTAGGGTTGGTTATCTTCAGTGATACTTAGTGATTCATTGGATGAGGCACGTGCTGAATGAATTATGACTTGAATTGGTCCTAGGACATGGTATAAGGATCCCACTCTCGTGTTCCCCCTTATTTTCGCACTATCCACTTATTCACAGTTACTTCCTTCTAGGTCGATAGGGTGATACTTTTCCTAGGGAGTTCTATTGGTCACTATTACATTCTTGAAGTAGAAATACCCAAACTAAGCTTGAATTGGTCATAGTTACATTCTTGCAATCCTCACTTAATACTATTTGATGTCCCCTTCAAGTGAAATCCATTTAGTACTAAACATTTCTAATTCCCTTGAAGCCAAGCACCTTGGAGCACAAACACTTACACATTTCATGTCACGGCATATAGCTCAATGTCGGCATATGGCTCGATGTTGTGGCATTTCAATGTTGATTTTCCTTTTTCTTGCTTTTTTCTTGGTCTAAAATGCTTGTTCTTCATCATGATTCCTACAAAATGTGTAAGAAGGGAAATTATGATAAATTTGCAGGATCTAGGTGTGAAATTTGCATCAAAAACTCATAATTAACATATAAAACATGCTCAAATGTTATGTAATTTCACACCTAACACGTCTCATGGATGTTATCACAGCTTATGGATATGGATCCATAGATAATGATATATACATGAAAATCCCTGAAGGATTTAAGTTGCCTGAAGTAAAAAATACAAAGCTTCGTAGTATGTGCTCAATCAAATTATAATGATCTCTTTATGGATTGAAGCAATCCATATGCATCTGGTACAATCGCCTTAGCGAGTATTTATTGAAAGAATGGTATGTGAACTACCCTATATGCCCATGAATCTTTATCGAGAAATCGGAAACTAGATTTGCAGTTATTTCTGTGTACGTTGAGGATTTAAATCCTGTTGAGACTCTTAAAGAGCTCATAAGAACATAAAAATATTTGAATAATTAATTTGAGATTAAAGATCTAAGAAAAACAAAATTTTGTCTCAGCCTACAAATCGAGCATTTCCCTACTGAAGTTTTGGTTCATCAATTATCATATACTAAGAAAATCTTAAAAAGCTTTTATATGGATAAAGCACACCCTTTAAGTTCTCTCATGGTTGTTTGTTCACTTTATGTGAAAAAAAAAAACCCATTTCGTCCTTCTGAAAAGGGTGATGAATTACTTAGTCCTAAAGTATCATATCTTAGTTTCATTGGTGCACTTATATATCTTGCTAATTGTACTCGCCTAGATTTTGCTTTTCCTGTCAATTTATTAGCCAAGTATAGTTCCGCTCCAACTTGAAGACATTGGAATGGTATCAAGCATATATTATGTTACCTCCAAGGAACAAATGATATGGGTCTATTTTACTAAACTAAATCAAAACAAAATTTGCTTAGATATGTAGATGCAGGATACCTTTCATATCCACATAAAGCCAGGTCACAAATAGGGTATGTGTTTAATTGCAATGGAACTAGGACTTCATAGAGATCTGTTAAGCAAACAATGGTGGTCACATCATCCAATCATTCAAAGGTTCTAGCAATTCATGAAGTAAGTCATGAATGTATATGGCTAAGATAGATGATCCAGCATACCTGAGAAACATGCAGACTGTCCTCTATCAAAGACAACCCAACAACATTGTTTGAAGATCATATGCATTGCACAAAAATCAAAGGGAACTTATATTAAAGGAGATAGAACTAAACACATTTCCCCAAAGTTCTTTTATATACATGAACTCCATAAAAGTGGTGAAATCAACACATGCACTCAAGAGATAATCTAGCATAGTTATTCCCGAAGTCATTGCCAACCTTAACACTTAAGAAGCTAGTATACGAGATTGGAATGCGCCAACTAAAAGATATGAATAGGAAGGGGAGTATAATTATGACATGATGTTAGTGCACTATACTTTTTTTCCCTTTGAAAGATTTGCTTGTCCCCAAGCAAAGAAAAGAAAGATTTGTTTGTCCTCAAACAATTGAACTTCATTTTTAAGGACATTTTTTTGTTCTATACTACAATCTTTTCTGATTCCACCAATAGACCTGAAATAAGTCAATTGCAGTATGAATTCAAATTTTAGTTTTCAACTCAGAAGAGCGAAAAAATTTTCTCAATCTCTTATTACAAATAAATTGATGAATTCTATATTATAAACAGTGCAGCCAATTGATCCTGTTCTGTGAGTGTGTGTTGGTCTTCTTTCCTTTTCTCCTTGGTAAATTAGCTAATCTTCTGAGAATCTCCTTGGTAAATTAGTCAAAGTCCCATATGCTTGTTTTTCATATTTATCTCCACTAATGTAGGCAAATTCAACCTTCAAGATCACCCGAGGTCTTTGTGCTTGTAATGTTAGCTTGGGTAATCAGTACTGAAATTTGTAGCTGTAAATTACCCGCATTACATTCTTTTCCATCTGTAAGATAATTACTCCTTCTCTTTCATCCTTTTCCTTCCTACTGATGTGTAAACTTTAATAATTCCCAAAGTTCTCGGTTTTTTGTGCATCTTCGTATATCAGGGTCTCTTTGAGTTCCATTTCTAAACTTGTACAGTCTAGTTCCTTTAATCTAGAACTCTTTGTCTCCTTTTTCTGTTGCAGATTTAGAATAGTGTAATGTTTTGTCTTTAGGCTGGCATTCTTAGAGAACTTTGGGTTAGCAACTCCCATACCAGTTGGCATTAGGGTACTAGGTGTTGAAACACCCCTAAGAACTTAATTGTTCAAGAGAGATAGGCCACAAGACAAAACTTATTCCCTTTTTGGCTTCTTTTTCTCCCTCTCTAGTCTTTCAATTGATTTTTCCTTATCCTTCCATGCAATCTAAAAGAAGTATACTCCCCCAATCTTGTTCCCTTCTGCACATTAAACTTCTTGTTCTGAACACTAGGTAATTTATGGTTCTTTACTACAGGATTAGTTGAAGGGAGGGAGTTCAGGTTTTGAATTGCTGTTGTTATTTTAGTTGCTAGGCATTTTGCTCAAAGCATGGAACTAGAGTGTATGCATCCAGATATAATGAGGGTAGTCTTGAAAGGTTCAAACCTCCAAATATGGCCTTCTATCATTTCTTGTTAGTTGTTTTGCCTTCAGATTCACCTCACTCAATAATCTAACAAGTTCTAGGACTTTGTATTATTGATTGTCAATCACCCCAGAAGATGTCCCTAATCTTTCTCAAATTGTTAAGGATTTTCTTGACCATGTGTATTTTTTTCCAAGAGTACTAACTTAACTGTTTACACACAGATTCAAGAAGCTTATTTGTTCTTTCAATTGTGTAACTTTTCCCAACTCTGCATTTTAAACTTAATTCAAACTAAAACTGCAACTTCTTATTTCAGTTCAAATAAGCCTATCCCAATTTCTATAACAAAAGATTATGGATTTTTAATGTTGGTTGTTGTGCCATTTCATGGCTTGTGCTATGGTATACATAAATCATTTCTTTTTGTGACAACAAAGAATGACACAAGCAACCTAATTCACTCAATCAAATCAATGCATCCAAAACAATTCATAGCTTTTCTTTTTCAAATAATTATACAACCAGAAAATCCCAATTAAGCAGTTCAAAAACATATATGTTCTAATTTCAACATTATTGAGAGCAACAAAACCAAATTATCAGATCAGAGGAACTAATCACAAGACACTTTCAATGAACTATATTGGGCTTCTATTAATGATGAAGAAAGAATACAATTAAAGAAGGGAAAAGAGAAGAATTTGTGAGAATTCACTTTCTTCTCTTATAGGATTTGGTAGGTATGATGTTGGGAGGATCAATGTCAAAACTTGCCAAACAGGGAGAAAATTTTGGAAAGGTAATGTCAAGTCTTTTCTTGTGAGTGGGCTCTTTCTTTCCAGACAGATAGACTATTTGTGAACCCACAAGATGACTGCCTGATCTTGGATCGTCACTTTATTCATCAGGTTTTTAACTCAAAAATACAACTCTAGCATATTTAACAAATTAGTATTGATGAGATCCAAGCTATGCCAAATTTTTCTTTATAGACGCCACCATTCCCTCCAACCCTTATCCCTTTCTTTCATGAGCCAATAAGTTTCTCTTAGAACTGCCTTTTATGTAGATACTTGAAGGCTTCAATCTTTTCAAATATATTGCCTTCCATTCTCAAATTCTTCTCTTCTTAGAATTGTTAGTAATTGCATCTCTCGTTGAATTGATTATTGTAGAAGGTTCCCAAGCTAGCCTTCATTTTTTTTCTAGCAGTTCTTTCTCCCTTCTGTCCATCTCTTTTTTCCACTCTTCTTCCTTCTATTTCAAATTCTGCTCCTATTGTTGCTCTTTTCTTTTAAAATCAACTTTTAAGAATTCCTCTCTAATCTGCTGATGTCTCTCCCACTTCTTTTCTCTATCTTCCATCTCTTTCTTCATTAATATTAACATTTCCATGATTTCAAAGAGCCCCTCTTACTTCTTCTGAGCTCAAGTGCTCAAAGGGAAATTTTATCTCATATCAGGCATGAATGACCTGCTGGGCTCATTCTATACCGTATTTCCTCTTTCACTAGGAGGAGCTTTTGTACTAGGAAATTTTTTAGATCACTTTATCATTCCCTCCGTAGGCCTGCCCACCCTATTATTCCTTCGCAAGTTTCTTAGCCCTTTGGTTACTTAGTCGTAAGGTTGGGAGGAGAGACTCTAGGGCATACTTCTTCTTCTTCCTATGATCCTTTCACTCCAGCCAAGATGCATAATTTGGTGATGGTTGCTGGGTGGGGAATTAGTCCTCTTTTGTTGCTCAGATGATAGCCCCTAATGGAGCCTTCGATCAGACTTCCCATATTAATTTTATATCCCTTCAAAAGTGCATATAAAATTATGGCTTCCTGTTCCCTGACAGAGCACAAGTGTTTAGTTGGGATTATAACCGATTCGATGAAATAGAACCAAACCTTTGCCTCCTCTGTGAGAGATCCTATGTTTATTGACTAGAGTGGGTTCTTCTTCGTTGCCTCCCACTTTCCCTGTCCAGTTGTTAACATGTTTATAATTTTCTCATGGTCTAGTTTTTCAACCAACTTCTTAAATTTCGACCCATGCTTGACTTCAAACAAACATTTCATTAATTTCTTGAAATCTAAAAAGGAACCTTATACCCTCGTACATATACAAAGTCCTCCATCTCCACCATATCTGAGTAAAATTCCTCTTCGTCAGAGCAAAATGACCTTGTGCTTACAGAAGAAATCCCAACCTTTCTTTTCTATTATTTCCGAAAAAAAGGGAAATAAGCTTTCCAAACCCCCTCTCGCTGATGAAACCCTTATCAGCAAATTATTTGTTCCATAAAGCACAAGCCTCAGTAGAGACAAAGTCCTTGTCCTCTTCTGATTCTGCTTCTTCATTATGCCTCACTGATCTCGGTCTTTTTGCTTTCCTTCCTTCCTCAGCTGGTTCTCCCGCCTCAGGCTGGACTTCTAGTTCTTCAATTATGACTGTCCCAGGTTGAGGTTCTGGGTGGACCTCTTCCTCCCCATGAGCATGCTCATTCATCATCTCACTCAGATTGGGAACAAGGTTCTAGTTTTCTGCCATTGACAAGGTTTCTTCTCTTGCTGTTTTTAGACTTTGGAATCTAGGTTTGATATTCAAGAGATAAAAGAGAAGGAAGACTAGGTGAGATGCAACTGATTGAAGTCTTTGGAAAAAATGGTTATTCAAATTTCAACTTTTTCTTATTAAGGGTCTAATGATATCATTGTTTTATGGGAAGGTCGCAACATTAATGTCTGTCACAACACTAATCAGCAATAAGTACCTCTTTAATTGCCGCGATGCCTCTGGGACAAAATATTTGAAACCTACACTACCGTGGATTAAATAATCCTAGTCAATGTAATCTACTTAGGTTTAGTTCTGGCTGATACAAATGTGGTCTTGACAAATAAAATTGATGTCACGACATACTCTTCTCCTTATTCGGTCATTCTTGGTCACGACATACTTACCGTCAGACACTCGGTCTTACACCATTTTTAGGTTTACACATGTCATATAATTCGTGTGAATTAATGTTGCGACCTTGGTTTGTTCTTGACAATAAGGATTGTGTTGCGACAAGAAATTTTTTTAGTGCTCATGTTATTAGTTCAAAACCTTGTCACGACTTCGACTGTCTATCGCGACCTAGAAAATTTCCAGGTCTCTATAAACAATGTTTTATCCCTATTTTCTTGCAACTTCTAGTCTCCTTTGATTGACTCAATTTACCCAATGCATACTTGTAAAATAAAACATGTATAACATTCAAGAAACCTAATTCAAACAAGACAATTCAACATTCAAATGTTCAACAAATCAACTCATCAAAGCATAAGATTCAATATTGAATTGAAAATCAAATTTCAAACTCAACTATGGCATTCTTTAACCATCAAAGAATATCATTATTCAGAGCAGACATTTCTTGTTCTTGTGGTGCATATCGGGAAGCAATAAGTGAAGATTCCATTTATGTTTTACTCTCATTGACCTGTAAAAACACTCAAAAATTTAAACAAGATCTGAACCTGCACAAGTTTAACTAAAAAACTTGGAAATTTTAAACACATTAATTGACTATAAAACATAAACTAAAATTTTAAGGGGGTTGCCTCCACGGCCGCCACTGAGTCCTTAGTGGCTAGACTTATTAAGCAGATTATCTTGTTTTAGCAAATTCTCCTTAACTCATAACCTGGAATTAGTCTCACCATCTTCCCTCCAAGAATACGCGTTTTAATCTCTCGGCATCATCCACTTGAATTCTTCTCCTTTATCGGGTTTTCAATGTCACTGTCCCAAAGGTTGTACTTGCTATTATCAGATAAGAACCACTCCATTTTGATCTCAAATTTCTCAGAAACAAGCCACCCTGGAGTTAAATAAAAGTAATCAATTCCTCGCCCTCAAACTCCCTCCTCAAAATTTTCTAATCTTTCCATTTCTTTGTTTTATCTTTGTACCCCGGGCATTATCATAAGCTCATTTCGCTTCCAATTCATTCAATTGGAGTAATCTTTCCTCTTTAGCAGCTTTGAAATCAAAATTCAATTTCTTGATGGCCCACATTGCTTTGTACTCCAATTCAAGAGGGAGGTATTGTTTTTACCAAAGACACCAGATGGGATAATCAATGAAGTTTTATATGCAATTCTATAAGCCCACTATGCATCATCAAGCTTTAGAGACCAATCTCTTCTACTGGAACTTACAGTCATTTCAAGAATTTTCTTGATCTCCCTATTGGAAATTTCAGCTTGCCCATTTGTTTGAGGATACGTTAGACTCATTATGTGTTTGATTCATACCGCTTCACGTAGTTTCTCAAACACCTTGTTTGCAAAATGGCCTCCCCCATCACTCATGAGATAGTTCAGTCCCAAATCTACTCAAAATATTTCTCTATAAGAATCCCACAACTGTATTAGCATCATTTTTAGGGCAAGTTGTTGCTTCCACCCATTTGGATACATAGTCCACAGCTAGGAGTATGTACAAATTCCCAAATGAAGATGGAAAAGGCCCCACGAAATCTATTCCCCATACATCAAAAAGCTGCACCACCAAGATACCTTGTAAGGGCATTTCATGTCTTCTGCTGATACTTCCCATTCTCTAGCATTGATCACAAAGTTTCACCCATTCAACACAATCTTTGAAAATGGTAGGCCAAATAAAACCTGATTGGAGAATTTGTGAGTCAAGCTGTTTCCGCAAATGTCCTCCAGAGGGATGATGACACTCGTGATAAAATTCCGCCTTGTTCACTTTAAGCACACCTCCTGACATCATATCGCCCCTTTAACAATGAGTCGTCCCACACAATAAAATCGGCAAAAATGCCACCTAATTTTTCTTCACTAGTAGCCGACTCGTGGCATAACTCCATAAGCTAGAAATTTTATAATATCATCATACCAAGGTAATTGGAATGACAACCAGAATAATCGCTCATCCGAAAGCTTCACAATTTCATCTTTCCTTTCTTTATGATTCTTTCACTCCTTGATAGTGATCACCCATCACATTATTACAAGCCTTCCATCCTTCTTGATCTCTAGATCAAACTTACAAAGAATAATCTATCCGATCATCAGTAGCTAGTTTCTTCGCCATTTAAATATTTAATCAACATGACCAAGAGATTACATATGATCCCTATATAGGGTCTAAATTTTTTCACATGCGCAAACACATGGTACACTCCTTTTTCTAATGTTTTGGAGTAGTTCCTCTGAGCTCATCAGTTTTCTTCTCATAAGATATAGTCTCAAACATTTTGTATTTTAATTTCTCTCCTGTCCTAACACTAACCCTCTCATTAGATAACTATTGCATCACACATAATCCCAAATTCATTATTCCAAATTGTTTGGGCCATGTGATGGAGCCTAACCCAACTGGATCTCGATCTCTTCTCAATGAGATTCAAGATTCAACAAATTGAACTGGGCATCCTTTCCAACAGTCTACACAATGGTTTTGCAATTTTTGAGAAGTCCCAAGAATCTTCTATAAAACCTCAATATCCTCAATAAACTTCTTATTCCCTTAACCTGCAGAGGTGGGTATTGGGTGAGCTCTGCTGATGGAAACCTGGCTTGTACCCACTCCACCCATCAAATTCAGCTCAAGGACAATGCCTTGCTACACATAAACAGATTTTTTCCCAATTCAAAAATAAATTCTTGTCTCAAATATTCCATGTATCGTCTCAAATTTGTAAAATAAAATTAAAACTCAGATCCACAAATCAGAAGTCATCCATGAATATCTCTAGCACCTTCCTCCCACAAATCTTTAGAATATGACATCACATCTTTGAAACAAGAGCATTTTCATAACCCAAATGGTATTCTTTGGAAAAAATTTATGCAAGTAAGTATTTTCCTGTCTCAAGTGTAATAGCAATTTGGTTATATCCAAGACACTCAACAAAGAAAAATGTATGAGGTGTCCATTAACTTATCCAAATATCTTTCAATAAAGGTGAGAAATGATCTTCCATAGTAGTATTGAATTTTCTCTAATCTATACACTCCCATCTCCACAGCTCTAGAGAACTGGCCTATTCTCTATTTAATCATAAATGATCCAATTTTTTCGGGAACCACATGAACTGAGCTCACCCCGCGCTTTCTAATGATTGGCAAAAAATAAACATGCATTTAACTGACATTTGAAATTTCCTTCCTACAATATCCTCATTAATGATTCAATTTTCTTGTGTTCAATTAAAGTCTTGCATTATCTTCTAGCAGACTTTGTGCATGCAAATAGCTGACCGATACTGATCTTCAATTGACCAAGAAATTGTTTCAGATTTCTTAGAATCTTGCAACAGCCTTTTGTTCTTCATTCTCACCAATGTCAATATAATCAATGGGTTTTGCCTTTTCGGGTTCTAAGAGCATATTTCGCATGACTAGGCAATTCTTTCAATATTAACCTTCGCAGACTGCTCTTGCTCATTTGCTTTCTTTTCCTTGCCGCATGAATTCTCTTTATCAAGCTTATTCAAACTCTTCAAGACGTTTCAGATATTGCAAACTGAATGCGCAATTCATAATCAACTTTCTTAAGATACAGTACCATCTCATTTTCATTGATAGAATGTTGAATGTTACAATCGTAAAGGTTCATTCGTGGATCAGCACTACTGTTATTCCATGTACCATAATTTCTTCAACATCGGGGGATCGTGCTAGGCTTTTGTTAAGGTTGAAGTGCACTACTTCATTTCCCACTCTCAGGGTAAGCTCACCCTTCTGTACATTGATCAGAGCAGCTCCAGTTGCTAAGAAGGGTCTTCCTAACAACAGAGGAACCTGTGTGTCCTCTTCCATTTTCATGACAACAAAATCCACAGGGAAGATGAATTTCCCTACCTTGACCGACATCCTCGCGACCTCTAGCTGTGTCATTGACCATCACCATTTTGTAGTGTAACTGCTGTTTCGTAAATCTAAAACTCAACCTTTGTATAACTGATAAGGGTATCCAATTAATGTTGGCACCTGAGTCACACAAAGCTTGTTTGAATTCATATTTCCCAATTGTGCAGGGAATGGTAAAGCTGCCACTTAGCTGGTTGACTCTTTTGAATAACTGCACTACATGCTGCGCCAAGCTCACCTACCTCTTCCTCGCAATTCTTCTTCTTTTTGCTCAAGATATCCTTTAGAATTTCAGATAGTTTAGCATTTGAGTGATAGCATCTGCAAAGGGAATGGTAATTTCTATCTTCTTAAAAATCTCCAAGAATTTAGAAAATTGTTCCTCCTTCTTTGCCTCAAGTCTTTGTAGGAAAGGAACCCAGTGTAGGCTCAACCTTTCTTTCGTTGTTGTCTGCGCTTCCCAAAGTTGCTCAATTTGCACTTTATTTTCAGTTTCTACAGTCAACTCTAAACTTTTCTTTCTATTCTCTCTTCCAGTTTCTTCCTTTTCTTCTTGCTCAGTCTTTTCTTTCTTTTGCTCTTCATCGCTCAATTCCTGCTAATTTCTACTGGATCGCATACAAATTCCTTTGATTCTTCGGGTGTCACTAGGAAAGTAACTTTCAAGCTTCATGAGAGTTTTGCAAGGTCAGAGGCCAATGCTCAACCCCAGGTTTCCAAGTTCTTGAAGTGAAGCTGGCGTTAGTAATAGCTGAATTTTGTGTTGGATTTAAAAGCCTAACTCATTAAAATTTTTGTTCATGGAGTTTAGCACTTTTTGTCCCCCATGAACTACAAAGATTTGCCCTCGTGCCATCAAGTCCTCTTTACCCTTGATATTCATTTATGCCTCTTGGTCAAGCTGCCATCGGAACCTTGGTGGATTATGTCCTTGCTGAAAACCTTGCCCTTGTCTTGGGCCATGTGATGCTCCTCCACCATATGAGAAGTTCTCATGGCCCTCAATGATGGTGTGTGTAGTGTGTAAAAAGTAGGTGCTAGGCTTAGTTTGTAGCTCGTTCATTCAAATAATTCGCTCTCAACTTATAGGGATCCTACTGACTGTCCTTAATACTTTCCTAATTCCCATCTTCTTACCACTGCTCCAATTTCATGAGTAGAGTGCATTCTTTCCTCTTTATTCCCCAACTTGTGCATGATTGCATCAAGTTTTTCTTCCATAGTAGTCATTTTATTGAGCTCAATGAGCCCACTCCTTTAGAAAGTTATAAGGTTTGCTGCTCCCAAGATCAGATGGAGATTTCATGTCAGATTCGCCAGGTCTTCTATCGCCCGCTTTGTTTCTCTTACACTTTTCGCTAATGCCCCAAAGCAAGCTACGTTTATTATGCCCTTAGAGGCATCATTCATGGAGTGGTAGACAATGTCCATTTGAGTCTTTAGTTTTATGCCATGCATAGGACATCTCTTCAACAGCCTTTTGTACCTCTCCCAAGCAGTATACAAGCTTTCATCCTCCCCCTATTAGAACACAATGATCTCCCTTCTTCTTTCAGAAGTGAGGGATGGGGGAAAAATCTACCAAGGTAAGCTTCCACCAGCTCTTCCCATGTATGAACTGAGCCATATGGCAATGATTCATACCACGTGGTCAGCGGCTATCTCTAAGAAAAGGGAAAGAGATGTAATTTGATCACCTCAGCCCTACACCATTTAGTTTAGTATGTTGCCATCCCTGTGAGGAACCCGCCTATGTGTGCTCATTAGGATCTTCAAGATGGCCTCAGAATTGATTTTGTCAAGACCATGGTGATCGTTGGTTTCAAAATTTAAACAGTTAACCCTATAGTAGGTCAGTTTTAACCACAATATTCTTCTTGATAACTCGGGTCTCTTTAAATCCTCCATTGTATCTTGCATCAAGGCCTTCTACTGTTTCTGTTCAACTGTCTAACCGCCTTTCATCTCGCCAATTGTTGTTTCGCGACTTCGACCTTCCTTAAGTTCCTTAATGTTCTTTCCGGGCCTCGCAGATCTAAGGAAACGGATCCGATTCTCGCTTCCTGTGGCATGAAACAACTTCCTCGAAATAAATATATTGAGACACTGGAAACAGCGGGTATTAAAAATCATATATCCTTTTAAGCTTTCTAAAAGATCGCAGTTTATTCACCCACCAAGCATTAAAACTGCTTTTGTGAATTTCTTTTATAAAATAAAGAAAATTGTCCAAATTAGCATTTCTCTTTGTCATAAGACTTAGTCAAATCCTTTCAACTTCAACGTATGCCATAAAACTTGTTTGTTTGTTAATGAGCAACTAAACCACTCAATTTTAACACCTCATCGAGTCTACAATTTCTACAAGGGACCAAAATTTGAGCTTAGTTGTTTGAAAATTGTAAAATGTTATTATGCTTCGAAATTATGGGCAATATTTAGTCTAAAATGACCGCAAGTGCACAGTCATATAAGTAGTAAAAATTGATGCAAAGTCCAAATATCATTCCTCAGGATTGACAAGAATTTTGAAATCAACTACTCCTAACTACTCAAAGATCCACACTATTTGCACCTCCTTGTAATGGTTTGAAAACCGAATTTGAAAGACAAGACAATCCTATATTATATTTAATTAAATAAAATTTGAATTAAAACATAAAAATAAATCGACTAAATCGCGATGCCAATGTTCCGAAATGAACGATATGAACTCGGCTGTGAAATGAACCAATTTCCATTATAATCCATTGATTTTCTTAAATTCCCGATTGATCCGATTCATTCAAAGATGCCTTAATAATGCAACTTCGATTTTCCATAATTCACTAATTAGAGGTCCTCGCTTTTCAAAGACATGATCTAACTAATTTACTGTATTCAAAACACTCTTTCTAAGATCTGAGCATTTTTCTTTTTCAATACTCCATACCCATTTCTAAGACTCCGCAAATTTCGCACCCTCAAGTATGGCCTATCGCAACCTCTACAAATCAAGTTGATGACTCCACCTTAGATTCGATGGATTTTTCTCTTTCCTTGATTAAATCTTAGCTAACACAGGATCAAGATCTTTCCGACTTATTTGATAAGTAAACTTCAGCGTATTAACTGATAAATAATCCTCCTTCCAACTTCAACTATGAGCGAATTGGAAATTTATCGAAGTGAACTCTCAGAGCTTCAGAAGTTCATCAATAGTAGTCTATCATACCAATTAGAATGGTTCTGGCTCTGCAGAATCTCCATCTCTGTGTCACTCAGAGGGCCTCATGGAAATCAGAGCAAGATACAGTCCTTGAAATGGTATTCGATACTACTATTGGGAACAAATCAATTAAAGAACAACATCAATCAAATAAATCTCAAATCCAGGAAATTCCTCTAGTTTTATGCGTAAAAGACTATAATTCATCAACAGTCTATCTCCGGAAGTCAGGAGCTTCAAAAATCAATCACAACCCAATAACTATATTGATCAAGAACGCCCAATCGTAAATGTAATAAACTGAAAGAACTAAATTCCAGAAATTGTCTAGACTTCATTAATTACAGGCAGTAATTAGAAAAGAGATTAAACGATTTGATCCAGCTTCACAATTTAAAACAGATTGCTAGTTCAGATCCAACAAACAAAAAATCAAAACGATTCTAACTAATCTATTCTAAAAATATACAAGTGAGTCTTCTTCAATCCCCTAAGGATCTCGGGTTCCTAAGGTTTCGTTTCCCAACTGTTATTGACTATTTATACACTTGACTCTAGCCCGATTTGAAACTCAAGTGAATTTCCTAATTCATGGCCTACCACCGTTCGTGTCACGACCTAAATGAAGCTTTGTTGCGATCGAAAGGTGCTACGAACTGGCTTGGGTCCGTCGTGACTCTTTAATTACTGGCGCAACCTTCTTTGTTTTGTTTTCGCAGGAGTCGTGAACTTGCATGTCTCTGGCCACAACATCGTTTTATAGTTTCTTCATTTTGGTTGTCGCGACATGAATTTCCCTGCCTGCCACTAACTCCTGATTTAACTCTGGGTACTTTAAACTTGGAAATCCTTTATCGCTCTTCTTTACTTAGCATTTTTCTTCAAAATCATCATTGTTTAATCACGACTTAAATTGTTATGTCGTGACCAAGTTCAGTTGCCAGTAGTTATGATTCTTGTTGTGACAACTTTTTCTCAACTAAGTGAGAACGCGACCTCAATTCCCTCATCGCGACCTAGTCATTCCTTCCCTTCACCGAAGTTCTCAGGTCGCGACATCATTTCTATTGCTGTACTAATTTTGATTCTAAAAACACACTTTCCCTTTTATGTTGCGACATCATTTGTTTCATTCGCCTTCATCTGCCAGGATTCAAAAACCGCGATCTATTTAATTCCTGTCGCGGATATACCTAGTCACGACTGTGTTACTTTTCTTGCTGCACTTTCTGTCGCAACCTAAAAGATATGGCCGGACCAAACCATAATGCTTTTACTTCCCACCTTATCGGAACCTCTACTTCTCAGCTTTACAACCGTTTTTACTCAATCTCGCCTTTCTATTCCTCGGTCGACTCAGCAAGTATGTCGACTAGGTGATCGCCTCTTCTCACCTTTTTCAGGTCGCAAATATCGCAACCAGTTGCAACATGCCTTAATCGTTTTCAAACATTTTCAGCGCCAAGATGAGAAACCTTGTCGCGACTGATCGGGGGTGTCTTCAACTTATATTTGGTCGGAATATCAAATTTCTTGCTAGAGATCTTGTCATCATTCATTAGCTGGGCCTTCACGCAGACACTAAGATTCTGCGCGACCAGAGTTGTCTTTTTCACATGTCGCGATTATTACGTAATCCGTCATGACAGCACTTTCTTGAAACTCTTTCTCCCGCCCCAAGAACTTTTCTCTTGTCATAATAGCTTTCATTTAGCCCGCATCTCTTTCTTTGTCGCGACCGCTTTCGTCGCATCCTCCCAACACATTCCATTTTGTCACTTCGTTTGAACTTGAAAACTTTGTCAAGACTCGTCGGGCCATAGTTATCACCTTGTCGCAACATCGCTTTTTCTCGTCGCAACAAGAGTTGTCTTCTTCGAAGATATAGATACGTAACTGCCGTGACAAGATCCTTCTTTGAAGCTTTTTCTCTCTCTCCACATCCTGTCTCTTGTCGCAACATCCTTCCCTTGGCCCTAGTGTACTTCTTATCATGACTCCACTCTTCGCCACAACCAAGCTCTTTGTTAAATCTTCATTGTTTACTCTCACGACATATGACAAATGTGTTGAGACGTATTTTAGGCTTTTATTTTGTCGACCTTGCAGCAACATCCTTACTCAGGTCGTGACTTAAAAACTGTTGGTTTGCTAAGTCCTTTGTCGCGACCTCAAAGTTTGTTGCGACCTAGTTGCCTTGGTCATATTTTTTTGGTTCTTTGTTGTATTTGCCAATTCTGCTGTAAAAACCTGCAAAACATAAATTGGGTAAGGTTTCCATATTTTTGCATAAAATTCAGCAATTACCTTAGAACAACAGGTCAGAAAAATGAATTAAAACTATATGAGTTTTCGACTCATCAATAATCTAGCATATTTATACACGAAGTCATTACCAACCTTAACACTTAAGAAGCTAGTATACGAGAATGGAATGCGCCAACTGAAAGATATGGATAGGAAGGGGAGTATAATTATGACATGATGTTAGTGCATCAGACTTTTTCTTGTCCAAGTTTTAGAACCTGAATTAGGTTTTGTATCGGGACAAGTTTTTTAATAGTAGAACAAATTCAAGAACAATTACAACATCATAAGAATATTGTCCTTTTTTTTCCTTCTCGCTAGGTTTATCTCATTGGGTTTTACTGTAAGGTTAATAGAAAGTGATTCAAAGAGTTGGTGTCTGTCTAAGGGGAGTGTTGTTGAAAAGTTTCATTTACATGTGTGAAATGACCACATCATTCATTTAAGGTGCATGAATTCTCACATTTTCTTACTATCTACTTTGTAAATCATGCATCTTGTAATTACTCTCATTACTACTTTAATGAGTAGTAATTAAAGGTCACATAAAATAGGTGTTTTCATAAAAGGCCTTTCTTCATCTCTTGTAATCATCCCAAGAAAATAAGATCTTTTCTATTCATCTTTGTGTGAATTTCTCTCTCCATCTATCTGTTTGTCTTCCTTTCTTTTCTCACTTCTTAGTTTTCTCTTTTCCTTCATCTCCTCCTATATATAAAGAGAATAATAAAATTCTCTTTACTTAAATTTTTATAATATATTTCACAACACTAAATTAATTATTTTTATGATTATAGAAAATTTAAAAAAATAAGATAATTGATGGAGTACTCCTCCCTTGTATAGGAAATAAATTAACACTAACTCTCGAGCATTGTTTGTTGATCACCTTTAGATAAGCATTAAATTGAGTACTTTATATGGAAAAAATTGTTCACCTGATCAGGAAAAGGCAAGTAATTATATCACAATCACCAACACAAGTTTTTTTTTACATCTACTCACTTTGCATTACGTTGTAGCAATTTTATGTTTTCATGAAAACTTGAACCTGGTTCCTTCCTTATACCCCACCCAACCCTTAACCGCTAAACCAGACCTTATTGGCTCACCAACACAAGTTAATGATTGCTAGATTGAGAAATAACATGATATCAGCCCCATGTGTCATAATGTCCAAAACTAAAAGGTTTATAATCATGGGCTTATCACTTAAAATCAAACAATAATCATCTTTACTTAGTAAAAGGAAAAATATAGCAAGGAGTACTTCTTGTTGGTGATGTGCAGGCAATAGTGTGATCATGGTCATTTTTTATTTCATTAAGGGGGTGTTTGGTACATTAGAATGGGGAATGAGAATGAAGAATCCATTTCCATTCTTATTTCTCATAGAATGGAATCAACAATTCGATTCCATTCATAATCTTTTGATTAATTTAGGAATCTTACGTGGGAATGATTGTTTATTTCCATTGCATTGTTTAGTACACTAGAAAAGAAAATGACAATAATACCCTATCACATGATTTGTTTTTTATTTCATTTTTATTTTTTTAAACAAATAAAATGATGTCTGAAAATAGCTTCCAATGCTTTATCATTTAGAAATTTAAAAAAAGTCATTTGTTGTTAGATAAAATCTGTATTTATTATCACTATTTTCACTTTGTGCATGAAAAAGAATTCATTATGATGCAAATAAATTTATTTTAAAGATAATTTCTTTCAAAACTATGTTTCAAAAATAGTAGAACCTATGGTTGATATGATATACTTCTTTAAATTGTCTCTAGTCACTCATTATTGTTGTAGCAACAATGAATTAAGACTAGTATAAGTATAACTGATTATCATGTCCTACTAATCATGGATATGTGATGTCAAGTGAACTCATAGATACATGTTGGTAAACATTGTATTGGACCATCCCGCTATGAGAATATTACATTGATTGCATGTCATAAGTAGTTCTCATCATAGTGATTTTTTCTTTTTTGTCCTCAAACCTGAAATAATTGTAGGTCCCTACATGGGGAAGTCTATGTTTTGACAAATCTAACATCATCCTCAGACAAGGTGGTAATGTTGTACTATAGTTGGAAATAATTTGAATCATGTGGAGGGATATGAGTGGATGAGAAGGAATTTTTCCCTCTTTTTAATGATATATCCATGGCCTCTCGACAAGTGAGACTAGAAAATGCCTGGTCATGCTCAAATAAATTAATAAAGATTATTAATGTCATTTATTTTGTCAGTTTACTTTTAGGTCGAGAAATTGTATAATTGAACTTTACAAGGGTGACTTAATTCATGTCTTGTGTTTAATCAAGATATCATGTGACAAAAGGACTATGCATTCACTATGAATAGGTTATGTTGGACTATAGAATCTACATAATTTGGGTGGTCATAATATCTTACTAAAAACCGCTTATGATTTGTGGGATTGAAATGAGTTTTGAAATCACTTCTAACATTATGTGGACCTACAAGGTTGCACACTTAGAATTGGCTGGAAACCAAGTCTTATGCTTAAATTAATGTTTAAACACAGGGGATCTCCTCGTGGTAGCGTCTTTTTGATAGAGATAGACAGCTAGAGTTTTGTGAGACACAACCTGTGTGCCAGCACACATTTGTCTCTCAAGGTTTCCAAGGAAGTCTATTCATCTAGATACTTATAAAGGGTGCGAGTGCGTTCGTTAAACCTATTAGTCCAACCAAGAATCTTTTCACATACATACAAGGCGGAAAATGAAAAATCTTTTGTGAGTGAATTTTCATCCTATATTCAATTTGTCCGGGTCATATGCATCTTTGGATGAGTTTATAAGGCCTTTTTGTTTGCTTCTTGTTTGGTTCACGCCCCCGAAACCCAACCGTCTATGCGCTCCAATGGTATCATCATTGTATAGATCTTCTAATACTTTTAGCATCTTCAAATACAAGTGGCCAAGTCTATTATGTCAAATAGTAGCAGAACATTATTGACAAAGAATATCAATAGAAGACTTTAAAGCAACAATAAATGTTACTAAATAAGAAATGAGTTTGTAAATGTCAAGCACATAAGCTTGTCAATCCTTTATCTTAGTCCTAGTGATCTTAAATAAGAAACGAATTAAATAAAAAGTGGAGGATTAGCCTTGATCCTTTAGTAAGTTACTAATCGAAAGAAAACTAAGCTTGAATTTAGGGCAGACAAAGCATCGCCCGACAAGAAGCTTAGGACCAAGTTTGACATCTCCACAAAGGCTTACAGATATTTGAAACTAGTCGAGTAAGGTGACATTTGACATAAGAAATAGTTTTAATGAAATGAAAGAATTTACATTAGTAGCTCCAGTATTAGCAATCTAATATAGTGATGTAGAAAAAATAGAATCCAGAAAAATTGAAGCACCACACAGAATAAAAATAGAAGGAAACTTTCCCAAACCCATAAAACATGTAATATCTCCAACAAAATTGTTGGGTTTGAGATTGTCCATATCTTCGTTCCAAAAGATTCTACGAGAAGATAAAACGTATTCGAAATTTCAGGTTGATGAAGATTTGAAGAAGTAAAGGTGAAGTCACGATAGGTTCGAGTAGTTTAGACTAGGCAACCCTATGCTGTGGGAGCAGCGCCAAATATGGGAGAGTCGGACTAAGTAGGCAGTCATGAGACCTGCATTAAGTTTCTTGGCTTGGAGACCAGAGACTTGGGGAACCATAAGTAACCTATGTGCTTGAGATCATTTAGGCAAGCGGGTAGAGATCATTTAGGCAAGTGGACAATGATCAAATTAAGAAGATCGGATCTTCTAAGCTATCAAACCATAATTTGAATCAAATAAGGATTCCATTCTGAAGAGGATGCTTGATCAGTAAGTTTCCAATTTTCCACATGATAGGTTAAGGAATTAATACTGAATGCTTCAGTAGGTTTGGAGTCATATTAGGATAATGATCCAACGTTATCTAGTCTTCCATAACCGAATATACAAGGTTATATATTTGGGACTTTGGAAGATGCTCAACACATATTTCATGAGTAGAGCTTGAAGAAGAACAAGCGAAATCCGAACATGCTCTGAAGGAGTGTGGAGTGCAAATACTCAGTTAAGGTATTGCACATTAAAAGTCTTTCACCTCTTGTGAAAGATGATGGTTCTTATATGCTTCATCTTTTATTAATGTTATATGGGATTGAGTGTGCTATGTTATAGAGAGGAGAATTGAGAGAGTTCATTCTGAATTCCACTATGAGTGATTAGGTTTCTAGAAGGGTCGTGGGTAGAGAGGGAGTCTCGTACCACGTATAACTAATTATAAACCTTAAACCATATCAGTGGAAATCCTTACATGTAGGCATAGCCCGATGGACGTGGCAGGTTTTCGAACCACATAAAAATTGTGTGTGCCTTTACTATTATTGCTAAATATTTTACATCTACTATACACACACTAAGTCCCACAAGAAGAGTTCGGACACACTACAACTTAGTCTGAACAAGGTCACAATCCGAAAATCAAGGACTAGAACCTAGAACGCACACTTATATCTGTCAAAAACAATTAAAAAATGGAGTGGAATAGTAAATTTTATAATAAGACACAAATACCCCACACCTCTTCTTCTACATTAAGCCATGGAGGGAGAGAATAAAAACTCCTAACCTCTCTTCTACCTTAACCCATAGTTTTCATTCAAAGGGGGAAGAAAAGGTTGCCAAATCCTAAAAACATTAAAATACTTCCACCCTTAAACCCTAAAAAACCTTAAAATCCTACAATCCTAAAATCCTTCAAATGTGAAGGACGTCTAATGCGTGAGTATAACGAAGGAAGAAGGTTTTTATTTAATGAGTCGTTGTAGAGGTTAATAAGTCATTTTGAAAGAAAATACTAAAAACTTGAAATACTTCCCACCCTTAAACCTAATAGATCATTTAGGCTTGCCAAATCCTAAAAACTTTAAAATACTTCCACCCTTAAAACCTAAAAACCCTAAAATCCTTCGAATGTGAAGAATGTCTTATGCATGAAGAGAATGAAGGAAGAGGATTTTTTAATAAGTCGTTTTGAAAGGAACACTCAAAGTAAAATCAAAGAAAATGTTTATATGATGTAAAAGGAAGAACTTTCATGATTATTTCATATTTAATCAAATCTGGCAAACGAAGTTACATTAACGAAAAATATATTACATTAACGTTGTGAGAATCTTACATTAACATATAAAGGGTGTTATGTTTCAAAAATAATCTTTGTCGACATTTTATGCAGTGCATCCAGTATTGTGCAAACAAGTCATGAGGCAAATCGTCTAGAGCCAGCTACGAAATGAGAATTGAAATGAAGGTTTTCTCTTAAATGTAACCTCTTTATATGTGTCTCTTAACTCATAATGTTAATGTAATAAATTTTTCATTAATATAACTTCATTTTCTCAATACATTAATTATGAAGTAATCGCGAATTCTTCATTTATCATAAAGCTTTTTTTATTTTTGTTACAGTATTTTTCTTTAAAAATGACTTATTAACCCCACAATGACTCATTTAAAAAAAAAAACTCTTCTCCTTCATTCTTCTCACACGTAAAACATTTTCTTTGATTTTATTACGAGTATTTTTCTTTCAAAATGACTTATTAACCCCCATAATGACTCATTTAAAAAATAAAAAAACTCTCTTTCTTCGTTCTTCCCACGCATAAGACACATTTCACCTTCAAAGGATTTTAAGATTATAAGATTTTTAGGGTAAAAGAATTTAAGGCCCTGTTTAGTAGGTAGAAAATTTTACAATTTTCTACATTGAACTTTTAAAGCAAGGGAAAAGCAGCGTTTGAATTCACGAAATAAGGCAGGCAAATTTTGAAAACAAAGAAATGAATTCACTATTTTCAGCATTTTTATATATTCAGATTGACAATTAAAAGCCCATTTTCCTTGTTTTTTTTTTTTTTTTTTTTTTTTTCTAAATTAAATTCAACGAATGGGATTGAAAATGAAAGCGTATTTTCAACCAAATTCAAATGCGAAGCGTATTTTAAAAATGAAAACTAAAGATTAGAATACGTTGAAAATTTTCGTAATACGAATTTTGGATATAGTTGAAAATTTTTAAGTGAACTAAACGGGCCTTGAAAATAGGTTGAATTTTCGTGAACTAAATAAGCCTGTTTGATTTGAATTTGGTTGAATTTAATTCGAAAGCAAGGAAAGCGAGCTTTTCACTGTTTTACGATTCGCCATATAAAATGTTGAAAATAGAAATTATTTGCTGTTTTGGTCGTTTTAGATCTTATTCTCGTAGCCCAAACGTGTTTTCCTTGTTTTGAAAGGTTGAATAAACAGAGAAAATTTTCACCTCTTAGCAGAGCAGGAGTTTTAAAAGATTTTACAAGCCCCTTTGAATGAAAATGTTGGGTTAAGATAGAAGAGAGGATATGATTTTTTTTCCCTCCCTCAATGACTTAAAGGTAGAAGAATAAGTGCAAGGACATATCATTTATGTCTTATTAAAAAATTTATTATTCCACTACATGTTTTAATTGTTTTGTTTGAGACATTAGATGTTTTAATAATTTGGAAAAATTGCCTTCTATTTTTATTTTTTGCGGAATTTCATAGCACCTTAACATAATTCCCCCAAAAGAAAATCCAATTCTTAAATGGAAGCCCAACCACACCATTGCTTGCTTCAGAGAAAAATACCTCAGAAGGCAGTGGCGCTCATTAATATTATGATCTCTCACCTCGACCAAATAATTGTCATCAATTTCTACTTATTAAAGGCTCAAAGAATAAAAAAGGATGTAGGAAATCTTTGCTTTTAAAATAATACTAAAAACAATTATGACGTTCGAGTATATTTTCAAACATTTTAAAAGTAATTTTGATTAAGAAAAAGTTATATTCAATCATTTCTTGAAGTATTTAAACAGTTATTTTCCATAATAAATAAATGAAATTAGTAAAAACAATAACATGTATTCTCATATAAACATCTTTGCAGGCATTTTCAAACAACTATCAAACATGTCTTAAAATCTTGCAAAGAAGTCTGTTTGGACAATCAAAATCAGTTCCAAACCGGATCATAATGGCCCTAACCAACATGCTTCCATTGAAAGTCTGAAATTTAGATGACGTATGTTTTTTTTAGCTTTTTACCAAAAGCTATGTGAAATTTAGGTAACGTTTATTTTTTTGGCTTTTTATCAAAAGCTTTGTTTTTTTGGCTTTTTATCCAAAGCTATGGTTTTTTTGGCTTTTTACTAAAACATATTCGTTTTCAATATTCAATTTGTTTGTTTGCATTCAACTTATTTATTTTTAAAATTTTTCATAACTTATTGCTAGGTGCAAAAAAACTTTTTACTAACTAAAAAGCTAAAATATTTGATTTTGACTTTTTTCTTAATGCTTTTTTAAATGTTTTTATTAAAAAATAAACTAGATATTATAATATATAAAAACCATATGCTGTGATCCCTATTGAAAATCTCATTATCAAATTTACTTTCAATCAAATAAGCATATATATTTTAAAAATTTTATTTAAAAATTTATTGTTTCCAAACTTAGATAAAAATTAAAGATTGATTTTTTAAAAATAAAGACTAATTACTTAATCTTATTAAGAACTATTTAGGAAACAAAATTTTATAATATTTAACATTAAGTAAATAAAACAAACAAATGCCACCTTACATATTGAATGAATATCGCAAAAATCAAACATTGGGATTGAATCTACGAAGCATGAAATATTTGGTGCTGAATTAATTATCAAAAAATGGAAAAACAGAAAAATAAAATAAAATAAAAAGGAGACTAGATGGAAGCGCAAGCACCAGAGTTGTACAAAATGTGCTATACAGCTGCATTACCGTATGCCAAACAGAGCACCAAAGAAACATCATCAAAGTTCAAACAAACCTGCAGCAGATATACACAACACCCTCACCATATACACATTCATATGCACAGATGTAATGAATATAATGCAGGATGAACTTACATGAAAAGCAAAAAAAAATAAAAAGAACATGGATTCCGTGGAGTGGGAGATTGGACTAATTAAGATGAAAAAAATTTATAATAAAAAATAGAGGGTAGTAAGTAAATTTTTACTTTTCTTCTTTGTTACTTCTTTTTTCTCTCTTCCTTTTACTTGAGAGCTGCAACAATGTTGTTACCTTGGACCAGATAATTCAACTGCATGTAGGTTGTCTGTGGAGTCCACAATCCAGTCGGAGGAGTTGTGAGGAGTGAGTTCAACCTCCTGGCGGAGGACTTCGACTTTCTGCCATTCATCCCATCTCTCTGCCAGTCCCCATCACCCCAGCATTCTCACTACTTCAGACATCTTGGGCCGGTCCATTGGGGAGCCTTGCGTGCACAGCAGCGCAACCTGGATTAGCTGCTCTACTTCTGATTCGACGTAATTGTTCTGAAGATCAGGATCGACCAGCATTTCTAACTTCTTCTCTTTCAGGAAGTCCTTTTACCTGAGAGGGTTGCATAGCTGTCAATTAACATGGTTTCAAAGTGTTCTTGTTTTTAAGACAGCAATTACTAAATTAGAACAACTAATAAATCACAAGAAAATAATCTGTACTAAACAAGAATCTTAAAAAGATTTATGACTCCTTTCATCCTCCAACCTGTTCGTTGCAAAAAGGAGTTGGTGTTTCGAAACCTTTTTATCCAACCACTTTTGCATTTGGAGCAAAAAGAAGAAAAAATTATCACCCTTCACATTACATAGTCTTCCAATATGTCAACAGTTTTCGCAACACCATTTGAGGCAACAGACCAAATAAGTTCATTATCTGCAAGCAGAAACCAAGAGATCAAAATAATTTGCACAATTGACTTCTTCAAAGCTTTATAAGTTCCATTCAGTTGCTGAAAAATGGAAGGGGAGAGCAAATGAAAATTCTGCATGTTTGCTTTGTAGTGTTTAGATTTTAAAAACATGGAACTCCAGCCTAGAGACAGAAATGGTAATACATAATATAATATGGTTGGCTTTTTTTTTTCCTTACCCAAGGTCCCAAATAATGGATGCAAAATCTAAGACGGAAATTTTTAAATTCTTTAACAATCTTCTTCACAGCAACCAAGCAAAGTTTGTATTGTCTGCCTTGTTCCATTAAATGACAAAAGAAAAACCAGACTTATATTTTCCCACTTCTTTCACAGGTTCGTATATGATAATAAGTGAAGTGACTTAAGTATTTGAGGAGCATGGCCTGTGAACCGAATTAAATTCTTCTAATCCAAATTGCAAATAAATATTGTTAAACGACCAACTCTCCTAAAAGCTCAAACTTGTAGGATTTGAGTTTAATATGAATATCATGCTTCAAAAAATATGAAAGATAAAGCAAGCTCAAGATGGTATTTAAGCTGTTAGCTTAAAGAAAAAACTGGCAGAGGGGAGTCAGTGGTCTAATCAGTATAGAGAGGAAAAGATGGTAATGCTTACCCAATCAAGTAACATGACATCGTCATCATTGGCAAGCCGAGCAAGATCAAAAGCTCTCTGCCCAGTGATTAGCTCTAGAAGCATAATTCCATACCCAAAAACATCCAGTTTTTTTCTGAGATTTTCAGTAGAGGTACTCCGGAGCTATATGTCCTATTGTGCCACGAACAGCAGTGGTAACATGGGTATCCTTATAATCCATAAGTTTTGCTAACCCAAAGTCTCCAACAACAGCCTCAAATTCCTCATCCAACAAAATATTTGCAGCTTTCACATCACGGTGAATAATCTTTGGGTCACAATGATCATGCAAATAAGAAAGCCCTCTTGCAGATCCCAATGCAATTCGCTTCCTTGTTGGCCAATCAAGTGGTGGCTCAGCTGCCGGGCGTTCTAGAAGAATGCAAAAGAAAGATAATTGGTAAAAAAAAAAGATTGGAAGATGAAGATCTGCCCCTTTTGCAACTCAAAATAAGAAGCTTCCCTTCTTTTGCACTTTTATAGGGGAATGGTGGAATACGCATTAAATTGCAGAAGGAAAAGAAAAAAGGCAAGGATTACATATTGAAAGTAACCAAGAGGAAAAAATCCAATCAAAGAAAATTGAAAAATGGCCCATGGATGAAAAATAAATGAAATGAGGAGCAACTAATGGAAAAGATTAGGGCTTGAATGTCAATAGAAGATAAGAAAATTCTAAAAAAGAAATTCCTTGTAAAAGCAATTGAAAAGAAACCATTGGGAAGTACAGAATGCTGATAGACATTACCTCTTAAACATGATGCAACACTTCCATTAGCCATATAGGGATAAACAAGCAGCCGTTCAGTAGGTGTCATGCAAAAACCACGAAGACGGAGGAGATTCCGGTGCACAGCCATGCTTATCATCTCTACCTCTGTTTGAAACTGCAGCTCACCACCTGGTGTACGCTCTTCTTTCAATCTTTTCACAGCCACTAGAGAGCCATCTGCTAAGCGTCCTTTGTACACCTTACCAAATCCACCTCTACCCAGAATGTTCTTGTTGCTAAAACTATCTGTTGCAACCTGTAATTCTCGCAGTGAAAACCTTTTAAGCTGCCCCAGATGAACCTCTGGGTCCTCTTCAGCTGCAAAAGAAATGTGAACAAATGATAATCGAGCCATTTGTAAGATTAATAATCTTTTTAAGTTAAACCACGAACCAGGTACATCAAAGAAATATTCTTGTGGTTTCCTTCGGCGCCACCATGCAAAACCAATTACAGGGCCATAATGGCTCAAAAACTTAACTGTAGCCACACCTCAACATTGCTCCTGGCACTGTTCCCTCTGGAATGTTGAAAGAGAAATTACAATAATCCTACAAGGATGATAACTCTTCTAAAGAGTACTGCCACTGCTCTATTCTTTTTGCTTCTTTTTTTTTTTTTGGTAGGCAACAAGAAAGACTACAAATATATATAACAAATAAATACAAAGCCCACACTGAAGGAGTAGCAAAGTACACACAAAAGTATAAAAATTGCACAGAAGGACAGGCAAGATGAAGATAGAGAAAGGAGCCAATAAACAATACCCCCTACCAAAAAAAAAAACCCTTGCTCCTCCACTTGTTAACCAGAACTAATCCAATCTATAAAGCCTATCAACAGCATGGGATTAACATCAAGACAAAAGAAATCATTGTCATTAGCAATACAAACAGTATCTGCAGAAATGGATTGAATCTGCAACAAAGTAATGCAAGTAATTCATTGTTTTCTTTTTCTTTTTTTGATCTATATAAAGAGCCCAAAGCAAACAAGACTTAACAAATAATAATAATAACAATAATAATAAATATAAAATAAGACAGAAGAATAAAAATTGTGTTAATGTTACAATCAGGGATCACATGACACCAAGAGAACAAAGAATTGACAAAGAAGTTTTTTAACACTGACTTTGTGCTCTCCATTTCCCCAAAAAGTTCCCATTCCACTCCTTTCATAAAGACGACATCAAGCATAAAGGACCAGATCACATAAAGCAATAATGGATTTCACGATCTCAGCTGCAGTCATCACCGATAATAATTCACTAATATCACTTTGGTGAACAGTTCATTATACGTTCATCCACCTCATGACTCTTTCTTCCACCTCTGCTCCTGGATTCATTACAATTATAAGGGTTTTGAGCAAGTCACCTACATCACGCAAATATCTATTTATACAAATAAATAAATGATAAATATAAGTCATAACTGTTCAGTTGAACTAAATTCCATCTTAGTATAGCATCCTCTTGCTTGTACATGAACTTAATTAATAGGTGAAACAAACAAGTCATAATCTTAAAATTCATGGCCTACAAAGAAGCAAATATCTCATATCAGGAACAATTTTCCCTAAACTAATACAAAAGGATTTCCCAACAATATATATCAAGCACACTTATTTGAATCCACAAATTATCATTAATTAAAAATCACCCTTTCTTTTTTCCAATATTGACACAGCCAAGAATTAAATTCTTTTCAATGTGTCTCTCAAAAACCCTCTTTTTCTTATTGTTTGTTCTCATACATGTTTTCTTTAAACTCTTTTGCAATTTCCCACATTGAATTGCATTGACTCCCTCAATCGTGTTGGATGAGGCAATTTATTTCAAAGTCATGACTGAATCATTATAAAATAGTGAAACTCTAAAAATTAAAGAATAAATAAATAAAAATATCTCGTTAAAGATGATTGCAATCACCCTAGACACACTGGATCAAAGAGATGTGACCCTCAGCAAGTTATTAATATAATAAATTCTCTTCATCTATTTACAAAAATGGAAACATAAGAGTGATTGTAAATGTATGAGCTCTTTGTTCATAATAAACAGGGGGGAGAAATTTTTGGATGAACGGAAACCTGCAAGATGAAAACACACTGCACATAATACCACCAAGCATCACAAAGACCCCAAAAGATTTAAAAAAAGCGAAGCAATGAGATTACGAAGAAATTGGTGGGTGGAGGGACAAATGGGGGGAGGAGAGGAGAAAATGGAGAATCCAGGGCCTTGGTGCCCAGTAACCGGGCCACATAAATCCAGGTTATTAGCAAAACTGCAATATGGAATATAATCTAATTTAGAAAAACCCCTTGAAATCAGAATCAGGCTAAGGTGAAGGATGGTTAGAGCTCAATTCATCAGTAGGACACCTGATGGGGGTGAATAATGAAAAAGAGCCATTGTCTGGAACTACTCCTGAGAGGCGGTTGTTTGATAGATCCCTGGGTTCCATTATGCAACATGAGAACTTCACATTCTTTAATCAAAATCGAGACAGATAGAGATATCAGCGTGTTACTCACAATACTTGCAGAGCTGTGATATTAGTCAGCGACATAGGAATGGTACCAGTCAGGCTGTTGTTGTTAAGACGGCTATTCTTGCACAAATTCCAACAGGATGCAATGTTAAGATCCAAAATATTCAAACACCAAACAAAATAGTGTTAGAATACACTGAGCATAAACAATGCAATACCCCTCTGGCCAATGTACGATTACTAGTTTTGAGAGTTATATAACTGGGCTCTCGGACAATGAAAGACGATAACAAACACATGAAATTAAGGGTCATTTCTAAAAGATTTTGATTAGGTAATTAACTTTTACAATACTTTTCTTTCAATAGGTAAAATTAAAATGACTGTAAAAAGGAGGCACTAAATGAGCACTCTCAAGCATACAAGAAGTACACACCATCCACCAAAAGGCACAACCAAGAAACTTCATTCCCAAGTCTCACATGTTATCATAACATACCATATTTCTTGTAAAATGAAACTGCAGAAAATTCTTAAAAATTCCTTTCTTTAAGTGGAATAACAGCATCACCTAAGACAACTTAAAGGTGTTTCTTACAAGTCAGAACCCATCAACTGATAGAAAGCCACAGCAATTCAAACAAAAACTAACTCCAAAAGCACTTACTGCTCAAACAAATACTTCAGACATGACCTTGTCAATTTTTATGCGAAGGTATTCATATAGAGTTCAAAAAGATGAAGAAAATGTAGCATGATGACCCTAGTTCTAAAATTATCTGACTTTCAATGGCTTTAGAACAATCTTCAACTACAAACAGAAAGCAACACAATTCTGCACCTAAGGTTTTGCTGATTGGATGCATTCAGATGACAAAAGAGCATTTGTGACCATAAAATCAACGGGGCATTATAGATCCAATAAAAATGGAACAATGCAACCAAGGATAATAAGAGAATACCAGGAAAATTATCTAAATCAGCACAGTGAGAACTGATCTAAATTAAGGCCCCCAATTACCAGTTACCAGCATATAAAATTTAAAACTCCAGGGAGCCCCATCAGTGCTAGACATGTTTCCCAATATGCTTAGGCAAATTTGATGGCTCTAACCTCCAGCTAAAACTAGAAGTGAAAGCTGGTATAAACAGTGCTAAGCATCTCAGTTTCATACAGCCGGTTCATGAATGAAAATGAAAACTGTTTTTCTGTCTCTCTCCAGAAAAAAAAAAAAACCAGATAGAAAGCAACCCTGTTTCTATTTTACATCCCCGACCATACGAACACCTTTCCAATGGCAAAGTGCAATCAACACCTTTCACAAGGAGTGGAATCATGTAAACAATTCTATCGCACAAACATGAAACAACTTCTATGGGAAAGAGAAAACACCAGTTAGGTGAGATAAACATTAAGAATGCCACCCACATAGAGTGGAGTCATGCAAACAATTCTATCTCATAAATAACTTCTATGGGAAAGTGCAAACACCAGTAACATCTGATAAAAGATAAACATTAACAAAACCTCTCAGTCAATGGTTACTTATGACGTCAAAGGGAGCCAAACCAATAGGTGTGTGAACAACCTACCTCACTATATGGAGTCTACAGAAAACAAACCACAAGATTCGCACGTCCCAAGGTAGGGTTGCACACTACCCCTCGAACCCTCACATGCAGGGTGGGAAGTTTGAACCACCTCTTACAAAAGGGCTGAGAAAAGCCCTAAGAGGTTGCATGGACACATTGGGCAACTTCCCTTGCAGGAGATTGAGCTGCCAAATAGCCCCCTTACAAGTTCCAGCCCACAGCCATTGCAATGAGCCACTGGGTGAGACATTTTTCTTTAACAGTGTCTAAACACAAGAAGAGGACTCCTAATAACAGAATGAGAATAGGCATCTAGAAGAAGCTAGGATTGGGGAATTCCTCCACTTCATTTTTTTTATAGTTATTATTTTAATATTATTTTACTTTATTTTAGATAATGGGAAAAAATCCAGGTCCTCCAAAAAATATATCATTATTTTATTATGATTCTCTAAAAGAAAAAATGTTTTGCCGTCTCATTCTTTATATTTGAATGCATCTTTAACAGAACTCTAAGTTTTGCATTTCTGTTTCATGTGCAGGAAAAGGAAATAAATGTGTAGAACCTTGAAAAGGAAGTGTTGCAGTTTACATCATCATAAAGGGAAAAAAATTATCATAAAGGAAATGTGTCGTTACAAAGCTAAAAATTAACATCCATCCTGCACTCAAACGGCTAAAGCCTAGAAATCTCTCATCATTTATCAAAATTCATGGCAAAACAATGCAGTTTCTCTATCTAAATTTTTAAATTTAAGAGGAGGTGGAAAGTTGAATTGGAAGAAGTTACAAGATCCAACCACTGAGAGAAAAGATTAATCTCAGGTCAATGAAGAACACCCACAAGCAACACATTCTCATGACTGGTCAAGTATTTAATTTATAAATGCCACAGATTAGACAAACAATCTGTAATCAAATAATTTAGGTGGCCCAAAACTTTCAAGAAACAAAAACATTGGAGATGTAACAAGAACAAACAGGTATTAAATTAGAAAATGAAAAAGAGAAGGATAAGTATACACACAGGAAGCGCAGTTTTGACAGTTTGCCCAACGTCTCTGGGATGGGACCAGAAAAACTGTTCAAATAAAGATCCAAGCTCACCAAGCTAGTTAGATTCCCAAGGTCACTAGGAATTGGCCCACTTATGTTATTACTGTAGAGCTCCCTGTCATAAGCAAGTTAATTTAAAAATTTAAGCACAAAAGGATCCACAATGATAGTACATCTAAGAGAAAAATCACAAGATTAGCATCTACCCAAATTCTTTGCAACATATACACCATTCAAGATGAAACTTATACACCACACAGATTATGCTGTTTAAATTTTAAATGGAAAGGAAGTCCCTCTGGCCTGTTCAATAGCAACCAAATCAACAAAAATCCATGCAACCCCAATATGCATCAGGAGACATAGATAGCATTAGTGAAGAAACCAATCACCCTTTTCTTACAACAATAAACAATTAGCTCAGTCTCATACCATCATCGGAGGCACGGATTGAATTAGAGGCAAACAAATCACCTTATTTGTAATCATAATATCTAAATATATAAATTGATCAGTGGAGGACTTAAATCCGAGACTTGTAGCAATTCAAAGCTCTAACACCATGCTTACTCACCAATTTTCCAAAATCTTAACAAAATAGGATTTTGCCCATAATGTGTATCATGCTTCAGCAGTCCTAAGTTTCCAAAATGTCTTACCACAAAATGAGTTCAAAGATCATGGTTATTGTATCGTTATAAGGTAGAATGAACATGTGAAATCATGTTATGTCAGCTCATAGCTAACACATGGAATTTGTTCATAACTTTGTGTGCCATGTTCAAAATTATGAAACCAACGCTTATCTATTAGATCCTCACAGAGAGCTACAATTTTGTCCAAACAACCATTTCATCTATAGTGGAGAAAACAGAGCCCCATGAAATTCACAAGATTGGGTTAAGCGCTCAACTAAACAGGTCAATTTTTGGGAATCCACATTCATCAGACTAAAAATAAGTTGGACCTAGGCCAACCCCTTAATATGTCTACCAAACTAGTATTTTCCTTTTTAATATGCTTAGTTTTCAAATATTTTTAACATTACTTGCTCCCCATCCTAAACAAATTTCTAATCTCTATGAATTATGGTTGACTTTTGTCTGGCTGCCTATTAGATGAGACGAACAAATTGCAGTATTGGAGCTGCTTGCCCCCTCCTAATTTGATTGAACTTGAGCCACTTTTTCATTGGATTGCACTCTAGTCATTGCCAGATTTTCTCCCATTTAAACACACACATTATCATCAGGTGAGCTATGAACCTATATCCTCTTTTGAAAAAAAATACAAACCAGCCTTGTATTAAACTGAGGTTTCATAGTGCATGATCACAGGGAAACACTTTGAAGCCTTACTACAAACTGGATTAGAACACTTAAAAACAAAACAGAAGAGAACAAACTATGAAATGATTGAAAACTGGTACAAAGAATCTAGTTAACTACAAATAGAAAAATAAATATATTGAAGAAAATGAGATTAAAGCTAAAAATTAAAAAGATATTATGCTGTTCCTATTTTCCTTCATAAAATGCCTCGTTATTATCAGTGGATGATTGATGCAGTGCAAGTGAATAAAGGAAAAAGAAGCACCAGGGAGAGAATTTGTTTTTCCTCCTTTTGTATAGGTAAAGAAAATTATAACAAAATTGCCTAACAAAAGGGGGCACTAGGGATAGACAAAGTAGAGTTCATGATTTGAAAGTTCACTTTTCCTGTTTGATTAGAATAAAGAACATGAGAGTAAGTTAAACTGTAAGAGAAAACAAATACGAAATTCAGAATTAGTAAGAGCACATATTGCTGCATCTTAAAGTCAAAATTGTTTAATACAAAATCGGTTTTAGATTTCCTCACATTGTTGGGGTGTAGGTAGGTTTTTGTTTGCCTTGTTTAGGCTTTTTCTGGTTGTCCACGTCCTGTGTACTCCTAGGAATTTTCCTTTTTATAATACTTGTTTTTTACTGATCAAAAAAAAAAAAGATACTCTTATCATGACCCTTTTTTTTTTTGGTATTTTTTCTCTCCAATTAAAAGTGCAGAGACACCAATCTTGCACCCTACAACTCAATGAAATGTCTTGGCTGTCTCATATTTGAGGATAAAAATTTGCTTAACAATCAAAATTTAAAGTTTTATCCATTCAAGGAAATTGTTGTATTTGACAATGTACTTGATCCTAAATAAGTAGATGTGTCAACTGAATGAAACAATAATTTCTTCACTGTTCCACCCTTATGAAGAACCATACTCTATCATTATGTTTTCTTCATAATCTAAAGTTATTAATCTTTCTACAGAATACCCACAATAATACATATAATACTTTTGGTTTAAATATTCATAAAATGGAAGTTTAAAATGGAGAGGAAAAAGGAAAGGACAACGAAAATGCCATGGAGCTCATTGCTACAACCAGTATGTTCCACATTGAAATATTTAGCATTTTCCACATAAGTCAAAAAAAAGGAGTTAAAAGTTGCCAACAACTATTCAAATACATAGAAGGGACTTTCCTCATTTAATGATACTAGAACCTGATCTGTATTCCAACTTCGACATATCCTTTCTCAATTTTCCTTTAAAAATGTATTAACATGAGGTTCCATAATGTCTATTTGCCACATCTACACCAGATGCAAGGATTCATTTTTACATGCAGAAATATTCGTTTTCACTTAGGTATGAAATGAAAACAGGAAATAGATTCAAAGATTCACAATTTCAATCTTAGAAACTAAAACAAAAACTTTTTCCAATATCTACCTCTTTGACTTTACTCAAGATCCTTACAAAAAGGATAAATGTTAAAATCAACACACTCCATATATAAATGAAAATAAAAATTAAATGAGCACACAACCAAGAATTAGTCAAAATATTGGTAACATTGTACAAATGGGAAACAACAAAGCCCTCAGAAGGAGGAAACACCAAAAAGCATCCAACTGAAAGAAAAATCCAGGTTTCATTGGAAAATTCTAATAAGACCAGAAAAAGGAAAATCCAATCAAAATTTATAGCAGAGAATCATGACTTACAAGTACTGCAAATTCCTAAGGAGGCCAAGCTGTGGTACCAGTTGACCCGACAAAGCTGCATTTCCAAGATCACTGTGAAATATATGGAAAGCAACATCAGATATTTTCATAGATCAAGCACTGATGCTTACTCTGAACCAGCAAATGGAAGACATATGAAGGAAAAGGCTACACTCTTATAACACTATTATCACTATTGCAGGTAACATGAAACCATGTGCAGGGGTTGACAAGGGTCGGATCCCAACTCTGTAGGACATTGTTTGGGTCCTCTAAGTTGGTCCTCAGTGTATGCAAAGCATCACCTACTCAAATATTAAATAAGAACAATCTGTCAATGCCCAAAAATTTCAATAAATATACAATTATAAAGAAGATTAAACTCCATCAGAACTAAGAATTGAGCCATTTCCGAACGCCAGATACAGCAGTAAATCCACTACCATATGAAGATGACATTCAACTACACATATATCATAACACGGGGTTGCCATTTATGCACATTTGACCAGCAATTTTTTGGAAGTACTTTAGTTTTCTGGGTGGCATTAAGAAAGTACTTTCTTACCGTTCCCTAGCTAAAATTAAAGCAAGAAAAGTACTCCCAAGGAGCTAAAGTACATTTAAAACACTAAGAAATGCAACTGAAAAACCCTGATTCAAACTCAAGCTCAACATTTCCAGTTCGTGGCGAAACCAAATGATGCCGCAGCAAAATCAAATTCACTAAAAAAAAAACCAATAACTAATTACACTAACTAAAAGACACCCATTTGAGAAAACAATACAAACTGAAAAAAAAAATGAAGAAGATCAAGATGCCAAAAAGAGAAAAGAGAAGCAAACCTTCCATATTAGCAGAAATGAAAGAAAATGGACGAAGCAAGCAGAGCAGAAGCAGAGTGAGCACCCTGACCACCTCCCCCTCCATCACCACGACCCAAGCTACCCCACTTGAGCTAACTCATCAACAACCCCAGATCCATACAAACACACCCCAAATTCCCAAAACCCTAGCTAGCTCAGAGATCGAAACGACGGCGTCTCGACAGAGGGGAAAAAAGAGTGAGAACAGTAAAGAGAAGAATTGTTGAGATTGTGTGTTTTTATTGTAATTTTCTGACTTTGCAATTGTTTTTTGGGATCGTATAGTGATTGAGAGAGGAAAGAGTAAAGAGAGTAAAGGGTTTTATATATATAATATATATTAAAGAAAGAAAAGGAGAAAAGAGGAATGGGGGAGTGGAATGGAATTATTAGAGTGAGTGAATATAATGAATGGGGGTGGGAGTTGAGTTAGTTGGGGCGCAGAGATTGCTGGAGGCTGCCCGGGAGGGAGGTGCCCGCTGCCCGAACACAGTCAAAACTCCTTCCCGCTATATCATGGAAAGGGACGTGACCCTGTTTGCTCCCCTGGGCCCCACCTCCCTCCCACTTTGGATCCTCTTAATCCTTCCTTCCCATCAACTTTTTTCGTCCCCTCCCCCGCTTCTTTCAAAAATTATTATAATAATTCTATTTTGAGGATTGCCTTTTTTTTTTTTTTCATTTCGGCTCCGTTTGTAACTAGAAAAATACCCAAGAAAGAAAAAATTAAAATTTATGTTTAAATTTAATAAATTAATTTTATATATTGATTGAAACTTTTTTTTTTTTTATAAAATCTTTTAAAAATAATTTATTATATTTAATTTTTGTTAATATTTTTTATAATAAAACCAAACATAAAAAAATCAATTTTCTAATATCCTAAATAAAGTCATGGGATGAAATAAAAAGGGAAATAGTTATCGTTTTTAACACTGCTTCATATTCTCTAAAACAAGGATAACAAGAAAACAAGACAACACATTTGTTCTCTTTTTTTTTAAATACAAAAAAATTTAAATTTTAAAATAGCGTATTGTAGCTTGTAGAATACTAAAATTATATTTTCTACATTAAAATCATCTTATTGCTGTAAAATGCTAAAAATGCTAAAAACAAAAGTTAACATATTTGGGCCTTTACTTTTTGTCGAAACAATTAAAACACAGTTAACATTAAATTCAGAGTAATCGATTTTTAAATAATACGAAAATGATATTATTTGTAATTTCAAAACTATTTTTAATAATCGCTTTCAAAAATAGGAACATATCTAAGTATTATTTTAATAAATTACATGTACTACCTTAATGTTAAAGGTATTGTCATAACGAACCATGTCATGTAGAAATTACGGTCAATTAAGCTAATACCTAAATAATGCTATACTTGAAACACAATCATATTCTATGAAATCCTACCAAACCATGTGTTTTCCATTATTAATGTCATCTTTACTATTATCCGCACATCAATTGGGAAAGATAAGTTTACCAAATAAAAACATATCAAATGTTATCCTTCCACAATCATTGTTTTGTTCACTTAATAAAGAAAAAAAACATGAAAAAATCATTATGTGTTTCTTAATTTATTCCCAAAATGTTTTTTAATAGGATGTCAACTATCAAATAATATCCATCCATATGATACGTGGACATTAGGCAAGCACCTTAACAATCTCAAGTGAAAGTGTTATCCAATATTTAACTATTACGTTACTGCCAAACAAATTTAAGCACTAAGAATATAGTTGGTAAATGCTTAGGCCTCAAAATTAAAAAACAGCTACGAAAACTTTTAAAATCTAGTTGAACATCTATCAAAGTTTTAAAAATTAATATAATAGATATTGATATTCCAAAATACCCAAAATGATCTTAATCCAATTGAAGATTTTTTTTTTTTTACAATTATTCACTTTGCAATATATCATGGGATTCTGTTCCTTACAATTTGTTCTTACATGACTAACTCTGACTCCTCCTCTTATGCTACTCAAGTCCTTAACCACATGAGGCAGGTCTTATTGCTCAATTGAAGATTATTTAAAAAAAAATTGATATTATACTTATTACCTTAATTTTATTTTTATTAAAGTTAAATGTAAAACTTAGAAAATAAATAAATAAAAAATTTTCAAAGTGATAATTTACTATAACTTTGTTGAGATATTAGATTTTGTTTGAAAAGTACTTTTTTTTTTAAAATTTAAAATAATTTGATGTTTTGTGGAATAAAATTTTGTTTACAATTTGAAATTTTATTAATTTAATATATTTTTTACATTTTTAAATATATTTTTAAAATAGAATTTATTTTTAATCATTTTTACATTTATATGATTTTTTTAAATAATCTAAATATAAGAAAAAAAATGATATTCTATTTATAATCAAATTTTATATTTATATTATTGTTTTTGAAAGGAATAAGGTGCGCAAATGTCTTAAATTTTTGCTCATATGTCCAACTTTGCATCTGAACATTTTTCAATCTTAAAATACCTCGACGTTTATTTTCATAGATCAATCATGCCCCTATCGTTAATTAGTGACACATGTGGATAAAAGGGTGTGTAACCTCACTCACATGGGCCGACATGTATGGCAAAACTTCAATTATCTCAATATTTGAAAATCAATTTTATGAAAGAGCTATTCACTTTTGTAATATACTATGGTATTTTATTCTTCACAAATTTATCCCCATTAAGACTCGAGCTCTAGACCCCTTCCCTTTCTATGCCCGTCTTGGCTCTTTAACCACTCAAGCTAGATCTTTCAATGGCAATATTAGATTCACTTATGGATAAACATATGGCAACTAGGTTTTAAGATCAAATTTCATCCGGTTAAAAGGATAAACAATTCTAACAAAGAAACAAAAATGTTTGTTGATATGGAAATCTTTAAAATTATCAAGATCTCCATGGGTACATGATAGTTCATCATTCACTGGAAAAACAATTAAAATATTTCATTAAATGTATATTGTATTTTATTTTATTTTTTCTATGATTGAAAAGTCCAAAAAATTGGCAAATAAATAGGTGTTAACTTAATTGAAATGCACTTATTTCGTGGTATGTAAACTTTTTTTATATTTCAAAATAAAATTAAGTGTCCCTATAGCGGGGATCCATTGGCGACTCCCACCAGTTGGTTAAGGGCACCAAACATTAAATTCCCTTCAAACTTCACCCTAAAAACTCAACCAAACTCAAAGGTCTTAGGTTGTGAGAATGATTCATCTTCTATCCCATGTAGCGGGCAATGAAGTCAATGACTCCCGGCTAGTTTACTCAGGGCATTAGGCTTTAAAAGGCCCCTTAGACTGTGCTCAAGATTCCGATTTGATGATCCTACTTATTCTTATTCACAAACCTCTTTTTGACATTTTTCTTTTCTTTTGCTTTTTATCTTTCTTTTTCACTTTTCTTTGATTTTGATTTTCTTTGGATGGTGCTCAATGGCAATCATCTTTTGATTAGGTGTCCCATTACTTAAGTGGTTAGAATCCCCCAAGGTTAGTTGAATTCAAGGCAAAGGGGTTTGGGACCAAGGTATACAAGGGAGTTCAAAATTGTGTGTGATGGACTCCTTGAGAAATAGCTTCTTGAAGCACAAGGGAGGTGATTAAGCTAAGTCACCCATACAAAGCAAGCACACAATTCTAGATTATTCAAAAACCTACGTGTCCAATCCACTTTACACTTGCCCTTCTTCAATTGTTTGTGATCAAAATGACCTTCTACTATCAAACTCACTTACGACACACTAAACACAACTAGAAGCCAACAAAAGACACATAAGCAAGGAAGGACCTACAAAATCCTAACCAAGATACCAAGAAACAAAAGTAAATAAAACTAAAATAAAGAAAGAAAAACTAAAAAAAAAAAAAAGGCTTGGGTTGCCTCTCAAGAAGTTGCTCCGTTTTTCTCAAGTCCAACTTGACTCTACCAACTACGGAAAGAATGATGATGCCCTCCTCCATCCATTCCCAAGAACCAATAGTTGTGCTCAATTAGCAACTTGAGCACATAAAGCTCCAAGCATTTTCATGAAATTTTTGTTTTCGCTTCACAATGTTTCCTTTCACCCACTGCTCAACCGAACGATGTACTCATCCACCTTGGAAATGGGGGTCATCTTCTCATTTTTCAACTCTTCATGCATCTCACCCCATAGAGTCATCCCTAGAATAGTCTCTACAACTTCTTCTTTCTTCTCATTCGATTCCAAAGAAGTTGACACTTCTTCTTCCTTTGTAACTAAGTCTTTCAATTCCTAGGCATCATATTCCTCCATTTTGAGTTTCTCAAGTTCTTCTATTACCTCTTGAGGTGATTTCTTCATTGTAGTTCAAGTTTTCTTCTTCTTTATTCACCTTAAGAGTAGATGGCAAACTCTCTTGTTGTCTTTTGAAAGACATTTCAGCCATTGATGAGCTTAAAAGTCATCTATTTTTAGTCCATTTTTTTCAGCACTTTTCATATCAAAAGACAATTACTTTATAATATGGAAGAAACTCACCCATTTGTTATTAGTAGAATGGAAGAAAGAAGAAAAGCAAGAGAAAATGCAAATAAGTGGAATAAAAGTGCAAATACACCAAGGGTAGCGTAAATGAAAAGAACTGGGCTGAAGACATGCAGCCAGGGTCTGGATACCCGGGGCCACAAGTCGCGACATCGTGGAAAGTGAAGGGGAATTTGATGCTGGCCGCGCGTGGAACACGTCAGGCAAAACAAGGAGGAGCGTAAATTAAAGGAATGATGTCGCTACGTAAAACCCAGGTCGCTACATCAAAACAACCAAGATAAATACAAGAAGATTAAGCATGTCGCTACAAGAAAACCGAGGTCGCGACATCATGACAACCAAAGGAAGGGTGCGTGAGACTTGAGCCCATGTCGCCATTAATATCCCGATGTCGACATCGTGAATGTTCATTGAAGACCGCAGCGACTAGAATGATGTCGCGACAAGGGGCCATGATGTCGCGACATCGCAAGCGATCAACTGAAACCTGCAAAAGCATAGCGTGGTGTCGCGACAACATGAACGACTGGGGCCATAGGATGCAAACTTTAAGTCACGCCACTGACATGAGTTCGGCGTCGCGACAAGAGAACTGAGGTCGCAACCGAGCGCACTCGCCCGCTACCTCAAATCTACAAAGAGTTATATCGATTAGCCCAACCGAAAATCTTATAAATACGCAGCCTACCCGTAATAGTAAAGTAAGCCTGAGGTACAAAGGAGAGATCCGGGGTAGCCTAGGCTTCACTTTATTTTATTTTCTTTTTCTTTCTTTTCTTTCTCTTTCTTTCTTTATTTTAGAGCGTATGTTTGTCTCAGATTTTTTTCGCTTTATTATTTTTCTTTCGATCTCGAATGTTATCGCTTTAACGGTCGAATGCAGAATTCAATTTCTTTCAAATTAATACCGGAATGCATCGTTCGCACAAATCTCTCGATTCGACATTTCGCCAATTGCGCTATTCTTTGATCAAGGATGTCAGCTCTCGTAGATTCAAGAATCGAGGAACTCAAATTTCCATTTAGTAAACGTTGTAGTAAGAATTGATCTTTCCTCGTAGTAATTTAAAAGATCTTGTTCATTTTTGGCTACGAATTTACTCAGATTATGGGTTTATTGATTTTGAGATTCGACGCTTTACTATACCCGTTAATCGCCATTCTATTTCATGGGAGGTCCTCTGAGCGACACTGCAGCATAACTTGGGAGTAATGTACATTTTGAAGGTATACTAACTCGCTATTAGGATCCTTTGAGCTTTGTAAGTCTCACTAGATAAATCCTCTCACTTGAAGTCAAGAACAGTTGAACGACTCTATCTATTTAAAACAAGCAGAGATTTCAATTCTCAATTCGATAAATGAGGCTAATCCCGTGTTAGCTGAGATCTAATCAAGGAAAGGTTGATCTATTTTAATTTCGAGGAAGAGTAATCTTGAAGTTGTATATCCTTGCTTGACCGATAACTTGGGAGCTAAGGTACCCATAAATGGGTATGAAGTATTGCAAAAGAAAATATCCAAATTTTAAGGAAGTTCTACAGCAGTAGTTATCTCGCTCCTCGTAATTCGAGAGAATCAAGAAGAAGGAGATAACGAAATGTGGAGCTGAGAGATCCAAATTGGCACTACAATTGCCTTGGACAGATTTTGAAATTGAGATAATCATTAAGAAATTAATTCAAGATGAACTACGTGAATTGATCGCTCACTATGACTGCTTTCTCGATGTGTCTTCCTATGATAACCGTTTCAAGATTCATTTCTTTTGTAGGAATTCTTCATTTGTTTTATTTCAGTCTATTTGAATGTTCATTTCTTGAACTAGTTAATTTCCCAAACCTTTCATGCCGACACCCATATCAATTATGGTCCAAATAGTATTAATTTTCGAAAGTAGTCGTGGTAGTTGATGGTAGTACCAATCTCCGTGGATCGATATCTGACTTAAATCCATTTTATTACTTGTCGACTGCGGCACTTGGTAAGACTTCGTACTCAAAACCAATAAATTAAATCGCTCTACTCTAAGAGATTTTTGTTATGATAGTATGATGTCAATAGTTGATGGCACTGCTGTCTCGAGATTAGTTAATAAATTTTGGTAATAGTGTCATAAATTTGTATATGTATTTTGGTCATAACAAGTTTTATGGCGATTTTGCTGGGGATTAGATAGTAGTCCTTCAGTGATAACGTTATAATCTTGCATGCATAACTAATGCATAAATGTGCAAACATGTTTTGGTCACACAACAGCCATGTTCTCATTCTCATTCATGTGTTTGGCTACTAGCTCTTGTATTTTTATTCCCTTCTCTTGTAGGGGTTGTTTTCTTTCAATTGTGGATTGAGTACAAGAAGTGACCATTGGAGTCATATCTTCTTCCAAGCTCTTTAGTGGTATGGGCTGAATTTGAGCATTAAACTTTGTCTCTTCCATGAAAAATTCAACCCTAAAGAGTGTCAATTTAGCCCTTATGATGGCCAATTCATCCACCCATCTTTCAACAATTAACTCCTCTTGTGGAAGTGTGTTCACCTCCTTCATGAGTAGAACTTGAGATGTTTCCTATTCAGCATGAACTCTTTCTATTTCAGCCATGGTTTCTTCTAGGTTTGATCTTTCGACTTGTGGACTTTGGTGTAGCTTGTATTCCATGAGGTGTTTATTGATGACTAATCCAAATTATGATTGTTCAAGCACGGGTACTCCATATTGAGCATAATCCATTGATGCATAGGTTGCCACATTTTGACTCCTTACTTGAGTTGTCACTCTTCTTTGATGCTCACTAGCCAATTGCCTCGTTCTTAGTTGTTGATTAAGGATAGCTAATTGATTTGTCAACTCAATGAAAGGATCCATTGCAATTTAAACCTACAAAAAAAAAAAAACCAAAATGAAAAGTAAAGAAAATAAGGAGAAAATGAATATTAACAAACTAAAAGGAAATAAGAAAAGCAACAGAAATATCCAAAGTAAAGAAGGACTACTTTGGATATGAAGTACCAAAGAAGTACTTAGCATTGATATTAGCATAAAACACACTAAAATTCCTTGGCAACAACGCAAAAAAACTTGATAGGCATATGGCATGATTGTGTATAAAATATGCAATAAAATGTGAAGTAAGCGCCTATTTTATGCTAAGCATACGCTTGTCAAGTAACATAAAGGTACAAATGTATGTAGATCAATCCACAAGGAACTGATGTTGGTACCAAAATTAGAATACTTCTCTAATATCCAAATGGTTAATTGTGATATCAAAACATTATCTAAACTAAACTAATGAAATCTCAATCTAACAAATGAAATGTGCAACTAAGGGATACCAAGAGATTGTAAAATCCTAGGGTATTTGGTGCATATGAACAATCCTACTATTTCTAGGCCAAAATTCTATCCTATTGTCTCATGTAAGTGTTATCCAAGGCGACTCTTGCCTAATTTAATTATAAGCCTCTCCTGAGGTCAAATAACCTATTAACTAATATTATGCTGTTTCACCAACCCTTAATTAACATTTAAGAACTAAGAATCTCATAAGCCTCCTAATTACTGCTAATATCTCTATTACCCGACTAATTAGGTTTATTCATCTATGTCTAATTCCTCATTCACCTCTCAGATCTCACAAGAAACCACTCACCATATTGAGATTGATCAGAAATTAATATGTAAACAACAACCAAGCATGAATCAAAAGATAGTCAATCACAAATAGAAAATAGAAATAGAAAAATCAACAATTAGAGAAAGTATTCATGTCCAATGTACAACCAAAACCCTAGACTACAAATTTAAAGCATAATAGAGGTTTGGTACATCACAAATTTAGGATAAAACATGAGAAAAGAGAAAGAAGAACCTCTAGTGGTCATAATGATGGTGAGTCTTCAGTTTTCTTCCCCAAATCCTAAGTTCTTCTCCAAATCTTGATGAACATGTACCAAGACTCCTCTATGGTCTCAAAGTGCCGACTTCCCTGCACTATTCCTTGGTGGAATAAGAGTATTTATATGCCTCAAAAATGGGTCAATGATGGGCTGAAAATGTGAAGATTTATGCTCCAGCTCGCTGACCTTCGTAGCAACAAGGGTGTGTTCGTCGCGACGAACTTGCCAATCACTTAATCGAATTCCTTTGCTTTATTGCAATAAGGGTGTCTTTGTCGCGATGAACCCAAGGCCATGCATCATTTCAATCTTCATGTTCGTTACAACGAAGAGTCTCTTTGTCTCGACGAACACCTTCATTGCGATTTAAGGCGGTGCAATGTAATGAACCAAGAGGTCTTCTTTCTTTCTCGCTTTTTCCATTGCTTTGCTTGGTTTTCATTCAAAATCTGTAAAACACCAACAAATGAGGGATTATAGCATTCTTTAGAGATATTGGTGTGAATCTAGCATTAAATTTGTATAAAACACTTGAAAAGTATTCTAAACATGCTAATAAGATTCACAATTATCAAATACCTAAGATTATAGATTTGCAACATATTGACGGACTAAATTTGATCTGATGACTATGTCGGATCAAACTTAACCATTTAAACTGCTAATGTGAAAACCCACAAAAAAGCTAACTGTCGATGACACAACTACCGCTACAACAACTCAGTAACAAAAACATGAAAAAATAAAGGAATAATAAAGGTAAACCTAGATTGGTGTGGAAGAAACTACTCTATTGGAAAACAAAACCCAAATCTAAGGAAGAAACTAATAGAAGAGGTGATTTCCGGTCAAAAATGGCCAAAAAATCACCCCTTATCTCTAACGAACAAGGGCCTAAAAGAGAGAACAAAGGGAGTGGCGACTATGTCTTTTAAGAAACATCGCTTTGTCTCTAAAGACCTATTTGGTTCATGTTTTTGAAAATTGTTCTTAAGAATAATTTTTGAAAAGACGGAGAATACCATTTTATTCTTTGAAAAATGTTCTGCCATTTGAATTTAGTGTTTTTGTGTTTCCATAATGTAAAATGGCCAGAACTAAACTTTGTTTTCTGATGCTTTCCTTTATTTTCCTTGATTTTTAGAACAAAAACATTTTTAAAAACTATAACCAAATGAGCCCTGGCTAGTCCAACTTCAGTAAGCCACACTGTAATTGATGTCCTTATGTATCCTATGTATAGTAGTACATAATCAAATATTGTTTTTATTTTAAGAAACACCACTTTGTTTCTAAAGCATGTTTGATTCTTGTTTTTAAAAACAATTCTTAAGAATAGTTTTTTTGACCTAAAATCTTCCTATTCTCTTTCCCAGATTAATGTACCACTAAGTATAACATTAATTTTACACATTTATCCTAATGTAACATAAATATACCAAATGTGCACAGCATTGTGAAGAAAAGACCGACTCGATATTTTAGCATTATCAAGTCAGTGTTTAGTTTATAAAACTTATTCTCGATGGGAATCAAAGGATTACTCAAAGTTAGAAAGACTTAAAGAAGATAATAAAAACAAAAAATGGTTAGAAAAACCCCTTGTTACTTTTCTTATTTATATATCACAATGGACGATTCCATCGTTTATAGTTGAAAAGAAGAGTAACAAAGGGTTTTTCTAACCATTTTTTGTTTTTATTATCTTCTTTAAGTATTTCTAACTTTGAATTTTCTTGATTCCCATCTAGATAAGAAGTTTCATAAACTGGGCTATTTTTATAGTATGTCTCTTTAAAGTGGAATTCATCCTTTGTAATCAAGCATTACCAACCTTTAATAGCTCAATTACCCGAACCGTGAAAAAATACCAATTGAAGTGGAGGGTTTCTTCAAACAACAAGGAGTTGGATCAACTATTCAATCAAATGATATTGAGCATGTTTCCCATCTCTTCTTGAGAAACAAGTGGGCTATTTCTTTGCAATATTGTGCTCAATTTCATATGTGGCAATTCCGCTAAGATCTCTTTGTTCAAGTAACATATTCTAACAAATTAAAAGGATCTTCTTATCAATCCAAAGATCATTTCGATCCATTAGTAACGAGGATTCAAAATATCACATATCAATCAATCAAATAGAGATTTAACAACTAAAAGAAAGATCGATTATTTGGGATCCTGCCTTTCTTCAAATGGAACGAACAGAGATAGAGTAAGACGGATTCCTGAAATGCCTTTATGGATATTCCTCAATGTCAATGTCCTTGCTATTCACGGAATGTGAAAAGCAGATGATTATTCATTTTCTTCCTGAAGAAATTGAAGAATTTATTGGGAATCCTACAAGATCCATTCGTTCTTTTTTCTCTAATAAATGGTCAAAACTTCATATGGGTTTGAATCCTATTGAGAGGTCCACTAGAGATAATAAATTGTTGACGAAACAACAAGATGTTTCTTTTGCCCTTTCTAGGCAATCTAAAAATAAAGAAATTGTTAATATATTCAAGATAATTACGTATTTAAAAAATATCATCTCAATTCATCATATCCGGGATGTGATATGATTCTGAAGGATGAACTGGATATGGACAGTTCCAATAAGATTCCATTCTTGAGCAAAAATCCATTTTTTGATTTATTTCATCTATTCCATGACTGGAACAGGAGGGAGGGGGGGAGGAGGATACACGTTACACCACAATTTTGAATTAGAATAGAGATTGTAATAAATGGCAGATCAATTCACTCTATCAATAACCGAGTCAGATTTGGTATATCATAAGGGATTTTCTTTTCTATTGATTCCTACAAATTGGATAAAAAACAATTCTTGGATGAGGTATTTAACTCCAGGGATGAATCGAACAAGAAATCTTTATTGGTTCTACCTCCTAGTTTTTATGAAGAGAATGAATCTATTTATCGAAGTGAACTCCTGTGGAAATGATTTGGAAGATCCAAAGCAAAAAATAGTGGTATTTGCTAGCAAAAACATAATGGAGGCAGTCAATAAATATATATTGATCCGAAATCTAATTCAAATCCAATATAGCACTTATAGGTACATAAGAATTGTATTGAATAGATTCTTTTTAATGAATAGATCTGATCGCAATTTCGAATATGGAATTTAAAGGGATTAGTCACGTTTTCATGTTCCAATTGAACACTTTCCATTTTTTATTATTCTCAAATCAAAGGGGAAGATTATTCTTTTTACCAAAAAAATGCGAATCAAATCACAATCTTATAATAAGAACAAGAGATCTTTCTCGATAAATCCCTTTGCCCCTCATTCTTCGAGAATCGGAAAGATCCTTTTCAAGTTTGAATTTGCTTATTTGGAATCTGGGTTCTTCTACTTCATTTTTATTTACTTATTTATTATTTTGATTTCCCTCTCTTTTCTTTTTTTTATTCCCTTCCATCATTCCTTAAAGTCCCATAGGTTTGATTTTATAGAATTTGACCCTATTTTCTCATTGAGTAAAGGGTATGAAATAAATCAAATTGATTTTTTTGATCAAAAGTACTATGTGAAATCTTCGGTTTTTTCCTCTTCCTCTATCCCTATCCTATAGGTACAATGTTTAAATCAATAGAGAACCTTTTCTTCTGTATGAATCGACATTATTACATTCCAATTCCTTCTTGATACCTCCCAAGGAAAATCTAAGTGGATCCCAAAACTGATGGGTTAGTGTGAGTTTATCCATGCGCGTATGCACTCTTCGAATAGGAATCCATTTTCTTCTCGAAAGATCTGACTTTCATGCTTTAAGGTCTCCGAGATCCTATCACGTACCTATGTCAGGTTGAAGGGATATCTATAGACTGATCTATTGTGTAAAGCCTACGATAACAACGGAACCGAGGAAAGTATACGTAGTTTTCATTTGGTAAAGGAAAAATATGGTTTTCTACTTGATTATTTTTTGTAATCAAGAAAACTAGTTCGGGCCAAGACGTGTCATTCAAGTATCGACTCTTCTAGTTAAGAGGGGTCATAGAAAGAACATGTTCAAAATCACGATCAATTCCTTTTTCAAATCCTGCTGCAGCTACACGAGCCCTTCCTACATGCCACAAATGACCTACGAATAGGAAGAATCCTAGAACAAAATAAGAAATAGCTAACCAACTTCTAGGAGAGATATAATTGACTACATTGATCTCGGTAGCTACGCCACCCACAGAATTGAAAGAACCTAAAGAAGAATGAGTCATATATTATGCAGAACATCGTTCTTGCTAAGGTGGTATATCTTTTCAAACTTACTCAAGTCCAAACCATTGGGACTCTTAGAGGTTCTAACTGTGTGTGAGCACATGTGATCCCAAAACGCATAGCTTTCTCCTCCAAATGACTTCTCCTCAGGTCGTGAACGATTAGATAGCTACTTAAACCAGTAGGTCCTTGAGCGAATCCCACATTAGCCAAAAGACGTTGGTCTCTAACAAGAAAAGTAAATGCTTTAGCTTAAGACGCTTCTGGTCTAGGTGGCCAATAAAACTCACTAGGATAAGCAGTATTATTGAACCAGACAAAGCAACAAGCAATGAAACCAAAGACAGATAAAGCACCTAAATTATTAATGAACAAAAAAAGGAAATCAATTAGTTAATAAAACCAATGAATCGATTGGATTTGGGGCATTTAAGGAACATATCGAAAGAGGATTGGATTTGTTTAGACAATGTTTGGTTGGTAAATAAGGATAACTAAAAGAAAGGAAATCAATTAGTTATTCATCAAAGTTTCATTTATTCCATGACCATAACTAGATGAGGATATATAGCGCATAGACGTAGAACAAAAATTCGTTTATTTACATCAAGATTTCGAGGAGCCCATTCAAGACTCACTCGAAATATTACTCAACAGAAAATTAGAGCTTTGGTTTCGACTCATCGGGATAGAGATAGATAAAAGAGAGATTTTCATTATTTGTGGATCAGTCAGATAAATGCAGTAATTCATGAGAATAGGGCATCCTATAGTTATTGTAGATTTATACATGATTTGTATAAGAGCCAGTTACTTCTTAATCGTAAAATACTTACACAAATAGCTATATCCAATAGGAATTGTCTTTATATAATTTCCAATGAGATTATAAAATAAAGAGATTGTAAAGAATTCATCGAAATGATTTTATGATTTAAATAAATGGAGTTCCCTAGAGACTAAACTCCGGGAAGGTAGATTATAAATTAGTATGATATGATAAAGTCATCAAAATGAAGGAATATTTTCAAAATAAAGAAAGAATAAATAGCCTCAATCACGTTTCTATACCTCATTTGGGTTACACGTCTAGTGGAATTCTAAATGGTTTTTTTTTTTCACAAAAAAAAAAAGAGAATACATTTTGGTATTCTTTGAAAATTGTTTTTGTCATTTAAATTTAGTGTTTTTTTTTTAATTTTTTTTTTATGTTTTTCATGTTTTTAAGAACAGAAAAAATGGTAACAAAACATATGCTCTTTGTTTTCCTTGTTCTTCTTATTTTCCGAACAAAAATAGCTTTTCAAAAGTATAAAAAGCAAAGCACAATTCAACTTTGTGTGTTTCATGACTTTTCAATTGATGTCCATATGTGCTTTTCAATTGATGTCCTTATGTATCTTATAATCGTATTATTAATCAAATAAATATTGTTTTTTTTTTCGTTAATTCTGAATAATGAATAACAAATTCCTCAAAAAAAATATTTAAATAATAAGGAAATATATATTGCCTCCATTTTCATGAAAAATTTAATATAGTTTTTATATTCAAAGAATTCAAATTTATGATCAATCTAATATGTAAAGTGAACAGGGAACGTCTCAAGCACTACATTGGAGAGGAGCTAGCTTTCAGAGAAAGCATTCAATTGAAGGAGTAAAGCATGGAATCTTTGGTGTTACCCACCATCGAGATTCAACTTGGTCGAGCTAGAGACAATAAACTTAGCGCTTCTTGGGAGTCAACCTAAGCTTTGTGAGGATCCTCGTTCTGTTTTTTGATTTCATATTTTTTTGTTTTGATTTTGGTTAGTTCATTTTGTGATTTTGGATCCTCTGGAGATGCGATTTGTTTGAGTTTCAAAGTTTGAATAAGAATGCAAGAGTAGAGAAAAAAAATAGATTTGTTGGAAATTTGGAGAAAAATTGAAAAGGGGTAATGAGACATTGAAGGGTTAAACATATTTAAGAGAGTTTTGTAAGTGATAAAACAAGAATTTTAAGTATTGAGAGGGTGGCATGCAGTTTGAGGAAATGTTATGACAAAAAATAAAATTTTGGAGCTTAAATTAAGTAAACTTTATGTCATGTCTCGACGTGGATCTTCATGTTGTGACATGGATTGGTTCCTGTGAATGAGCACTTTCTGTCATGTCACGACATGGATCTCCATGTCACGGCATGGTCTAATTTTCCATGTCATGACATCAACTTCATTGATGTGGCGACATCAAAGCCACCCTGGTCATCACTTTCTGTCATATCGTGACACGACTACTTTTCATTTTGCGACATGAAAGCTTTTCTTTTGCTAAACTTTATGTCATTTTGTGACATGAACACTCTTCATGTCACGACATGACTTGAAATTTTTGAATAAAACAAATACGAACCCTCCATTTCTCATACCAAAACTGTATGTTCTTCTTCTTCACCCGAACACGCCTTTGCCTCCCCATCTTATTTGAAGTTCTAAACATCCATCCAACCTTACCAAACCTCACTCAACCTATTTCAAACCACTCCATATAACTTCAACTTGATTCGAACGTCCTCTACAAGTCCTAGAATGAAATCATGCTCCATAAAGAAGAATTTTTGACAGGATCTAGGTAAGGTTCAAAGTTGATCTGTTTGACTGTTTTTGGTTGGGGAACTATGGGTGCTTGGTTTGTGTTTAGTGAAGGATATTGTGAAGAGGACAAGGGCTGTTGAAGACAACAGTACAATACACCTGCTAAGTGTTTGAAGAAAGGACTAAGTGAAGGAAATGGCCCCAAATAAGTGAAAAACCGTGTAAAAGCATACTTCATCTCTTTTTCTGCCTTAGAATCCCAAGAAATTTATAACAAAGGCGACGGAGGATGATTATCAATTCCTTAGCCACACTCCATTTTTATTTGAGAGAGGCTTCACAAATGTGGCAATCAACTTTGCCAACTTACTACAAGGAAGACAAAGTTGGAACAAGCTTTGCAAGCACCCACCTCGGGGCGTAGTAATCGGCTGCAAGTAAGATTTCACACCAACTCGGGACAAGATCGGCCAACCCGTTATGGAGAGGTAAATGGGTGTCATTTATTGCAAGCACAATCAACAGAGTTTTTGGGCTGATAGATGGAGATAGTGAAGAATTTAAAGCACTATACATGGAGCCAAATTATGACAAGATCTTACAAGAGCTGACAGACGGAAGTGCAACATGGACTAGGAATGCCAATAAGGAGGTTGTCTTTCTCGAGGACAAGGCTTATGGAAGTATCCAAGGTGTGGTTTTATTTCGTATCTTTCAAGTTGGTGCCCTCCAAGCACCTTTCCATGGTTAGAAGAGAAAAGACACTTCTTACCTATGCCATTGTCAAAGGCTCTAAATTTAATGTGGGAAAGGTAATAGAAAACTCCATCTTGGAGTTAGCTTATCACAAGGCTATCACTCATATGTCCTTGATCACCAAATTATGCAAAGTATCAGAGGTACCAATAGGGGGAAAATGAAGAGAAATGCCTACTAATGCAACCAGTACATTACCTACAAAAGAAGACAACACGCTCGGCGAGGTGTAACATTCCAAGGAGTCATGGTTGTGAGAGTTGTTATACAAGAGAGCTAAGAGAATCAATGGGCGATAAAGCCTTAGACAGTGAGGAAGAAGAAGTTGAGAAAGAGCCACTACATGCTCATATTGATTCGATGGTTGAGTGAATGAGTGGCCTAGCCTTAGCGGCGTATGGGGAATTTGTGGACTACCAGGAGGGCAACTATCATCTACATAGGGACAATGCCCAGATATTTGCAAGGACGGAAGCACTAGCTCATAGACAAGAGCTTCAAGTTCAGAGAGAGGAAGCCAATATGCAGTATTTGGTGAGCTTGATGGCTTACTACCATGGTTCCTCCCCTTTATCAGTGGTGCCTCCAGTGTTTCCTCATCCATTCGAGTTCCCGACGTGGCCATCACCGACACCACTGGATCCTGACAATGATAGATCACAGAGTTTCTAAGGGCAGTTTTCCTTATCCCTTTCTTTTATACTATGGACAATATATTAACCTTAAGTTTGGGGGTATTAGGTATTTTGCCCATTTTTGGATATGATTTTTCTATCTCGCTATTTTTCTCTGAATTTTTATTGTGGATAATCTCTTTCTCCTCATATCCCTTCTTTAGACATACTTTGAATATCAACGTCGGGAAAATCTCCTTCTCATATCTCCCTTCTTGTGTGAAAACTTGAAACTCCGTTTTGGTTTGTTTTAGTTGTTTTGATTTGATATGTATGCTTTTGTTGATCATAATTTGCCATACCTTCATGCTTGGTAAGCTATTTTTGTGGATATAATTCTTGAGCGATAATGTATATCACTTGTTGTGCTTAAATGTTTCAAGAATATCAAGCCACAATTTAGTTGGTCAAATGTGATCTTAGTTGCATATGTCAAAAACCCATAAATTTTTTAAAATTTTAAACAATTTCAAGAAGTCATAAACTGTTTTGTTTTGTTTTGTTGAGTTGTCAGGTGGCAAAATTGTTAAGCTCGATGATGAAAATGATTGAATTGTTCTATTATATGAAGAAAACTAGAGATAGCTGAGCTTTAAAGAATAATAGGTTGACTATCAAGTTGTGAACTTAGCCATATGTCCTTATATTATGAAACACTAGTCACATTGCCCTTAGTGGTCAATGTTTCTTGGTTTAGGGAAGAATTACGTGATCATCATCTGTTGTGATCTCCTAAGACTCTAGAACATGTTCAAGTACCATTCGAGGCGAAATCCTAGGCAACACAATAATTAGGAGATGGTATAGGCCATCCTCGGATTGGTTGAGCCTTTTTAGCTAACCCTTTTATGCATAGATCCGTAGTCACCTAATTTGACCTTTACTAGCCATTTCCTTCCTAGAAAGCCAAGAGTAAACACCTTAACCCTCTTTGCTATATTCCTTTAGTCAAGTATCCTTGTTTACCTTGAACATTCTTGCTTCAATGCAATATTATATGAGAGAGCATGTTGTACGAATTGGGAGTTTGGGTGAAGAATTGTGCAAGAAATGAAACAAAAGGAGGTTAGGTGAAAAACAAAGAAAGAACAAGTTCATGAGGGTTAAGTTTAGCCTTGAAGTCTTTCTACCTTGAGTGATTAAGTCCGTAGGGGTGTTTTAATGCCTAATATCCCAAGACCAGCTGGTCTAGGAGTTGTTGACCTAAATCTCGTTACATAGGGTAGGTAGAAAGCTTAAGAAGGTTGGACATTGCATTACTCTACTTCTTGAATTCTATGAAAAAGAAAACATCTTGGTGTTCTTATAAAGTTGGTGAAAATGAAATAAGTTTGGGGAAATGCTATGTGAGAAAAAGATGCAAAAGATAAGTTTGGGGGAAGCTTAAGAGATTCAATGATGCAAGAAAGCAAAATGAGAAAGGATGATAGAGTTTTGGATGAAAAAGGCAATTTTGTGTGTCTTGGGTAAATATAAACCTAAATGACCTATTCAACTACCCATTGCCTAAGCCATATAAAGACCTATTTGATCCTATGAATTGTGAGTTGCCTACATTAGTGGAGAATGGTATGCCTAGCAAGCCTATGGAGTATTATGTACTCATAAGTCATGGAAACATGACGTGAGTAAGATATCTCCATTCAACTCTAGTTCTCCTAATTCCATCTAAACTGCAATTAACCACATTAAGGTAGGGCTTCACGTAGACTCATCAAAGAGTCATTGCCGTAAATCATGATCAATCTATTATATAAGAAGATCATTGACAGCCCAAAAAGTATATTTTGAGCCCTATTTATTGCAGGTTTTGAGCACTTTTGTGTACTAATAAGCGACTAACCTGGCCCATACATTAAGGTCCATGCTATTCTATTGATCGCATTTTATGGCTAATTTTGTAGTTTTTGCAAGCTATTTATGCCAAAATTGTTGAGTTGATCCAAGCACGAAGAATTCGAGTCGAACTCAGAATTGTAGATCAGAAATCAGAAGGAAAGAAGAGCAGAAGAGGCAAGGAAAATGAAGAAATGAAGAAAAATTTTGGCAGCCGGGCGAAGCGAGGGCAATTTTCGTGACCCGCTAAATTCGCAAGGTGCGAATTTGCCATTTCCTGTGCACTGTTCAAGTTTCCAACCAATGTCTATGTTTCCCCATGACTTTTGACTTCTTTGGTCACTCTTGGTTTTCTTCCGCTTTGTCCTCTGGTAATGAAGCTCACTTTTGGTTTTTGGCATTTTGGTATTATGGGTCAAGCAGAAACCCCCTAGACAAGCACCGTGGACAAGATCTCCTTCCATTAATAAAGCTTTTTTAGCGGGAAGCTAGCCTCCCGCCTCTTCTTCATTTTCCTCACTTTCTAGGTAGCCAAACACCGCTAAACACCCTCCGAGGATGAAAACTGGAGGATGAGTGGCTAGAACCTCTTTTCTCCTTGAAGAACAGTGGCTTTGTGGGGTGCAGATCCTAAGGCAGCTAAGGGTTCCATGCTCTTTCACATGCACTTACACCAAGTGCTTGTTTCCTCTAACTTTAGGGTTTCATCCCTCTGTTCTCGAACGGCCATTATTCGTGTTTTCAGGTTCATGACGCACATGATCCAATCGATCTCATTAGTTACTCGATACATCCATTGGAAGCGAGCTCAAGGAGACTTATTTTCCACTGTTTCAAGTGACCAATTCATGTTCGCTGAATACAAATTTTCAAAGGATAGTTACTTATGTTAGTTTTATAGCTAAATGAAGATTCGCCCGGGGAAATGACTATAGTCATCTTCCAATGAGAGGACACTGACTCAAGAACCCCCTAAAGGACCTTAACCCAAATCTAGTGTCACAATTTCAAGGAGACTCTTTAAATTTTATTTTAATTTTCAGTTTCAAACACCTCAACCCACTCGTTTTACTTAAAAACCTAAAATCCAAATCGAATCTGGGCCATTTTGGCCTTAATTGCAAAATCATTTGTGCGAAGAAAACCCATCCCTGTGTTCGACCCTAGAGCCACTATACTGCAGTAGCCATGCTACGACAGTAGGAGGAATTAGGTTTATAAATTTTGTTGATTCCGACATACCCTATTGTGACATGAATCAATCATGTCTCAAACTTTTCTTTGTATTGTTGAATAGTTCAAACCTTGAGGCAAATAAGCACAATTTGTTGTCACATTAATCTTAACAAGTTTTTGGAAAGTTTTATTTTGTTTTGTTTTGAACTTGGAGAATGTGTGATTTCTTTGCTCGAGGACAAGAAAAAAGGATAAGTTTTGGGGTATTTGTTAGGTGTGATGAAGGACTTTGACCCTGATTAACCTTACGAACCCGGTGACTCCTAAGACTCCAACTCGATATATAGAACTTTTCCTTAAAACCATCAATTAAAATCCGTGGAGGGAACCCCTTTACAGTCCTTAACATATCTTTAGAAGATAAGGCGGTAGCAAGTGCTAAATTTATTTTTTTCTCTTGTCATTTTTTTTCCAACACATAGAATTTTCGTAAAAATCGCCGTAGTTTCTCTGCTTTTTCACTTTCCAAATTTTCAAAACTTGATGAAAGTATTTAAAAAATTACTTATAAACTTAAATTTCACTTATATTAGACTCTCGTCCATAACTCCAATCAAACACAATAGGACATACATATACATTTATTTACTTCAAATCATCAAACATTCAAACCTTCTTCTATTCCAGACACATTTTTATCAAAAGATCAGCTCGAGCCGTAGCTTAAGCCGACCGCCATACCTGTCTACTGAGGATCAAAGCCCACGTAGTTCCTTTTCAAAATATATACATATATACATATATACATGACAAACATTTAATATATACAATATGCACAATATATATACACAATGCATCATTGTGCGCCGTCACGGTTCGACTTTACCCGCAGTGGACAGCCCTACCCACAAGAATTGCCCGCTCTGAAAGTCGGTTTCTGAAACATATCGGCAAAGAATGAGCTTAAAGGAGCTCAAGTGAGCGCATTTTTAATGATAATAATTCAAAGTAATAAATACTTATACAATTAAAAATCAATTATATAGCTTCAACCTCTTCTTTCTTTATTTCTTTCTTTCCGATGAAAAACCTGTGGGATAAACACTAAATGCTTCGTATCGACGCGAGGATACCTTGATTCTACTATAATCATCGGTTACGCCGCTGGAGAAAACTCCACGCTTGCATAGGGTTCTAGTCATAGCACTATCACGTGTAAGGATATTACTCAAACACCTATTTCCCTCCTCGTTAGTAACCTATAATTTTACCCCTAAATCCTTACACGCTAAAGTAATTTCTACCGATATCACTATAACAACATATAGGTTGTGGTAACCATAAGTAAAACCTTTCTTCAAAAATACATTTCTAAATCCATTTAAACACTTTACTTATTATTTATACATTTATACCTTTACACATTTTAAACTTCCATAATATTTCCAACACATGCATACATATATAATTTAATATAAATATATATATCGATTACAAAGATAAAAACATTTCCATGTTCTTAACATTTATATAAATACTGATTAAATTTAGGTTTAACATTAAACCATTCACTTTAAAACTCAATTTTTCAAAATATCATTTTACACTCACCGTTCACCGCTCAATCCCGCTTGCTTCCCCGTCGAATTCTGCTTTCCGTCATAGTCTTTTCACTTTTTCAAGAGAAAACCACAACTACACATTAACCATAACTTCCATTTAATCCACCATACACACTCATTTTCACCCAACCATACATCACATTCACTTTAATCCCATTGAACCACACTTCAAAATACGCACTAAGGAAATGACCAAAATAATTCTTTACTTTTACAACATGATCTTAATGCCCCCAATTCAAATCCTTTCTTTTCTAACCAATTCCAATGCATTTCTAGAGTTAAGATTCAATTCAAACACATGGAAATTACCAAACCACTCTCTTAACCCCTCTCATTTCCCCTTTTGGCCGAAATATGCACAAGCCATATTCAAATTTGTTCTTTCATTTTCTTCATTCTAATCACTCCAATCTAATGCCTTATACCTCAATTTCACTAATCCCTAACCAATTTCAACATATCACACAAATGCACTATCAAACCCTAACCATCACTCACTTTATTTTTTTCAAACCCTAACCTAATCCATTTCTTTCATTTTATGCATCAAAATCACATCATGATTCAACCTTAAATACAAATCTAACATCCATACAAGAAAATCAAGGCATTATATAGAAAACATAAAACTAACTTTCCACCATTAGAACTCTACTTGTTTCTTGAGTTTTTTCTTGGCTTTTCTTCATACCACTGAGATCACTGAGTTTGAATTTGTGAAGAAAATCATCTCATACTCTCGCCCTGCTAATTTTTCTTCTTCCTTCTCTTTTCTTTCCTTTCTTTTCTCTTTCTTCTCTCTTTCTCTCAAGGGCTCAGCCTCCCTTTTGAGCAACTTTAAATCTCTAATTTAGATTTGACTCACACTTGCCAAAATTGCCCTTGAACCAAATAATCTCATTTGTCCATTCTCATGAGTCACTAACCCTAACTTAAAAAATTTTGATTGGGCTCTTGCAGCCTGCCCTATTGGTCCATTCTCATGAGATATTTTAATCATAACTTAGCCATTAAGAAAGGTTTGAATTGGCTCAACAAGAAAATATCTCACTTATACTTATTTTCACCTTATAATCGCTTTTATACCGACAAATTCAAAAATATTTCCATGGTCGTTTAAACTTCAAATTGACAATGGAATATTCGAATGAACCTTCATGCTGGATTCTGTGCTCAAATCACCAAAATCAGATTAAAATCATTAAATCTAAATTCGACACAACAGACATCCGACCATGCCTAATCATCGGAAACTATCCAAACTGACTGGGCTTATCGTTAGACTCTATGATTAAATTCCGGATATTTTCGTATTATCGCCCAATTTCGAAAAATTTCAAATACAGTTCAATTTCAAATTCGAAAAATCACTATTCACTTAAATCTCCACCCTCTTCTAAACATCGGGCTCAAAGTCATAGAACTAAAATTCTCTAAAATTCCTCCCCGAAAACCCCTCTATCCCGATATAATAAGAATAATTACTATTCCTTAGGCATCCAAAGGAAAATTTTCAAAATTTCACTTTATGCTCAAAATGATCCGTTGTCTAAATTCTAATCTACCTCGCTTCTAATAATAACCTCTAATCGCCTAACAACTACCATTATAACATTCAATAAGGTTGGGGTTTTACATGTGAATTATACTTGGTTCTAAGCATTCATTTCATACATTTAAGGAGTTCTTCATGCTAAATTCACACCTATATAGCTCAATTGCAGGTAAATCCTCTCTTTACCTTGGTTTTGCAGAAAATTAAGAAAACCCGAGCAAAGGAAGTGATGAATCTAAAACTCATCTATTTTTAAGCCCATTTTTCATGCATATTTAAGGCTTAAAAGTTCAATTTAATGTAAAATTATCGAGTCTTCACCTAGATTTATGTTTTTTCAGGAAATTAAGGAAAAGAAACAGAAATCAGTAGAAAAGAAGCAAAAATCAGCCTTGTGTAGCAAAGGCAACAATGTCGCGACATTGATTGAAGAATGTCGTGACATCGGATTTTCAATGTCGCGACCTTGTGTGGAAAATGTTTTGACATGACTTCAATGTTGCGACATCAGTTGAAGTGGGTAGAACAGAAATTACCAATGTTGCGACATCGTTACGACATCAACTACGATATCACACTAGATTGTAGCACTCAAGGGCAATGTTGCGACATTGTGAACGATAGCCTTCATCAAAGAAGCGACATCAACACTAATGCTCATTTACATCGGCGTTGCAATGCTGCGATATCGGAAGGCCCAAACACCAAAGATCTGCGCCACATCGTCGTCGCCACATCACAACTCAATGCGTTGGCGGACATCAAACGAAGCGCCTAAAGTTAAAGCTGCCACCAACAACGTCACAACATTGACATCAAGACTCAGAATATCAACTCAATGTCACTATAGCAGGTAGAAATGTTGTGACATCGGCTGAAACGATAACTGAATATGCAATGTCACGACATTAAAGAGAAATGTCGCGACATCAGAGTTCAATAATATTGAGGCAATGTTGCGACACCAGAATCAATCCATGACATTGCATCTCCGATGTCACAACATTGCCATGACATTTCCTAGTAACTCAGAATGCAGAATTGCCACAACAGATTTTTGATGTTGCGACACCAGATTCGATCCACGACATAGCAGTTCTGATGTTGCGACATCGCCACGACATTAACCATGACATCAATGACTAGGGCTTTTTGAAGTTCGTGATTTTTGCCTCATTTTTAAGGTCCAATGTCTAAAGCCTATAAATAGAAATTTCTAGGGAGGAGTGCATAACTTTTCAACTGTTTTTCATCTAGTTTTGTGTTTTTTGGAGGAGCTGAATTCTCATTATATATATTTTCTTTTTATTTTTAGTTTTATTTAGATTTATTTTTCTTTCTTTTAGGATTAGAGTAGTAGATATGAGTTGAGATTCCCACTGGGATTGATTGTAAATCAAGCTTCATTTCATTTCAAATCCCTAATGAATCTGGAAATCTTTATGGAATTCATTTTATTTCAGTTTTGATTACAATTTCAATGAATTTGTTTGATCAACTAGTCATTGCTATTTGTAATTCAGTAATGGAAGGCTAAGCTCCCTCTGGGAAGAACCTATTGTTTTGATTGTTATTTGTAGTATCTTAATGTTGTTTTGGGAATGAAATTGGAGTGATTTAATTGGTATTGCTCTTACATTGAGTTGTTCTGAATAAAAGTGTTTTATACCCAAAAAGAGCTGTATCTATATTCTAATTTCCAAGATCCCCCTGAGTGACACAAGGATGGACGACCTGAGAGCAAAGAGCAATCACTTGGGGGTATATTATATTGATATTCATAGGACTAATGCACTCAAAAGATCACTTTGATACATCACTAGTGATGTTCTAACCTCTGACTTCAAGGTTCCCTCCTAGGTGCCAGCAGGAGTGTGTTCCCGAGGCATAAGAGTGCCACAATCTATCACGCTTTAATCCTTAGAGGTTTCACTAATTTGCAAATAATCTCAACCTGTTTGCTAAGATTCTAACTGGCCGAGGAGAGTATTTTAGTCAAATTGATGGTTGAGGTACCAATTGTATTGGACAAGGCTTGCATTATCTTGTCTATGACGGCAAGTAGTTTCTAGTCCTAAGAGATGCATATAAGCAATCGAAGGAAAAATAGTCGATCTTAAAGAGAAATAAGTCCTACAAGTAGCCTCGGGACCCATGGACCTCGGCTCAGAATATGGTCATCTAGAGAGGAAATGTGTAGTGTCGGAGGCACTCCAAGGCTACACTAACCTAGTCTTGGACAATTTCAGAGTTCATGCCCTTAATTATATATTCTTAGGAACTTTGCAAATTGATAATCATAACACTGATTTCATTCTCAGTGTTATTTCAGTTCAATGAACTCTCTAATCCATGTATTTTAGATTTCTTTTTCATTACAAAATAGTATTTTGAAAAGACTTTTTTCAATGTATTTTAAATCTCCTTTGGAAATTAGAGGTTCAAATGGTATTGATCTTGAGTAGTAGGGGTAGTTGATTTTTCGATTTTCTAATCAATCCTCGTGGGAATGATATCCAGATATATTTAGTACACTTTATTACTTGTATGACCTATACACTTGTAGTGATTTAGACCAAAACCAATTTTAATTGCAAATTATTACATCGGCAGAAAATAGTTTTTATATATTTAGTTAAACAATTTCGCATTAATGCCGATCGAAAGTATAATCTTGGGGCGGTAGAGTAAATTTGGTTAGTTTAGATAACTTTTGGTCTATGTAAAATTAGACAATCAAGTTTTTGATGCCGCTGTCGGAATGAAGCAGAAATTCAGTGATCAACATTCTCGCTAAAAGCAGTTGCTAATTTGGACATTTTATCTTTCATAAAAATTTGTAGAAAAATTTTCAAAAATAGTTTTAACTAGCTAATTTAGCTACTGATCTCCTATATGAGCTTAGCATAATATATTTCATTTGTTTACTGATCTCACTTGGATCTCAATGTATCTTCATTTAAGGTAGTTCTTACATGTATAGAAGATCAGAAGCAGAACGACTACCATTAGATACTGAGTTGGAAAGAACACTGAGAAACCTGAAGAAAGTGAAAATTATTGAAGCCCTAATCATGGTAGAGCAGAGAGAAACACATCAGAATATCCTAATTATTACAGTTGAAAGACCTTAGAGATAGAGAACTATGGAAGATTTTTGGAGACCTATCATCAAAGATGAGTATTCTACAGTCAAGCAGCCTACAATAGAAGCAAATAACTTTGAGCTAAACCCTACACTCATTACTTACGGTTTAGTTAACATTCTTAAGACATTAGGGCATCCTAGTGAGGATCCCAATGAACACTTGGGGAGGTTCTTGAGTATGGGAAATATTGTGAAGCTGAATGGGGTCAACATAGATTTTATTAAGTTACAACTACTCCCATTCTCATTGAGGGATCTTGCAGCTACTTGGTTTGAGTCTCTACCTTATGGATCAGTGAAAACATGGGATGGGCTGGTTGAAGCTTACCTGAGCAGATTCTTCCCTCCAGCTCTCACTTCATAGAGGATGTGAGAAATTATATCCTTTAAGCAGAAAAAAGACAAATCTCTCTTCAATGCTTATGAACGATACAAACAACTACTGAGAAGATGCTCAATGCATGGCATTGAGCAAATGACACAGATGGACATCTTCTATCATGCCATGAATTACACATCAAAAGGTATCAATGATGCAACTTGTTGTGGTGCATTCAAGAGGAAGAGTACTAAAGAGGCCAATCAACTCATAGAAGATCTGGCTAAAACCAATTATAAAGCTCCATCTAAGACTTTATGGGGTAGTAGAATGAGAGGAGGTGCATTTGAGTCGAATAGATGTCAAGAATCAAAAGTCGATACACTAATGAGAAAGATGGGTCATCAAGAAAGAAGAGTTCATTCGACACATGAAGTAAGAACTGTGGAAAGAGGTGAGCAGAAGTGCATAGTTGATGAGGGACTTGCTCATGAGGGTCCCTATCAGGTGGAGAAAGCTTAGTATGTGAGTAGCAATAGAAGCTACAACTTCAAGCCCAACAATAACCTTCCAACCCACTACACACTTGCCTTGAGAAACCATGAGAACTTTTCTTATGGAAGTGGAGTGCAGTAAGGTCCAAGACCAGTGCAGAACTTTCAACAGCAGTATGCTCCACAAGGTTTCCAAGGGCAACAACAACAAGGCAGCCAAAGAATTGAAAACAGGGCCAAAGGAGGTCCTAGTCTTTTGAGGATCAGATGTTGGGCTTCATGGGTGAGAACAAGAGACTGTTGAATATACATAAGCAGAACCATTCTAGGCAAACACAAATATGTTTTAGGCTAACACTAATGCATCTCTGAAAAAATTGGAGACTCATGTAAAGTAGTTGGCTGTTAGACTAAAACTGTATATATATAAATTTATAACACTATCACCAAAGGACTATTATCTAATTCCCAGCAATGGCGCCAAAAACTTGCTAGGACCAAAAAGTGCATGTGAAGTTATGGCTTAGCCACCAAAGGCCTATTATCTAATCCCAAGCAACAATGCCAAAAACTTGTTAAGACTATCAGGTGTATATAAACGTATTTAATCATTTTCTCAATGATGTATTCATGAAAATATGAGTCGGGTCCCGACATCGCAAGTGCAATGTCGTGGCAAGTAATAAGTGTAAAAGTGATATTTAAAGTCCAGATTGCTCCCACGAGGATGGATGATAAATCACAAAGACTAACTACCCGAATTACTCAAGATCATTACTATTTGAACTCCACCGCTATGATGGTTAAGGACAAAATCTTTAATCTTAATTGAATTTATTTATTTTTTCATAAAAAAAAATACCATCGAATATGAAATTGGGTTTGAGAATTCACTGCGAGATAAAATCTGAATTAGATCAATGATTAATAATCATTTTCGCACTATAGTGGATTCCTAGTCAAATTTATAAGTTGAAAAAACTCAGCTTGTCAAAGATGCAAAGTAAGATAGCCTGATTTCTCCCTTAACCATATTTTTCACTGACTAGAGGTTAATGTTCATTTTTTATTCATCAACTTATCCAACTACTTGTAAGATCGAACCCTCTTTCTTAGATTCAAGTATTTTTCCATTTCATTACTTCATACCTAAAGCTTAGGACTGGGAAATTCTTACTCCCATAGACAGGATAGTGCAAGCCTTTCCCGATTTGATTGACACCTCATCCTACATTTCTGATTAAAATTTCCATCTCCTTGATTAGATTCTTGCTAACACGGGATCTGGAGCAAGTAGTCAGAAAGAGGAGAGACCTCTGATTGATTAAACTGATACTTCATTCAACTATCCTCATTTATGAGTGAGTTGGTGATCTATCTGAGTAACCCCTCAAAGTTCATTAGTTCCATGGTATTAGTCTATCATACCCACAAAGAACTACTCTAAGCTCTCAGGATTCTCCATCTCTGTGTCACGCAGAGGGCCTCTTGGAAATCAAAGCAAGATACAACACCTTGCTTGGGTACACGGTACTAACACTAGGAAGAGTTAAATTTAAGAATAATACAAATCAAATAAAATCAAGAATCCTAGCTAAAGCATTCTTTTGCTTAGTACTTAAAAATGACTATAATCAAAGACCCATTTCCAGTGAGCTTAACTTTTCAAAACTGGTTCACTCATGTTAGCGACTAACTGATCATGAAAATTCACTGAAATCATGAACGAATTAAAAGAAATGAACTTCAGAAATTTTCCATTATTCATTTAAATCAAACAGTAATGGAAAAGATGGAATTTATAAAGAAATACCACCAAGATACACTTCGCATAAATTCCCAACCGTAAAAATCTAAAAGAAATGAAACCAAAAGCTTCACCGAAATTAAATCTACAAAAAATGGAAAATAAAATAAAAGAAAAAAAATAAAACTATACAAGAGTTCCAATCACCTAAAGAAGCCTTGAATGGCTGAATACGCGCGCCCTAGGATTTGTTTATTTATAGACTTTCCATTGTTGGGCCTCACTTCATTAATTGTATTGTGGATTCCCAAAGTTTGGCCCAAATTGGTCGCTTTGTTGTGACATTAGCACCATGCCTGCGACATACCTTAAGTCCTTGGCTGCCAGTCTCTCTCACGTAGCTTGCAATCTTCACACGCACTTTATTTACAGCCACTGAGTTGGGTCACCACTGCACTCGATAATGTCGCTATAGAACTATGGTGTAGCAATCTTATTTGTGTCGCAAAATGATTACCTTGTGTCACGACACAAAACTGCTTGCAAACAAATTTTCTCTTATGTCCTCCGAATTTCTGGGGATCCTATCGCGCATACTCTTCCCTAACTTATTACAAACATTTTTCCTCTTTTAACCTATCTACTCTATCGTGACAAATATCTCTTTGATTCCTAAGTTGTTTTTGTTGTGACAAAAAAATTAATGGTCGTGCAGAAATTGTTCTCTTGTTCTTAGTTGCTTGTCGAAATGCTATTTAACATAGAAATCCTTATTGCAACACAATCGCTTCGCTCATCTCGCTTCTTTCATTACACTGCGGATCGAATTTCATTCTCGTCACATAATACTTTCATCCTTCCATAGCTTTTATTGTCGTGACATAAAATTTCTATGTCGCTACATACTTCTTCGTAGTCGACTTGTTGGGGGAGAACTTTGTCGCAACATAAAAACTCTGATCTTAGCCGACCAGGTTGCCTTCATATTTTCTTCGTCATGTACATAACTATCTCTTGTTGTGACAGAGTTAATCCATTAGTCTTCAACTTTTATGTTGTGACATAGGACATAATGTCGCGACACAATTCCTTCACCATTTACCTTAAGTATGTCGCGACAAAGTTCAGGGTTGTCGTGACGGCTTTCTTCTAAATCTTCTTCAAATATGTCAGGATTAAAATCCTATGTCGACCGAGGAAGCTCTTTTTCACTTTGAGTTCTCGACTATCCTTATTTCAAAATGGAGTTGTCAGTCAGGATATAGTTTCTTTGGTTTGCTTGCATTTGTGTTGTGACATAGAAAAATTAGGTTGCGACCAAAATTGTTGCTTTTTTAGCTTTTTGCTTCTTTTATGCTGGGATCCTCTCATTTTTCAATAATTGCCTATAAAACACAAAGTTGATGAATATTCCATATTTTGGGATAAAAATAGATCTTAAACTGTTAAAAACATGCCAAAAAAATGGATTAAAAATAAATGAGTTTTAGACTCATCAAATCCTCCCAAACTTAAAGTTTTGCTTGTCCCCAAGCAAAGAAAAGAAAATTTTGTTTGTTCTTAAACAATTTAACTTTTATTTTTAAGGACATTTTTCTGTTTAAAGCTTAGATTGGGCAGGAACAAAGGTCGCTGTGTGTCTATTCCTAAACATGTTTCCAATCATAATGAGGAAGATTTCAATTGTCTACCGAATAAACAAATAATTCAATAGGTGTAAACAATTTAATTATTATCTTGATTTCTGAGTGTGTGTTGGTCTTCACTCTCTTCCTTGGCATATTAGTGACTCTTCTGGGATAATACTCAATTGGCATTCTATCTTTCATTCTTACAATCCAATATGCTTGTTTGTCATAGTAATCTCCACTAATGTAGGCATGTTACCACCTTCAGGATCAAATAGGCCTTCGTGCTTCAATGTCTCGGGCTTAGGTAATCAAGTAGATAATGACAATTTTAGCTCGCCACCTTATTCTTGACATCTTACACTTTGCCTTTTGATATCCTTGATTTCTCTTGATTGTGATTTTCTAACCTTCCCAATAGTTTAGCGATCTCTTGCATATTCTTCAAAAGATGGTATCTTTTCTCTTTCATTGTTCACACCCGTAGTTTTCAACTTTTTCCTCCTCATTTTGTAGTTTTTCACTTTCATTTCTCATCAAGTTTCTTGGAATGGTGCAATGTTGTTCCTTTAAGCTTCTACCACAATCTACCTAACTTTCGTAACTCCCATACCATACTGGCATGGGTACTAGGTGTTGAACACCCCTAAGAACGTAATTGTTCAAGGGAGGAAGGCTACAATACCAACTCATTCCTCTTGATGTTTTTTTCTTTCTTCACAACTTCTTTCATCACTCTCTTTATCTCTTATGATCTCTATGCACTTTTCTTTCTCAACCCATTTGCTCATTTTCTACATCTCAAGATGATAGTTCCCCCCTATACTCTGTCCCTTCTCACATTGGTGTTCTTGTCTTGTAATCCGGCAAATATGGTTCTTTACTCTGTAAGATTAGATGTAAGGAAGGGATTGGGCTTCTTCATTGCTAGTTGATAATGATATTCGCTTTAAGCTCAACAGAATTGTGTATATGCTTGGCGCAGATCATGTGGTAGGATTTGAAAGGCTCAACCCTCCTAAGATTACCTGCAACCAGTCTATTATGTACTGCCCAGATCACCTGAAAATACCTCATAATGTCTTTCCGTGATATCGAGCCTTTACCGTGATTGATCCTAGAAGATGTCTTAATCTTGGCACAATTCTTCCAGAGTTACTATCACTACGTAAAGTTATCGTGATTTTATGATCACACCGCTTACATCAAAATGTAATTATAAAGTTTTATCTGCTCCATCAATTTAGTAAAACCTTCCTTATTCTTGAAATTATCACATTTATTCAAATCTTACAATTATCCATTTCTATTCATTTCATCCTACTACAATGCATCTATCAATGGTTTGTTCGCTTTTGGGGATTTGTTGTCAGGTTGTTTTAAATCAAGCGCAAGAAGTTCATTCTACCATGCATTCACTTCAAACAATCCAACACAACCACAATTTCATCAAGTCGTTTCAACCAAACATGCTGCAGCTATTAGACAATTTGATTTAGGTGGTTGCTTTCTTCTTTATTCAACTAAGTAATTATCAATCATGAAACAAAGAAAATTAAGCAAAACAACACCAAACAATTAAAAACACAAATGAACACATAAATTGCAAAGAATTCTTTATTTTATTGATTATTTTGATGAATGGACATTTAGTATAGAGACTATGGGAGTGAGACGGAATAAAGAGGGTGAGCTGGCTTTTTTCTATCATGCTTTACGGGAAGTAGAAGACTGGTCAGTTTATATGTAGCCGTAGAAGGTGAAAACCTCAGTGAATTGACTGCCGCCTTGGTTTTATCGCTTCTCCACTTCTTGTTCAAGATAAACCACCCATTGTTAGGCTAATTGCTTGATCACCTATTTTGTCTCTCGCCAATAAAATTCAAGGCCCTCAAATTTCTGTAGAGTACAAATTCTTTGATCGCATTTTTGTTGATCATATCCAAAGCTTGTCAGCACTTTTCCTTATAGCTCAGTGGTGCCTCCAATTCCTTTGTCCATTTTTTCGACAAAACTCCCTGATTTCTAATAGTTCCTTATATGCATACCCAAAGGTTATCCGCTTTACGCAAAGATGTTCTTCCATAGCATCCTTTCATTTCTCATGCCATTTTGAATAGCTCACTTTTCTTTAATATCAAAGAATGTATCTTCTTGCCTTAGTTCCCAGACCGAGCCTTGTTCCCTTTGTTCCTATCTACTTCTCTATTCCTCATCTCTCTGCTTAAGGGCCTCTTCAAAATTCTGGTCCCTTCTTCTCAACTCAGCCTCTATGTACTCATCTTTGAGTTGCGCTGAGTTTCAAACTGGTTTGTCCCCCACTTCCATTCCTTCTTGCCTCATGCGGCATTACATTTCAAGGATCGAGTTGCACCTCAGGAGGTTCAAAGCCTCAAGACGCTTCGACAATGGGTCTCACCTCGTTGAGAAGGGTAGATCATTTGACTTCTCGCCTTTGTGGAAGCTTAGGATTTTCACCTTCAGTCAGAAGGCCGCTGCACTCGCTCGGTTCTATTCCTCTTGGAATCTTCCACCCTACTTCCTTTGCTCAGGCTTAGTCTCTTTGTGGATTCTAGTGAGTGCTTCAAGGGAGATGTTTTAGGCGCTTCTTATTCTTCCCAGTCTCCTTAGACACCACCCAAAATACATAGTCTCGATATCACCCGGTGTGGATTAACTCCTTTGTATCCTCCTTCTCAGAATAGCTTATGATTGAGTTTTCAACCAACTAACTTTACACTTTAAAATTGTATCCTCTCGAGGATGGGCATGGGGAAAGAAACTGCCTCTTATCTCGACTATGCATAAATGTTGTTGGAGGGTAGAATGACCTAACTTAAGAAGTAAACCAAACCCTTTGCTTTGTTCAGTCAACGCACTCTGCGATGATTCATGTGGGTTCTTCCTGTGGCATTCACCTTTCCTTGCCATCACGCCAGATCGGCACCTGGAAGAGGGTGCTTCAACTAGCCTTTGGAATTTGTGACCCATCCCTTCCTTTCCTTAAGATTGAATGTTTGCTCTATATGCTCTCTACTGTAGGATACCCATCTCCTCTCGGGCATAAATCGTATTGGTCTCTTAGCCTTCACCCATGTTAGCAGAACCCTTTAAACTACAATATCATATGAACCCAGAGCTTTAGCTGTAGAAAAGATACCATCCTTTGCTTTCTATTAGTTCTTAGAAGGGGGAGATCCACTTGCTAAAACCTCTCTCCCCAATGAAGTCTCTATGTTGCAGTTTATCTCTCCAAGCAATATAAGCCATGTCAGAGACCCAGTCGCTAGCCTTTTGTTCACCGATCTCTGTTTCTTCATTTCCTTTTCCTTTCAGATTCTTCCACCCATCCGCTAGGATAAGCCCTCTCCTCGCCTGTCTACACCACCGTCCCAGGGCTTCGAATCGTATGATCTTCCAACTCTGCATACTCCTCCATGATTTCGTTTAGGTTTGGAATCAGGATTGTGGGCTCTTACATTGCAGAGATTGGTCAGAGGATTCAGAACGAAATAAGAGAATTGGTGAGAAGCAATGAAGGTTCGATTATGATGAGGTAGATGACTCTTCTTCGAACTTTACTATTTATAGGCCAAGAATTGTGTGCTTCTTTAATTGTCGCGACAAATTTTTTATCCTAAGTTATGCCCTTTTTTTAAATTTATGTCATGACATAGGGAAACAATGTCGCAACATAAAATTTCACGACCTTTATCATAGCTTTCTTGTCGCGACAAAGATAAATCTTCATACGGACATAAATTTAAGGCTCGCTGTTGTTTGGTCTAGATAGAAAATATGTTGCAATACAAAACTTACCAGTCTTCATTTTAGCATTTACCTGACACACAAAAGAAAGCATGTCGTGACATAAACAATGTTGCTTCAAAGTTCAGTTATTGTTGCGACATAACTTATTTTGTCATGACATAATTCTATTATGCTTCAAAAATTTTCACATTTTCATACTTTTAACCATTAACCCTAATCAATCATCATTCATCATACTTGTGAAAACACATATTAAACATCAAAGAACCTCAATTCAAGTATGAACAACAAATCTCTTTCTAACGTCAACATCATGAATCAAAATATTCAACAAGGCACTCAAGCAATTGGCATCAAACTCCCCCAAACTTTAGATATGCATTATCATCAAAAAATAAGTTTAGGGAATTAGAAATACTCCCCCTTTTAGTTATTTACTGCCTATTTCAGTTTGAGATACTCTGCTTTCTAATAACCTCCAATTCTAATTCATGTTCCTGAAAAAAAAAAAAAAATTCAGCAAATTATCAAATCACATAAATATACTTCTAACCATTTAAAACTAAAACCTTAAATTTATAACAGTAATAATCAATAATCAAACTATCCAAATTAACTTATGCTTAGGTTGCCTCCAAAGAGGGTGCTCAGTTTAATGTCCTTAGCTAGACATTTACTGTAAACTGTCTTCTTTTTAGCAAAACTCTTTTCCCTTTTTATGGATCTACTTCATTTATGCTTCCTCCAAGGTAGTGCTTCAGCTCTCTAGCACTTATTTATCATTTTAACTTCACTTCCGCATTCATCTTCAATTATTATCTAAAGGGTGTAACTGTTATCACTATGTATGACCACTATCTTGATTTCACTTCGAAATAATTTCTGAGCTTGAGTCAGATAAGAGAATCCTGCTCTCCGCTTGAATTCTCATTCTCAGATCTTTGATCATGCCACCTCTTGGTCTTTTCTTTGTAGATTTTGGCATTGTCACAATCTTTATTTCTCAGCTCTTCCAATTCATTCATTTGGAGTAGTCTCTTTTTCCTTTCATAGCCTTGAAACTCACAATCTCGCCACGATCCACATCGCTTGTATTCCAAATCTAAAGGGAGATGACAAGGTTTTCCAAATACAATTCCCATGGGGACATTCCAATGGGAGTTTTGTGTTAAATTCTATGCTCACAAAGGCATCATTTAGCTTTATAGACCAGCCTTTTCGCTTGTATTAATCAAGTTTTCTTCCGTAATCTTTTATCTCCCTATTGGAAAATTTTAGCTTGCCCATTTGATCGACGGTGATAAGCCAATCCCATTTCATATGTTTGATTCCGTTATTTGCTCATGAGTTTTCGTAAAGACTTTATTTGTAAATGGCTTCCTATCACTCGGGCGATGGTTTTTGGGTGCTCAAATCGCTTCAAGATATTTCTTTGTAAGCAACTACCACGTTATGACATCATTGCTGGGACAAGAGCTCCACCCATTTGATACACATAATCCTCAGCTACGAGAATGTATATATTACCAAATGATGTGAGGGAAGGGTCCCATGAAGCTCATTCCCCCAAACATAAAAATTTGCAATTCACCAAAATTCCTTGTAGGGCATTTCATTTTTCGCTTATGTCGCCTATACTGACAAGCATCACAATGTTTTACCCATTCTGTAACAATCTTTTGAATGCGAGGTCAATAAAAACCTTATTGGAGAATTTTTTTTGGGCAGTCTTGTCTCATACAAAGTGTCCTCCATATGGTGATGCATGACATTTCTCCACAATACCACCTTGTTATGTTTTTGGAACACATCTCCTTATGATCATATATGCTCCTCTTCTATATAGTAGTATGTCATCCCAGATATAAAATCTACAATTTGTTCTCAATTTTTTTCTCTGTTGGTAGCTAAATTCAGGTGGCGTCACTCCACAAGCTAAATAATTGACAATATCAGCATACCGGGGTGTTTGAACTAACAAAGATAAATAAATACCATCGTGAAATTTTTCTCGCTATTTCCGCTTTCTTTTTCTTTCCAAAGACTACTTCCAATCTAGACAATTGATCCGCTATCACATTGTCATTACTCTTCTTATCTTTGATCTCCGCATCAAACTCCCGTAGCAAGAATACCCATCCGACGCCTTGGTCTGGGCCTCCTTCTTTGTCATTAGATATTTATCAGTAAAGATGATTAGCAGGTATTATGTCAACACGATCCCAATTTATAAGGCCTAAATTTCTCACAAGCAAACACCATTGCCAAAGATCTCATTTTTGTGGTGGAGAATTTTCAGGCTCTCATTAAAGGTTTTAAGGTATAGTATATGGCCTTGAATATCTTTTCGCCATTCTAATACAATTCCCATTGCATAATCACTGGCATCACACATAATCTCAAATTCATTGTTCTAGTCAAGTGTTAACATGATGGGAGCTGTCACTAATCTGGATTTAATCTCATCAAATGCAGATTTGCATGATTCATCAAAATCAAAATTTGCATATTTTTCCAATAGTTTACACAATGGACTGGAGATTTTTGAGAAGTCCTTTATGAATCTTGTATAAAAACTAGCATGTCCAAGGAAGCTTCTTATCCCCTTGACTGTTGTAGGTGGCCTGAGAGTTTTTATAACATCAACTTTGCTGGGTCTATTTCAATCCAAACATAAATCTCAGGTCCTAAAAAGCAATACCTTCTATCATAAAATGGCATTTCTCCCAATTCAAAGCTAGATTTTGTCTCTACACCTCCTAAGTATTGTTTCTAGATTTTCTAAAATGCTCAAACCGATTCATATACTAAGAAGTCACCACAAGATCTCCATAGCCTCTTCCACCAAATTAGAAAACATGCATAAATATATATAAGCTTAAAAGGTGGCAGAGCACATATAGTCTAAAAAGGCATCCTTCTAAATGCATAGGTGCCATAAGGAGATGTGAATGTAGTTTTCTCCTGATCCTCTGGGGCTATTGCAATTTGGTTTTAACCAGAATATCCATCAAGAAAACAGTAATGGGAGTGTCCTACTAGCCTCGTCCCAAAGATTTGGTCAGCCTGAAAGGTAGAGGATAATGATCCTTTCTTGTGAAAGCAAGGTTTAGTTTTCTATAATCTACACACTCTCCTCCATCTCATTACGCTTCAGAGTAATCAATTCATTCTTCTCATTTATGATCACACTGAATCCTCCCTTCTTTGGAACCACATGAACTGGGCTCACCCAAGGGCTGTCTGAGATTGCATAGATGAGGCCTACATTTAGCCATTTCAATACTTCTTTTCTAACTACTTCTTTCATTACTGGATTTAGTCTTCTCTGATGTTCTATAGAGGTTTTAGCATTCTCCTCCAACAGGATCTTATGCATACAGATAGAAGGGCTGATTCCTTTTAGATCTTCTATGGACCAAGCTATTGCTTCCTTATATTTTCTAAGAGTTCCAATAGCTGTTTCAAGCTTAGTTAATCCAAATTGAATAGATGGATCGGGCTTTCCTTTTTCTGGTTGCAAGAAAGCATATTTCAAAATTTCTGTAATTCGAGAATTAAACCTTCTAAACTTGTGTTTTCTTCATCAACTTCCTCTTTATAACAGTTGGATTTTTCTGCATTATCTTCTTCAACACTAAGTATTGCCTTTTTCAATTTAACATTGGGGTCTAAAAATTCAACTTCTAGATGCTCAATATACTGAAATTTTTTCTCATTCTCATTAATTGAATCCTGGAAATTACAATCTTTCATCAATTCAGAACAGTTGGGAATTTTCATTTCTATAATCTCACATTCAGCATCACTTAGTTTAGGCTGTTTCAAACTGTGATTGAGATTGAAGTGCATTGCTTCATCTCCAACCCTGTGAGTTAGTTCTCCTTTCTTCACATCAATCAAAGCTGCTCCTATTTCCAAGAAAGGTCTTCCTAACATCAGTGGGACTTGTTTGTCTTCCTTTATGTCAATGACTACAAAGTCCATTGGCAAAATGAATTTTCCCACTTTGATAAACACATCTTCTAAAAATGCCCTCGTGGATGTGCCGGTTTTGTCTCGCCATCGGTGGTCATGGTCGTGGCGGGAGTTCCCCTAAACTTAGCCTTTGCCATGCACAAAGCATCAAGTTGATGTCGGGCCCGTAATCACATAATGCTTTTCCCACATCAAGATGCCCAATTTCACAGGTATAAGCTTTGGGTCAGCCGGGATCCTAAGCATCTTCTCCATAAAGAATTCATAATTCACTCGCATCGTAGGTTGCCTGCCGTGCTCACTATTCCTCTTTAGCAACATTTCTTTTCTCGCCAATATCTCCTTCATAAATTTTACAAAGATGATTTGAGTTTCAATGCTTTCTGGTAAAGGAATGTTGATCTCTATCTTCTTAAAATGTCTAAGAATTTAGAGAATTGCTCTTCTAGTTTTGCCTTCGGTAACCTTGAGGGAATGGAACTCAGGGTTTATGTTTTAACCTCTTTTATTTTTCCTAGATTTTCTTTTTTCACCTTTGCTCTCACGCATTCACAAGCTTTACTCCTGGTTTCTCGACCTGTGCCGCAAAGTGTTCCCAATGTCTACATATCTTTCTTCCCTGTCTTTCTTTCATTTATTCTCTCTTCTAATTCCCACTTAGAGCTTTCACGCCATACAACCCTTGGATTTTTCCTTATGTCACTTCAAACAAACTTTGACTATTCTTACATAGTTGGTACAATTTTTCCTATCTCGTATCTCTAGATTCTTCAAAGAATTATTGGTGTTGGCCTAAAACACAATCATCAATAAGGTTTTGTCTGAATGCTACTATAGCTCAAGAAACTTTTGTTCATGTATATTTAGTACCCTTTTATTTTCCCCATGAAAGCAAGCACTAGTCTTCAAAGGATCGAGTCCTTTCCACTCTTATATTCTCTCTATCAGCCTTATGCTCCCGTCGTTGCTGTTGCCGTTGTTGTTGGAACCTGTGCCGAGCATAAGCCTAATGGTAATCTCAACTGTGTCTAGGGCTCCATTGCAAGGCTCCCTCCCACCATATGAAGCTTATGGTTCCCAAAGGCGGCACGATGTTGTGTCGTAGGTTGTGTTGTGGCTTAAAGGTGTAACTCCTGCTTTGCACTGAGGTGAACAGGCCTCCTCAACCGATAGGCTCTCTTCTACATGTCTCTGATTGTTTCTTATCTTTTTACTACTCCACTTCATGTAATATGCATTCTCCTTTCAATGCTCTCAATTTGTTCATAACCCGATCTAGCTTTGCTTCTATGGTCGCCATTCTATCAATTCCACCAAGACCACTTCCCTTGTCACACCCCAACCCCGCCTAGGCGGAAAAGGGCGAGACCGAATCGACTTCACCGCTTTATCGAGGCTGTATGTCCAAGTCTTTAATCGATCAACATATCATACAAAAATACAAATAAACTACCACCATAAATGTGGTTACAAAGGTCATATACATACACCCTAAGTCCTACTACATATACAAAACTATTAATACATTTACATGATCGTAGCGCTGAACCTACAGCCGATGAACCCTACTTCGTGTGTCAATTTCAAATATAATGCGGGCGATCATCGGCCTTCTTCGTGACTACACTGATTAAACCCGCGGCTGTTTTACGCCTTAGCTGGAAACATGTAATATGCACAAGGCTACGCTATAGTAAGCGATAAATAATAATAGATAATGTAATTTGCATGCATTCATATAAGGAACTTATACAATTACTTATATTTTCTAATGACTCGATTAAGATCTAAAAAGTGCTATTTTGAACCCTATATTAGATAGGTTTTGAGTGCTTTATGACTAATCATGTCATTTATGCCACTGAAGAATGTTCGTCTTCTCTTAGTATCACTTAAGTGCCTGGAGGTTATTTTGGTTGTTTTAAGGTGTTTTTAAGTAATTTCGGGAGTTCATTATCGAAATAAACGATGAACTCACGTAAGATCGATCCTAATCAGCACCATCACCCACCAAACTCCCCCCCATCGTAAAAGGTGTGTAAAGAAAGAATGAAGGCAAGCGATGGAATTACGCAAGAGATGTGAAGCAATGCAAAGCGAAGACGCTGAGTCTCAGACTTGGCGAAAGATTGCTGCACTGGATTACTGGGTACTTCGCGAATCTTAGCGTAAATTACCAATTTTCGCTAGACACCGTGGTTTTCGCTAGGCATCGTTTCCTAGCGAATTTCATGTTTTCGCTTAATTACATAAATTTTCGCTTATGTTTCAGCTAAATTTCGCTAGCTAGTGAAATCACCATCGTTTAGCTAAATTTTGCATTTCGCTATCTCTTGGTGATTCATTTAGTTACGAATTTTCGCTAATGAAGAATTTTCGCTTAGCTAGATAAATTCTCACGTTTAGAAAATTGCTCGCTTCTTAGCGAAATTCAACGCCTTGTCAGTGCTTTGTAATTAATGCAACCGACTTCAATTTTGTGTATTACTCCTTTGTCCCTAAATTTAGCCAAATTGTTGGGGTTTATGGTATTTTCATACATTAGGTGGCCTATATAGCCACCTCCCATTTTGTAACCCTAAGCAACAAATCGAGGAAGCAATTTTGGTAAGTTTTAAATTTGTAAATAAAGTCTCGTAGCTTAGTTAGGGTTTTGCTTTTCTCTTCTCTCCTTTCTCTTATTTTCTTGGCTGCCAAACACTCCCTCTGGAGATGACAACTCAAGAGAGATGCTTGGCTGTTTCCTTTCAAGAGGGCGAAGCTAGCTTGGTGGTGGGGCATATGCATGTTGTCCTTTGTATTAAAAGCTACTGTGTAATCGTGGTTTATGACCTCTATCTTCAAAATATGGTTGAATAGCACATTACACTGGGCTAATACTACTATGTGCCAGGATACAAGGCATACTTATTGCTAGGATGCACTGTGGTTCATTAGATGGTCTTTACGAGCCTCTGAGATGATATTTAATGTTAGGGTTTCGAACTGAAAAGAGGCCATAGATGCATATTACCTGTGTTGACTCAAATAGGAGTTGATTTTAGGGTGAGGTTTGCTAGTTAAATATAGATCCGGTTATGCCTGACTATAAAGCGTTTGTCATAACGCGAGATAAAACCCGAGGATTCTTTGTTTGCCCTAACTTACCAAGTTAGACCCAAATCTTCAAAGTTAACTTTTCACACTTCATTTTCACTTATGCTTAATCAATTTTCAAACTCATCACACTGCTTTTGAAAATCCAAAAAGTCCAAATAGAAAGTCTTACCTTCTCGTGCACTTATGCAATCATTCCTGTGATGAAAACCCATCCCCGTGTTCGAATTTAGACTCACTATAACAAGAAGAGTTTGACTACTAAGTAAAGAGAATTTAGGTGTATATACCTTTGTTGATTTTAGCTCACCACTGTGTGGGCACAAATCAAATGGCGCCAAGTGCGGGGATGGTGCCAAACTACGAATGATAAGTTACGTGTACTCGCATCAAACACCAGTTAAGGTAACCTTTACTCTTTTTGTAACTCAGCGCAGAACTCGCCAAGCAAGACTTGCAAGAATCAGACTGCTTTTCGCTTTTCATCCGCTTAGTTTTAATTTTTGTTGGTTAATTTTAATCTTTTGCAAGTCACGGTTTGTCCTCTTGTTGTGTCTCGGGCCAGGTAATAACCAGGTATGCGTATCGGGACAGAGGAACTCGTGGAAGATCTATAGAATCAAGATATCAAACTTGACCTGGGCCAAGGAAGTTCGCAATACACCGATACCATGATCCACTAATTCAAGAACAACAGAGTCAGTCTGAACCCCAATGAACTAAATGTACCTATAGAACTACGAGGGATCACATCCACCCTCCTAGGCATGCCCCATCCTCAGATCATTCCTCCCGGCTGAAGATGCAGTGCTGAGGCCATATTTGTACCCCTACTCCCACATATCATGGTATGGAAAACGAAAATCCATACTATTAGGGATTTTGAGGAGGTTTGCACTACCTTTAAGGAAGGTATGATACATGGATTTGCCAAAGCCGAAAGTTATCGTATTGACCCTAGCAGACAAGGCCAAAATTTGGCTAAACTCACCGAGGCTCAGAACCATTAGAAATCACGAGCCACAGCACTCCCAAGAAGTTATTCGCTCATAAGACCAATAATTTGAAAAGACAAATTTACACCTTTGCAAATTCTGTGACGTGCGAGAGATTTTATCAGTTGTTGGGAGAGATTTACGAGACTATAAGGCTCATTCACATCATGGGTTTGATACTTGGATGTTAGAACCACTTCTATGGTATGTCTCGCCATGAGGCGCCTTTTGAAACCATGTGTGGAGGAGACTTTCTACAAGCATCCCTGACGGCCATGGATTTTAAATTACGTGGTCAAACTCTAAGGGTCAGATGAGTCAAACCCTAGGGAAATGGAAACAATGAGGCCTTCAAACAACCCTAGAGGAGTGGATTTATACACCGCTGTAGGATATAGAAATGAACAGATTTCAACCTAGCTAGGAAAGTGGAGGAGCTTTAGCGAAAAACCATGAAGTCTGGCGCAAAGGTCTCAAAATCCCGCACACACCAATCTTTGCACTAATTTCCAATCCCCTGTACATCCAGTAGAACCATGTCCTATGGCCCCCGCAGTTGAAGGATTTGATGTCGAATGTGCCAATATCAGAGGGACAATTCAAGCCACAAATAATCCAATGTTCCATAATCGAAATACCTACAATTCCAATCGAGGAATCACCCTAACCTTCATGGAGACCCAACCCCCCGCTTATGTACTCACCAAAATAAACTACGCCTTGGTTCCCACTTCAACTAATAAACCACCATCATCCTCTTCTCCAAGCAGAATGCTTCATATTGAATTTGAGTAAGGTGGTAGGCAACTTTGTCGAGGAACAAAGGAATCAATGTGCAACCCGGCACAAAGGATCGACAATCGTAGAAAGTACACTAAACAAGAGAATAGATGGACTAGAGAGCAACCCGAACTTAAAACTGATAACCTACGCATTCAATCACCAAGATCAATGTTGAGGTAGCAAGAAAGAGGGAGATTCCCTTCACAAAACGCCCAAATCCTAAGGGAATTCATGAGGTGTGAGTCATCCAACAATTCAGACCTGGATGAGGGTTAAGGCTATAATTAACCCTGAAGTGGAAAAGAGGTTGATCAACCTATGCCAAAGCCTCGTTGAAGAATCCAAGCAGGAGAAGCAATCGCAAACTGGCATATTCTCCCAAAGGAGGATTCAATGAAATACAGATACCACCCTCCATTTCATAAGCACTTAGAGGCAAGAAGAAGGCATCTCACAGCTGGTGCATCTTAGAAGTCCTAAGGCAAGTGAAGGCCAACATACCCTCCGTTGGACATAATTAAACAAGTCCCCCGCTTATGCAAATTTTGAAAGATCTTTTGCACAATCAAGAAGGGATTAGGCATTGAGAGTAAGGCTTCACGAACAAGTCGAAGGCTATAATCCAAAGCAACACCCCACAAATACAAGGAACGGATTCCCACACCCCCGCCAATATTGGTGGGAATTGCATAGACAAGTCATTGCATGATTTAGGAGCCAAGTAGAATCTAATGTCAGATTCTAAGATACTGCAGCGCTAGGTTTAGGTGAACTTAAACCACCAACATCACACTATCATCGCCGATAGATCGCTGAAAACCTTAAGGGGATAGTTGAGGATGTCTTAGTGAAAATAGACAAATTCTACTACCCAAGATTTTGTGGTGCTTGACACCGAGCCAATTGCAAGGAACCCAATCATATGTTCCAATCATCTGGGGTGAAGACCATTTCTTGCCACAAATGCACGTAATCATCACCGTTCGAATGGAATCATGCAACTTACCTTCGGTAACATGACTCGAGTTAAAACATCTTTCATTTGAACAACAAGCAAAAGTTGCTAGGAATATAAAAAAATCAAATAATCGATGAAGTTGTTTCAAATGTTCAAGATGTGAATACGTGTCCGTGGAATTGCAAGTAGTAATCACCAAGGAGATTTAAGAGATATCGGGTCTTGCCATCAACACCTAATGCGAAGCCAATTGATCAACTAAAGGCCATCACCGAGGACCAGTCAACAATTGGGCACCCACTACATGGAGTCACCCTGTGCTAGTGTGCTGAAGAGATCATTCTCCTTGACCCTCCTGAGTATACACATTTGAAATTGAATCGGTCCTGTTTTCAAAAAATCGATTAAAAATAACAATTTTGCTTTTGTCTTGGTTAGTTAATTTTGATAATTTCTACCATTTTTCAAAATTTCCTAAATTATGCTTTTTCCTTTTAATAATTTTGTTTATATACTATAGTACTTTGTGTTAAATTTTAATTTGGTTTCATATAGTAAATTTTATTATAATAATTTTTATTTCACATAAGACTAATATTTAAGTTATAATTTTTGAATTGCAAAAGGTGATGCAGTTAAGCCAAATTCAACGAACCAAATGGGCTAATGAGGACAAAACTCTTCGGCTTCTCATTTGCCTATAAGAAGAAGTGGGAGGGGGCGCTTATTTGGTCACTTCACATTCTCCCTCCCCGCGAAGCCCGAGTCACCCGATCCACCACCGGTTCAAAGCATCCGTCTTGCCGCCGTTAGCCGGTGACTATAGCCACTTCATCGCGCTTTACATCATAGCTCAAAGGTACCGAGCCCCGGTCACCGCTCTCAAGCAGCTCCGCCGACCTTCACCACAAGACCACGACCGAAGCCCCGTCATCGGGCCGCGCGATCCTCAAGCCAGACTCGTGAGCACCTCCGACCACAAATGTGAGCCCTCAGTCCTGGGGCCGTCAGAGTCGCCACTCCCATCGCTGGGTGCTTAGTGCCCTCGTGACGACCGGATTCATTTGCCTCTGCACTCGAGCCATTCGTCAGCCTTCATTGCGCCTCCATCGCTTAGTTCAGACCTCGTGCTCCCGGGTTCACCTAGCAGCGCCCGCCTACCGAAGTGACTCCGCACACCTCCAGCCGAGCTTCCCGCCTTAGTATTCAGCAGCATTAGCTACATTTTCGAGCGTATCTCTTCCGCAGTAGCATTCAGATTTCAATATGGTTCGTGACTCGGTGGGTCCCGTGACTCGCCGCGGTTAGGTCTGCAGACACCCGGCAGAGTCCCACTTCTATCCCGACTCCAAGCATTCATCACCGGTCCCCGAGAGGGCAAGATCTGAAAGCCCTGTGATTTCCCATTCGATATCGACACGGATAGACCCTGGCCCCACCGCCGTAACTCTCGTGAGGAGATGCTAGAAGGGCTCAAGCCTGCCGGGCCCGCACATCGAGCCCACAGAGAGTCATCTCTCTTCGACCCCACCACCAACACATCACCGCCGGGTGGGCGACTCATCACCCCAACTGTCGCCTGCCTCGAGGATTCGACGACCATTGTTTGTAGGGAACCCCATTCTCGGAACGGGCAAGACTCCATCGTAGACTGGGTTCCATCGGGGAGCTGACTACGACGTCCCCGCACCGAGGGTCGATCCCAGAGCACGGAGTCCATGAGGTCGATCAAGGAGTATTCACTATTACCTTCATGACGCCGTGGCAAAGATATTTACCCACTTAGTGTGTTGCGCTTACTTCAATTACGACTCCTGTGGAGCAAATCGGCCCACTCAGCTTCGCTTCAAGACGTGATGATCGCTCCTGTACCTCGTGAGCGCCAGATATTACAAGAGTTTTGGCCCGCGCATACCGCCAATCTCAGGGTTACTGGAAAGGTGGCTCACCCGCCTCATAGGGAGAGCTGGTCCGGAAAGACCGGCCGAGACACCCACCGATGGTCCAGCATTTTACTCGAGTGCGCCTTCCGCCTCGATGCTGTTGATCGACCATCTATTTCGTACGAGCTTATTCCCTATGCAAAAGATTATGCGCAGAGGAGGAGCCATTCTCGAGGCTCTTAACGGATCCCTGGGATTTTGGTTCAGTCCTCCGAAATGGGTGGGATACCTCCTCTAAGGTGGCCGAGGAGAAGGTCCATCTAAGGACCTAGCACGAGCAAGAGAGCCTTCCATTACTTTGCGCCGAGACTCCTCTGCCATGTTCTCGAGCATCTGGGATTTCCAGCGGAGCCCAGGATTGAGATGAGGGTCCGATGCCCTCTGGTGTTGTCAGTAGAGCGGGTGATGACTATGCCCGTCTCTTTTCACCTCAGACGGCAGGACCAGGAGGAGGTACCGGGTCAGGTGGTTGAGGACTCCCACAGAGATGATATGCCTGCCCCTGAGCCCGAGGTACAGGAGTCCAACGGCTACGTATGTCAGCCTCCATCTCCTCCTCGACACTATATCAACAACAGAACGGATAGACTCACTATCCTATTCAAAGACACCATCTCACGGAAAGTATTATTCATGCAATTTGAGAGATAGCCGGTGTGATGGGATGCCATCCGTCACTAGCAGCCATATTATCAGTGTGCCTCAGATCGAGGTCGTCCCAAAGGTCACTCCATGCTTCCACAGATCATGACACTCAGCCTTCCCCGTGTTCCCGACTTATAGGAGCCCCACCACAGATCGCTAACCTATTTGGATGTTCCGGATATAAAGAAGAAGCAGCAGCTTTCTCAGATCGCACCACCACCACAAAGAAGGAGGTGGTTAGTTTCTTTTATGATTTTGTATATTACCGCGCTTTATCAATCATTCACAATTTTGATTAGATTCATGTATTAGCCATAGTAGGCGCTGATATTTTGTATGTTTAGCTTTGATATGCATACAAGTACTTTGGCTATATCAAAGCTATTCAAGATATATATATATACAAACTTTTGCATACCATGTTTTGTGCCTTACTATGTATATATTTGTGTTTTTCTTTCAATCAACAATCGAATTGCTACAATCGACAATTGAATTGCTTGTTGGAAAATTGAATCATTGTTTGTCACCTTTATGTTGGAGCAAATTCCATGCTTGAATCGCTTACAGCTGCGCCCCAAAGATGCTCAACTTGAAAATTCTCCTTGCTAATTCACACACCGCACACCGCATTGTTTCAATAGTCAGGAATTTGTTTCGTCTTTCTCTTTGCATAGCCGGCCTTAGGGTATGTTGGGCAACCTAAGATAGGTTTGTGTTACCCATACTTGAAGACCAATGTTGTCTTCCAAAAAGAAAAAGAAAAGAAAAGCAAATAGAAAAAGAAAAGAAAAGAAAAGGTTAAAATTAAAATAAAGTCGTGAAGTTTTCATTGGAAACCCGAGCACGGTCCGAGGGGTGTATGGCGAAGTTTTGAAGCCCGATGCCCTAAGCCTTAATTGGTTGGGAGTCATCGATTAGTGTTCACATGGGTGGATAGCTGAGTCTAACGATTTGTAGGTGCTTGATTTTCAAGTCATTCTGAGTCCGGCGGCCTTTGCAAAGAAGGTGGTCAAGGATCCTTTCGCTTGATGCCCTAAACCTTAATTGGTTGGGAGTCATCAGAATCCTCGCTACACGATCTGGTGAAGCCGAATTTAAGCATTGCATCCTGCTGTGCTGTAGTTGAACAAAGAAAGAAGTGCGCGTAACTATCCTCATCTAGGTTGTTCAACAGCCTTAAGGCCATGTCAAGCAGTCAGAGGGACAAATTTTGCAATTTATTGGCGTAATCCGTTATATAAAGAACCATTAGACTTAGGTGGAATTCAAGTTGAGAATCAGTGAACCAATATTGACCTAAAATCGTTTGCATGGTTTTGGCTCTTTCATGCCTAAGCTAAACTCGATGTCCATTTTTCGCCTTTAAGGTAATCGCTTATATGTACATGTATAAACTTTTTTAAAACTACTACATGCATCTCCTTTTTCTTTTGCATTGCTAAGGGACTAGCAACGTTTTGGTTGGGGGGTGTGATTAGTACCCAAAAAGTGCTATTTTGAACCCTATATTGGGAGTAGGTTTCGGTGCTTTTTTATGCCCAATAATGTCATTTATGCCAATTGAAGTGTTCAAGTCTTTAGTATCACTTATGCCGGTTAGAGTGCTATTTTTGGTTGTTTTGCGTTTTTGCACTTTGGGAGTTCAATATCGAGTCAAATGATGAATCATGAAGATCGATCCCAATCAAGCCATCATCAATCGCACTAAAAATCAAAGAAAGAATGAAGGCAAAGCGATGGAAATCGATGCAAAGAGGAGGACAGAAGTACTGCAATGCAGATCAAGAATCCTGCACTCGCTAAGATTGCAAAATTCTGGATTGCGAAAATTTTCGTGAACCTTAGCTTAAAATTCTCGCAACCTTAGCTTAAATTACCAATTTTCGCTAGACACCGTAGGCCTTGTAGACCGCTCCTAGCTAAATTTCATGTTCGCTATCACATAAATTTCGCTTGTTTTCAGAGAAATTTTCACTAGCCAGCGAAATCACGCCAGCGAAATTTTGCATTAAGATTCTGGGGTGATTTCGCTGCTCAGGAAATTGTTTTGCTTCCTAGCGAAATTCACTCGCCTTGTCATGCTTTTGTAATTAATGCAACCGACTTCAATTTTGGTGTGTATTAATTCCTTTGTCCCTAAATTTAGCCAAATTGTTAGGTTTTATGGTATTTCATACATTAGCGGCTCTTATATAAGCCACCTCCCATTTTGTAATCTCTAAGCAACAAATCGAGGAAGCAATTTTTGGTAAGTTTTAAATTTGTAACAAAGTCTCTTGAGGTTTAGTTAGGGTTTTGCTTTTCTCTCTTCTCCCTCTCCTCTTCTTATTTTCTGTCGCCAAACACCCTCTTGAGGATGACAACTCAAGAGATGCTCGCTGCTCTTCTTTGGAAATATGGGCTGAAGCAATCTTTGGTGGCGGGCATATGCATGTTGTCCTTTGTATTAAAAGCCATGTGTATCGTGTTTATGACCCCTATCTTCTCAAAATATGGTTGAATTAGCATTGAATATTATTAATTCCAATAATACTCTTACCATAAGCTGTGATACTGCATACTTATCGCTAGATGCACTGTTCATTAGATGGTCTTCTACGAGCTCTGTAAAGATGATATTATTTATTTAATGTTAGGTTTCGAACTCAAAAGAGGCCATAGATGCATATTACCTGTGTTGACTCAAATAGGAGTTGATTTTAGGGTGAGGTTTGCTAGTTAAATATAGACCCGGTTATGCCTTGGACTATAGGTTGCTTGTCATAACGCGAGGATAAAACCCGAGGACTTTTGTTTGCCCTAATCCCACAAGGTGACCTAAATCTTCAAAGCACTTTCACTTCATTTTCAGTTTTTGGCAGCTAATCAATTCTTCAAACTCATCACACTGCCTTTTGAAAATCCAAAAGTCCAAATAGGAAAGTCTACCTTCTCGTGCACTTATGCAAATCATTCCTAGGATGAAAACCCATCCCCGTGTTCGACCCTAGACCACTATACTGCAGTAGCTTGACTACGGAAGTAGTAGGAACTTAGGTGTATATAAATTTTGTTGATTTTAGCTCAGCCTACTGTGGCACGAATCACAGACTTATGCTTATTCGGATCTCCCATATGATTCATACTTGTACTTATAGCAATTTTATGCTTGTTTAGATGTCCCGTGGGAGTTACAGAGCTTATTCTTATTCAGAAGTACCCGTAGGTACTATAGATCAGAATGATACACACTTGTTTACTCGTATTCTCATTCAAAGTTATCGGTATAACCATGGGAATACCCAGACCAAGAATAATAAATGAGCTTAGACATGTTGACAATAAGTACCCGAAGATACTGTACAGTACTGAAGTGCCGTAGCACAAAGCAGGAGTCGAAGTACTGAACAGGAGTGTCGTAGCACTAATCAGGAGTACCGAAGTACTAAACAGAACGTGCCTGCCCACGTAACAGAAGTGTCGTGTCATTTAATACCTGGTCTTAGGCATTCCTACGATTATATGTATTCAGAAACTTCCTATCTTATCAGTTGGGGCATGAACTTTTCCCCCATCGAACTCGCCGAGGCGAAGCGGAGCTTCGCCGAGGTGGCGAGGTACGGTACATTTTTCACTTCATTTCTTCCTTATCTATACTCCCGGTATGCGAATTATAGCTTAACTATGCAAAAATACCAAAACCGAGGTCGCAGTAAATCCGCGGGTATCGGTGCCACTTGCTTTGGTACCGGTACCAAACCGGTTTTGGAGAGTGGTACTGGTACCACTTTGATGGTACCGTACCGCTTTGCTTCAGATAAGGGAAAATTCCCCAGACACCCCTGCCTGCACCTGCACAGTCGTGTTTTGCCCATAAACGACATTTAATTCATCCTTTTCATTCACCTTTCTTCCATAATTTCTATATTCCATCCTTCATCAAAACTACATGGAATCCTCTCCAAACAACTCCACAAACACTTTTAATTAGCCAAAGAATCTAAGGATTCATACAAAGTTCTCCCCAAACTTACAAAACCACACTTATGAAGGATTCCATATCTAATTGATATCAACTAGGGATTTTCAACCCAACTTCCCTTAAATATAGAGTTAGGATGTATTCCTAACAAAACCCTAGGAAGGGAACCAAACTAATGTCCAAAGAAAACCCTAGCAATCCATACCCAAGTAGTTTTTGTACAAAATCATACTAGAATCCATACAAAACTTTAGAATTTCCATACAATTTCATACTCAAATTCCATACTATTCCATACCTTTGCTTTGCTCCTCCTTCTTCCTCTTCTTCTTCTTCCTTTTCCCTCTTTCTTCCAGATGTTTTCTTATATTTGGAGACCAAAAATGAGTTATTTTTGGTCTCCCTCCCCTTTTTATAATTAAAGTTTCTCTTATTTGCCTTTTAGTCCTCCCTCATTCTATTAATTGCACTACAATTCATGTTATTTCTACTTTGGCCTCTAGTCTTATCAACTTATGGCTTTTATGCCCCCTTCTTGACAAATTACAATTTTGTCCTATGTTCAGGCAATTTCCGCTTCTAAGTTCCCGTAGAGCCACATTTAATTATGAAAATTCAATTTATGCCTACAAAATACCCTAAACATGTTGAAAAACAACATTAGGTATATTTCGGGCTGCACTCTTAGTTCATCACGTCCCGAAGCTTCAGATGGAGCTTTGTAGTTGCATTTGGCAAGGTCTTCAATCAGTTGCCTTGCCTCCTATTCATTTCTTCTTTTAAAAGCTCCACAACAGGATGCATCAATTATACCCTTAGAGGCATAATTCATAGCATGATAGAAAATATCCATCCGAGTTGTCAGATCTATTCCATGCATAGGACACACCTTTTCAGTAGTCTCTTGAATCTCTCCCATGCATTGTAGAGACTCTCCTCTTCTCCCTGCTTGAAGACAATTATTTCTCCTCTTCTTTCTACAGTTAGAGTTGGAGGAAAAAATATGCTCATATAAGCCTCCACCAACTCTTCCCAAGTGTTCATTGATCCAACTGGTAATGAATCAAACCATGTTGCTGCTGCTATGCCTCTCAATGAAAAGGGGAAGAGCTGCAACTTGATTACTTCTGGTCTCACCCCATTCAGCTTGACTGTATTGGCCATCCTCATGAATCTCTCCATATGCTCATTAGATTTTAGGCACTCTGTGGAATCGTGTTGCCGTACTCATGTAATCACGCCGCATCGTGTTTGCTTCAATGGCAGGTTGTCTCACAGTAGAGTACTCTTCTTGAATATTGGCCTCTAAAAGTCCTCCATAGTATTAGGCCTCTGAGGTCTCTCTACTTCTTCTTCTTCTTTTGGAATAGGTTGCAATCTCTCTCTTTGATTTTCCATCTCTCTGGATTTTGCACTTGTGATCTTTCTCAAGTTCTTTAGTGTTCTCTCAATTTTAATGTCAAGAGGTAGCAGATCTGCTTTTGGTTTTCTATGCATTTAAAATCTTCCTGAAATAGAAACACAACTAAGATCAAATGAATCTGTAAGATGTTTTTCCTTTTAAGCTTGTGCAATTTTCGTAGCTTTCTTCGGGCCACGCCATTAAAAACTATTTTGTGATTTTCGCAATTAATAATAAAAGAAAATGTCCAAATTATTAAATCCTTGTTAGAATATTGATCTTGAAATTCATCATCTATCCTCAAAGAATTTACACCAAAAACTTGTTAGGACTAAACTGGATATATACAAATTTATAACACTATCAACAAAGGACTATTATCTAACTTCAGAACGGGGCGCCAAAACTTGTTAGGACCAAAAAGTGCATATGAAGTTATGACTCAGCCACTAAATGACTATTATCTAATCCCAAGCAACGACGCAAAAAACTTGTTAAGACCATTGTGTGTATATAAACAGATTTAATTGCTCTTCTTGAATGATGTATTCATGAAAATATGAGTTGGTCCTGATTACTGCAAGTGCACAGGTCGTACAAGTATAAAAGTGGATATTTAAAGTCCAGATATCGTTCCCATGAGGATGGGTGATAAATCATAAGACTAACTACCCAACAATTCAAGATCATTACTATTTGAACTCCACTGTTATGATGATTAGAGGACAAAAAATCTTTAATCTTAAATTGAATTATGTATTTTTTCATAAATAAAAAAATACTGAATATGAAAATTGGGTTTGGGAATTCACTAAGTGAGATAAAACTGGAATTAGATTAATGATTAATAATTATTTTTTGCACTATAGTGATTCATAGCTCAGTTATAAGTTGAAAAACCAAGTTTGTCAAAGATGCATAGTAGTATAGTTTGGATTTTTCCCTTAACCATACTTTTCACTGATTAAAGGTTAATGTTCATTTTTTATTCATCAACTTATCCAGCTACTTGTAAGATTGAACCCTCTTTCTTAGATTCAAGTATTTTTCCCTTTCAGTACTTCATACCTAAAGCTTAGGACTAGGAAATTCTTACTCCCATAGACAGGATAGTGCAAGCCTTTCCCAAATTGATTGACACCTCATCCTACATTTTTGATCAAAATTTCCATCTCCTTGATTAGATTCTTGCTAACACGAGATCTAGAGCAAGTCATCAGAAAGAGGAGAGACCTCTGATTGATTAAATTGATACTTCATTCAACTATCCTCATTTATGAGTGAGTTGGTGATCTATCTGAGTAACCCCTCAAAGTTCATCGTTCCATGGTATTAGCTTTTGGTCATGAGCTCCACAAAGAACTCGGCTCTAAGATCTCTGATTCTCCATCCTGTCACGCAGAAGGCCTCCTGGAAATCAAAGCAAGATACAACACCTTGCTTGGGTACACAGTACTAGCACTAGGAAGAGTTAAATTTAAGAATAATACAAATAAAATAAAATCAAGAATCCTAGCTAAAGCATTCTTCTGCTTAGTACTTGATGAGTGCCTAAAACACTATAGTTTATACTACATACCTTTCTCCATTTTCCCCGTTTATTTTGTGAGTAATTTTATATAGTTTTGACTAGAATAATGATTTGATGTCCGCTAGAATACAAATATCGGGGCTTAAAAGAGCGCAAAGAGCAGGAAGCGTATTTTGGAGCAAATGGGAAACTGTGCGATGAAGACCGGCCACGTCAGCGACGTTTCACGCCGCGACGCCCCCACGCCGCGACGCGCCCCACGCCGCTACCGCCCCCACGCCGCGACGCCGGCCACGCCGCGACGCCTCCATCGCCGCGATTAGCTCCACGTCGCTGACGTTCTTCCACGCCGCGACGCTCCACGCCGCGACGCCTCCACGCCGCCACGTCACCGATCCGCGACCCTATCATTTAAAGCATTAATGATCTCAGTAAAAAGGGGCATCGGGAAGCCGCATTTAATCCGAGACACACGGAATCTGCAGCGCAGCGACGCACTCGGCGAAGCGCCCGATTTGACCGCTTCATTGTTCGATATTTTCTGGATATGGAGAATGTGTTTCTACTACTAAACATTTTCTTTCTTTTCATTCATGATGTTCTAGATCATTTCTAGGTTATATTGAACCTTGTCATATGTTCATGATTTGAAGTTTGAAACTTTATATTATTCAGCTTATTTCTTAATATGTTGTAACCATTCTATGCCTATGATTTAATCGTATGTTGATGTCCGGCCAACATCGCATAATTACACTGAGATCCGAGATTCAGAGATGAGGTATTCAGGATCTCGGTAGAGTAGACTTCATTGATTCTGTGAAATAGAGATATCTCGAACCCGAAGGTGGCAATTGGGGTTAGACATTAATGCATTTCGAATACCGAGTTGATAGAGATATACTCCAATTCTATTCGTGAGATAGAAGTGATATAACTCGAGAGAGGATACCTTGTAGAAAAGATCACTCGCCATTGACATATTGTAAATATAATCGAATAATAAACATATTTAGAAGATTAATCCATTGAACGTGACAGGGGAGATATAAACCCTAGGCTTCAAAACCAATACTTTAATCAATCAATAGTTTAGGTAATTTCCTTTACATATTCAATTCCTCCTGTGAGTCATCTTTCGGGAGCATATTCCAAAAAGGGGTAACCTTTGTAGTCAATACACCTGTCCCTGTGGATCGATATCTGTACCACGAGTACACTATACTACTTGGGGCGACACGTGCACTTGCGCATATAGGCGTATATTTTATACACCGCGTTTTCCGCCTGTCAAGTTTTTGGCGCCGTTGCCGGGGACAGGTTTAAATTGATATAGAGAATTAAGCAAACAGATACTACTTTGAAATTTTCTTACTTTGTTTTGTTTCTATCTTTACAAGTGTCGGTAATTTGGTTTTGTTAGTTCGTGTTATCGCAAAGATAGGTTTCGTGAAGTACATGCGTACATCGATCAAACTAATCCAACACTGCTCGATCCTCAGCCAAAGATTCGCATAGACGCTACGAGAACAGAGAACTGAACAAATTAGAAATCCAAAAGTCATGGAAAACATCAAGAACAAGATCTTGCATTGAAATGTGATCGAACTACGTAGAGAGGCCGAAATGGGAATCATGGCTGAACCCAAGCACCTAGACCGCTTATACAAATTTTATTGATCCTTTCATGTTATTGGGACGAAGTTCGTGTTACCACCGATCGGTTGTTCAGATAGCCTATCGCATCGCCACCTATTCAAGCAAATAATTTTGAATTGAAGTCACTACGTGACAGATGTCTGTATCTTGTTCCATGGACTACCACATGAGAAACCCGAACATGCATTTGACTAACTTCCTCAAGCTCATGGGACACTATCGGGCAGCATAACTGAGTTACCGTTGCTTCCATGTTACGCTGTTCCCACTTTCACTTGGAGATAGACAAACATTGGCTAACCAGTAACCACCAGATTCCATTACTACATGGAACGCATTTGGTGCAAAATTTCCTCGACCAAGTTCTTTCCCATCATTTAAAATCAAAATAACTGGTGCAAAATCAATACGCTTGACAACTTTGAAGTGGAGAACTGGCAAGAGGCATGGGACAATGATTTCACGAAGTTATTGCGTGAAGTGCCCCACACCAATCATCAACCAGATGGATGCAAGTCCACACCTTCTATAATGGTCCAGAAACGCAACTCGAGCAATGATTGATGCCCCGCCTGAGGAGCACCGATGAAGAAAACCATGCACTGCCTATGAAATCTTAGAAGACATGATAAACACTAACGCTGGCCTAGAGAGAAGGCTACACCAGTGAATGCGGTGGGTGGCATAGATAATGAGGTCCTTAACAACCTGGTGAATCATGTGGCACAGCTGACTAAGCAGTTGAATAGACAGCAAGGAACCGCGAACGCCATACAAACTAATCCATGGGAATTATGTGAATTTTGTGGAGGCAAGCATAATAGCTCAGAATGCCAGCCAGGAAACCCTACAGTGGAGCAAGCCCAGTATGTGTCCAGGTTTAGTCAGAATCAACCACAAAGAAAGAAGGACCATGGCGGGGAAACGCTATCGTGACCGTACAGGTGGCGTAATAATCGTAACCGTAATAGTCGAATAATCAAGGGTAATGGGTGGCGAATAACCGTAACAATATGCCATCAAACCGAGCTAATGAACCAATTCTCCGGTGAAAAATCGATTTAGAACAAGCGCCTAGCACGTATGTGTTAATCTCCCACTCGCTTTCATGAATGAAACTAAAGCAAACATGCAAAGCAAAGAAGCAACCCGCTTAATAACCGGCAAAGACAAATGGTAGTTCGATAAAGACAATGGGCCAAACGGCAAATCCCCATCGACGTAAAGGCAACCTGCTCTTGGTCAGCAATCTGTGGTTAACCCAAGAAGAGATGGGAATGAGCATGTTAAAGCAGTCATGCTGCGTCGAGAAGTGGGAAAGAATTGGAATCACAGTTGCAACCCCCAATCGTAGAATGGGCTTAGAGATCGAGAAGGTCATTCACCAGAGTAAAAGACGATGCATAAAGAATGTACCCCAAGAGAAATACCATCGAGACTCCTATTGAAGCAAAGATACCTGCTCTTACCCACAACGCCTCAAGAAGCATAAATCGGATAAGCAATTCACTAAATTCATGGATGTTCAAAAGCCGTATATCAATATCCCAATGGTCGATTCTGAGCGTATGCCTGGGCTATAAATTATGAAAGACATATTGTCCCATAAGAGAAGATTAGTTGATTTTTGAACAAGAACTTAATCAGGAATGCAAAGGCCATCCTTCAGAGGAAGCTGCCACAGAAGCTCAAGGACCCAGGCAGTTTCACTATCCCTTGCACAATTGGAAATGCTATTTTGGAAAAGAAAGACTATGTGATTCAAAAGATAATCTTATGCCCTTATCCATTTTCAAGCGCTGGGAGCTAGAGGTTTCTCCGCCCGACTACGCCTTCACTTCAACTTGCAGATAGATCTTCTTGAAGCATCCAGAGGGATAATAGAAGATGTCTTAGTAGTTGGCCTAATGCAGTTTATCTTCCAGCAGATTTCATTGTTTCGATGGCCGAGGAAGATAAAGAAATACCACAATTCTGGGAAGACCATTTCCTTAACCAAGGTAAAATGATTGAGGCTAAAAGGCGAACTGAAATCAGAGTACAAGAAGAAGAAGTGGGTTCAATGTTTGAAGTTGTGAGATACCCAAAGAGAAAAGTGATACTTGCTTCACGGTCGTAAATGGTCAGAGGCTATATCTAGCCAAAGTGGTCTCACCGACTTTTCGAGACTAGTCAGTAGGCATCGAGTCCCAGAACCTACGGCGAGGCGTAAGAATATGTCAATGGATGGACTTCTTTCGACACACGACGGAAATACTCGAATCTCAGAGAAGGAGTTAAACGCCTACTTCCATCGATCGAGCAACCACCCAAGATTTGAACAAAACTTCTACCTACCATTTGAAGTAATGATACCTTAGGTAGAACTACACTACCCGTAGATCATCTCCAGATCTTTGACTACACTAGAAGAAGAGGAAATTATTGAGAGTCCTTCGCGATCACAAGACGCACCGGATGGCTCTAAACATCTTAAAAGTGATTCGGCCCTTTCTATGTGCATGCATCGATTTTATTAGAAGATGGACATAAACCTTCAGCAAAGCAGAGAAAGCAACCACAATGAAGGAGGTCAGTCCCAGAAATATGCTAAAATGGCTAGATTAATCGAGTGATTTATCCCATTTCGCATGCTGTAATGGTAAGCCCGCCTAGTGGGAAAGCCAAGAAGGAGGAACAACCGCCATCTGTGGACCTAAAACAACATCTTACCGCCGTCTAGAACAAGCACGGTGGAGGATTTGCATTGATTATCTCTGCCGAACAAGGCCACTCGAAAAGATCACTTTCCTTTGCCGTTTCTAGATCAGATGCTCGATCGACTAGCAGGTTATGAATATTACTGCTTTTTGGATGGATATTCCGATTACAACGAAATCGCCATAGCCCCTGAAGATCAGGAGAAGACAACATTCACTTTGTCCTTATGGAACATTTGCTCCTACGGATGCCCTTGGACTGTGCAATGCACTGTGCAATTTTCAAATGATGTATGATGGCCATATTCTCTCGACATATGGAAAAGACGAACAGATCTTCATGGACGAGATTTCAAGAATGGGAATTCATTTGATAATTGTTTAGAAAACTCGAGAGCCATTCGGGCAAGATGGAAGAGACCAACTTAGTTCCTCAATCGGGAAAAGTGTCATTTCATGGTACAAGAGGGTATTGTCCTCGACACTTGATCTCAAAGAAGAGGGATAGAGGCAGATAAAATAAGATTGAAGCACCAGACGCTACCTCCACCCTCGCAAGAAAAGGGATTCGAAGCCAGGCCACGCTGGATTTTAGCGCTCATCAAGGATTTTTCACAAATTGCAAAACCATTGTCTAACCTACTACAGTCCAAGGATCCCATTTGAGTTCGACCAAGTACGTTTGCATGCATTCTCGCGTCGAATGATAAGCTGGTTTCCACCCTATCATAGTGGCACCGCATTGGTCTTTCCGCTTTGAACTCATGTGTGACTTTCTCAAATGACTTCGCGACAGCTCGGGCGTAAAACGAGAAAATCTTTCGTGCAATCTATTATGCTAGTAGAACCTTGAATGATGCTCTCACCTGAATTATGCCACTAGCGTGAGAAAGAGCCGCAATAACAGGGTTTCCGCTTTGATAAGTTCAGCCATATTTGATTGGCAACAAAGTCAAGGTGCACACCATCATTCGCCCATTACACGCATCAAGAAAGATGCAAACCCCGACACTCGTGGGTCCTCTCTTGTTGCAAGAATTTGATGGAAATTAAAGCACAAGAAAGGTAATCGAGAACCTAGTGGGCGCACTATCTTTCACGATCGAAGTGGGCCGTAGATGATGTCCCATTGAATGACGAATTTCCGCACGAGAAACTCCTAAATATCGAGGATAAGAGGGCGCCCACGGCTCATGATTATGTGAATTATTTGTGAAGCAAAGTAGTCCCTCCTAATTTAACTATCGCCAGTAAAAGAGGTTTTTTCGCACACCTTAAACACTACTATTGGGAGGAGCCAATTCTTTACAGACACTGCGCTGATCAGGTCATAAGGAGATGTGTGCCCGAAGATGAAATGCACAGCATTCTAAACCATTGTCACACTCTACCGTGTGGTGGGATACTTTGTGGCTGTAACCACAGCCTAAGGTGCTTCAACTGCTTTTACTCGGCCTTCCTTGTTTAAAGATGCTCATCAATTCGCTTACTTGTGACAAATGTCAACGAACGGGAACATCTCTGTAAAGGATTCCAGCCACCCATGCATCCCATTTTGAGGTAGAATTGTTTGATTTATGGGGGATAGATTTCATGGGACCATTTCCTGCATCATACAACAACTTGTACATCTTGTTGCAGACTATGTCTCGGTCGGGTAAGCGATTCCTGCCACGCACTGTCGATGCCAAGGTCAGGGCTCAATTCGCGCAGCAATATATATTCTCAATGCTTTGGAACTCCTCGAGCCTTGATCACGTATAATGGTACCCATTTCCTCGCACAAGGTAATTGACAAGGTCTTGCAAAAGTATGGGGTACGCCATCGTACATCTCTTGCATACCACCCGCAGTCAAACTGACAAGCAGAGGTATCAAATCGAAAATCAAATACATTCTCGAGAAGACAATTAACGGCTCCAAGAAGGATTGGTCTAAAAAGATGGACGATGCACTCTGGGCATACCGTACAGCATTTAAAACTCCTTTGGGTATGTCACCGTTCAGAATCGTTTATGGTAAAGCGTGTCATCTTCCAGTGGAATTTGGAGCATCCGCCTATCGGGCCACTCGACGCCAAACATGGATAGTACATCGGGTCGGGCGTAGAAACGACCGCTCCAACCTAATGAACCGGATGAATTCGTAAACGGCTATGAAAACGCCCGCATTTATAAGGAAAAGACTAAATCCCGGGCACGACAAACACACCACCGTAAAGGAGTTCACACCGACAACAGCTCTTCTATTCACCCCGCCTAAAGCTTTTTCCAGTGGAAATTGAAGTCTCATGGTCCGAGCCTTTCACATAGAATCCAAGGTCTTTTCACACGGTGGGGCAGAAGTTACACATCCTGAGAAAGGCACATTTACAGTCACTACCCAACGATTGAAGCCATATTATGGAGGCGAGTTTCCTGCAGACAAGCAAATCATTCCTTTGACAAAGAATGCATAAGACGCAAGAAGAGATCTTAGTGGAGTTCGGGCTCCTCGAAGCACATTGCACCTGTGGGTCGTCGAGCTGACGACATTAAACATAGCGCTTCTTGGGAGGCAACCCAAGTTTTTCTTAAACTTTTCCTTTTTCTTAGTTCCAATTTCTATTGTTTATTTTCAGTAATATATGGTTTCTAACTTTCTCCGTAATCGGTGTTTCTACTTGTTTGTTTAATTTCGTAACCCATAATGCAAAGTAAAGTGGAGAGGATTCGCTCTGCCGTGCATTACAAGTCCATAAAGTCAAGGCAATGGCGGGTTTCATGATCGAGAACATCAATGCGCACAAATTTACGACCGATCCATAACCTTTCTGCCACGCCGCGATCAGGACCTCCCACGCGACGCCAAATTGACCATTCTCCTCGCCACGTCGCGACGCGGATTTCACGCGACGCCATTTCTATGTCAATACGTCGCGACGGATTTCACTACCGCGATCGCCATTTTTATTAAATGCCGATCACGTCGCGACGTGACTCCAACGTCGCGACGTGGATTAAATCCACTCTCTGTCACGTCGCGACGTTGCCTCCAACGTCGCGACGTCGCTTAGTGAAGCTCTCTGTCACGTCACGACGTGACCCCGCACGTCGCGACGTGGCCCTGTTTTAAGCCCAAGAGCAGTTCATTTCTGGCGCTTCACCTCACACAACCAACTACTTGAAACCCTAGCCTCCCAACAAGACTTGCCCCTCACCGGATCCGGCCGAGCCTCTTTCCCACACTGGCCTGGAGGACCTACACCCGTTTCCACGACCAATATTGTGCCCCTACGCGTCACCCACCTTACCTAGTTCCGAGTCATTGTGGCATTCCCATCACATTGTGCTCGGTTCTAGCTTATGGGACATTTTCTAGAGTATCTTTGTACTCACAGTTGGTTTAGGGGTCTATTAGGTGCTCGTTTAGGGGTCTATTAGGTCTAGTGTAGGGTAAATTGGTTTAGGAGTTTGAGTCTTGAGTCATAGTTAGTTTTTCTTTAGCACACTAGGTGTTTGTGTTTTGTCTCAGTCGAGAGTCTTTTTCTTTTCCACTCGTACCACCACCACGTGTCTCCTAGTACAATATGCTCCGCAAGAGCAGAATTGCTCCACTGCTGAAATCCACCGCTGAGGACCCGACCCCACATCGATGCCTCGCGGTTTGTAAATGCGAAGGCCGCCGACGGCTTGCACCATTTGCAAAACCGCTCTGTTCATTAAAGAGGCGGGTTTCACCACCCCGATGATTTCTTCCGCAAGACTATCATGCTAAGCATGGCGTACCTTGTGCCAACCACCTCATCCGGAAGAACATGAGCGTAGCGCGCGAAGTTCTACGCCTAATCTCGTGATCCCATGTTTTGAAGAGAGTCGTGGTGCGGGCGATTGGTCGACTTTCGCATGAGTCGATCAATAGTTATTACAACTGTAGCATGTCCCTTCGAGTCGTCTGACGGCTCCGCGAGCACTCGACTACCCCTCTCGAGATTATACGCGTATTGACCAATGGTCGTGGTGAGTGGAGAATCAATAGTGCGGGGCCGGCGGAATTTTAAGGCACATTTGGCCTTCATTCCCAAACCGCACCACTTCATCACGCCGCCTTATTCGACGACGAACGTGTGTGAAGTGATCGCCCCAAACGCCGTGCTCAACTATGCCATCTTACAGTATACCCTTTGATGTCAAGTAAAGCTATCGAGGATGCCATCCTCCATAACCGGATGCGTGAGATGAACCTCGACACCCCTTCCGACCTTTGGCTTGTGCAAACAAGCCGGGTGCCTCGACTGACCGACACTCGCTTCACCCAATCAAAGCCATATCGCTGCTGACACACCCGGTGTCCCGCAACCGCAGGGGACCCACGATTTGGGCCTCTGCGAGCTTCTGACGCAGGACGAGCTTTGGCGGAGTATCTGCTATGGATCCCCCGGGCGATCCCTGGGGGAGGCATTGGCCGCCCTCGTCCCACCCACCTCCACCACCACCCCAAGAAATTTCAGCGCCAGCCTCCTCCGCCCCTTCCCTGCACCTGGAGGACCCGGCAGGCTCTCCCTCACCGAGCGCTTGACGCACTCGATGAGACCCGTGAGCACCGCGCCCCGTCTCACGACCGAGGCCTCCGTGCGTATATGCACGGTATCGCCAACCAGCCACCATTTTACAAAGAAGAAGGGGTCCTCGCAGCCCGGGGGACGCCCAGCCCTTGCTTTTCATCTGCCTCCACCACCACCACCGCAGTTGATATCACCGTGGAGTCCCCTTCACCTCTTACTATTTATTTTTATTCGTAGGACACCGTCATTTTATTTGGGCAAAAGTGGAAGTAAAGTGGTGTGGTGATCGTGGCTTTATTTTGTTTAGTTATGTTTTGTTTTTAGTGTTTTTATAGTGCTTTTATTTTGTTTAGAGTAGTTGTGTTTCTATTTAGTTCTTGTGTAGTCCAGTTTATCTGAGTCATGTGTAGTTCGTTTGCGTTTGTGTTAGGTCAACCTTATATGTAATAATTCATGTACTGCGGTGCCATGTTAAAAATCGAGGATCACTTTTGAATCACCAACATTAACATGAATAACTAAATGCATACACGCTTGATGCTCGCACTAGGTTGAATACCAGATGGAAAAAGGGTTAGTGAACCAATCCCGAGTAGTCAAGACACCTGCTTCTCAAGAACCCTAATACACCTACACACTAATGACCTTCAGAGCATGACAGCGCCGAGACCAACCACCGTAGTCTCGACTAACCTCAAGACTCGAACCATTTAAGTGATGGGACACTCAATAAAAAGAGGATTGCCATCGAGCCCCAACCAAAAGAGAAAATACAAAAAACAATAGAAAAGTGAAAAAGAAAAGACAAATGACAAAAATAGGTATCTCGTGATAAGAATAAGCGAGATCAACCAACTAATCCCCGCACAAATACCGTGTCCTGGCAAAAGCCCACGCCCCGAGCCAACCGGCCGGGTCATCGACTTCACCGTCACATGGGACGTAAGATGATCATTCACGCAACCTAGGGCCCTCGAGTTTGGTTGAGTGTTCGGGGTGAAGTTTGAAGGGAATTTAATGCCTGGTGCCCTTAACCAACCGGTGGGGAGTCACCAATGGATCCCCGCTACAGGAACACTCGGCTAAAACTTCTTGGCACTAGGTTTTTCTTCCATTTATTTTAGGTACGTAGGAAGTTTCTGGGCATTAGGTCATGAACAAATGGGTGCGTCTTATCCTTTCTAGCTAGTTTCCTTCCAAACAGCGTAGTCGAGCTCAAGTTCTGGGGTGCCTGAACCTAGGCATATAATCGGAGGTCATTCCATTATAAGCACATAGGGGTTTTGGGAAAGGCTATTGAATATCATGGGAATTGATGTACTAGTCACTTCCACCTATCTCAATCGAATTTACCGAGAGTCAAATATCTGTATGCATTTTGTGAACTTCGAGCAACACAGTGGGAGTGTGAGTCAGTCCAATTTGATCCCCTATTTTCAAAGTAAAAAGTACCACTGCCTTAGTTTTAGTTGCATTAGGTTGTGTGTGTGTGTCCTGTTTCGAGTCAGTTCTTGCTTGAGGAAAAGCAAGAAGCTAAGTTTGGGGTGTGATGAGGCGCCTAAACACTCATATTATACTCGCCGGCCTTCCATTTTCCGTTTATTTGCAGTAATTTTATAGTTTTCGTGACTAGAATAATGATTTGATGTCTCTAGAACACAGGAGCATTGGGGTGAAAAGAGCAAGCAAAGCAGTAGCATTTTGGCAAATGGGAACCAGCGAGCAGCAGGTCATTCACGCCGCGACGCCCCCATCGCGACGCCCTCACGTCATACGCCCCCATCGCCGTGAGGCCGCCACCGCCGCGACGCCTCCACGTCAGCGACGTCACCGAGATCCGCAGACCCATCATTTAAAGTACGAATGATTCGTAAAAGGTATCAAAGCCGCATTTGAACCCGAGACACGGAATCAGAGCAGAGTGACACGCACTTCGGGCGGGGCGCCCGAGATTCATCGCTTTCATTGTTTGGATATTTTCTGATAGAGAATGGTGTTTTTACTACTAAACATTTTCTTTCTTTCCATTCATGATGTTCTAGATCTATTTCTAGGGTTATATTGAACCTGTCATATGTTCATGGATTAAAGCTCAAACTTTATATTATTCAATATTTCTTAATATGTCAGAACTATTCTATGCCTATGATTTAATCACTATGTTGATAACCGCCAACACTACATGAATTACACTCTGGCTGATCCGGTGATTCGAGAGATGAGGGTATTCAGTGATCCGGGCAGAGTAGACTTCGCTGATTCGGGTAAATAGAGATAATCTAACCCGGCGTGGCAATCGGGGTTGTGACATTAATGCATTTCGAATACCGAGTCAGATGTAGATATACCCGATTCTATTCGAGAGATAGGCGAATATAACTCGAGAGAGGATACCTTGTAGAAAAGATCACCTCGCCATTAACATATTGTAAATATACTGAATAATAACATATTTAGAAGATTAATCCATTGAACGTGATAGGGGGAGATATAACCCTAGGCTTCAAAACCAATACTTTAATTGAATCAATAGTTTAGGTAATTTTTACATATTTGAATTCCCTCCTAGAGTCATCTTTCAGATATTATCTAAAAAAGCAGAACCTTTCAGAGTCAATACACTCCATCCCCGGTGGATCGACACCGCATTCACGAGTACACTATACTACTGGGGGCTTATCGCTGCACTCGCGCATATAGGCGTATATTTTATACACCGCGCTTTCCTTCGCCGGCCGCACTTAAAAATGACTATAATCGTTAATCTGCTCTAATGAGCTCAACTTTTCAAAACCACCACTCATGTCACCGAATCGACAAAAATTCACCGAATCGAACGAACCGAAAGAAATGAACTCCGCAAATTTTCCATCATTCATTTTAAATCAAAACAAGAATGGAAAATATGAATTTATAAAGAAATACTAGCCCGAAGATATGACTTAGTACAATTCCCAACCGTAAAAAATCTAAACAAGAAAATGAAACCAAAAGCTTCACTAAAACTAAATGTACAAAAATGGAAAGTAAAATAAAAGAAAAAAAAAACTATACAAGATTTTCCCAACTACCCAGCCAGCCTTGAAAGGCTAAGCTCGGGCATACAAGCCTTGATTTGTTTATTTACGACTCTCCCATTGTCACCTCACTTCATTAATTGCATTGTGGATTCCCAAAGTTTGGCCCAAATTGATCACTTTGTCACTACATTAAAAATTATGTCGGGACATAGCTTTTAGTCCTTGTCGTTGGCCTATGTCGTAGCTTATAATCTTCTGTCGTGACTTTATTTCGAGCTTCTTTATTAAAGCTATGTCACATGATAACTAATTATGTCATTATAATCAAGGTAAAGAGTCTCACTTGTGTCGCAATATGATTGCCTTGTGTCGCGACACAAAATCTGCTTGCAACCAACTTCTTATGTCCTCCAGCTTCTTGATCCTGTGACAACAAACATTTTCCTCTTTTTACCTATCTGCTTTATCGCGACCAGGTTTTCTGTGTCATGAAAAATATCTCTTTGATTCCTCAGTCGTTTCTGTTGCAATAGAAAAATTAATGGTCGTGACAGAAATTGTTCTCTTGTTCTTAGTTAGTTTGTCGAGTCGCTGGTCATGACATAGAAATCCTTGTCATGACACAATTGCCTCTGTCTCATCCCCCAATTCTTTCTTCACTTTGGTCGGACCAAATTTCCACACGCCGACATACTTTCATCCTCCATAGCTTTATTGTCGCGAGATAGTATTCTCTATGTCATACATAAAAATTTCTATGCCACGACATAAATTCTTCTTAAGCTGACTTTGTTCTGAGAACTTTATCGCAACATAAAAAAAACTTGTCTTAGCTGACTTGTGTTTCCTTCTTGCCATAAAAAAATACTTGTCTTAGCTGACTTGTGTTTCCTTCTTACCATTTTCTATGGCGACATAACTATCTCTTATCACGACAGAGTTAATCCATTAGTCTTCAGATTTTATGTTGCGACATAGGACATAATGTCGCGACACAATTCCTTCACCATTTACCTTAAGTATGTCGCGACAGAGTTCAAAGTTGTCCCGACGGCTTTCTTCTAAATCTTCTTCAAATATGTCGTGACTATAAACTTTATGTCATGTGACGCCCCAAGTTTCAGGGGTCATTTTTTTTTTTTTCATACAAGAGTTTAATGTACAACTTTTTACATACCCAAAAGATATATAACTGAGACTGCTCTAATATATTTTACAAAACTCGCTTCTCTTCTCAAGGCCACAACCCGGCCTCCAGACTCACTACCGATGGAGCGCCGCTCTTGTGTACCCAAGTACTTACAACCCGGTGAGCAAAGCCCAAAGAGTGATAATATCCTACAAGTACTCCCACCTAAGTGCACATGTAATGATCGCATTGGGAAACACACACATTCAAGTAAGATACCTACATGAATGTCAATGCATGAATGTCCTCATGCCCATATCCCGAGTCACTCACCGACTCCCTCACACCTACCTAGGCCAAGTGTGAAATACCAACCGTCATTTTGTTCCACCAATGAGCTTTTTCCAAAACGAGAATTTTTGTTTTCTATTAAAAATTTGTAACCCATTGGAAAAACCTCCAATGCTCATTTGATTTGATCAAATTATGCAGGTTTATATACTAGCTACCTGATGCCGCGTTTTCACCGCCGGACGCCGCACGCCGTTCCAACATTTTCACGAACTTACATCGTCGGGATTCATGCCTAACCGTGAATAACATTTGGGTCTTTCACCCTGGGGGGGGGGATATACCCCATCTTGCTATGCCCAACAACCTTATATTCATTTTCATTCCTTTCAAAACCGTGTGACTCATTTGGACTTTGTCCCATTACTCGAGTCCACCAATCAACACCATACACAGTTTTGACCCATAACCGTGTACCCATGACACCCCACAGAACACCTAACCCGGTGTCGATCCGCACCATGCACTCACACCCATGTCATGCGATGTCTTCGTGCACGTGCAATGCTATTATGCTAATTGCATATATATAATCATCCATGCACACATACTCATGCATATTTATCCATGCTTCATATTTAAGCTTAAGCATACCTGTTAAAATGTCATACATCACATATCAACAGGTCATATTCCACATTGTATGTTATCAACTCAAGCCATAACACACAACTTAACTGGCCAGAACTAACCTTCCTGATTGGCCAATGTCGTCCACAGGAACATGGATGCAATCGTGACTCAATGGGCTTTCCATAGAGTCCAAGAACACCCGAATCGGAGTTTGGACGAAGAAGTTATGACCTTTCGAAGTTGGAGGTCCTTCATGACTAGGCAGCCCTACCCGCTAGCCTACCTGACCCAAGACCAACCGCTCAAGTTATAACTGCACGATTGCCCAATGTTCTCTACAGGAAAATGGCTACAATCTTGACTCAATGGGCTTTCCATAGAATCCAAGAACACCCGAATCGAAATTTGGACGAGAAAGTTATGACCTTCCGAAGTTGGAGGTCACACATGACTAAGCAGTCTTACCCGGACAGCCTACCTTACTTGCCCGAACGGCCATTTTCGGCCGGCTCAGACACCCACTAACCTCCAAAGGGGTCTTTCTAGAAATTTGACTCAATGGGCTTTCCATAGAGTCCAAGAACACCCGAATCGGAGTTCGGACGAGAATGTTATGACCTTCCGAAGTTGGAGGTCACACATGACTAAGCAATCTTACTCGGACAGCCTACCTTACTTGCCCGAATGGCCATTTCAGCTGGCTCAGAAACCCACTGCCCTCCAAAGGCATCCGGCTGGAAAGTTGACTCAATGGGATTTCCATGGAGTCCAAGAATACCCGAATCGACTGATTTAAGTAGTTATGATCCTCCGTTGGAGGTCACATGACTGCTGTGCTCACCCGCAGCTTACCTTACTTGCCCGAACGGCCATTTTCGGCCGGCTCAGAAACCACTACCCTCCAAAAGCATCCGGCTGGAAAGTTGACTCAATGGGCTTTCCATGGAGTCCAAGAACACCTGAATCGGAATTCGGACGAAGAAGTTATGACCTTCCGAAGTTGGAGGTCATGCAGGATCCTAGCCGGACGGAACCCATCCGGGGGGACCCATTCGGGTTGAACCCAGCCGGGGTGACCCAGCCGGGGTGAACCCAGTCGGGCGAACCCAGCCGGACAGCCCTTCCACTAGACTGTTCAGAGTAAATGGACCATAACTTGGGCTACAGAGGTCCGATTTGAGAAATTCAAAAGCCTAACATCAAGTTCACTGATGTGGCTACAATTTACTTGAAGGACTCACTGCCAAATTCCCTTTATTTCCTACCCAAAAATCAGTTCTAAAGTCTAGTTAATGTGTGCTACCCCAATGTGGCAGCTTCTTATGGTTCAAAATACAACAAAACCTTCCCCTTAGGGCAAAACAACCACCACACAACCCTTAGGGTAGAAAGTAATCAAAGTAGGAGAAAATCACTGAGTGCCATTAAACTCCTAACTCCTACTCTATGCTAAGCCCTCGCGTGGAGGTATTGAACTCTTCCTCTTGCTCCATCTCTCTTGAAACCGCCACTGACATCGGAAATTTAGAGAGAAGGTGGAGTCTCTCTTCAAAACTCTCTTCTTTTTCTTTCTCTTTCCGTCCTTTCTTTCTCTCCTCCCTTTCCACCTGACGCTTGGTCTATTTAGAGCATGTCTATCCAAGTCTCTTGACACCTTACTTTCCATTTGTCCTCATAATCCACTTTCCTTCCCACTAAATTCCTCATGCAGCCTATCCAAGACACCTAGCATCCACTCAACATTTACCCTCACGCAAGACCACTTTCCTTGCATTACATAAATTTCTATCTCGCGCATGTATCCATGTGGGTGTGGGACTTCATGCCACTATTCATTTACCTGGCCTAATTACTCAAATACGTGCAATTCTCGACTGTCTCGGAATTCAACGAAATTTGACATGGTAGCTAGATTATGTGAGATGATTCCAATGGTGAAGTCCGTTTCATCATCCGAGATCTAAAAAAATTCCGGATTTTGACCGAAATTACCATTTTACCCGTTTTCAGAAAATTAGAATTTTCTCGGGTTTTACATTCTTACCCCCTTAAAAGAATTTCGTCCCGAAATTCCACGCAAGCACAAAAATCACATGCGTATGTAACGTGTACTATGTCATGCATGTAAACTAGTAATTTAATTATCAAACGACGTAACTGCGTACCTTCATTCCTAAACAAGAAGGGATAGGTGGCCCGCATCGTGTCCTCGTGCTCCTATGTTGCCTCCTCCACTCCATGGTGTTGCCACAGTACTTTCACTAGCCTCACGGTCTTGCGACGCAAAACCTGATCACGGCAATACATGAGGCGCACTAGTCCCTCCTCAAAGGTCCCATCTATGTCAACCTCAATGTTTCCCCAATCCAATACATGAGCTGGGTCAGGAGTGTACCTCTGGAGCATGGAGACATGGAATACCTCATGAACACCTGACATGCTGGGCGGTAAAGCTAACCGGTATGCTACAGTGCCCACCCTCTCGAGTATCTCGAAGGGCTGATAAACCTCGGTGTGCTTCAGCTTGCCAAGATCGGCCGCTCCTCTCTTAGGCATCACCTTTAAGAAGGCGTGATCACCCGACCTCGAACTCTAGGGTCGGCGTCGCACATGCAACGTGGCTCTTCTGCTTAGGCTACGTGGAGAGGCCGTATTATATCGAAACTCACCTTCTCGGAGGTGTATCTAATCAGATCTGGACCAGTAATGGAGCTCTTTCCCACCTCGGTCCAACAAATCGGTGATCGGCATGGCCTCCCGTACAAAGCCTCATAGGGTGCCATCTGTATACTCGCCTGATAACTGTTGTTGTAGGCGAATTCTACTAGGCGAAGTGTTCTTCGGCTACCCTTATGATCAGACGCATGCTTCTGACGCTGTCCTCTAACACTTGTATGGTCCTCCATTGGCCAGGTACGTACGTAGGTGGAAGGCTGTACTCATGGCCAACTGTGTCCCCATAGTCTTCTGGAAACCCTTCCAAAAGTGCGCCGTAAACGTCGGGTCTTTGTCAGACACTATGGATATTGGCACTCCATGTAGCCGGACAATGTCTACGATGTCTGTTGGCGAATTCTTCGGTGTGAAGGTCGTCAGCACAATTTAGAAAATGTGTTGATGCATTATCACCCATCACCAGCATCATGTTTAAGCGGTGTCGGTGGCAAATGGGTCCTGAAAGTCCATCGGTGAGCTCACTTCCACTCGGCTACCTCCCGTGGTGGGTAGCCACATTTAACCGATGCTTTCGGTAGCAATCTGTGACACGTGAGACATTGTCGAACAAAGTCCCCTACATGTCTCTCTTCGTCCCGCTCAGGTGTGTTGGCGACGAATCTTGAGTACATCTTCGTGCCACCTAGATGCCGCAATGAGTCGGGAGCGGTGGAATACGAGGATCTCCTCTCTTAGATCTATAAACTGGGGAACCACTACCCGTCCTCTATACCGAAGACTACCATCTGCGTGAATGGTCAAACCCTCGTCTGTACTTTAGCGTGCCGGTCTCGTGGACATTATCTCGCGTCACGTCACACAGGACTCGTCGCTCTGCACTCGATAGAGCGATTAGCTACTAAATTCCCCATTATTGCCTTAGCTGCTTTCATTTATCTCTTGTAGTCAAAATTGCCCCACAGTCTCCAACATCTGCAACCTCGGGAAGCTATACTAGCGTACTCCGTGATTTCCGGTAGGTGCATCAGCCACCACATTTGCCTTATCGGGATGTGTCTGGTAGTCATAATCCTCTAGGAACCCATCCACTGCGTTGCCTCATATTGAGGTCGCATTGCGTGAAGATATACTTACGGACTCTTGTGGTTTGATACACCTCGAGGCGCTCGCCATATGATAGTGGCGCCAAATCTTCAGAAGACTATGGCGTGACTCCCTTGTCGTGTGTGGGGGTAATTACGCTCATGATTCTTGGTAGGCGGGAACCATAAAGCTCACTTACCCTCGGTGCATCAAAACACCTCCCGAATCAGGCCCTCGAGGCATCCGCATTACAACGTGTGCCCTTGTCCCCTTTGTTTGGGACTATCAAGATAGAACCGTGGTAAGTCTCTCTTGACTCTGGAATGCCTCTCGTCAGTCATCCGATCAAATTTGACCTCCTTAGGGTTAATCTAGTCATGAGTCTTGCATTGTCGAGAGAAGTCACCGATGAATCTCTATGGTGACCAATCCCGAGGCTTCACGTGTCTCGGGCGACTTTAGCCTCTCCCGATTCATCCACGGCTTCGACCTTCGGGGTCGTGACACGCGATGATGACACCACGTATCTTTGAAATCTCACCTCGATGAAAAGCCCAGAAACTCACCTTCTTTGAAATTAGGCGTATAAGGCGGTAGGGTCTCTCGACAATTGTAAAACAATTCTCAAGTGATACTCATGCTCCCCACTCATTTGGGAGTAGATCAAAAATGTCATCCATGAAGACCCGCGTCTTGGCTGATCTGAATAGGGTTGGAATGCCTACATCGTGAGGTCGTGAATCTTTCTGTAGCGCGTCGTCGATCAGGGCATCATTGTAAACTCAAAGTGCCCATATCGTGTCCTGAATGTTGTCTTAGGGATGTCTGTCTCCACTGACCCTCGGTTGATGGTAACCCGGTCTGAAGGTCTATCTTAGATAGACTCGCGCCCCCTCGGTATTCGAGCAAGTCATTAATCTTGATGGGGATCAGGTCTTGATCGTAACCCTATTTAAGCTATCGACATCAATGCACCTGATCGAAGGTGTATCTTTCTTCTTCGTAAATAAACTGCAAGAAGTGCCCCATGGTGAAGTCTTTCGGTCTAATAAACCCTTTAATACAGCAACTCACATTATCACGGACCTTGAGTTCCTGCTATTTCTATTTAGTCTTAATCGCATCTTTTAGTCATAGAGATGGGCGACGTGCAGGAGTGTGGCTGTCTGAGTCTACATCCTGGAGGCAATCCGTTAGCTCATGGAAAAACATCTTCATACTCATGATTATTCGAGAGTAGATCCCAAGTGCGAGTCTCGCCTCGTCCTCTGGGGTAAGGCTTGCTAGCCGACATGACTGTCCCTGCGAGACTCGTGCAGGTGGGGCGAAACAACGTCTTTTCCCCCTGAAACCTGACCACAGTGCAGATCACCGCATGGCGGTAACTCTCACTACGCGCCATGTCGATGGCTTGACTCACGTAATTTGTCAGCGATCCATCCCGAGGATGACGTCGAACTGCGAGCATGTCCGCGACCCTCCAGTCCACGGTGAGTAGAATCCTGAGATCTCTAACTCGCCGCTATGACATCATCCTTATCCTCGCCTTAATCCTGAGGAGACTCACATCTGAGGGCTCCTCGAGCCTCCGACCTCTAAGCCCGAGCTATCCGCGGCCCGATCGCAATGATGAATAGATCGATGCACGTCAAAATGTACACTTGCCCATGGCGAGATCGCGAAACATCTGCAATATAATTGTTGATCACATTGGCTCGTCGGTGGTAGCGATAATGACACGATGTCACGCTTTATGGGCTCGTCGCCGGCCGACCCATGCCACGACCCCTGCGGCTGCCACGTGCGGCGGGAGGTGCTGCGTCCTGACATCCACGGGGCGTCTTGGTTTCGAGCCCATTCTAGAGAGCGAGAGGAACAAACTATATCGCGCACATCCCATGATGTTGGGGTACTGCCGACTGGCTCCCGAATCATTACCTCGCCAGGCGATCCGTTTCATATGCGAGGCCCGATGGCGGTACGACATGTCATCAGTCTGTTGGCCCTCGTGGAGCCACCTTTGTCCTTAGCCGATAGTAGCGGCTCTGAAACCGCAGTGAATTGGAAGCCGCGACTTCTTTCGAACTAGAAGAAGTCGACTCTCCCTTCCTTCTTCTTGCGCGTCTCGGATGCTCAGATGCGTTCTCTATCTCGGCTCGATGATTAAAGAACATCTTGACCATCGAGTCCATTGTCTTGTAGGTTATGTCCTCTGATCTTGCCGGATGGACAACTTTGCTTAGCCCATCCTCCCGAACCTCGACTTTGGCGCGTTAGTGGCACGCCAATCATCCGAAATGTACTGACTCTGTGAATGCGGCTACGTGCGCGATGCGATCATCGTCCCACATGCATTTCGAGGAACTCTCAGGCGCCATGTGCCAGCGGAAGCCGGAAAATGTTTCCCCATGAATAGCATCTGAATGACCATATGTAGTCTCGAGTCCGCAGTCGTGACCCTCGCGTTGCAGGACTCACCTGGCTGGAATGAAGCGGCGTGTCAAGGTAATATCGGTGATCTCCGTTGCGGAGAATCCTCTCGTCAGCCGGAACTGGTTGGCTACCTTCGGGTCCATCTTCGAGAGCGTCGGAGGATGATGTGCGCTTGAACCTCACGGAGATTCTTGGCACTTCCACGAGCCTCTGTTTGCATCAGCACAATGTAGCGGTAACCTCCATGGCGCCCATGGCCCTTTCTATGAGGCCTCACGATCAAAATAGGGGGTGCACGACTAGCACCGTGGCGACCTCTACGCCCCGAGTCCTCGACTCGCCATCTACACATGTCAAATGGCGAAGAGTTATTAAATTTCCATGTTCATTATGTTTAAGACTGAGTATTTCACTTGTTACATACATCAACCACGTATATAATTCAAGAAAATTTTGTAACACCGATCAACGCGTATCTGATCGAAGCGTACGAAAGCACCTGATACGTCTTTGTAATCTAATCTGTCACACAGTGGACAATTAGATAACCTCTCCTACAGACTTGATACTGGCGTAGTCTGAACATCGATTTTCGAACGTAAGTAACCGCTAACTTCCAGGCTGACACCATCTTATGCAAGTTGTGATGTTCTACTCGCCAGCGGCGTATTACAGACCACGTACCTTTGAATACAGGTATTCGTATACTGCGCTGCGGTTCAGCCATGACGCCCGAATTTCGGGGGGTGTTTTTCATCTGAGAGTTTAATGCGGCACTTTTACATACCCAAAATATATATAACTATCTTGTTCTAATATATTTGCAAAATGCTTCGAGGCCCTGGCTTGAGCCTCCTTTGTACTCACGGCCTCGATGGAGGCCTTGGGTTTCTTAATGTACGAAAGGGATTTGTGGGGTGAGCAAAGCCCGGTAGTGATAATATCTACAGGGTTCTTTCACTAAGTGCGCGTATAATGATTGCACGGAAAACACACATTCGAGGTAAGATACCTACATGAATGTCAAGGCATGAATGTCCTCATGCCCATATCGGGTACTCATAGACTCCCTCACACCTACAGGCGAGTGTGAAATACCCGAGCCGCCGTTTGTTCCTTTATTGAGCTTTTTCCAAAGCAACGAGAATTTTTGTTTTCTTTTAAAATTTATAACCCATTGGAAAAACCTCCAATGTTGGTTGATCAAATTACGTGTGTTTATGTATTTGTGGCCGCAGTTTTCAGGTTTTACACCGCCGCCTGCCTTGCGCCGTTCAACATTTTCCGCGAACTTACATCGTCGGGATTCGTAATACAACGATGAATAACATTTAGATTAACTCACTTATTTGGGGGGGGGATCTACCATCTTGTTATGCCCAACACATATATTCACATTTCATTCCTTTCAAACCGTGTGACTCATTTGGACTTTGTCCATTACCGAATCCGCGATCAACACCATGCGAGTTTTGACCCATAGCGAATGTACCATGACGCAGCGGGAACACTGGCGGTGTCGATCAAGCGCAATTTTCGCACACCCATGTCATGCGATGTCTTTGTGCACGTGCAATGCTCTTATGCTAATTGCATATATATAATCATCCATGCACACATACTCATGCATGTTTATCATACTTCATATTTAAGCAAGCATACACGGTAAAATGTCATACAACACATATCAACATGTCATATTCCACACTGTATGTTATCAACTCAAGCCATAACACACAACTTAACTGGATAGCACTAACTTTCCTGATTAGACAATGTCCTCCAATGGAACACGGCTGCAATATTGACTCAATGGGCTTTCCGCCGTCTAAGAACACCAGATCGGGTCGGACGAAGAAGTTATGACCTTCCAGTTAAGGTCCTTCATGACTAAGCTGACCTACCTAGGCTATAGCCTACCCAGACCCGCATAACCGTTGCGGCTATAAGCGGACAGATTCCCAATGTTCTCTGAGGCATGGCTGAAATATTGACTCAATGGGATTTCCATAGGTCCAAGAACACCCAAATCGGAATTCGGACGAGAAAGTTATGATCTTCCGAAGTTGGAGGTCACACATGACTAAGCAGTCTTACCCGGACAGCCTACCTTACTTGCCTGGACGGCCATTTACGGCCAGCTCAGACACCCACTAACCTCCAAAGGCATCCGGCTGGAAAGTTGACTCAATGGGATTTCCATGGAGTCTAAGAACACCCGAATCGGAATTCAGACGAAGAAGTTATGACCTTCCGAAGTTGGAGGTCACACATGACTAAGCAGTCTCACCCAGGCAGCCTACCTTACTTTGACGAGCAGACCGGCCGGCTCGAAACCCACTGCCCTCCAAAGGAATCTATTGGGGTGACTCAATGGACTTTCCACTGGAGTCAAAGAACACCCAAATCGGGTCGGACAGAAGAAGTTATGACCTTAGAGTTGGAGTCACCTGTGTAAGCAGATCTCACCAGACGCCCCTTACTTTCGAACGGCCATTTCTGGCGCTCGAAACTCCACTTTTGCCCTCTAAGGCATCAGATTTGGAAAGTTGTCAATGGGCTTTCCATAGGTCAAGAACACACGAATGGAATTCAGGCGAAGAGTTGGGCCTTCAAGTTGGAGGTCATGCGGGATCCTAGCGGACCGGGCCCGTCAGGGGACCCATTGGTTGAGCCAGGCCCGTGGATCCGGTAGGGGTGAACCCGACTGGCCGAACCAGTAGAGACTGACCCTTCCACTAGACTCTCTCAGGTAAATGGACCACGCTTGGACTACGAGGGGTCGATTTGAGAAATTCAAACTGCATCAAGTTCATTGATGTAGCTCACAATTCTGGACTCACCCAGACCCGCTATTTCTGCAAAATCAGTTCTAAATCCGGTTAATGTATTGCTACCTAATGTGGCAACTTCTCATGGTTCAAAATACAACCAAACCTTCCCCTTAAGACCCAAACCTTAACCACCACCACCTGACCCTTAGGGTAGAAAGTAATCAAAGTGGAAAACCTCTTGGGTTGTCAATACTGACTCAGGTCTGTCTGAAGCCTTGCAGTGAGTTGAGCTCTTCCTCTTGCTCCGGCAGAGCCGCCCGGTCGATCGTGGAAATTTAGAGAGAAGGTGGAGTCTCTTTCTTTCTAAAACTCTCTCTTTTATTCACCTCTTCCTTTCTGTCTTTTCTTTTCTCTCCTCCCTTTTCCCACGAATCGAGTTTTGAATTACATTTAGAAAGTATGTTAATCCTAGTCATATGACACCTTACTTTCCACTTGTCTCCTAATCCACTTTCCTTCCCACTAAATTCCTCATGCAAAGCCTATCCAAGACACCTAGCATCCACTAACATTTACCCTCATGCAAGACCACTTTCCTTAGACACGTAGCCTATCTGCATGTATCCATGTGGTGTGGGACTTCATGCCAATTTGTCATTTACTCATTTCATTCAATTACTCTCGAAATACGCACTCCCGACCGCTCCTAATTCAACGAAATTTGACATGGTAGTTAGATTCCGTGAGATGATTCCAACGGTGAAGTCCGTTTCATCATCCGAGATCTAGAAAAATTCCGGATTTTGACCGAAATTACCATTTTACCCGTTTTCAGAAAATTAGAATTTTCTCGGGTTTTACATGTCGCGACCGAGAAATCTCTTTTTAGCCTTGAGTTTCGATTAGCCTTTGCTGCGACATGGAGTTGCTGGCTGCGACATAGTTTCTTTGGGTTGCTTGCATTTGTGTCGCGACTTAGAAAAATTAGGTGACGACTAAAATTGATGGTTTTTCATCTTTTTGCTTCTTTTCTGCTGGGATTCTCTCCCTTTTCAATAATTTCCTACAAAACACAAAGTTGATGAATATTCCATATTTTGGTATAAAAATAGATCTTAAACTGTTAAAAACATGCGAGAAAAATGGATTAAAAATAGATGAGTTTTAGACTCATCACTGGCCTTGAATATGCAGAATCAATCTAGGGATTCTTTCCCTAGTGACACCATGAAGAATCCCAAGGACTATATGGCCATAACATTGAGGAATGGCAAAGAACTGAAGAAAAGGGAAGAAGAAAAGAGAAAATTGAATGAGAATGAAGAGCAATCTGTAACTAGAAAAGAGATTAAGCCGAACATAACTGAACTAACAGATGAAAGTGAGAAATCAAAGGTGTAGAAAAAGCAGCAAACTGAGGAGGGAAAACTAAAAATGAAAGAGGAGGTGAGAGTCTATGTACCTCTTGTACCATTCCCTGCACCATAGAGGGCTATGAATTGGGGAAAGCATTCGGTGATGTTGGAGCAAGCATCAACTGCCATTATCCGTCGCAAGAGACTCCGGGCCAGGGAGCGACTCCTACAACTATGAATCTATTGCATCGACGCATAACTTTGGGCTCAACTAAAAGAAATAAAGATCAATATTCTAATCAAAAAGAGAATTACTAATTTGGACATTTTTCTTTATTGTATTATAATTTATGTAAAATAACTACAAAAATAGTTTTAATAGCGTGAGTCATTAAGCTAATGAAAATATTTTATGAGCTTAAATGGGTATAATCATTTCCCCACAGAAAGTTAATTTGATCTCAATGTGTTTCTATTTTAGGAAGATTTTAAATGCACAGAAAACCATAAGCAGATTTGCTGCCTTTGGATACAGAAATTGAGAAAACACTGAGGATTCCGAGGAAAGTTACAAGTGCTAAATCGATAAATATGGAAAATCAAAGGGAAAGATTACAACATATTCTAGAAGAAGCAGAAATAGATAGACCTTCAAGGCAAATGACGATGGAGGTCTTTTGGAGGCCTATTATTCAAGATGAGTACTTTGCTGTGAGACAGCCTACCATAGAAGCCAACAATTTTGAACTCAATCCAGCTCTGATCACAATGGTACAACAACATTAGTTTATTGGGAATCCCAGTGAAGACCCTAATGAACATATGGGAAGATTTATGACAATGGCTAACACAGTCAATTTGAATGGGGTGAGACCAGAAGTGATAAGGCTGCAACTCTTTCCCTTTTCACTAAGAGATATGGCAACAACTTGGTTTGAGTCACTGCCTATTGGATCAGTGACAAATTGGGAAGAGTTGGTGGAGGCTTATATGAGCAAAATTTTCCCTCTAGCCCTGACTTTAGAAAGGAGAGGAGAAATCATAGTCTTCAAACAGAGGGAGGATGAAAGTCGCTTACAATGCATGGGAGAGATACAAGAGACTGCTAAAAAGATGCCCTATGCACGAAATAGATCTGACCACTTAGATGGACATTTTCTACCATTCCATGAATTATGCCTCAAAGGGTATAATTGATGCAGCTTGCTATGGAGCTTTCAAAAGAAAAAGTGTTGAGGAGGCAAGGCAGCTGATTGAAGACCTTGCCAAATGCAACTACAAAGCTCCATCTGAAGCTTCAGGAGTAGCAAACAGATCAAGGGGAGTGTTGTGAATTGAGCTTTAATCGATTACCGCTAGAAGCAAAGTTGACGATTAATGAACAAGCTTGGAAACAATGAGAGAAGAATGCACACGACACTTGAAGTGGGGACAGTAGATGCACAAGAGAAAAGAAATAGTGTTGAAGAGGGACCAACCCATGAGGGTGTCCCTTACCAAGTTGAGGAGGCATAGTACCTCAATACCAATAGGAGCTACACTTTTAAGCCCAACCTCAACTTGCCTACTCACTACACACCAACACTCAGGAACCATGAGAATTTCTCATATGGAGGAGGAGCACAACAAGTTTAAAGACTCGGACAGAATTTGCAGCAATATCATGCCTCACCTGGGTTCTAACAACAACAGTAGTAGTAGCAAGCAAGACAAAGAGGAGAGAATCAAGGGCAGAGGAGATCTAATTCCTTTGAGGACCAGATGCTTGCTTTAATGGGGGAAAATAAGAGGTTGCTAAACATACATGAGCAGAAGTTTGTTGAGCTAGCAGCATTCCAAGCAAACACAACTGTGTTTCAGGCCAATACCAATGCCTCTTTGAAGAATCTGGAGACTTAGGTAAGGCAGCTAGCCCTAGCTATGCAGAATTAATCCAAGGATGCATTCCCAAGTGATACAATGAAGAATCTGAAGGATTGCATGGCAGTAACTCTAAGAAGTGGCAGAGAACTAGAAGAGAGAAGAAGCGAGAAGAAGGAAACTAAGGAAGATAAACATGTAAAAATTGGAGAAGAATTGAAGTAGCACAGTTCAAAAGTTGCTGAAGAAAATAGAACAACAAAAATGAGTAAGAGCAGCAAGTTGAAAAGGGAAATCTAAGGAAGAAGGAAATGGTTAAAGAGTACAATCCTCAAGTTCCATTCCCTTAGAGGCTGCAGAAGGCGAAGCTTGAAGAGCAATTCTCTAGATTCTTGAACATGTTCAAGAAGATAGAGATCAATGTCCCTTTTTCTGAGGCATTGACTCAAATGCCTCACTATGAAAAATTCATGAATGATATATTGAGTAGAAAGATAAAAATTGCTGAAGAAGAGGTAGTGAGCATGATAGCAACATGCAGTGCAGGTATCTAGAAGTCTTTACCAGAGAAAATGCTGGATTCAGGCAACTTCACTATACCTTGCAAAATTGGGAATTTTGATATGGGAAAAACACTAAGCGATTTTGAAGCCAGCATCAACTTGATGCCTTTATCTGTGGTTAAAAGACTCAGTTTGGGGGAGCTTAATCCCATAGCCATGACCCTGTAGATGGCAGAAAGAACCTTGGCTGAACCTGAGGGCAATCTTGAAGATGTGCTGATCAAAGTGGGAAAGTTCATTTTCCCAATGGACTTTATAGTTATTGATATAGAAGAAGACAAACAAGTCCCACCGTTGTTAGGAAGGCCTTTCTTAGCAACAGGAGCAGCTTTGATTGATGTGAAGAAAGGAGAACTAACTCTCAGGGTTGGAGATGAGGTAGTGCACTTTAATCTCAATCACAGTTTGAAATAGCCAGAACTTATTAATGGTGATTGTGAGATTGTAGAAACAAAAATTCCCATGAGTTCTAAACTGATAAATGATTGTAATATTCAGAGTTCAATGAATGAGAATGAGATGAATTTCCAGTATCTTGAGCATCTTGAAGTTGAATTTCTGAACTCCAATTTTAAATTAAAAAAGACAGTACTCAATGTTGAAGAAAATAGTACAGAAAAATCCAGCAGTTATGAAGAGAAAGCTATTGAAGTAAACACAAGCTTAGAGGGTTCGATTCTAAAAGAATTTCCTGAACATTTGAAGTATGCTTTCTTACAACCAGAAAAAACAAAGCCAGTCATCATTTCAACTGGATTGACTGATCTTGAAGAACAAAAACTGCTAGAGATTCTCAGAAAATACAAGGAAGCAATAGCTAGGTCTATAGATGATCTGAAAGGAATCAGTTCTTCTATTTGTATGCACAAGATCCTTTCAAAGGAGAACACTAAAACCTCTATAGAACATCAAAGAAGGCTGAATCCAGTAACGAAATAAATAGTCAGAAAAGAAGTACTAAAATGGCTTAATGGAGGCTTCATATATGCAATCTTAGACAGCCCTTGGGTGAGCCTAGTTCACGTGGTTCCCAAGTAGGGTGGATTCATTGTGATAAAACATAATGAATTGATTCCTACAAGAACTATGACATGATTGAGAGTGTGTATAGACTATAGAAAACTAAACACTGCTATTAGAAATGACCATTATCCTCTACCTTTCATTGACCAAATGCTGGACAAGTTAGCAAGGCACTCTCATTACTGTTTTCTTGATGGATATTTTGGTTATAACTATATTTCTATAGCCCTAAAGGATCAGGAGAAAACTACATTTACATGTCCTTATGACACCTTTGCTTTTAGAAGGATGCCTTTTGGATTATGTAATGCTCCTGCCACCTTTCAAAGGTGTATGATGTCTATGTTTTTTGATTTGGTGGAGGAGGCTATGGAAATCCTTATGGATGACTTCTCAGTATATGGATCTAGTTTTGAGAATTGTTTAGAAAATTTGGAAATAATACTTTAGAGGTGTCAAGACAAGAATCTAGCTTTATATTGGGAAAAATGCCATTTCATGGTAATAGAGGGTATTGTCTTGGGACACAAGATTTCTGTAGCTGGATTGGAAGTAGACCAAGCAAAAGTTGCTATCATAAAAACTCTCTTGCCACCTACAATAAATAAGGATAAGAAGCTCTAGGACATACCGGTTTTTATAGAAGATTCATAAAGGACTTCTCAAAAATCTCTAGACCATTATGTAAACTGTTGGAAAAAGATGCAAAATTTGATTGTGATGAATCATGCAGATTTGCGTTTGACGAAATTAAATCCAAATTAGTAACAACTCCCATTATGGTGATACCTGACTGGAATAATGATTCCGAAATTATGTGTGATGCCAATGATTTTGCAATGATAGCTGTATTGGGACAAAGAACTGAAAAGATATTCAAGGCTATATACTCTGCCAACAAAACCTTCAATGAGGCACAAGAGAACTACTTTACCACAGAAAAGGAGATGCTGGTAATGGTGTTTTCTTGTGAAAAATTCAGGCCTTACATATTAGGGTCCCATGTTATAATACACATTGATCATGCTGCAATTAGATATCTGATGGCAAAGAAAGATGCCAAGCCAAGACTAATCAAATGGGTATTATTACTGCAAGAGTTTGATCTGGAGATCAAAGACAAGAACGGTAATGACAATGTGATAGCTGACCTCTTGTATAGATTGGAAAATACTGCTGGAAAGGAAAAGGAAACTGAAATAGCAGAAAATTTTCCTAATGAGTAGTTGTTTTTGTTATTAGTCCAAACACCCTGGTATGCTGATATTGTGAATTACTTAGCTTGTAGAGTTGTGCCACTTGAGTTCAGCTACCAGCAGAGAAGAAAATTGAGAACTAATAGCAGATTTTATATTTAGGATGACCCACTAGAGTAGACATGATCATAAGGAGATGTATTCCAAAAAACGTAATCGCAAGTGTTGCCATAATGTCGCAACACAATAACAACACCCACATGATAACCCTCAAAATTCTCCACTGTGCTTTATTGGCCTACTCTATTCAAAGACCATTTTGAATGGGTAAAACATTGTGATAATTGTCAGATAATGGGTAACATAAACAAAAGAAATGAAACGCCCTTGCAAGGAATCCTAGTCGTGCAGATTTTTTTTTGTGTTGGGGATAGACTTCATGGGACCTTTCCCATCATCATTTGGAAATCTATACATTCTCCTAGCTGTGGATTATGTATCCAAATGGGTGGAAACAATATCTTGTCCTAGAAATGATGCCATCACAGTGGTTCGGTTTATACAAAGAAATATTTCACATATTCGGTTAACGTAGAACAATCATTATTGGATGAGGGGTTATTTTGAAAATAGTTTTTGCAAACCTATGAGTAGATATGGAATCAAATATATGATGGGATTGATCATCACACTCACCAATGGGCAGCCAACTTCCAATAGGGAGATAAAGAAAATTTTGGAGAAAATAAAGGAATACAAGCAAAAAGACTGGTATATATAAGCTTAGATTTAGCGTAATCGCTGGCTTATAGAACTGCTTTCAAAACTTCCATTGGAATGTCCCCATATAGAATTGTATTTGGAAAACCTTGTCATCTCCCTTTAGAACTGGAATACAAAGCTATGTGGGCCATCAATAAACTAAATGTTGACTTTCAAGCTACCAAAGAAAAGAGATTACTCCAAATGAATGAACTAGAAGAGTTGAGAAATGAAGCTTATGATAGTGCTAGAATCTACAAAGATAAGACAAAGAAGTGGCATGATCAAAAGATTATGAGGGAATTCAAAGCAGGAGAACAAGTCCTCTTATACAACTCCAAGCTCAAGCTATTTCCAGGGAAACTAAAGTCAAGATGGAGTGGTCCTTACACAGTAGTAACAAGTACACCCTTTGGAGCAGTAACACTGAAGACTAATTTTGGAAGTGAATTTAAAGTGAATAGTCAGAGACATAAGCATTATATTGGAGGAAGCATGAATGAAGTTTAGATCCAGATTTTGAAAAAGAAAAGAGAATTTTGCTGAACTGAAGACATTCTATAACAAATGTCTAACTAAAGACATTAAACTGAGCAGCTTCTTGGGAGGCAACCCAAGCTAAATTTTAATTTTGACATCTAGTTTGTTCTTGTTTTTAAATTTTAGTGTGATTGAATTTTAGTTTTATTTTTGTTAGATATTTTATTTTAGGATTTTGTTAAATTTCCAGGATAATGAAGCTGTACAAGAGGTGGTTATTATATGGAATCATTCATTCTCAAACTATTTAGGCAGAAAGTGCTCCAAAGGGGAGTTTTTATTTTTCCCTAACTTGTTCTTTAATGATAATGCACAATTGATGTTTGAGGGAATGTGCATTTTTTTTTTTTTTTTGAGCAAAAAATAATAAACAGCTTTATTGTGCTCATTACTTGGATGCATTGTTAAAAAATCATGATTAATCATATTGAGTGGAGAATAAGATTTGTTGTTCATACTTGAATTGAGGTTGTTTGATGTTATATGTGTTTTCACAAGTATGAATTGAGTGGAAGGAATATATTGCATAATGTCATTTGTGTTGAATGGTTGAAAATATGTTAAATGTGCAAATTTTGAGGTAGGATAGAACTTTGTCGCGATAGACAAATTTATGTCACGATACTGTTTAAACTTATCGTGACAAGGAGGGAACAAACTTCATCTAACTCATAGGAAATTTTGTCGCGACATACTTTCCTTATGTCGCGACAAGGTTGGGTCTAAACTTTGATTTTACAAGAAAAACTTTGTCACGACATAATTCCTTTTTTTCGCGACAAAAAGTACACATGAACATTAGAAAATATGCCCACGCGACTGGCGTCGCGACGCTCCGGGAGTACCGCAATGCAGTCGGAAATTGCGGTTGCCGCAAATTCACAAGAGGAGATGATGATGCACAGGATTTGAAAGCCTTAGTTGTAATGGAAGATGAGCCAACTTCTATAGAATCCAATGACACAAGATGAAGTTCCAAGGACTATTCTAGAGATGGATCCATGGGATGACATGCATGAAGAGTTGAAAATTGAGGAAGCAACCCTCATGTCCAAGGTGGAAGTGTACATTATTCAGTTAAACAAGGAAAGGGAAGCTACCATTGTGACCTATAAAGAAAAAAAATAAGATCGTGGAAGATTATGTACCTAAGATGCTATTGAGTACAACTATCGGTTCTTCGGAATGCATGGAAGAGGCAATCTCTAATATATCCGTAGTTGGTAGAGTCGAGCTAAAATCTATAAAAATGGAGTAGCTTCTTGGGAGGCAACCCAAGCATTTCTTATTCTCTTTCTTTATTTTTAGTTTTCTTGTTTATTTTAGGTTTGTTTTGAGTCTTTTTAAGTTTGATTCTTTGTTGTTTTTGTGTGTTTTTGTTATTTTCTAGGTCCAAAGGGGTTTAAGATCATACTATGCATAGTGATTGAGGGCACAAAGGATGTATCCTCAGAGGGTAAGATAGTGTGTGTTTCATGTTTTTTTTAACACTTAGAATTTTTTTTTGTGAAAAGGATCACCCTCATGTGGCGACGTGGTGCCACGACGTCGTGACTTTGGATGCAACGTAAAAAAGGAAACCTCAGTCACATTGTGACATGCCCCTGTGACTTCGTGATGTGAATACAATGCATGATTTAAACTCTTTATCACATCACGACGTGAGAACCTCACGTCGCGACGTCGACTAAAATTCAAAAAATTTTCCTCTGTCATGTTGTGACGTTGTGACATTATAGTATTTTTAAGCCTAAATCGATTCATTTTTTAAAACACTACAGCAGCTACACCTCCCCCTCCATTTTTTTTTTCTCCCAAACTGAAAATCATATTGTAATGTTAACACCTCCAATCCACACTCCACATATATTTCATCAACTCACACACGCACCCTCAATCCTCCTAATCTTCCTTGAACTCCATATAATCTTTCAATTGAGTTCAAGAACATACACATACCAAAAGGGAAATTGTTGAACAAATTAGTAAGATACATTCAGTTCCTTGGTTGTTTGCTTCTTTCTTATGAATGTTGGGGTAATTGAGATAAGATTGGATGTATTTAGAGGATTATAAAGGCTCCAAACAGTGTTAGACACTTGAAGGATTTAGGCTGCCAAACAACTGTTCGATCAATTGCCAAAGCCAATCTTCAAGGTAATTCTAGTCGGGATAGGGTGGTGAAATGCGGAGAATTGATTCAAGAGTTTATTACTTGATTGTGGTGGAGGTACAAGTATCAATTTGTAAGAGAGCTTCCAATGCCACCTGATGAGTCTTAAACTCATATATTTTTAATCCATTTTTCTGACTTGTTTTAAGTATATTCAGATCTGTTTTAATGCCGAATTATGGAATATTCACCAACTTTGTGATTTGCAGGTTTTAATTCAAAAAGGAGAAAATTCCAGCAAGAAAGAAGAGAAAAATATCAATTGCAGTAGTCTATGTAGCGACAGAGTTTGTGTGTGTCGCGACGAACATCCAAGCAAAAAGAAAAGGAACTTTGTCACAACAATATTTCCTCTATCACAACACAAAGGTCTAAATGTTGATAGATGAGCTCTGTCGCGACAAAAGACAGCGTGTCACGACATAAAATGGGAAGAATCTAACAAGTCAGTTGAGACAAAGAAAGTTTATGTTACAACAAGGTTTTTCAGCAGGATGCCAATGCTAGGAAGAATTTGTCTCAACAAAGAAGCTCCTTATCACACAATGAAACAGAAAGTAAACTCCGTCGTGACAAGGGAAATCTTCGTCACCTATTAATCGTTATTACAACATGGAAAAGATTGTTGAGACAGGAGAAGAGCTTCAAAGAAAAACCTCTGTTGCGATAAGGTAATGTATGTCGCGACATTGAAAGAGGAAGTGTAGCGACCACCAAGCCCAGCCCGACCCGATTGGCGGATCCGAACCTAAACCCGAGGACGCCCGGCCAAAGCCATTAATCAAATCCATTTCATTAACATAATTGTTTTCGTTCTCAAATAAATCTTTGCGGCGGAAGAGATTTGAATTTTGGGTAAGCCCATAAACATTTACAAATTCAATGTAATTCCTTTACAAAATATGCATTTAACAAATGACATTTTATGCCGTTTACAACATAATATCCAAAATCGTATTCAGTTATAGGTACAAAAATAATTTCGGAGTTGAAATCCTTTTGTTTACAAAACAATGTCATGCTAAAAAATGGTGAGGATGCATGTGACGGAGCATACTCCGTGAACTCTCTCTCGAACACTTGAGCTCCTCGACCCAGTCCACTTTCAATCACTATCTATCACTCGGTACCTACGCATTGATTAAAAACAATATGCTTAGTGGTTCTATACAGTTCTCGATTCCATTTCAGTTCAATACGAATCATACATTTATCAAAATAATGCCTTTATACAATGTCTAAGTGTAATGTAAAAGATACTTATACAAATACACTTTTTAATATTTTTTTTTTCGATTTTTGGTTTGTGATTTCACATATGACTATAGAGTCAACATTCACGATAGATTCAGCCCAGAATCTTGTCCGCTTGTCGCTCAAGAGTTAAATGATTTCCTCACATCATCATTGCAACTTCACATATGACTATAGAGTCAACATTCATGACATATTCAGTTGGTGAATCCTGTCCTATTTGTCATTCAGTAGCAATGTGATTTCACATTAATTATTACAATCTCACATTAGACTATAGAAATTAACATTCACGACGGATTCAGTTGGTGAATCCTGCCCTGTTTGTCATTCAGTAGTAATGTGATTTCACATTGAACAAATACTGGTTTCCTTCATGACGACCCACTTGGTGAATCCCATCATGTTGGTCATTCATCACTACATTAAATCAATTTACTCACATGCAGTAAATTCACTTATAATTCAAATACTTGCGCACATGCAGATATTTAACAAACATTTCGAATACTAATAATTCAAATCAATATATGTATAAATATTTCATAAATAAAACTTGAAATGAGAATTGAGTCACAGAGAACATAACAGACCAATTTATCGATCCCTTGTCTCTTTCGATACCAGTCCTAGGTTAGGTTGTCGTCTTCACCCGCACCTAGTAAAATACAAATTCTCCACTCTTAGTGGTTGAACAATTAATCGTACTACGCTTCGCCTCGACTACAAGGTACGGTACGTTTCTCACTTAGTTTTATCCTTATTTGAACCCCCATTAATCATTTATTATGGTCCTTAAACTATCGGTGTACGAATACGAGACTTTGGGAACAAAATCCAAAAATTTGCTCTTAGTGAACAGTGTCTATGCCGCGGCTAGCCCTTTGCCACGACGTAGCACTACTACGCTGTGGAATACCCGAGGGGTGCCAATTTGGCCCCCTCAACATCACCGCGATAAGGCATCCCACGCTGCAGGGTAGGGGCCCGATGCCCAAATTTCCAGTTTGCTCCTTTTTGCGATTTTTCTTCAAAATCACTCAATGAGGATGATCTACCACCAAAATCACTTCTTCTTGCAAAACCCTAGCTTTCACCTCTCACTCTTTTCTCCAAAACGTTTTTGGCACCAAATGAGCATTCTAAGACCACTTTTGGTCTTATTTCCCATTTTGAGTGTAAGGCCATGTTTGGCTTAAGGCTTTTACAAATTTCCATTTCATTTTTCTCCTTTGGTCTTCATTTCACTTCCATTTATCATTTAATCTACTTGCATTTGAAGCTTATTCTATTCTTGACCTCTTAGGTCCTTATTTTACCAAATTCCAAATTCTCCCTTTTTCACTTGCTATTTTCTAGGGTTCAATCAATTTCTCATTTTAGCATATAATATTTAATCATATGCTCACATATTCATTTCACTTTTCACAATTTAACAATTTATCAGTTTTTCCCGGAAAAACCCAAGTTTGGCTCAATTCATACTTGGAATATATAATAAAATTATTGTAAAATTTAGGTATTTTTCGTGTTACAACTTTCCCCCACGAAGAAAATTTCATTCTTGAAATTTACCTTAATTAAACAAGCTTGTGGAAACCAGAACATTTTGGGAGTTGGAGGACTCTTTTTGTATTATATTTTCTTTATTTTATTTATTTTCTTCTATAAATTATATTTAGCGAGAATTTCAATTTGTTTACTGGACTTGAAATAGTGAATTGTTCGGTTAGAAGTTTGAGCTAATGGTTGAAATTCACTTTCGATTATCGTCTAATTCAATGAAATCTAAAGAAAAGCCGAATTATTTCTTCGCTTGATTGGGTAGCTATGATGAAATTTTCCCTGACGCATTTTAGTGTTCACTGTAATCCAGTTTTTGAGAAACACAACTTCTGCTGGGAAAGATATGATGTTAGTTATGGTCTTTTGTGCACAATTAGAAAGAAATTTCCTGGGTTGAGAGTCTTGAAATTATTTGAATGGTGATGTTCGTGTAGTGAATTGTTCATAATATTAGTAACTTATACCCATAAAAGGACTGTTATCTGGCTCTGATTTTCAGGAGGCCTTTTGAGTGACACAGAGATGAAGATTCCTAAGAGCTTAGATCAGTTACTTGGGGGTATTCTAGACTAATATTGATGAACTAATGAGCTCTGAAAGATTACTTAGATAAATCTTCAATTTACTCATGGTTTGAGAATTAGTTGACTAATTTATCAATTTAATCAATTAAAGATATCTCCTTCGTCTTGAGGAATGATCTTGATCCCGTGTTAGCTTAGATCTAATCAAGGAAAGGGAGAACTCTTTAAGATCTCAAGGATGAGGCTTCATTCATCTTGTAGAAATCTGGCAATGGCCTTGTCTTGGGAAGCAAGAAATCTGCAATCATAAGAAATGGGTATGAAATTGGAAAAGAAAAATACCCAGACCTTATAAAGAAATTCTCGACATAAGTAATTGATTAGAAACATGTTTCAGAAATGAACATGGGTCTCTAATCAGTGAAACGTATGGTTAAGGGAGAAATCCAAACTATACTACCTTTCCTCTTTGACAATTTCAAATTCCAATTCATGATAGAATATAATTAGATTATGTTGTAGGAATTGATAATTTCACAAATGTTGAAATCCTGTCTACTTCAAAGAATAACTGTTCAACTAGCTTTAGGTTTAGGATTTTAAGTTTTTCTTTCATTATAGATGTAGACATTTAAATAGTAGAATCCTTAGTTCAATTACTGAACCTTCTATGAAATGGAAGTTCAAATAGTGTGGAACTTAAGTAGTTGGGGTAGTTGAATTTTAAATTCTTTTCAATCTCTGTGGAAACGATATCCGGACTTATAAGTCCACTTTTATTACTTGTACGACCTGTGCACTTGCAACATATGACCAACGAAATCTTTAATAAATTAATTGACAAATCCATTTTTATTATGAGCATACAAGTTCTATTTGGTCTAAACAAGTTTTTGGTGCCTTTACTGGGGATTAGGTAATAATCCTTTGGTAAAAGTGGCAAAAATTTGTGTATATATGATTTGGTCACAAAAAGTTTGTGGCGCTGTTGTTGGGGATCAAAGGAAATTAAAAATCAATATTCTAACAAAAGAGAGAAATGCTAATTTAGACATTTTCCTTTGTTTTACAAAAAATTCAGAAAATTAGCAAAAACAGTTTTAATAGCAGTGGCTGAATAAGCTATTGATATTTTTGGAAGCCTAAATAGATATATAATTTTTGATGTCACTGACTCCATTTGATCTCAGTGTGTTTCTATTTTCAGGAAGATTTTAAATGCATAGAAAACCAGAAGTAGATCTGTTGCCTCTAGATACTGAGATTGAAAGAACCCTAAAGAATATGAGGAAAGCTACCAGTGTTGAATATAAAAGTATGGCAAATCAAAGAGAAAGATTGCAGACTATTCCAGAAGAAGAAGAAACAAAGAGACCTCAAAGGCCTAACATTATGGAGGAATTTTGGAGGCCTATTATTCAAGAGGAGTATTCAGCTGTGTGACAACCTCCCATTAAAGCCAACAATTTTGAGCTGAAGCCAACATTGATTACTATGGTTCAGCAGCACCAGTTCACAGGTCATCCCTTTGAAGATCCCAATGAGCATTTGGGGAGCTTCATGAGGATGGCCAACACAGTTAAGCTAAATGGGGTGAGACCAGATGTAATCAAGATGCAACTCTTCCCCTTTTCATTGAGAGATGTGGTAGCAACATGGTTTGATTCATTGCCAGTGGGATCAATGAACACTTGGGAAGAATTGGTAGAGGCCTATATGAGCAGATTTTTTCCTCCAACTCTCACTATTGAGAGAAGAGGAGAAATAATTGTCTTCAAGCAGGGGGAAGAGGAGAATCTCCACAATGCATGGGAGAGATTCAAGAGACTGTTAAAAATGATGCCTTATGCATGGAATAGATCTGCCTACTCAGATGGACATTTTCTACCATGCTATGAATTATACCTCCAATGGTATAATTGATGCATCCTGCTATGGAGCTTTTAAAAGAAGAAGTGCGTAGGAAGTAAGGCGGTGTGATTGAAGACTCCTACAAATGTAACTATAAGGCTCCATCTAAAGCGCGTGAGCAACGTAGATCAAGGGAAGTGGTCTTATTTGGACTTTGATAGAATGACAAATTGATAGAAGCAAGATGGATGCAGCCATGAACCGGGAACATGAAAGAAGAATGCACACCTATTACGAAGGGAGCAATAGATGAAAGAATTAGAAGAAGTGTTGAGGAACTTGTTGGTGAAGAACCCTATCAAGTTGAGGATACCAAGTATATGAATGAGCAAAGAAGTTATCACTTCAAGCCTAACCCCAACTTGCCAACACACTATACACCAACACTGAGGAACCATAAAAGCTTTTCATATGGTAATGAAGCACAACAGTGGCCCTAGACATGGATGCACTACCACAGTTTATGCTCAAACTGCGTTCCAAGAACAACATCAGTAGAGGAACAATAGAGGAGATTATTAGGGTCAGAAAAGGACTCAGTCCTTTGAAGATCATATGCTTCATTTCATGTCAGAAAACAAAAGGATTTTGACCTGGTATGAGAAAAAATTCTCGACTCGAAAATTTCCAAGCAAGCAATAACCTGTTTCAAACAAACACAATGCTTTGAAGAATTTGAGATACTAAAGGGCACTGCACAAGTCGTAAGGTAAAGAGCCTAAGGATTCATTTCCAAGTGACACCAAAAAAAATCCAAAGGACTGTATGGCAGTGATTTAGGGGAGCCGAGGACTCTTTTGTATTATATTTTTCTTTCATTTTTTATTTTATTTTCTTCATAGATTATATTTAGCGTGGAATTTCAATTTGTTTACTGGACCTGAAATAGTGAATTGTTCAGAAGTTTAGAAGTTGAGCTAAATGGTTGAAATTCACTTCCGACACTGCTTGAACTAATGAAATCTAGAGAAAAGTCGAATTCATTTCTTCGCTTGATTATAGCTATGGGAATTTTCCATCAAGATTTTTGTTCACTGTAATCCAATTTTCGAGAAACACAACTTCCGCTGGGAAAGATACGATGTTAATTATGGTATTTTCTGCACAATTAGAAAGAAATTTCCTGGGTTGAGAGTCTTGAAATTGTTTAAATGGTGATGTTCGTGTAGTGAATTGTTCCCAATATTAGTAACTTATACCCATAAAAGGACCGTTATCTCGACTGATTTCCGTGAGGCCCTCCTTGCTGACACAGCATGAGATTCGTAAGAGTCGACTGTTACTTAGGGGTATGCTAGACTAATATTGATGAACTAATGAGCTTTGAAAGATTACTTAGATAAATCTTCAATTTACTCATGGTTTGAGAATTAGTTGACTGATCTATCAATTTAATCAATTAAAGATCTCTCCTTGGTCTTGTGGAATGATCTTGATCCTGTGTTAGCTTAGATCTAATCAAGGAAAGGAAGAACTCTTTAAGATCTCAAGGATGAGGCTTCATTCATCTTGTAGATATCTGGCAATGTCTTATTCTTAGAAGCAAGAAATCTACTTCAGCCATAAGAAATGGGTAGTGAAGTATTGGAAAAGAAAATACCTAGACCTTATAAAGAAGCCCCTGACATAAGTAATTGATTAGAAACATGTTTCAGAAATGAACATGAGTCTCTAATCAGTGAAATGTATGGTTAAGGGAGAAATCCAAACTATAATATCTTGCCTCTTTAACAATTTCAGATTCCAATTCATAATAGAATAGAATTAGAGTATGTTGCAGGAATTGATAATTTCACAACAGTGAAATCCCAATGTCTACTTCTAGCAATAATTTGGTTCAGTCCAGTTTAGGTTTAGGATTTTAAGTTTTTCTTTCATTATAGATGTAGACATTTAAATAGTAGAATCCTTAGTTCAATTACTGAACCTTCTATGAAATGGAAGTTCAAATAGTGTGGAACTGGTAGTTGGAGGCTGAATTTAAATTCTTTCGACTGTGGAACGATATTCTAATTTATAGGTCCACTTTTATTACTTCAGCACCCAGAACTTGCACTATTATCACCAAACGAAATCTTCAATAAATTCATTGACAAATCCATTTTTATTATGAGCATACGACTTCTATTTGGTCTAAACAAGTTTTTGGTGCCTTTACTGGGGATTAGGTAATAGTCCTTTGGTAATAGTGGTAGAAATTTGTGCATATATGATTTGATCAGAACACCACCCCAGAGGGGTATGATAGCTCCAAATTCACTTCGCTTCAAGCTTCAAGGAGATACACATCCTTAGCAAAGAACAAAGACTTCATTAAGGAGAAGGGATTTGAGAGTCCAAATGATTTTTTTTTTTTTTTTGAGTGACAGAGTCAACAAATGGTGGCAAGACCTTTGCAAGCCTCCTAGGGCAGCGGTTAAGGTGGTGGTGAGGGATTTTTACGCCAATTTAAGTGAGCAAGAAGATAAGAAAGTGTGGGTGAGAGGTGTCTGAGTTCCATTTGATAGAGTTAGTATCAATGCCTTCTATCACATCCCCCTTATGAATGATGAAGAATAAAAAAGCCTATGTGCGGAACCAAACTACTTGGACATAATCAAGTGCCTTAATAATGGTATAGGTGGGTGGAAAATCAATTCGGAAAGCCAAGTAGCAAACTTCAAAGCCAAACACCTCACCTATGTACCTAAGACATGGCATTACTTCATCACCTCAAGGCTTATCCCTAGCACGAATGTGTGCAAAGTGACCAAAGAACGAGCCATCCTTAATCAGGCCATTCTTAAAGACATCAAGTTTGATGTGGAAGAAATCATCAAGGAGGCAATATGGCATAATAAGGATGGGAAGATGAACTTAGGACACCCCTTCCTCATCTTCTAATTATGTAAGCAAGCCGAAGTTCCATTTACAAATCAAGAAGACGTGTTCCACCCAATCAAGTCAATTGTGTTGGGGAAAAGAAAGGGAGCCCCTAAGCCTCAAGTCAATATAGACTCAAGTCATGAAGCTACTAGTGAGGATGAACAAGACAACGAAGATCAGCCACGTCAGGCGACTATCACACTTGATGAGGGCACCCCATCTACTACCATGATCATCGATGAGTTTATCAGCGTAGAGTGGACTCATTCTAGGATGAGCGCTAAGAGCTCCAAGTTAGTGTGAATCAGCAACTAGGGGAGATCCAAGGCTAAAATGCTACAATCCCGAAATCGAACAAAGTCTCTGGCGCCTAAAGACGACTCTATCATTCCCGCACTTCCAATGCACCACCACTACCACACAGTTCACCGAGATCATCAGTGAGTACCCATTATCCCTTCTTTCTTTTAGTTTTGGTATATCGAGGACAATGTTCAATTTATGCTCTGTTGGGGGTGAACTTAATTTTGAAAAGCTAACTTTTTGTATCTCCTACTCATTTTGAAGCTAATGCTTTAGTTGTTTAGGTTGTTTGCATGTTCTTTCTCTTTCTTTCTTTTGTTTGTTTTTGGTCTCTATGAGTAGGGTTGGTGCTTCGTCATTGTTTTGAGAAATTTTTTTTTGATTTTATGCTTTAAAGTATTTTTATTTGGTCAAATTTGAGAAACTATCACATTTATTTGATCTAGGATTTGAGTGTATCTAGTGGTTATGGGAGACTTGGCATGAATAACCCCCTTGTTTATCAAGAAATCATTTCTTAATGGAACTCGTACACAAACACACACTAGATCTCTTTAGAGAAGTGCTCTAGCGCCACCTTTGGCACTTGTTGTATATCTTATTTTAATGAAAAGAAGGCTTTCATTACTTTCTTGATATTCGTCAGTTATATGAATTGATATGATCTAAATCAATTAATGAAGTACTTGATACACATATAGCATGAAGGAAATCATGATGTGATTTATGATAATGAGATTCCTATCATGTGTAATTATGTGTTACATCTAAATTATCCCCTAGTCATAGATCAATAGGATTGACATTGTTGGATTTGGATAGACTAGCACATGTTATAATTGATTTGATCAAACAATTGATCTCATAAATCGACTCAGGATGCTTGCTAAGAGTAGTCAAGTACATCGGAGACCTACTATGAGACAATCATATGGGTAATCTATTACATGTAGATGATAGTCTCATCATAGCAATGGTGCAAGTATCCTTACACTTGAGGTACTCAAGGTTATCTTAGATGTTGATCCTGTGCTTTGACTCCCCCCATTCCTTGTCGCCTGTAGGTCGCCATAGGGTGATGTGATTTGGTTTCACACTTGAGGTCTCTCGGCTGCGCTTGAGTAGCCAAAGAGGATTCACCATCTCCGAAAGAGGCAGCGATACCCATAGCCTCCTTATTAGTATTGGCCACTGGATTCTTCCACCCTAGTAGATATGCAATGAAGAGTTATTCTGGTATGGGACTGATGAGTACGAGTCCTCGAGACAAGAACTTTTACACTTAGGGCTAGATATATGCAGAATTCAAATTTCCAATGGAAGCTACACTTTGTCTATACTTTGAACTAAGTAGGGTATAGATTAGTGAAATGACGAATTGCGTAGATGTTGTCTATGGAAGGGTTTGCAGTCAAACCATTGAATCCCTGGCTAATTAAGGGTCATGATGTGTTGCTAGATACTGCTCATGACTTTCTTGATTCAATTGTTAAACCAATTGGCCAACATAATTAGGAACCTAATGGGTCACACACTTATAAGTGTGAGGCAAGAATAAAGTGATTTGGATTTGATCCAAGTTGAGTGACATGCTTTGGATACGATCCAAACATGATGTAAGAGAGCTTGGGCTCACTAATGGGCTTAAGGTCCATGAGTAGCAAGCCCCATGTGCATGGGATGCACATGGCCGACCCACCTTATAGGGAGGGGCATTTTGGTATTTTCTCACCATAGTCCAATATGGTAAGATCATGTGCGGAAGAGTGATATGGTAAGTGAGAATCAAACCAAGTCAAGGTACATTGAACCTAGACTTGATTTGACTAGTTCTCTAATAGAGAAGGAAAGTGGGGAACATTTGCGCCCACTCTCCTTACCAAGACCAAGACTATAAGGCAAATTCCCTTTTGATTCATGATGAGTCTTAAACTTATCTATTTTTAATCCATTTTTTTTGGCATGTTTTTAGCAGTTTCATATCTATTTTTATGCAAAATTATGGAATATTCACCAACTTTGTGTTTTGTAGGTTTTAATTGAAAAATGAGATAATTCTAGCAGAAAAAAAAGAAGAAAGTGGAAATTGCAAAGATTTTGTCATGACACAGTTTTTGTTTGTCATGACAGTAATTCTGCGCATCGTAAGAACTATGTCACAATCCAATGTACCTATATGTCGTAACAAAGTCAAGTTTGAACTCATGCGTAAATAATCTCATATGATAAAGAGCTCTCTGTCAGGATACGTCAAGAAGAATGAAAAGAAGATTGTCGCGAACACTTTAACTTTGTCGCGGATAATGATCAAGGAAATGGCAAAGGAACTTTGTCACGATAATCCTTCCTCTGGCTGCAACATAAAAGGTCAGTAAGATTATCGATGAACTTTGTCGTGATAAAAGATAAATTTATATTAAGTGGCTGCAAATGGTGCAAGAAAACAACACAAGTTAACTGAGACAAGTGTTTTAATGTTATGCATAAAGCCAAGATGGAGCCTAATTTAATAAGAATACTACAACAAAGAAAATTCAGACATGACATTCGACTACAAATAAAGAGCAACAAAATTTCGCTACGACAAAGATTATTTCTATCGCGACAAAAAAAACATAAGAGAGGTGAATTCTTTGTCGTGATAAGAAATTGAGAGCAACACAAGAGGAATGGCGACAAAGAAATTCATGTTGCAACATAGTAAAGAATTGAAGGCACAATCTTTGTCGCGACAAAGAAGTTTTATGTCGCGATAATAAAAGCTAGAGAATGATAGAATTCTGTTGCAATAGAAGAAAATTCGGTCGGGAAAGAAATTGTATGAGAACTAAGATTAGCTAAGTCAAGTTTGTTGCAACAAAGATTTCTATGTCGCAACAAACAGCTCAGCAAGCGACAAGGACCAGAGAAGAAAAGTCTGTCATGACAAAAGAAAATTCTATAGCGACAGAAATTGTTCAGGAATCAAAGAAATCCTATTGCAACATAGAAAACTTTGTCGCGACATAATAGACAAGTTAAAGAGAAAAATTCTTGTTGCGATAGAATTCAAGAAAAAGCCCAAAGAATGTGTCTCGATTAAAACTACAAAGCCACGAGAAGTCGACAAAGATCAAGACTTTGTTATGACGTAACTTTCTATGTCGCAAATGAGTTAGATCACCTGGGGCTGTAAATTTGTGGATCCACAACACTATCTTAAAGTGCGGCCCAACATTGGAAAGTCTATAACATGCATCTAGGGCATCGTGGCGCAGCCTTCCGCAAACTTAACTTCTCGGTGGTCAAGACCTATGAATATTTTTCATTTTCTTTTTTAGTAGATTTAGTTTGAGCATAGTGTTTAGTTAGTTTTCTTTTGATTTTCCGGAGTTGAGTAATGAGCTGCAATATAGCTTCGAGTTGGAATTTCTAGTTAAATTTTCTCTTTCATTATTGTTTTGAATAAAATGGAGTCTGGAAAATTTATGGATTTCATTTATTTCAGTTAGTTTACACTTTTAGTGAATTTTCCTGATCAATTAGTCACCGATATGAGTGAACCTTTGAAGGGTCGAGCTCCTCCGAATGGGTCGATGATGATCGCCATTTTCCGCACAAAGTGGAAGAACGCCTTAGTTAGAATTCCTCAATTTATTCGATTGGGTATTATTTCGAACTTAATCGTTTAAGATTAGTACCGTGTACCCAAACAAAAGATTGTGATCTTGCCTCGATTTCCGTGGAGGCCCCTCCGAAAGGACACAGAGATGAAAAATCCTAAGGGTAGAGAGCAATTCTTTGTGGGTATGGTAGACTAATACTTTGGAACTAATGAACTTTGAACCATTACTCAGATAAATCACTAACTTACTCATGGTTTGAGGATAGTTTGGTGAAATATCAGTTTAATCACTCAGAGATTTCTCCTATCTCTGATGAAAGGATTCGGATCTCGTGTTCTTCTTCCTTTGTTGTGTGTAGGAGGAAAAATGTTTCTTTCTTCCTCTTCTCTTGATTCTCACCTTGCTAGCACTCGTCGAGGTCGAGGTCACTTCCTCACGTTTCGACTGACATTGTGTGGATTACCATTGGAGTCATGCTTACCTCAAGGTGCTACGGTCGGTTGTAGATCTACATCTACGGAGGCATCGCTTCAAGAGGTAAAATATTTATCTCTTTGTCTTCATCTTTTGTACTATCTTGGTTTTGGATATCCATGGTTGATTCCTTTGTAGGATAAAATTTTTTAAAATCTTCCTCTGCCCTTAGGCGTATGATGCTCAGGGTAGGATCCTAACATATCTCATTTATACACTTTGGTTCAGATCTCTTTTTCTCAAATTGCTTGCTTTGAGAGTTCTTAACTTCTATAGTGATGGGACACCTTTTAAAGAGGGTTAATGTGCCCCCACTATTGCAAAAACAAAAGAAAATGAAAAAAATAAAGAAAAAAGAAAAAGAAAAGCAAAAATGTGAAAAAGAAAGAAAAAAGAGAAAAATAAGCTAGTTAATCTAATCTAACTCGCAATAACTGAGGGCCTTTCAAAGCCTAATTCCTCGAGCCAATTGACCGAGAATCATTGACTTCAATGCTTGTTACATGGGATAGATGATGGGTCAATCTCACAAGTAGGTGCTTTGGTTTTTAGTTATGTTCGAGGTGTAGTTCAGGGAGAACTTAATGCCCAAAGGTTCCTAGCCAATTGGTGGGGAGTCGCTTAATGGATCCTCGCTACATGGACACTTTTTTAGAGCCCTAGTGCGTAATTATACTAGTTTTAGCTTTGAATAAAAATGTGCATTCTCAAATTGTTTTTGTTGAATGTTCCTTCAAAAAAGAGTGAGCCGAGTTTGGTTGAAGAGTACATCGAACCTTAGTCTACATTTGAGACTCCAAAACATCATTTACACCGAGTCTCTTTAGGAAATATTCCATTGAAAGGCATGGGGCAAACTTGCCTTGATCACCATGCCTTTGAAGTTGCGTGTCCTTTAGAAATTATAAATGTGTTTGATCTCATTTTAGCTAATATATTTTATAATTTTTATTATAGTTTCTAACCTATTATATACCATTCCTCTATAGATATTTATCTTAATGTTTTTTTTTTCTTTTTTTTCTTTTTTTTTCTTTTTTTTTTTAATGTTTGTGTTCCTTTACTTAAGGATAAGCAAAGAGTTAAGCCTGGGGAGTGTGATTTATGTATTTTATACTCATATTTTATCCCCATATTTTGTTAGTATTTCATAGCTTATTATATTAATATGTTTAACCCTTTTCATTCCTATTTGTAATTAGCACTACAAATCCGAGGCATTGCACACAAGAAAAGTTTAAAAAAAAAAAAAAAAAAAAAAATCAGCAAATTCCACATGCAGCAACAGCTACTGTATTTCAATCTTTTAAGTTATAGAATAACCTCCCATGGAACCAATTTTTTATTTATGGACAATAGACTTCACATGTAACGACCCGTACCAAATAATACGAGTTTTAACACATTTGACCAAGTTTGACCAAGTTTGACCAACACTTAGTATGTGGGCCCAAGTTGACTTTTCCGATGATGAATAGTTTTGGGTTAACTAAAGCACCATTTCGTAGACCTCATTGATACGAGTTCATGATATTAACGCTACAACTGACTTACTTTAGATAAAAAGTTACTGGGCTATGAGAAGTTCAACAAAGAAGACTTTATCTGTCCAAGTATGTCCGGGGTTTTACCCGAAAGCCACCTCAGGCCCCACAGTGTTAAACATAACTTTGGGTGCCAAATGAAACCCTAGCCCCCAAAACACCATTTTGAGCTCCAAACCCTAGGAAAAAAAAAAAAAAAACTCTCCAAATCGTGAACACGAAACCTCTCAACCATCGCGTCGCGGTCTCGAACCGCGGATTTATCAACCATCATCGAGGCCCACCCGGACGATCACTGTGAAATTTCACTGGCGAGTCACGTTTCGACGCCATCTAGATCGTCTATGGAGCGCGCGGCCACCGCGGGGTCATTGAAATTTTCCACTTTTTCTGGCCATTTCAGCTATTTCAGCCAACTCCATACCTCCTCCCACCATTTTTGGACCCTCTGAACTCATTTCCGTGGTCCCTTTTGCGCATTCCTCACCGCTTGAGAAAGCTTGATATAAAAACAAAGTCGGGTCGACCGGGTTGAACGAAGCCTGCCACCACAACAACTGTTGGACCAAGATAATTGTACCGATGAGTTCCTGGTCTCTGGCTTTGTATTTATATATGGTTTGTGAATTTTGGACATCGCTTATTGGTTTTCCATTCGGGGTCATTTCGGTAATTACCAAAAGTTCGACTAAAATCGAAAATTAATTGGCCGGTAAAAACTGAGTCAGATTAGTGGAATCGATGTTTTTGCGAATTATCGACTGCTCAATTCTCAGAAATTAGCTCCCGTGCGAAAAGCCCCAATTTTGGGTGTACCGCCTAGGGCATTACTATGTAATTGATCACGAGTCCAATTCGATGCCGGTTTCATAGTTCTAAAAGTTATTCTAAGGTCTTTCTGTGGCATCCCAATGTTGTCAGTTCGGGCTATCGAGCCAAAGTGGTAGTTTTATTTATATTACAAGCACTCACGCTGGTCGGAGACGATCCTCACAGGGAGCAGGACTGAGCGTTTATACAAGGAGTGGTTTATATGTTTTAAATGATCTGGGGTATTATGTTGATATATCTATTGCGGATTAAATATTTTACATATATACTGCTTGGACAAATGGTTATTAGCATAAATGATTATTATTTCGTGATATTATAAAACAAGGTATCATTTCATGTGAATTTTGTCAAACATTTTAACCGTTGAAGTCAGATCGAAGCTCAGGGATGAGTCCGTGGTATTCGATATTTCTGGGTACGTGGATCAGTAGGTCAGAAGCCACTCGAAAAAAATTATCATTTAAAAAGCAATGGATCTGAGATTTTGTGGAATGACTCGATACGTATTGTCGGGAAAGTACATGTGAGGCGGAACGAAAAGGTTAGTTGCCACGCGGTGGCTGTGTTCACCAAGGTTTATTAGTGCCACGTGGACGGCCACAGTTTACTCCGAGGTTTATTAGGTGCCACGTGATGGGCCAGGTTTCATCTTGAGGTTTATTATTAGGTCACACGTGATGGCCTAAGCCATCTGTGAGGTTTGTTAGCTGCCACGTGATGGCTTTTGCCCACCGAGGTTTATTAGTTGCCACGTGATGGCCGGGTGTAACCACAGGTGTATTAGTTGCCACGGTGTCGTGAGGTCGGGCTTACCGACGGTTTATGATGGGTATATGGTATGGTTCTCTGTTGATTGCTGAATATGGTATAACTATTTTAATACTTATGGTTATGGTGCATTTCATGGTTATTTTTATTACATGATGGCTACTCATGCTTTATGCTGGCTTTATGTTGTGTACAGTTCTGATTATAGTTTTCTTAATATTGTGCCTAAATTATTATATGATTTATATGTCGACTCGGGGTAAAGTCGGTTTTCATGGAAATGTTTCTAAACAGGGAACCTTATAAAAGAGTGGATGGGAGGTTTTAAGAGAAGAAATTTTCAAAAATAAAAATGTTATTTTCCTTATAACTATGCCACTTACTGAGATTTATTATCTCACGTTATTGTTTTTAAACTGCTCCCCAGTCCAGACAGTCAGAAGTGGCCTATTTCGCGCATTCGACACCGCCTCCTCGCCACACCGTGACACTATCGCATCTATCTCGTTTGAGCCATGTATCGACTTATTCATCTCTACTGCACTCTAAATTCACAAATACCTTAGAATGCTCGATATTCAGACGAACTTTTATGGGTCCTTATCTATATATGGTGGGTCTTTATATATAATCGATATTAACTTAATGCATGTGTTTATTTCTCCTACATGGAGTTCCAATCAGATCTTCCCTATGGATCAGACAGCCAGGACTTCACTAGGCGGGACCACCCGAGAAATCCTGGGAGGGTATCCGGGTCGGGTCCCGTCATCACAAGCTTTCCAAAGAGCCCTCATTCCATCAATTTGGACTTCAAATAATCAAGTTATGAATTTTAGAAGAAGGAAGAAGAGAAGAGTACTCAAAATCTAACCAACAATACTTGATTCAGCTTACCATCACCAGTTTTCTCTTAATATATCCATATTCTAAGCTCTCTACTATTTCTAATACAAGACCAAGATTGCTCACTTGAAGTTCTATAGACAAAGTTATGGCCCCATGAGAAGTAAGAGAAAATAGAGAGGACATTGACGCCGCCAAGCGCGTGGGAGTGATGTCGCGACGCGGAGGAAGGCGAACGACGCCGCCGAGATCTTCTACCAGCCTAATGACATTTCGATATATGGGAGAGTGACATCGACGCCTCGGTGTCGATCTCTGTGCATTCAGCCCGCTTTGAGTCCAAAATTGTTGTTTTTAAAGCCTCAAAGCCTAGAAACTTAGGGAGACCAATTTTAGGGGTTCCTTAGGGTTGAAATACCCTAGGAACCAAGTCTTTTGAAGAGGAGAAACTTGAAGAAGAAGAAGAAGGAGGAGGAAGAAAAGAAGGGGCCTTCACATTTAAATTTTTTTATTCTCTTCACCTCTCTATGTTTTTCTTTATTTTAATGGTCTTAATTCCTTTTCTAGAGATGTTTTAGTTTACTTTCCTAGGGCTTAGATGTAGCTAAGACTTGAATTGGTCCTATGATATGGTATAAGGATGCCACTTTCATGTTCCCTCTTATATTTTCTTGCATTATCCACCTATTCATAGTTACATTCTTCTAGGTCGATAGGGTGATATTTTTCTAAGGCATTTTTCCTAGGGATTCTATTGGTCACAGTTACGTTCTTAAAATAGAACTACCCAAACTAAGCTCGGATTGGTCACAATTACGTTCTTGCAATCCTTACTTAATACATCGGGTGTTCCTCCTAGTGAAATCCACTTAGTACTAGACCTTTCTAATACCCTAAGCCTCTTTAACTAGGTTAATTAGAATTCTAATTAACTTATTAACACCTTAAGAGAATCAGATTCAGATTTTAGGGCGTAATCCCAGCTGTCACCAAGGATACCCCAGTAATATGATTAAAAACCCAATTCTCAGCATGTATCAATTAACCAAAATCATAATCTTTCAATGTATTAACACCATATACAACAAATCAAGCATAAATCATCCAGCCAAACTAAAGATTAGATGAATCAAACATCAAATCCAATAACCAATCCTATAAAATGCCTAGCCAATCATTTCAACCATCAAAACCAACAAGATCGTGTTTAAGACAAACATAAAATTGCAGAAATTTGAAAAAGGAGTAGAGATTGAAATATAAAACAAAGATAAAGTTGTAATAATCTTAAATCTCTAGATCTAAGCTGAAATCCCCACTCTATAAGGTCGTGCTTCCAAGTAATCTTCAAATACAAGCAAAGTTCTTCACAACAAACACTAAATCTAAGAAATCTAACCTTAAAAGATTGGTTCTCAACTAAAGGAGAGAAAACCTAGAATATGGAGTGAGCCTCTAAAAAAAGTTCAAAACCCTAATAATATCTCAAAGTTTTCCTAATTACAAATTGAAAATGAAGCAAAATCAACCTAAAGTGGAAAATCACTGGCCGCACATCGCTGCGGGTTGCCACTACGAATGCTTGGTCGCCGCGACCATACCGCAAATGCCGAATCACAGTGGCCGCCAAGAGGCTCAGGGTCATGACCATTTAGCCGCGCGGTCGCGACCACACTACAAGATTGTCAAGATGTGGATTGTGAAAAGGTAGTTCACGGTCGCTACCATGAGCTGCAGGGCGGCAATTGCTACAAGATTGCTGAAGACATGATTTGTGAAAAGGTAGTTCATGGTCGCTAATTATGAGTTACCGCGGGTCGCAACCATCGCATGTCATACCAGACTGACTGGCCCGGCGGTCGACCGATCCGAGGATGTGGACCAATTTTACCATATATACATTTTCGAATACCATAGAAATAAATGTCACATAATCATTTCGGTTAAAGAGGGTCCACCATTTTGTCAATTAACGCTTTCATTCAATATGGCATGCATGCCCTTTCAAAATTATCATTTACAAAACATTATCAAAGTTCATCTCCACAAACAAATTAAATATGTTCTTCCCATGAAAACTTATACATTTTTGGCTCTCATTGCAAAAAGGATCAAATAATGCTTCGGATGAAATGTATGCATGAGACGGAAGGCGCATTTATACCCGCACGATTCAACGATGACTAACTCGCTATTTTGCTCTTTGCCCCAATCACTTTCTGATCGCGCTGATGATAAAAACAACGCTACGTAACATTTTCATGCTTAATGGTTCTATGCACTTCTTTATCACTTAAACACAAATATGCAACTTTTTGAAACAATATGTTTTGGCACAATTTCAATAATCCATGCACATACATTATATATTTGTGCTTATTTCACATACTTTCATTTTCAACATTTGATCACTTCAAAGTATACAATTTACATGTAATATTTGATTCAAATCTAAATCATGCATTTCACACATTTATATTTATAATTTTGCTCCTTAAACGAATTTAATCATTTCTTTCTGCTTAGGATAATTTAAATCACTGCATTTGCCCCGCTTAAGCTACATCAGAAAATAATATTTTATAACATAAGATTTGGCCCCATTAGTCATTGATCGGGTTATTTAAAAATCATTATGTGTACACTACCAATACTGTCCTACTGGGCTACGGATTGGTATGCCACTATATTTCATTTCATTCACAGTATTGTTTGTTTGACCCTTATTGTTATACCAATCTATCCTTAACTCGAATATGATGGATAACATTCTATTAAGGGCATTAAAACTGATTACTACCCAAATAGTGTTGTTTCATACCATTAACACTCCAGGTTTTAAGCACTTATTGTGTGGTAATCAGCCTAATTGACCAAGTTGACATGTTAAGGACCTAGCAAGGCTACTAATTGAATTTTATGGCTAGTTTTGTTGTTCTCACAAGCTATATATATTGAAGACTATGATTCCGCCACATGAAGAAATCAATATAACTGTAGCTTCAAAGTGTAATAGCTGCAAGCAAACTAGAAGAAAGATGTAAAGAGTAACCTTATGACCTCGCAAGGGTTGTGAAATTTCGTAGGGGTTGCGAACATTTGATTCGTGGCCCAGTGGGGGTATTAATCAACAAAATTTATAACCTGATACCTCATACTAGCGTAATATAGCTACTATGAGAGCGGTTCAGGATCGTCTACGTAGATGGGTTTTTTTTTTCGTGGAAATGACCGACAAGTGAGGCTTATACTGTGATTTCATTTTCGATATCAGTTGTGATAAAAAGAGTGGATACAGAGAAAATAAAATAAAATAAAAAGTTGAAAAATCAGATAAAATGTAAAGAAGAAATTGAGTTCTAGGTCACTAGTTTCGTGTCTTTAGGCAAAGGAGGGGTTTCCCGATTCTTTACTCGTATCAGAGGATAACACATAGCTATCTCCCCGAACTCCGCTCGGGTTTAACTATAATAATTGACCCTAAATAAATATCCTTGAAAATTGGTATTTGCTTCCCATTAATGTTCTCGGACAGTGAAGAACATCTCCTTGACTCACCTTCCAATGGTCCATAAATGATAACTGACGAACATCACCGAATCTAGCAATAAGTATCCAATGAGCGCTGAGAGCTTACCAAATACTAACCATTCAAGGTGATTCGAAGGGATCGAACCTATGATTTGAAGGAAATAAAAACATTACTTTGAATCGCCTTCCAATAACCCCTAAATGATAACTAACGAATGTCAATGGATCCAGCAATAAGCATCCATTGAACCCTAAAAGCTTATCAAGTACGGATCATTCAAGGTAACCCAAGGATCAAAACCAATATTTGAAAAGAGATCATTAATGGTGGAAAATACCTCCGTTAAAATATGGAAAACCCCCACCTTTTCATCTGGTACCTTCACCTAGTTTCCTTTACTCCAAGGAAACGAAGGGTTTAGCCACTCCTCATCTCCTGAGAGGTTGTTTGGCTGTCGAGAAAAAGAATGAGAAAATGAGAGAAAACGAAAGCTTCCTCAACAAGCTTTCCAAAAATAATGTCGAACTTGATGTCTACAAAGTCTTCTATGGGGTGTTTCATACCACCAAACCCATTACAAATTACCAAAAGATACAAAATAAAACACTATTACATAGGGAGAAAGTGGGAAAAACACAAAAAGCTCAAAAAGTCAAATGTGGTAGACATTTTCGCAGGAGTTGTGAAATTTTGCAGCCCCTGCGAAATTTCGCAAGGGTTGCGAGAATTTTCTACCCTTGCGAATTTAGCAAGGTTGCTAATGCATCTTTCTTCTGGTTTTTCTTTTGCCTTCTTATGCTTTGAAGCTCTGAATTGCTATTTCTTCATGCTTAAGCTGAATCCCTGGTCCTCAATATATATAGCATTGAGAACAACAAAACTTGCCACAAAATTCGATTAGTAGCCTTGCTAGGACCTTAACATGCCAATCGGGCCAATTGCTTCGATTACTACACAAGTGCTTAAACCCTGAGTGTTATGGATGAAACAACACTATTCGGGGTAGTAATAAAAACTTAGTCATAGTAATTTAAAAAATATTGTATATAAGATTTATACCAAATAATACATTTTGATGCTCCCGCAATTTTTATGCAATGCATTTGAAATCCCTCTCCTAAATCTCAAAACAAATCACATAGTGTAGTTTTTTGAAAATCATTTCAACCTGCAATCCATCACAAAACTTGAAATAAGAAGATGTATGGAGAAATAAACCCCAAAAGGCTTGTTTACCCCATTCTATCCTTGGAATCCCATTCTTGGGTTAGGCTTCCTCGTCACCAACCCCTAATCCATCACAATTATATAACAATATTAGTTGGCTTATTTAGGTTTCTAGTTAGGGTTGTTATCTACCCAACTTCCTTCATAGACGCGGGAACAAATGAGCCTACATTTTACCTAACTTCATTCAAGTCCATTGAGTTCCTGTAAATATATTTTACTTTAGAAATTGGAATCATCCAATTCGGAGCATCAAAACTCAAGATATGTTCAAAATGAATCGACTACTTATTTTCAAAGAAACTTAATTCGCCTAAAATAAAGTTTTTCTTTGACATATTTCTAGGTCCAATGGGGTCTAAATTTGAATACACTTATTTCAAGGAGATTTGTTCTCCTAGAAGTCTAGTATACCTAGAAATTTTAATCATTCAATTTGGATGAGTGATAGCCAAGTTATGGCTAAAACAAAAACATGGGTTTTGGAAAATTCCTCAAAACCAATCCTAACCCAAAAACACTTTGAAACTTAACCTAAAACAACCTCAAAACTGATATACAGTCATTTAAAACACTTATTCCACCTGGGGGTTTCTACCACCAAACCTAAAACACAACATTACAGGGTTAGATAGTTTTATACCTTTAATCTCTTTCTTTCACTTCCTTCTCTTGCTTTGCCTAACCCTCGAGAGCATAAAGCCAACTTGATCTCCTCTCTCACTCTCTCAACCGTGCCCTAGTTCACAATGTGAAGATATGTCCAAATGAGAAATGCTATTCAAAGACTAATTTTTGAAAACCTTCACTAGGCCTTGTTTGGCTAGCACATTATTTCCTCATTTCTCATTTTTGCATTTTAATCCTTCTTTTCTCTTTCATTTGCTATTCAACTTATTACCATTCTTCCATTTTGGCACATACACTTCTCATTTACGATCTGGGTCCTCATTTTGACATTTTACCAATTTAACCTTATTTATTTTATAATTTTTGGGTTTTATCATTTTTTTGTTCTTTAACAATATAAATTCTAGAAAAATACAATTTAACTTATTTTATACCCTAAGCATGTTATAAAACCTTAGGTTATTTCAGAAAGGTTACACCGCATGATTTTTAAATATTAAGTCACATGGTCTAACTCACAATAACATCGGGTCGCACAAATTTTCTTCAGCTTTGGTCATAGTCACGACCATGGATAGCTGTGGTCACGACCACACTTATACATCCATGGCTGGGCGCATCGAAGACTTCAATTCTCGCATAATTTTTATTCTGGTCCAAATTGCTTGATTTTTTCTTTGCTTTCCATTCCTACAAAATTACAAATTACAAATGGTTAGACATGAAAATGAGTGAAAAGGGTGCTCAGTTAGCATCAAACACATAAAATATGCGATGTTTTTCAATGTTAAATGCTAACATGAAGCACACCTAATAGTAGCCAAGACTTGAATGTATGAAGTCTCCTAATCTCTTTTTATTAATGCCTTATTTCATATCTATGTTGAGTATTTCATTTTGTTCTTATTGCTTGTGGGTATTTGGTCAATGTTAAGATGATTTGTGGTTCCATTTGAAATCTGAGAAGTGAGGATTGAATTAGAGCATGGATGACATGCCATCTAATTAACATGAGATGGAGATATAAATGAAATTAGGTGTGGTATTTGGGTTTCTTTAGTGTATTGCATTCCTAGAGTCTTGGGGTTGAGTAAAGATGCAAAATACCTAAATCCTAGGAGTAGGTTATGAGTTATCTAGATAGATTCACAATTGCATTAGAGAAATCGCCATCAACACAATGCAATGAATATTGATTAATCGAGTTAGGATGTTCATATAGGATTGTGTTGGTGATATCTTTTCCCTAAGGTTTTGTGTCAGTCTTTGTTAAATTAGGATTCCCAAAGCTTAGTTATAGTGTAATTTCTTTAATTTTAAAGATTTTAATCATCCAACAGAGTCTAAGCTAGATTAGAATCAGGAAGTTACCATAATAACTCTCGTTGATGATATGTCGCGCCGAGTCTGTCGCTCCGACCCGATGGTGAATCGATCCTGAGACATGGACCGCATCGAAACCATTTGTATCAAACACATTTCATATATATATGAATATATGATATCATTACTAATACATTCATTAATATGAGAAATATACATCTCAACAGCTCAAGATGGCCCATATCTATTCTTTTGCACAAATATATTGATATAAAATGGCATTCCATGCATTTCAAAAACATTTACAAACATTATTGAGTTCACCTCCTTGCTATCCATGAAGACTAAAACATCTTTCGATTTCCCGCAAAATAATCACATGATATCATGAAATGGAAGTGGTATGCATGAAATGTATATTTTCGCATACTCGAACCGTATGACGGTTGACTCCATGCTCACGGCTCACCATTACCATTCACACGGTACCTACACGTGAGAACACCGCTGGCCAAGCATTTCGCCAGTGGGTTCTTACATTTCTATTCTCGTCAAATAATCAACACAACATATATGTTTACATATAAATAATATTCGACTACAGGCATACATTACTCGTCACAACTACATTCAACATATTTTCCAAAACAACATTTCAAATATACGCTTCATGTATCAAAGCAATATTTATATATATATATATATATATATATAAAGAGTATATATATATATATATATATATATATATATATATATATATATATATATATATATATATATATATATATATATATATATATATATAACATTTTATACTAGTTTAACATTCATTCATTTTATCTGAAGTATAAAAACACGAGCACTACATATTTCATGCTCAGATACACAGTATTTTCTTTGTCACAACACAATTCACACGCTTATTAATAATTCTCAAATGAATCTAACCTGAACTTTTCATGTGTATGCATAAATTCAAATCACTAACACGCAACCCATCAATGTCGGGCCTGTTTAACACTTTTAATAACTCCGCATCGCCTCGCCGTGGCTACTGACTCCAAGTATTTGTATTAATACATTTTCAGTGCCCACTATCGATACCGTCCCACTGGACTACAGATTGGTATGTCACTATAAAACATATCATCTGCATCGCTTACATTTATCCTTATTGGTACACCAATTATCCACCTTGAATATGACGACTAAGATTCTCTTAAGGCATTAATAATTAGTCATGGTAAAGCAGGATTATATTCTACAAGAATTCCACAATAATGCAAGTTTACAACCAATATGCCTACCGTAATTTCACCTATGTTAACTTATCCGACAACCCATTTTAAACTAATTTATTCCCAAGTCAATAATTCGCACACAAAAGTTATATATAATCATAGAAACACTATCTCTCATTTGGCCATAATCCAATCACTTTTCTTCATTTTAACTCATACTTAATACATACAGAGTTTTACATACTATTTCCTGAATTACACCAAACCTTTAATATATTTGGAAACATAATTTAAACACATACATGCAGTAATTTGCACCAAACCAAAACCATACACATCGCAATATACATTCACTACACATGATTCATGATTAAAATACATTGCCTTCCCTTTTTCATGTTAATCCACTTGAGATCAATTAACTAACACCCAAACCAATTTATTTATGGTTCAAACCAGAAGCACACATGAAGATTTTATATCAACACTTTAGGTTTGATGACAAAATAAACACAACACTGAAACAAGAAGAGAAATGTGAAGAACAAACCAAAAGAATTGCCTATTCTTGTCTCCTATTCTTTGAATCCTGATTTTTGCTCAGGTTTTATCATCACCAACCCCTAATCCATCACAATCAGAGAACAAACAAAGAAAAATCAGTCGTGCATGCTAGGGTTTCTGGTAAGGGTTGATTTCTACCCAATACACCTTCACTTGAAAAAATTTCTAGGAACAAATGAGCCATATTTTACCCAAAATTCCTTCAAGAAAATGATATCTCTATGAGTCTATTTTCATTATAAATTAGAATCATCTCATTTGGATCATTACAACTTAACTTTATGGCCAAACACCAAAATGCAATAAAAAATGTAGAGGATAAACTTACAAGAAATATCTGTAGATTTTCACTCAATTTCAAAAATAGGGGACTTAGGGTCAGGTTTTCTTCTTAGTAATTTCCTATAGTTTAGGTTTACCTCTGTGTCATTTCCCAACTTGAATCACTCAATTAGGGATGACTAGCTGGGCTGTGGGTTATACAAAACAAAAATATTATTACAACTCTGAAATTTTCCCTGCTTCTAGACTCCTTCTGCTTTGGTCCCATCTTTGAAACACTCAACATAGCTTCTCTTTTGTACGCTTTTAGGCTCTATTTTTATAAATTTTCATCCATGATTCTTATTTACCATCTCAAATTGGAATCATCCAATTTGGAGTTCAAGAGGCCAAGTTATGGCTAAAACAAAACATGGGTTTTAGAAAAAAAAAAACTTTGGCAATTCCCTTCAAAACCTATACATCTCTTTTTACACTTTTTGGTCTTTAAGACCCCATAAGCCAAAAAAAAAAAAAACAATCCAAAGCAATAATAATACAACTCTAACTTAAAAATAAATTTCATCAGCATGGAAGAGTTAGGTTCTCCTGCTAATAAAATTTAAAACAAGAATTTTCAACAATTAAAAGTGGATAATCTACAATTTGCTTTATTCTTAAACCTTCCAATCAAGCTTCCTTTTTCTCTTTTCTTGCAAAATCCTTGCCCAAATAGAGAACAGCCACCAACAAATGGCTCTTCAAGAATCCATTACCTCTAGCTCTCTCCATGTCTCAAAATGTGAAAATACCTATTCTAATACCAATTTTTATCTATCCTCTCATCCATTATGACCTTGCCTGAATATCTATTTCTTGGCTTCTTTTCTCATTTTTGCATTTTAGTCCTTCTACTTATCTAATTACACTTCACTTATCAATATGTTTCATCTCCTAAACCAATAACATAACAAATAGAATAATAAAAGAATAATAATAATAATATACAAAATACTATAAAGTAAAATAATAAAACAAGAAGGCTATTTTTGGGACTTTACATGATACTCTTTCTTATGCTTTATTACTTGAACACGACTCGTGAACTTGCACACATAGGTAATTTGTATTTTCATACACATTTTGTGCCTATCAATTTCCTTTTAAATATTTGTGTTTAAGTGTTAATTTGAATTCTACTAGAATTGAGATAATATTTTATTGAGTTTGGCCTTAAAGTACAAAAGAAGATCATCCCAGGAAAAGGCAAGAGTGTGAGCTCTCACATTGAGAAAAGCCTAGTGGGATTTTGTTACAAGGGTAGAGTGACATCTTTCAAGGGCAAACACATGAGGGAGTGTGTGAGGATTTTTTGTTCTCTAACATTTTATGTTGCAGCTTACAAACTTCTAACGAGGAGTAAGCCTTAAATAGAGATTCAAAGAACTTGGAATTTGTTCTAAAATCTATGTAGTAACAATTTGATCATTTTAATTGGTTTTGAGAAACGGCTAGACTTAGATGGATAGCAAGATAAAGTAATCTAGTAGTAAAATTTCTTCAAAGATGCAAAAACGTTCCTCACTGGAAATCCTAATCTGTAAGACCACTTAGGTACACAGATCGTGGCCAAGGATTTGTTTGGATATGGAAATGAGGAATGAAATGGGAGTGAGGGCTATATGAGTCCAAATTGGCATGGGCAGACTAAAGGAGCTATGTATGCGAAAGAGACTATGTAGGAATAAATGGTAGAAATGAAGGTACGTGGAACTGCGGAAACATAAAAATGAAAATACCTTTTTTTCAAGGTAAGAATGATCCTGAAGCATATTTGGAACGGGAGAAAAAGGTAGAGTTAATCTTTGATTGCCATAATTACTTTGAAGCAAAGGTGAAATTGGCAATAGTTGAGTTTAGAGATTATGCAATCATTTTATGGGATCAGTTAGCTTCAAGTAGAAGGGGAAATGGTGAAAGACTTATAGAAACTTAGGGGGAAATGAAGGCTCTCATTAGGAAAAGGTTTATACCCAATCATTACTATAGGGACCTCTATAAAAACTTGCAAAGTCTTACCCAAGGTCTAAAGAGGAGAATATCACAAAGAAATGAGTGTAGCAATGATAAGGGCTAATGCAGAGGAAGATAAGGAAGCCAGGATGGATAGGTTCTTGAATGGATTAAATAGAGATAGCAATGCTCTTTACCATCTCTTCTAAGGTTCACTTCCGAAGTTCTAGGCAAGTTGCCTTGTTGCCTCTCATTGAACATGGTAGCCATTTGACCCATTTTAACCACCAAATTTCTTAATTGAGCGGCTTGATTGGTGAGGGAGATTCTTGTTTCATTGACAAATTGAGCTTGAGATTTGCTCAATTACAATTGGTACTTAGCTAACTCACTCATAGTGTCTTCCAAACTAGCTTTCTTTTCTTGAGGAGGTAGAGGTTTAGCTTGCTCCAATGGATGTATCACGTTTGGTTTGTTTCTCTAAGAGAGGTTAGGATGATTCCTCCAACCCATATTGAAATTGTTTACATTTCTCTAGTTAAATTGAAAGGAGGAAATTTTCTCAAGTATTAGTCTATTCCATTAATCTATTTACTAAAGGTATGGTTTCATTTGAAACACTCACTCGAGATGGGGGCTTATTGCAAAAACTCATGGAAAGAGTAGGTGTTTGACTTCACATCACAAAACTAGTTATTGGTGGCCGGAGTGGATTTGTTTGTTTGTAAATTAAAGAAATCGACCAAATTTTCTAACACATCCAACCTTATGACTCACCTTTATTTTAAGACTTAATTCCTTCACTAAGCCAGCTGCCAAATGTTTAAAGCCATGTTTTCCAACACCGTAAGCATCATTAGCGCCTTACTCATCAAGGCGCTCAAATGGGGCGGTTCAAGAGTTGTTCTAATACCTTGTCAACCCATTGTAAAATTATACCTAAAAATCTACTTTTTCCACAAATGTGGGGGATACACTTTCTTAAGAGGTCCTTGTATCAATCCCATGCCTTATAGAAGGCCTCTCCCTCAAATTGAGCAAAGTTGTGTATTTAAATTTTCATTTTTTCCACTTTTGGCGGAGGCAAAAAATTTGAAAGGAACTTATGCACCAAACTAGAGGTTCCAAATTTATCCAATGCTTCACCTTGTCTTTTAATGAAAATGGGAAAAGTATCAAGCGAATGGCATCATCACTCACCCCATTATACTTCACCATGTCACATAATTCTAAGAATGAGTAGAATATGTGTGTCAGTCTCATTCAATAAATCTCATAAATTGAATATTTTGAACCTAATTGCAATGTGTGGATAGTTTGAGCTCGGAGCGTTGCTTATATAGTCACCTCCTAATCACCAGTGGATTCTCAGATGAGGTAGAGCATAATCAAAGCCTCTACATAATTCCTCTAAAATAGTACCTGATTGGCACAATTTCAGCTTGTTGATTACATCTATACTCTTCTCCCTCTCTAAAACCCTCAATATTCTCCATTGATTTCTACTCAACTTTAGTTTGCTCTTCTTTCCCTTTTCTAATTTGTCTCAATGTCTTCTCTAGTTTAGGGTTGAAAAGGCACAAAAAGTGTTTATGAAAATGTCTAAATGCGCAAGTGTACGCATTGTGTTCAAGTAATAAAGTGAGTAAAAGTATCGTCCCAAGAGGATTGGCTATTAAGTACCATTTCTAGTTTTAATTCTATTTGGATGGGAAAATCTAGGTTGAAAATAAGATAAACTAGCATGTAAAATATTACCCTAAATTACCAACGAAGACTCAAGACTCAATAACGAAAACCTAAAACAATCTAAAAAGAACCCTAGAGCATCGATTTCACCATGATTATAATTAATTGAAGGAATTTGGATTTAAATAAGTGTGTTTTGTTTACTTGTCGTTGGTAGATAACCTTTAATTGTAATTGATTTCTCTTGAGTTTTCAACACATCTCTTGAGTTTAGGTTAAGGTCATCTCTTGCCCTAACCACTAAAATCAAGAGTCATTAAGCTTAAGAATCCTGTTTACCATGTTAAACCCTAGGATATCTCTACCTCTACCTCTCTAGGAGTTGAACAATAATTCATATAGGTCGTTTGCGAAATCTACCTTCTTAGACTAGATTAGGAAGTAAATAATCAAATGGGTAGTGGCCAACAAACTATTTGTTATGAAAACAATATGAATCATCTAATGAAATAAGCAACTATATAAGAGTTAATCAAAGTTTCGAAAATCCAATCAAATCAAGGCTACATCGTAGCCCTAGGAAAAAAAAACTAAAACATAACAAGAACAAAAGAAAACATAAAGGGAGAACTTAGGGTAGAAATGAGGAAAATCTAGGTTTTGATGAAGAATCTTCGTCTCCTCCTTGGATCTCTTGTCGATGATGCTTCAATTCAATTTTGAGACTCTCATCATCATTCCCTAATCTCCAACTCCTCTCCACTTTGCCTAGATTCGTGCCCTAGGGGGCTTTCCACCCAAAGGAACTCCCTAAAATTGTTCTTCTCGCAAAAGCATGAGTTAATGAACTTATATCAGCAATTTTGGGCTCAAAATTAGGCTAAAATGCACCCGAGACCTATTCCCGACGTTGTGACATTGTGACATGAGGAGACAACGTCACTGCAGCTGCTGGATAAGTTCTCTGCCATGTTGCAATGTCACTCTCGCATGTCATGACATGGTTGCTTCTCTCTGTCTTCATCTTCACTTCCCGAGGCCATAACTTTGTCGTCCGAACTCCAAATTGAGTGATCTTGGTCTCTATGGAAATATTATAGAGTGTAGAATATGGATATGGCTAGAGAAAACACTTTAGATGTTATGGTAAAGACTACATCAATAAAGTTTGCCAACTAGTCAGATTTTTAAGTAGTCTTCTCTTCATCCTCCTTCTAAAAGTCATAATGTAATCATTTGAAGTCCACATTGAGTGAATGAGGGCTCTTCGGAAAGCTTGAGAAGTATAATATCCCTAAATACAGATATTGGAGCCATCGGAGGCTTATACGGCTAAAAATATCGAAATACAGTAGATGCTGTTGCATGTAGAATTTGTTGATTTTTGGACTTTTTCGCTTCATATTGCCTCAATGCCTTGGATTTGGTTCTAATTATAAATAGGAATAAAAATGGTGTAAAAACGCTTATTGATATCATAAAAAACTAAGAATACTAACCAAAATATGAGGATAAAATGAGTATAAAATATACTCATCAAGGGTCCAAGGGTACCAAATTTTTGCCACCAAATTTTTGCATTAATAAAAGGGTACCTAAAATTCAGCAATAGAGGAAAGGAATAGGCGTCAAAAACTAAAAACAATAAAAAGAAAACAAAGGTACTTGAAGAAAAGGAAAATTTTTTGGTATCAATATTGACAAGTCATGCCACCTTGGCGCTCTGTGGGTGGCAAACATTCTTGTCAATAGCAAAGATAAAAGAAAAAAAACCCTATCCAAGACCCCTTATAGCATCAAATCCGGTTCTACAACAAAGAGAAGGGTATAGGATTACCTTGTGTCGGTTCCAAAATCGAGCTAGTGGTAGGGGCAGCTTTAGACTGAAGCAAACCAAGTCCTAGGTTCACCTCTAACGGTATCCACACGAAGAGTGGAGCCGATAACCTCCAAGGCAACGGTCTTGAAAAGGGTCCCAGTGCTAGCCAAGTCCTGATCCAAAGAGGAAGTAAAAAACCTGGGTCTCTCAAACTCTAGAATGCCTTCTTGGAGATGAGAGCAAATTGACTTTTTCTCATGAAATCTTTCAAGTCTCAAGAGTCATCATCATCGTAGGGTTTCCATAACATTGCTTTTATAGGAAAATCTTACCCTATGAAATGACCAAAATGCCACTCACTCTAAGTGATGATAGGTAACATGCATCCCCATGCATTATGGCGAGTTCACACGGTTTCTGTTTATGCGCCGCCTGCTTCATTATCTCTTTAAGTGAGGGCTTTCGAACCCGAGATTCCACTAATCCCATGACATTTCATTCATGAGGAATACTCCCCATATTCTTGATCACATCCAACCGCTTCACGCCTCCCCATACTCTTCTTAGTGTGTGACCCATTAGGTTCTGGTTATGTTGGCTACTTGATTCAACTATTGAATTAAGCAAGTCAAGATTGGTATCTAGCAACACATTATGACCCCCAAATGACCGGAGAGTCAGTGGTCTAACTGCATACCCTCCCCATAGACAAATATCGTGCAATTCGTCCTTTCACAAATCTATACCCTACTTGGTTGAGAGCATTGACAATGTGTAGCTCCCATTAAACTAGCTATGCCACACCTAGCCTAAGTGATATTTGATCTTGTCCCTAGATTCATCACTCAACCATTATGCACTTGAAGACACTCCTCAATGCATTCTCACTCTAGCTAGAGATTCCCAAGTAATGATTCCGATAAGAGGCCTTAGGTATACCCCTCTATTGGGAGTGGCGAATCCTTTATTGGCTACTCAATTACCTTCAAACACCTCAAACTATACCCAATCTTCATCTAATGAGCGACCCCCTGAGAGGCAACATGGATTGAGGTCAAAGTATAAGATCAACATCCAAGATATCCTTGAGCACCTCAAGTCTAAGGATACTTGCACCTTTGCTATGATGAGACAATCATCTACATTTAAATAGATGATCCATATGGATTGTCTCAATATAGGCTCGGCGTACTTAGCTACTCTTAGCAAGCATCCACACGCTAACTCTGATCAACTCATGATCACAGTTTATAAGATCTACTACTTGATCCAATCAAGGAGTATGACGTGTACTAGTCTGTCCGGATCAACAATGTATAGTCTTGTTAATCCTATGACTAGGGATAATTTAGACACTAACATAGTTGCACATGATAGGAATCTTATTTTCATGATTTCCTTCATGCTATGTTATGTATCATGGACTTCATTAATTCGATTAAAGATCTATATCAATTCAACGTATGAATATCAAATTAACGAAGAAGCTTTCATATTAAATAATATGTCAGGCGCATAACAAGTGCTACTTGAGATTGCCTTTTAGAGCACTTCTCTAACAACCCCACTTCACTAAAGCCAATCGCCTCTTGTATTCATACCATAGGCGAGAACGCGGTGATTCAGATTTCCTCTTAGGAAGAGGCTTAGTCAAAGGATCAACAATATTCTAATCAGTGGGTATCTTCTCTATCTTTACATCATTCCTACCAATGATCTCTCTAATCAAGTGGTATCTTCTGAGTATGTGTTTGGACCTGTGATGAGACTGTGCTTCCTTGGCTTATGCTATGGCTCCATTGTTGTCACAATACAAAAGTATCGGATGAACAATGCTAGGTACCACTCCTAGTTCAATAATGAACTATTTTAGCCAACCACACTCTTTAGCCTCTCTATCTGTGTCGCGATACTCGATTCGCTTGTAGAATCAGTACGTTTCTTTATTTGGAACTTTTCAACCAATCCCATTCACCATTCAATGTGTGAACACGTAACTGGGACCGAGATTTGAGTCATCTCTATCAGGATTGAAATCGGGTACCACTATTGCCATTAACAATAAGATCCCTATCTCCATAAATCAATAATACATCCTTAATCCTTCCTACTTATGATATTTTTGATAGCCACCTAATGACCCATACCCAGGTCTGATTGGTATCTGCTCGTGACACTCAAAGCATATGTTACGTCGGGTCTAGTACATAACATAACATACATGATCGATCATATAGCCGAAGAATATGGTATCATACTCATGCGTGTCCTCTCATCTTGTGTCTGTGGACACAGAGACTTCGAGAGCGTGATCCCTCTAACCATGGGGACATATCCTCTCTTAGACTGCTCCATGCTAAACCTTTTCAGTATCTTATCTATGTATGTAGACTGTGAAAGATCAAGCAACCATTTAGATCTATCTCTATAGATCTTTATCCCCAATATATAGGTCGCTTCTCCAAGGTCTTTCATGGAGAAATTCTTGGATAACCAAATTTTGACGGATTGTAGTACTGAGACATTGTTTCCTATCAGAAGTATGTCATCCACATATAAGACTAGGAATACGATTGCACTTCCACTTGTCTTCTTATATACACAAGGCTCATCAAGATTTTGTGAGAAATCAAACTCTTTGATTGTCTCATCAAATCAGATATTCCAACTCCTAGATGCTTGCTTCAACCCATAAATGGATCTCTAAAGTTTGCATACTTTATCGCCCACTTCCACATGTATGAAGCCTCTGTCAGTCTTCATATACACCTCCTAAGTGGTCCATTGAGGTTGTCTTAACATCCATTTTCCATATCTCATAATCATAATGAATCTTAATCTATGCCCTGAGTTTTCTACTTGATTTAAGCACAGCTACTAGACTGAAAGTCTCGTCATAATCAACTCCTTGTTTTTTACGCTAACCCTTAGCCACAAGCCTAGCTTTATAGGTAATCACATTACCTTCCTTGTTCGTCTTCTTCTTGAAGATCCATTTTCACCTTATGGGTTTTATCCCTTCAAGTGGATCAACCAAAGTCCACACTTGGTTTGTATACATGGAATCCATCTCTGACTTCATGGCTTTGAGCCATTGATCAGATTCTGAACTGTTCAGAGATTCTTCGTAGGTAGTTGGCTCATCATTTTCTACGAGCAATACGTCCTTTTGTTCGCTAATGAGAAATCCATTTCTCTTTGGGATAGAACGTATCCTACTTGTCCTACGAAGCACTTGTGTTTTAGAAGAGTTGGCTATTAATTCATATCATGAATTACAAATTTTCAAAGTTCGGGCCAAATGAAACGTCTGTTAGGAGCATCTTGAACTTCACTAAGCCCACTTTGCTCCACCGTCTTCAAAAGAAACTTCTTCTAAGAAGATAACATGCTTTGAAATAAACAAACCTTGTTCCAAAGTGTTGTAGAATTGATATCCCTCTTGTTTCTTTAGGATATCCACAAAAGACACTTATCAACCTAGCTTCGCTTTCATCTGGATATTGTGTTTCACATAAGCACATAACCCCATACTTTCATTGTAACATTCCTCGAAATATACCCCAGCGCTTTCTGACCGTTAGGTATAATAAAAGTAGAAGTATATTTATCCGGAATAAAATAAAGATAAAATAAAATAAGCAAGAACTTGAAATTAAGGGTAAATTAATAAATTACCAATTCATGACCCAAGGGTCATAATATAATAAGTTCATATGCCAAAGTAGGAATATGCATAAGTTAAATTAAAAGTAAAAGAGAGTTGGAGGACCAAAGAATAATATAAGAAAGATATTAGAATAAAATAAGGAAGAAAAATATGGAAGAGACAAGTGGCTTGGAGGAAAGAGGGAGGAAGTTTCCTCCTTGCAAAGTGAAATAAAAAGGGGATAAGATCAAATAAAGATAAGACCAAAATAAAGATCTCATTTTGGTCTTGGAGAAAAGAGAGCAAAAACGGGAAGAAGAAGAAGAAAAGAAGAGGAAGAAGAGAAAAGAGAAAAGAAGAAAGAAGAACAAGAAAAGAGAAGATCACAGGTATGGAACTGTGAATATTTGTATGAATACACATGTCTTGGGTTGTATGGAACTATGAGTATAGTTTTGTCTGAAAACTATGGGAGTATGGAAATCTAGTTTTGGAATAGAAAGTTTAGATACATGGTTTAGAACCCTCTATCTTGTGTATGGTTTAGTTTGGGAACTCTAAAACTCACTTTAGGTTGAGTTGAGAAGAGCTCTAAGACTCCTAGATATGTGTTTTGAGAAGGGTCTAGTGCAAGTTGAACCCAGAAATTCCCTATTTTCGAGTATATGCAGTAGCCGGATCTTAGAACAGGTTTTTGGGTCAGAAATACAGGTAATTCGGAAGTGAGTCCTTCTAGTAAATTGTATCCACATCAATTAACTTGATGATAGGCTTTTGAATTTCTCAATTTGGACCTTTGTAGACCAAGTTATGGTCCTTTTTCCGAGGTCAGCTCAGCTAAATCTGGTCGGGTCGGGCCGTCCGGGGCCGTCAACTAGCCGTACCTTAGAACGGGTTTTCGGGTCAGAAATAAAGGGAATTTGGTAGTAAGTCCTTCTGGAAAATTTTAGCCACGTCCGTGAACTTGATGTTAGGCTTTTGAATTTCTCAATTCAGACCCCTGTAGACCAAGTTATGGTCTTTTTACTCTGAATAGTCAAATGGGTGAAGGGTTAGCCCATAGAGGTCGTCAAACAGAGGTCAGCAGACCTCATGTAGCAGAGGTCAGCAGACCTCATGCAGAAGAGGTCAGCAGCCCTCATCCTGTAGAGGTCAGCAGAGCTCGTCATGTAGAACACAGCAAAGCTCATCAGGTAGAGCTCAGCTCGCCATGGTGAGAGCTCAGCCAGTCCTCAGAGCCTGGCCCTATAGAGCTCAAGCTAGAGAACTCGTCCCCAGACCTCGGGTCCCGTAGGAGCTGGCCCGGGCGAGCTCAGACCTCATCCTGTAGAGGTCAGCAGAGCTCGTCATGTAGAGCTCAGCTCGTCATGTAGAGCTCAGCTTGTCGTGTTAGACTGAGCTCGTCACTTCAAGCAGTAGCTCGCCGCCAGTCACTGTCAGACCGATCAAGCGCATGACCTCCAACTCGAAGGTCATATCTCCTTCACTAACTCCGATGGTGTTCTTGGACTCTATGGAAAGTTCCATTGAGCCAAGAATCCATCCATATGCCTGAGGAAGATATTACGTCAGAACAAGGTGTTAGACTGAGCTCGTCACTCTCCAGTGCAGCTTCGCCGCTCAGGTCGCCATTAAGATCGACCGCGCATGACCTCCAACTTAGAAAGGTCATATCTCCTTCGCTTGAACTCGGATTTGGTGTTCTGGACTCTATGGAAAGCCCATTGAGTCAAAGAATACATATGTCTAAGGAAGATATTAGGATGTCAGACTCAGGTTTTAGACTGAGCTCGTCAACAGTGCAGCTCGTCGCTTCAGGTCACTGTCAAGACCGATCACATGACCTCCAACTTCGAAGGTCATAACTTTCGTCCGAACTCGATTTAAGTTCTGGACTCTATGGAAAGCCCATTGAGTCAAGAATACATTCATATTCACAGGAAGATATTAGATGTCGTGTGTGTTAGACTGAGCTCGTCACTTCAGTGCAGCTCGTCAGTCTCAGGTCAGCTCGTCAAGATTGACTACGCATGACCTCCAACTTCGGAAGGTCATATCTCCGCTTGAACTCGACGGGTGTTCTTGGACTCTATGGAAAGCCCATTGAGTCAAGAATCCATCCATATACCTGAGGAGGATATTAGGTATCAAACCAAGGTGATAGATCGAGCTCGTCCAGTTTAGGATTTGATTACGTTTGACCTCCAAACTCTAAGGTCATAACCCCTTCAGTCCTCGAACTCCGATCTGGTGTCTAATTCTATGGAAAGCCCATTGAGTCAAGAATACAGCCATGTACATAGTATGATAAAAAGGGAAACTCATTAGATCCAGAAATAAGGAGAAACAGTAAGCAGATATGATAATCATGGTATACTGCGGTATAATATAAGATAGATACAAGTATAAGATAGATAAAAGTACAAGTACGTGTATAAGTACCTCCGTATAGGTATAAGTTCTGTAACTCCTATGGGAGTTAGGACAGTCTAATAAAGTACAAGTAAAACGTACAAGTATAGAAATGCTTGCACGATGATAGGTTATATGCAAATGCTATATGCTAATATATGATAGAATATGATTTGAATACAAGAGTGAAGAGATGGAATATGAGTAGCTAAAACATGAACGAAATGTGATATAGAATAGACATATATGAAATGATATATATGTACTATAGGGAAATATGAGAACCGTAACATGAAGCTACAGATATGAGAACGAATACAGATTAAAGTAATGATAGTATATTTTACATAAGCAATCATATAACAATAGTTATTCATGCTATGAGATATGCTAGAAAAATATAATAAAACGGATTGCCTCGTGTCCTACCAAGTAGAGGATAGGCTGCATGCCAATAGAGAATAAGTCCGCAGCGATACGCCTCTATTCTAAATCTGGACCTCGTATGGGTCAATGACATAGGATCCCGCTTGGGATCAGTGGCCTAAGGTCACCACTGCGCCTTAGCGCCTTTATAAGATGATCATTGTCTCGCATATCGATAACGACGCTCCGGGGTTATGAAAAAGACCACATCTCGAACAAAGAGTACAAAGACCTTCTAGCCCTAATAAGACCACCGCTTCGTATAGAGTACGTTTACTTCGCGGTAATAAGTCCTATGTATCCACTTTTGGTATTTACAGGCATGAAACATAAAATAAAATGATTTGAATATGACATGTGAAAAATATATGATATGATATGAGAAGCATAGCAATCGCTATGTGATGATAGTTCCGTAAATTATGAGATTATATGATCTGACGTGATATATGAAAATGTATAAGAGTGTAAAATGATCTGAAAAGTTAATATGAAAGAGAAAATAATATGAATACAGTATATGACAGTACATGATAACAGTATGTGAAAACAGTACATGATCACGGTATATGATAACAGTACATGAAAACAGTACATGAAAATAGAGCATAACAAATGGTATATAGTATATATCCATGAAAGTCATATATGATATGAATATATGATGGACATACCTGAATGAATAGATGGAACATGCTATGAACACATGAGAGAAATGCATAAGTGCTAAGAATGATAGAGATAAGTAAAAGATGACAAAGCACAGGAATACAGTAAAAGTATAGATAGGTGATATGTCAAAGACAGAGAACATGTAACGGAAAAGATTGATATGCAATAGGAATGTAAAGATGATAAGTAACAGAAAGTTATATGATTATGTATAGATATATGAAATGCATATGTATAAGCTTGTGACAGTCACCATTGGTGGTTGTCCATGCTTGTGGGACCAGTCACCATTGGTGGTTGTCCATGCTTATGTTCCCACTAAGCAGAAGCTTAGCACGTGTTCAACTGCAGTAGTAATGTGTAGCGTAAGACAAGGATAGAGGACAAGACATCCCACATCAGCAGAGCAGGCCAGCTCAAAGATAGGTGCTCACCACACTGCTTCTGCGATCTCTGATGTTTTGTATTAGAAAAAAAAAATGTACATGTATAAGTAAATGGGACTCAGTATATGTATATAGATGTTGAGGGACACCACTCTGGTGGTAGTTCTTTCATATATGAAAATGATTTTTGTTATTACAGAAATTGCTTGTATAACTACAGGTACAAGTTAAGCTCTGAGAAAGAACAGGTCAATAAGTCCCAGTATATAGTCTCGCAATTTATTCTGCCGATCCGCCAATCGGCCTGACGGAACGGGGCGCACATTCATGTAGGAAAGATAGGGATTTTTGTTAGTCCATATCCCATATGGAGTAACTTCAACTGACTTGGATGGGACTCTGTTTAAGATATAAGTAGTAGTCTCAAGTGCATAACCCCAAAAGGATTTAGGTAGGTCTGCCTTGCCCATCATAGACCTTACCATGTATAACAAGGTTCGGTTCCTTCTGTCAGCCACACCATTGTGTTGTGGTGTATAAGGTGGAGTCCATTGGGACAAAATCCCATTGTTGATTCATGCCACAGTAGGGTGATCCGAAATCAACAATATTTGTATCCTGGCTCTTCCTACGTCGTAGCGGTTACTGCAAGATAAATCCGTCTCTAGGTCGAACAATGTGGATGGGTTTTCTTTCAGACAAATGATTTATGTTGAGGTTGAAAAATGGTGAATTTCAATTTGGATTATGGGATTTGTAAACAGGGGGTTTCACTGGCAAACTGAAATTTAAATAAAATAAAATGTAAAAGAAGTCTCCTCAAGTGTTAGTTAATGATTCGGGGTTCTAAAGTTCACTGAGGTTCTCGTCCATTTCCCCTCGCTGGGATGACCTATAGTCATTTCAAACCGGATTCTTCATTTACTTTTAAAAACTAAACCCTAAAATTTTCCCTTTGAAATGTGAAGATTTAATCGATCATTCATGGTCCCGACAAGAAAACAATTCTCCCTAACTCACCTTAAAATGATTAATAGAGGGTAACTAATGAATCTCAGTGGATCTAGCAATAAGCATCCATTGAACCCTAAAACATTACCAAATAAAGGCCATTCAAGGTGAATCTAGGGGATTTAAACCCCAGCGTGGAAGAGTTAAAGACTTAAAAATAATAGTGAATAATTTTGAAAGCATGAGAACCCCTGCTACGCCCCATTCCTTTGCAGTCGTCTAGCAGCCTTCCCTCTTCAAGGAAGAGAGGGTTTTGAATTCGCCATCCTCCGAGCTGTCATCCGGAGGTGTTTGGCAGGAGAGAAAATGAAAATGAAAGGGAAAGAAAATGAAGCAGAGAAGAAGGGAACGGAGAGCTGCTTCCTCCGTCACTTTATTGATTAATATGATGTTCCCATAAAATTCTCGACCGAGCTTATATATGCTCGTAACAAGGGAATTATAAAAACAACCCAATTCATAAGGGTATTAGAAGGGATAAATGGGAAGAAACGAAAATTACAACAAAACATGAAAGCGGGCCAAAACGGTAACAAAGGGCTACAGGAGATATGAAAAAGTGCAAGGCCGTAGTGCATGCAAGATGCAAATCTTGCAATAGCTCCAATTTTCTTTCATTTTCATTTTTCTCTCTTTCCTATGGTCTCGATCCGCACGCCGAGTCATCAAATTCTTCATGCTTGATCGACTAACAATTTCGGGCACTATTAGCTAGCAAAACTCGCAAATTTGGCTACAAAATGCGATCGTAGGAATAACAGGGACCTTAATGTGTAAATCGGGTTAATTACGCTGATTAGTACATAAAAAATGCTCAAAACCTGTAATAAACAGAATTCAAAATCGTGACTTTTCGAGCACTATTCACACTTAACCTACACATTGCTAGTCCCTTAGCAATGAAAGAAAGAAAGAAAGAGCATACAAAACAAAATCAAAATTATGTTCACAAAAATGCTATTTCAAAAAGGTTGTGAATGAGTAATGCCTAACCCTAAGTAAGAATCATCAAACCCTTGTCCAATAACTATCTTGAGAGAATGAATGCCATACAAAATTGAGTATCAAAAGAGCCTCCATCTCGATGAATCAACCAGAAACTTCCACCAAAATCTAAGTGTTTATTTGATCGCTCAACAATAAACTCACAACCGCACTTCCCCAAACTCTAGCTACTACCAATACAACCTAGCATGCTAACCAACCTAAATAGATCAGGACCCACTCTTATTCCACAACTTTTGTGTTGTAGGGGTGCAATGTCGAGAGGGAATCGACCCCACCAAAGTCCATGTAATCCGTGGGATCCACCGATGACTCTCAACCAATTGGCGCTTAGGCACCAAGTCATAAGGATCTTTCGACCACTAACTCTTCGTGTTTCACCCCGCACTTTGAATGATTTTGAACCCATCACCTACAACTTGCTAAACCTCCACCTATCCACCCGTACGGAAAGTACAAGTTCGTGGCTCCTAAACTACCGCTTAGGCACCAGCTTTAAAGGCTTTCTACCATATACCCTGACGTGCTTCGGGTTTCAAGGCAAGCGTTGCAATTTTTCTTCTTTTTCCTTTTCTTTCTTTTTCTTTCTCACTTCTTATTTCGGGAAGACACATCGCCTTCTTTCACGGTCTCTTAACTCATTATAAAGGTCAACTAAACTAGGATATATTACAATGTTTGGGGAGGGTAGCAAATTTTTCACCTTATTGAAGAAACTCGACAAAGTACAATGTGTGGTTAGTTAAAGGTGGAAGAAAGGTCGAAGCAAAGAAGAATTCAACTAATCGCTCACTCAACTAGGCATGGAACCAATCTAACATCAATAGAATCGACAAAGTTTCAATTCTTCAAACTAAGGTGCTGTTAACACAAAAAATTTGGGTAAAACGGGTCCAATTTTGAAAAGCAAGTTGTATAGTATAACAAATAATAAAGGAAAACCAAGAAGCCACTAAACATCACAAAATGGGCTTCGTTTCAAAATAGTAACAAAAACATAAATGTGCAAAAGCCACTTCCTTTCGCTAACTTCCCCCAACCAAATGTCTCATTGTCCGTGAATTGTGGCCTCTGATTGGAAAGTTAGGAAGGAAGTGTTACCTCCTTTGAGATGTGATCGCTTTTGCATAGGAGACTTGCAAGCTTTCCATCGACACCTTATTCAATTCGCTTGGGCCTCAAATGCTGCTAGGAGAAGAAAGAGAGGAAAAAGTGACCGCTTGGAGCATATTGAAAATTACACCTTCATAATAATTTCAAAAGTGTTATTTGGCTATATTTGATTCTACACTCTAATATTTCCAATCCGCACTAAAAACACCTAAACTGAGTTCTGATGAAAAGTTATGCTTTAAAAACAAATCAGAGGCAACAGGGCAGTAGCGAAAATTTTCAATAAGTAGCGAATTTCTATTAGCATGTCGGGTAACCACATGCGAGCTTAAATTGTTACACATAGTGAAAAGTCTCGCTTATAATTGCGAATTTATTTTAATAAATAAAATAAAATAATTAATTAATTATTTATTTATTTTTGAGACAATTTTTAAATAAAAAAATAAAAATTATATATATATATATATATATATATATATATATATATATATATATATATATATATATATATATATATATATATATATATATATATATATATATATATATATATATATAAAATAATAATAATAATAATATATCATAAAGACAAAATAAAGGCACAAAGGAAATCGAAAATCAAACTCGCTTATAGCTGGCCGAAAATAGTTCGTTGAGGCAAATAAATTTCACTAGCATAGCGAAAATTCGCTATGTAGCGAAATTGCTACACATAGCGAAAATTTCGCTATGATGATGCTTTTTTCAATCTAATCACCGGAGCGTAGGGTCGCTGGGCCGACCCGATTATTCAAATGGTGATGCAAAAGGCCCGGATTGTCACGAGGTAGGATCGCCATACCGTTGATCTACTGTGTTCGGACGTAGCACCTCTCGCAAAACAAGGAAGAAGCGGGTCATGAGGGCTTCGCCTGCGGGTCGCCCGATGCCTAAGCCGCTTTCTTTCCGAGAGAAAAGAGAGTCTCGCTTAGAGGGCGAATGTGTTGTATATGAGTATAGCGCCTAAGAGGCGTAAAGAATGTTACGTACCTTCACCGATGGGCGGTCTTGTATTTATAGTAGATGTTCAACCGCTGGATGGTGGTTAGAGTCCTTCCATCGACTCGATATTTCTTATTTTAGTCCATATCGACGAGCATGTGATATAGAAGGACATTTGTCTGAGATAATCCTCCTTCCTTATCGGGAGATCCAATCACGATGATCCTCGTTATTATTCTCCTTCCCTATTGATAAGGTTTGCTGATCGGCAGATAATATATTGCTGTGGGTTATTCTATTTTCTCGTGATGAGCGATACACAACTGACGGTGTGGATACGGGGCTTCCAATTCATTCAGGATCGTCATTGACTCCGCCTCAGCCTTCGACGGCCGGTACTAAGGAGCCCGGTATTGCAAGCATACTAATTTTCAGTTTGGCCACTGGCCCGCAAGACTATTTTTTAAACCCTATCATAGCTCCCCACTCTTGTGTACGCTTAGCTTGGGCAAGGGTCAGAATTCTTCTCAGACGGCTGCGCTTTACGTGTCTGTCGGTTGGGCTGCGTAGAGTTTTATCGCGTCATAAGTCTTGTGATAATGATTTACCCTTAGGTTTTCGCTTTATTTCTCCCATTTCCTCCAGCTTCTTCCTCGCTTTTCGTGGATATCTTTCTGCCTTGTCTCGCTTCTCGCTTCCTCGGACCCTTTCTTTCGCCCCGACCTTTTTGCGTTGTACTTTCATTGTATCTCTCGGGTCTATTGTGTCCAGATCGCTTTTGATTGGCAATATCAAACACTAGGGGTTTAACCGATTGGCTTTTATTTCACGCCACTCCGTCATAGTCCGGCTCAGCTCTTCATGACGTGATGACTCGCCTGTTGCTCCAGACTGCACAGCCGGAGATGCCTCCGCCGCTCTGGCCATATCCGAACCCCTAACGCCATTGCGCCCCTCCTCTTCCGCGGATAAGGGTAAAGAGAAAATAAACCTAATTACATATCCCGGGCCTGAAAGTACCTTAAATCCGCTTCAACATGTTAAAATGTGGGACTAGTAAGGTCGACCCTTCGTATGGAAGTACCTTTGCTGAGCGTTATCGACCTCCTCCTGGTATCCGAGTATGGGTCCCCGATGTCTTAACCTTTTATGCAAATTTCGTGTCTTGATGGCCCTGCTTTTTTCGAGGTCGCTGCCAATCGCCTTCAGCTTCCTCTACATCCTTCATGAAAAGGTCTCAGAACATTTCAACATTTTCCCCTCCCAACTCGCTCCCAATGGTTGGGGCATTTTGGTGGGGTTATTGGCTTCCTTTAGGATTTCATGGGCCTGCATCCCTAACTCGCCTGCCTTCCATCTTTTCGCCCAAATGAGACCACCGAGGGCTTTATTTTTCCGCACGCCTGCTCCTCGCTGATCTCTCGATCTTCCATCTTCGCATAGGTCATGAAGGGACGCTATTTCTTCAGTAGCGCTTCACTCAAATACAACTTTTGACAAGGATGACACTCGGGTATCTCACCACTGGGCGCCCATAACATTCGTGAGTATTTCAGACTGCTGGGTATGACTTGCTTCAAGGTGGTTGGATGTTTCGCTGTACTATCCGTTTGTTTCCTAAGAGGCCTCGCTCTGTCCTAGCGCCGAAGATAACGTCATAGCCTTAGCGTCAAGTGGATATCCCGCCTGGCTCCACGCCAGCACTGATAAGGCCTGACATCTCGTCCATCCAATCTAAGGTTTGCACGCTCCGCTTCGAGGTCTGTCACGCTACCCCTGTGGTCCTCTCCGCTGGGCTTATCAGCTGGCGCCTCCTACCCGAGAGAGATTTTGTCTATCTGGGGGCGGCGTCTCTAAGCCCCGAGTGCTAAAAAGGAAGAAACCGAGCCAGACTGAGAGGACCGCCTAAGCCGACCAAAATTGTGGAATCGGGGGCGGCCCTCCGACCGCCCGAGAGCCGGAGCGGCGCCATTGCCTCCTTAGCGCTCGTGATTTTGAGCCCCCCAATTTCTCCTAAGCTTGACGGGAGGGCTAAAAACCCTTTGAGTGCGACCGCCGAGCAGTCGTTGGTGGCTATGCCCATAACCGTCTGGGATCCGTCTTTGGAAAAAATCAAATCACCTCCCCAAAAGGCGATAAGAATCAAGAGAAAGAAGCCGGTGAGCAAGAGTCAGAAACCAGATTCTTGTCAACAACGCCGAACTCGCAGAGTGCGCCTCCTCCATCCTCAAGGACTCGACTAGGGAGGTCGAAGGCGATGTTTCATGGATGAGGCTTTGGCTTATCCTTCAGGTTGCCTCTTAGTTTTACACCGTGTTTACTTCCATCCCGCCCCGTGTCGAGCTAATCTCATGTTTGATAAGTGTGTAGCCAATCATCCGAAAGGCCCGGGCCGAGAAGGCTAAACTAAATGAGAAGCACGAAGAATTGCCCGAATTTATAAAGGAAGGCGGCCTCTCAAGCCCCGAACTGACCGAGCCAGCAGGAGGAAGGCGCATAAGGATCAAGAAGTGGAGCGATTTTGTCCGATTTAAACATACTTCGCTCTGGGCCAAGGCCGCAGAGTGCAAAGACGAGGTCCGAGTAGCCCGACAAGTGACCGGCTGGGCGTGCTTTGAGAGGTTCGAGAAGTGCTTCAGGCTTCACAAAGTGATTTGAGCCAGGCCCTGGGATGTAATAAGTCCACGAGAGTGAGCTTCGTGGTTAGGAGGAGCTCATTACCTCCCCGGCGAGCCGCGATCTTCTGCCGAATTACGCGCGCTTAATCTGGGTGATCTAAATGATAAGAAAGCGCGAACTCGGCAGTTCGTCGCTAAGCTTCCGAAAGCAAGGCGTTGCTAGAGACCGCTTCGCTTCGGGAATCTTCGTTTAAATTTGGTAGATCTACCGAACGAGGAATGTTCGCGGACATGCCATCTTCATTAGCTGCAGTTAGTTTAGCCGCCAGAGGATGAGGTCATTAGTACCGAGGGACCGTGCCGCCTGGCTTCGTGGCTCGCTTTTCAACTAAAGTCGCCGGACGATACTCGATATGGACTTGACCTTGACCTCCTCTACCGACGAAGAGGCAGCGGAATCTTTTCTACGAACTATTCTCAAGAGCCTGGTACTCCCGCCGTGGCCAATTCCCCCTCTTCGTCGTCCGTTCCTCCTGCCGACGTCTGATCTCCTATGCTTATGTTTGCCTGGTGCTGGCTTTATTTGTTCATCTATATGTATGTTCTCCTTTGGTCGGGCCTGGGGCCCGAGACATGTGTAGTCTTTCCGAAACATATTTACATATAAATATACTCTCTTCTCTTTTTTTTTTTTTATATATCCGTTTTCATTGTAGCGCTGCCGCTTCGCATGATTTGTGGGCGGGCCTCGGATTGAGATTAGAGCAGATGAACAAGCTCGTCAAACCTAGTCACGGTGGCCTCGTAAGAGCTGGCCTGACCTGATTTAGTTAATCTGTTGGAAGGGATTCGTCAATGTCGACGGTTGGGCTGAGTTGGTACATGCGAGCTGAGGGAAAGAGCTTGCCGATGTGAATTGTCGGCAAGAGCTCGTCCATATTGGAAAGTGCGATTGAGGTGAGCCTAGAACGAATTGTGCGGAGCTCGCCCATGCCGAAAGTGATGGGAAGAGCTCGCCGTAACGTAATTGTAAAGTGGAGCTTGTCTGGCGCCGAGCTGACGGGAAGAGCTCGCCAGAATGCTAATTGTGCGCGGAGCTCGCCCATGCTGAGCGATGGGAAGAGCTCGCTTAACGACCAGAAGGCGCAGCCTGGCCCATGCCGGCGTGACGGGAAGAGCTCGCCGTATCGAATTGTAAGGTGGAGTCATCTGTATGTCGAAGTGATCGAAGAGCTCGCCGAGCGACCAGTGGAGCTCGCCCATGCCGGTTTTGGCCGGAAGAGCTAGTCGTAATGAATAGTAAAAGCAGCAGCCCGGCCCATGTCGTTACGGGATGAGCTCGCCGCATCGAGCAAGAAATTAGAGCTCGCCCATGCCGAAAGGATGGGAAGAGCTCGTTAGAACGAATTGTAAAGTGGAGCTCGCCCATGCCGAGGATGGGCGAGTCGGTTTAATGAATAGGTAAAGTAGAGCTCGCCCATGTTTGAGCGACGGGATGAGCTCGTCAGAGCGAATTATAAAGTAGAGCCTGCTCCATGCCGAGCGGCCGGGAAGAGCTCGCTAATGAATAGTAAAGTAGGTTCGGCCCATGTTGAGTGATGGGATGAACTCGCCGTATCGAGCGTGAAAGTAGAGCCTGGCCCATGCCGGCGATGGGATGAGCCTGGGCCAGAATGAGCAAGAAAAGCAGCCTGGCCCAGCGCCGAGCGACGGGATGAGCTCGTCGGTCGAGCAAAGAGCAGCCCGTCCACGCCGAGTGACGGGATGAGCCTGCCGAGCGACCAGGTGCGTGAGCCCGCCCATGTTGAGTGATGGGATGAGCTTCACGAATGAGCAGCAAAGCAGCTCATCCATGCCTGCGACGTGGATGAGCCCGCTAACGTAGCAGTAGCAGAGTCATTCATGCCGAGCTATGGGATGAGCTCGCTGAATTAGCAGAAAAGCAGAGTCATCATACAGCATGTGGATGAGCTCGTCGAGGAGCAAAGAAGTGAGCCGGTCCATGCCGGAGCGATGGATGAGCTCGCTGAGCGAATAAAGTGTAGCCTGGCCCATGCCGAAAGCGATGGGAAGAGCTCGTCGTAATGAATAGTAAAGCAGAGTCTGGCCCATGTTGAAAAAGATGGATGAACCGCCGTATCAGCAAGAAGTGTAGCCTGGCCCATGCCGAAGGATGGGATGAGCTCGCCGGCATCGAGCTAGTGAAAGTAGAGCCTGGCCCATGCCGAAAGCGACGGATGAGCTCGCCAAAATTTAGCAAAGAAGCAGCCGTCCATGCCGAGTGATGGGATGAGCTCGTCGGGAACGAAGCAAAGAAAGTAGAGCTCGTCCTTGCCGTAGTGATGTGGATGAGCTCGCCGTATCGAGTAAAGTAGCGTAGCCTGGTCCATGCCGAGCGACGGGATGAGCTCTGCCGAGCGACCAGAAGTAGAGCCTGGCCCATGCTGAGCGACGTGAAGAGCTCGCCGAAGCGAATAGTAAAGTAGAGCCGCCCATGCTGGAGTGATGGGATGAACTCGCCGTATCGAGCAGAAAGTGTGAGCCTGGCCCGTGCCGAGCGATGGATGAGCTCGTCGGAGTGAGCAAAGAAAGTAGAGTCAGGTCCGCTGAGCCACGGGATGAGCCTCGCCAGAGCGACCAAAGTAGAGCCCGTCTACGCCGAGCGACGGGACGGGCTCGCCGAGCGAATTGTAAAGTGTAGCTCGGCCCATGTTGAGGATGGGATGAGCTCGTCGCATCGAATTGTAAAGTAGAGCTCCGTCCATGTCGAAAGACGATTGAGCTCGCCGAGCTTAATTGTAAAGCAGAGCTCGTCCATGTTGAGGATGGGATGAGCTTCGGGCCGTATCGAATAGTAAAGTAGAGCTCGGCCCATGCCGAGCGACGGGAAGAGCTCATCGTAGTCGCAATTGTAAAGTGGAGCCCACCCATGCCGAGTGATGGGAAGAGCTCAGCCGAATGAATAGTAAAGCAGAGCCTGGCCCATGTCGAGCGATAGGACGCATGTCGTAGCGAATTTGTAAAGTGGAGCCTTATCTACGTCGAGGGACGGATGAGCTCGGCCAAAATGAGCAGCCGTGGTTCAAGGCCAGGGCCTGCGGCAATGCAGGGCCGAAATGGGTTTGACTCGAGGCTGCGGGTCTCGTGGCGGAGTAGAACTCAAGCCAAATTGAGTACCGTGGGCCTGTGCCCCGTGGCCTCGTGGCAATGTAGCCCGGAGCCGGTTCGACCCCCGAGGCGCCGTGGCCTCGTGGCGAGTAGGTGAGCTCGCCAAATCGGCGCCGTGGGCTCCGGCGCCGTGGCCTCGTGGTAATGTACCGAAATGGTCCGACTCGAGGCGCCGTCCGTGACGGAGTAGGTGAGTCGTTAAATTTAGCAAATGCGGGCTCCGGCGCCGTGGCCTTGGTGGCAATGTAGCTTGATCGTCCGACTCCCCGAGGCGCGGCCCAGACTTGTGGTGAGCTTCGCCACCGAAAGGCCATGGCCTCGGCGCCAGGGCCTCGTGGCAATGTAGCCCGAGCCGGGTTCGACTCTCAGGCAAACAAGGGTTCAGGCGAGTAGGTAAGCTCACAAATCGAGCAAATGGTGGGCTCGGCAATGGCCTCGTAGTTGGAAGAGTTTGATAATAAACGCCTTCGTGTCATTGCCACTTTCATTCGGAAAGAGGCGAGCCGCCTTTAACGCTGATTTATGGAATTTTGGAACGATCGTATGACCTCTCGAATAATTAATCTTCTTATAAATAGCGCTTTATTAATGCGGAGGTCGTTTCTTGCATACTTATTTTTCTCGATGCACAACCTAAATCATGCAGATTTAAGAAATGGTTTTGACTCATCTCCACTGAGATTCTTCAAGATCCGGAGCCGCGCCGTTGTTCTTCCCGCATGTACAGCTCTTGTCCCTAGTCTCCTCTTACGGAGTCATATTATTCCTCAGAGAAGCTCGACACGCCCAAAAAGTGCACTCAACCCTATATTAGATAGGTTTTGAGTGCTTTTCATGCATTAATCATGTCATTTATACCAATTTAGTGTTCTAATCTTCTTAGTAGCACTTATGCCATTTAGAGGGTATTTTTGGTTGTTTTACGTGCTGCGCACTTTTGGAGCTCCACCCGAGTCACCGACGAATCACGTAAGCTGGAATTCAAGTCTCAAACATCAACTACCAAGAATCAATGAGAAAGTCCAAGGCAAATGAAGAAAATGTGATGCGCTTGAAGACAGAGGAAGATCACCACCCAGAATTGGCTAGGATTAAAATTTTCGCTAAGATCGCGAAAATTTCAAGAACCTTAGCGAAAATTTTCAACCTAAGCGAAACACAAAATTTCGCTATAGACACCCAAATCATGAAGAATGCTCCTTTAGCTTAAAATAATTGATTTCGTTTTCACAAAAATTTCGCTTAGTTTAGCGAAATTCTCGCTTAGCCAGCGAAATTGCTCACCCTTAGCGCAATTTATTTAGCCCGTTGATTTCGCTTAGTTAGCGAAATTCCCAAATTCTAGCGAAATTTGATGCCTCACATGCTTTGTAATTAATGCCAAACCGCTCCAAACTTGGTGCATACTTAATTGTCCTATAACTTAGCCAATTTCATAGGTTTTGGTATTTTCATACCTCGAGGAGGCCTATAAGCCTCTCGTTTTGTAACCTAAGTAACAATTGTCTGGAGAGCAACAACTGTGAGAAGATATTTTGTAAGTTTTGGCTTGTACAAAGTCTTATTTTAGGTTTCGTTTTTATTTCTTTTTCTCTTCTCTCTCCTCTTTCTTTCCCTTTCTACGCAAAACACCCCTCTGAGGATGACAACTCAGATAAGCCATGTTTTCCTTTCTTTGGAAGAGGAAGGAAGCTAGCTGGTGGTGGGGGCATATGCATGTTGTTCTCTTTGTACTAAAAGCTATAGGTAGTGTATTTATGCCCTTGTATTTTCAAAACATGGTTGCATAACATTGAATATCATTATTAATTGCCAATACTCATGCTTTTGCATCCAAAGGTATATTCAAAGGAGAGAGAGGTAATCATGGATTCTTTAGATGGTCTTTACGAGCCTCTAAAATGATATTTATATGTTGGGTTTCTCAAACAGGTTGCATAGCATTTAATGTTATTGATTTGGCCAATACTTCCATGCTTTAGGACTATTGTTCTTGGGGATGGTCTTTACGGTACCTCTCAGACGATATTAAATGTTAGTTTTAAATAAGAAGGAGCCATAACTACATAATAATTGTGATTGACTCAAATAGGAGTTGTTTCATGGGTGAGGTTTGCCAGTTAAACATAGATCCCAGGTTATGCTGTGTGGACTATAGGTTATTATCGCAACGCGAGGATAAACCGAGGACACTTGTTTGCCCTAACTTCTGCCAAGTCAGCGACCTAATTCTTCAAAGTTAACTTTTTCACCTTTACTTTCGCTTACACTTCGCTTTCAACCATTCCTAATCGTTTTTGAAACATAATTCCAAAGAGTCCAAATAGAAAGCCTTACCTTCATGCACTGATGCAAACCATTTTTGGGGATGGAAAACCCATCCGTGTTCGACCTGACCACTATACTGCAAAGAGTTTGACTACAGAAGAGGGAACTTAGGTGTATATAAATTTTGTTGATTTTAGTCAAATTTACCGTGGCACGAATCAAATGGCGCCATGTTTGGGATGGTGCCAAACTACAAATGGTAAGTTGAAGAGTACTGTGATCCACATCACAAGTGTATGCAACTCTTACTCTCGCGAATCAATGTGAACCGCCGCTAGTACTAGCAGAATCGTGACCAAGCTTCACATCTGGGCCAAGCCATTCGGGCCATTTTATTGTTGTTAGTTAATTTGACCTTTGCAAGTTGTTTGCTGCTTCGTCTCTGCAGGTCAGGTGTTTATGCACAGCCGGGATAGACACATCGTGTAGATCAGACAGATAAGTAGCCACAAATTTGACTCAGCTAGTGAAGAAAACAACCGATACCATGGATCCCATACCCGAGAACAACAGAGCCAACCAGAACCCCCATGAACTGAAATGCCTAGAACCATGAGGATCACATCCACCTCCTAGAGTTAAGCGTCCCATCTTCATCATTCCTCCCACCAAGATGTAGCGCTGAGGCCTTATTCGCACTCTACTCCCCACATATCATGGTATGGAAAATTGAAAACTACACTCATATTAGGATTTTGAGGAGGTTCAGACCACTTTAAGGAAGGTATGATGGACATGGATTTTACCGGGCTAAAGGTATTTCCATTGACTGAGCGACAAGGCAAGATACGGCTCAACTCATCGAGCTCAGAACTATTAGAAATCAATGAAATGCAAGATGAATTCCTAAAGAAGTTTTTCAGTACTCACAAGACCAATAATTTGAAAAGACAAATCTATACTCTTTGCAAACTCATGATGGTGAGAGATTTACCGGTTGAAAAGATTTATGGAAACCATCAAGTACGCCCACATCAGCGGTTTGATACTTGGATGTCGTGAACCATTTTCATGGTGGTATGTCTCCTATGAACAATTGTTTGAAAACTATGTGTGGGGTAATCTTTGAGTAAACATCCTAATGAGGCTTTGGATTTTTTGAACTATGTAGCCGAAACCTCCAAAGCTCGGGATGAACTCTAGTCCTAGGGAAGTTGGAAAGACTCAGGCCAATAATCACCACAGAGATGCGTATATATTTTCAAGACATAGGGATAAATGAAAAATCGATCGCTTTAACTCAAAGAATGGATGATCCGAAATGAAAAATCAAAGATGAAAATGCAAACAAGCACGAGTTATCTTCATCCCAATTTTCTGTTTCCAATTTTCAATCAAATAATTACCCAGGAGCACTGCCAAACCATGCCCATGCCATAAGTCAAAATAAACCACCCATGATGCTTCATATGGTGATATCTAATAACCCTAATTGAGAAATTGTCCAAATTTGTCATGGAATCCAAACCCCTTGCACGCTCAAGAGCACAAAGAAGATTCATTTCATCACAATACAACAAATGCATGCCTCCGATATCTTCTGGCTGAACAGTAACTCAATTTAAGTAAGGTGAAGGGTATATTTAAGAATAGAAGGTGCTGAATATCCAAACTAGTCGAAACAGCTATGAGAAAGTTCACTCAATGTGAAATACAATATGCATTTGGAGATTTCAAATCGTTTAATCAAACATTGCAGAGTCTTTAAAAGGTGGAAGGCTCCTTTCCTAAGACAACAATATCGGGAAGGTGGTGAATTTAAAATGAAGATCATCAGGACTACAAGGCAAAACTGATGGCATAGCGAGACTTTAATGTGCTGGAAAGGAATTAAAGCCAACAGATCAAAGCTACCAAGTCATCTATTAGTGACTGAGTTTACTGGGAGAATATGACGTGGAAGATAAAAGATTAGAATACCCCTCCATTTCCGCAGATTCATCGAAGAAAGAAACATTCTGCTCACCAAACAAATGTTGGAAGTATTGGGTGGCAAGTGAAAGTCAATATTCTCTCTCGATATGATTAAATGTGTTCCTACTACGCAAAATTCTTAGCGATTTGCAGCACTGCAAAAATCAGGAATAAAGGCCTTTAGAATCGAAGTAAGTTAGTGCCATAGCCATATATATAAGACCCGAAGCATAAGATCCGCGATACGTCCTACCATCCTCGTGAATATCGAGGCACGCGAGAAGTTAATCGCGACCGGTATGTGAATCGCTGTCGATTCAATGTATTGGGCTAAATTTGGTTTAGAATCAAACTCCACATCCATCACTGTAGCCAAGGATGTGTCTATTAAAATACCAAAGAACCATTGAGGACGTTTCAGGCTAAGTGACGCATTTTACTATCCAAAGAGATTTTGTTGTACTTGGATACGCAATCCGCTGCAATAAAGATCGAATTGAAAGCTCCATCATATTATGACCATTTTTCGTTATCAATGTAATCATCAATTGGCCGGAATAGAGCTTCATGGTAACCTCACATTAGAAACACACTGAATCAAGAGTTATATAGTAAAAATAGCATATGCACTCTGAGAGGAGGGACAGACTTTGGAGAAATCTGTATTTTAGATACATATCTGAAGAATGAAAATAATCAACAAAGAAGTGCAAGATATATTAACTTCGAGTTATCCGATTTTTACTTCAGGAAGACAAACAAAATTTCTACGAAATGAGCTTAGTACAGGTACCTGAGAAGAAGAATAGAAATTTTACTCTATTGACTGTAATATCCACATGAACCTCTAATGGGATGTAACTCAAACCCCTCCCCATGATTGCAAAGAAGTAATGAGTGGCCTGGCCAGATTTCTCTCTTTCTTCACCGCATCCACGCACAAGACACCTCCCATCTTCTCAAAAAGAATAAGCAAGCATCGATGGAAAATTTCGATCCGAAGGCATAAACCCGTCCATTTGCACTCATCATATCTATTTAGAAGAGAAAGCCTACAACAGCATAGTGCTCTGGGCAGGTTGAACCTTCTATTCACAGAAGTAGTTCGTATAGAGGTTCGAAATTGCTCCAGTTGGTATCATTTATCCCGCTGATAGTACATGGTTAGTCCAACTCGTGGTGCTTCAAGAAACTGAGTAACAACCAAACAAGGTATCATCTGTCTGACCATAACTAAGCTTTGAGAGTGTATGACAGACTGAATGAGGCATCGAGAAGATCACCCATTGCCATCGAATGTACCGCTGAAAGGAGTTTTTGACACCCTTCTATTGCTTTTTGGGATGGGTATTCAGTGGTACTTCCAGATAGAAATCGCTTCAAGACGTAGTGACTACCTTTACTTCATTCAGAACGATATGAGGATGCCTTTTTGGGCTTTGTAACGCCCCACACTACACGATATGTCAGAGAACAAAGGATGGTAGAGCTGCACGGAGGCATACGCGGATGATATCACAAAAGATATGGGGTGATTTAAAATGCTTAACCACGAGAAGGCTGCCTGTATGCATATAGAGAAGAATTGAAGTTTAATCGAGAAATGCCATTGCATAGGGGGAAACCAAGGAATTGTAATAGTACATTATTTCTAGCGTGGGAATTGAAGTTGATAGCCAAAGGTCACATTATTTCCAAATTAAGCCTTCAATAACAAATGTGAGAACATTAGACAATTCCTTGGCTATTATATGCAAGCTTCACTGACGAATATATTAAAGATTTTTTTCTAAAATTGCCAAACCCCGTATAAAGCTTTGAGAAGGATGCCAAACGTTAGAGAAAGATTTGCCGAAGAGTTTAGCAAGAACCAAATTTTGATTACCGCCTTAATAGTTCTGTAGGCACTAATTATGGGCATCACAGGAGATGGGCAGTGATCGCTATGGCAGATGTACTTGGCCAAAGAGAAGATGGAATTACATGGTATATTATGGGGCAAAACCCTGAACGGCGACAGAGAATTATACCACTACAGATATACGGCAAGGGTATATGCTTAGATAAATTCAGCTTATTCGCTTGGGGCTGATATAGTCATTAGCGCGATCATATTCTGCTTGAATATTCTAATTAAATAAATGTAAAAAGTAAGACCATCCTGCTAGTTCCCCTTCGTTACTGTGAGTTCAACCGTACTAGAGATAAGAAAGGGTGGAAATAAGTGCAGATCATCTCAGCTGGCTGTTAACTATAGTCACGCAGGCACTGCCACCACCTATTAATAATGATGAATTTCCCGAAGAATCCTAATGGTGCTGAGAAAGCTCCATATGTCACATTGCCAATTTCACTACGAGAAATCAAATGAGTGGAAGGACAGATAGAAAATACTTTGTACAAAAATCCATTTTATTATTATCGAAGATATTTTCCTATTCAACATCATATCAATCATCAGAAAATGTGTACACCCGAGGAGGAATATAAGGAATTTTAAACCATTGGGCAGAGAGTGCTTAGGTAGTCATTTTGCTTCCTGCTGAAATGGGCATATGAAGGTGCTACAACACAGTTCATCATACTCTTCTCTCCATCAAGAAGCACACCAAATGTGCCGTATGTGACAAATGCCAAAGGCTTGGGAAGTCATTCACGCCATATGATGCCTTGGAATCTGAATTTTTAGTTGTTAATTATTCGATGTGTGGCATCGATTTTAGATGGCCCTTTCTCATACAGGTAATACGTATTTTGCGTGGAGTAGACTATGTCTTCCAAATGGTTAAAGTACCGCAAAACCAACACAGAAAGAGAGTGGTACCTTAAATTCTTAGAAAGCCAATATCAGCCAGGCAATCGAAACCATTACAGCGATGGAGGTTCTCATTTCAGATTAAACCACGAACCTTTCGTGCTAAATATAGTGTGAAACACAAGTGGCCACCCCTTACCATCCTCAACAAGTGGTCAAAGTAGAACTTGCCAACAAAGGAACAAGACCATTCTAATGAAGGTGGTAAGCACGTAAAAGATTGGTCTATCAAACCGCTCGATTCATACGGGCTTACAAGATAAACTTTTCAAGACAATCCCGGGAATGTCCTTATCGATCGGGTCTATGGTAAGGCGGTCACCTTCAAAGGAGATCGAGTACAAAAAGTATGAAAAGTAAATTGGTTGAATATGATCGGGCGTGCCTAATCAAGAGGTTCCTTTGATCTTAAATGAATTGGAAGAAGACATTTAATTTACGCTATTTGAATTTGAAAAACTGCAAAGGAAAATAAAAGATGGTATGATCAAATGATAACTAGGAAGAATTTTAAAGAGGGAGACGTCTTATACGACTCCAACTCCATCTATTTCCAGTAAGCTCAAGTCAATGATGGATGTGTCCATTCAGGCAATGTGCATATCCTAACGGTTCAAGAGGATTTTAATCAATCCTGCATGATACAGGTGTTTAAAGTCAATGACAATAGTGAAACCTATGGTGGCAAGAGGCCGCAAAGTGAAGAAATCTTCCGCCGGATCCTCCCGTGAGCTCAAGCAACTTCACCTTTACATACTTGGGGACCTCGGTTAAAGGTAATTTTCCATACATATCATATATGGCTTCCAATTATGTTTAAATGTGTTTTTCTTTTCAATTGAACACCAACAGCGTATGAATCGACAATCAATTGCTTCATGTCGAGAAATTGAATCACTTTATCACCTATATTCTAGGACCACTCCATGCTTGAATTAAATTTTGGTCATTGAAGTTCCCAGACGCTAACTTGAAATTTCCGTATGCTAATTCACACACTCACTCATAGATTAATCAGTAATAGGTCAGAATTTGTTCATTTTCTACTTTGCATAGCCTACTTAAGTATGTCGGGGCAACCTAGGATAGGTTTGTGGAAAGATTTGAAGAAGAAGACCAATGATGTCTTCTAAAAATAAAGAGAAAAGAAAAGCAAAAAGAAAAAAAAAAAAAGACGACAAAGAAAATAAAGTCATGCTGTGTTTGTCAGAAACCAGAAAATTTGGTCCATGGGTGTATGGCAAAAGCCTTTGAAACCCCATGCCCTAAGCCTTAATTGGGCTGAGTCATCGATTTAGTGTCTGTTACATGGTGGATAGGTGAAGTTTAATGACTTCAGGGGTGCTTAATTCCTTTTCGAAGTCATTCTAGTCCCAGCTGCTCTCGTAGCAGGTCATGATCCTCTTTCGCTTGATGCTCCCAAACTCACCTCGGGTTGGGCAGTCATCGGTGGACCTCTCGGCATGCAGACTTGGTGAAGTCGAATTTTTAAGCATTGCACTTACATTATAATTTTGTAAAAGAAAGAAAAGTGTAACTAGCCCTATCTATAGTTGTTCAACAACTTAAGGCCATGTCAAGGTTATTGGGAGGTGGCAATTGCAGCTTATTAGCTTAACTGTTACATAAAAGACCCATTAGACTTAGGTGGAAATTCAAGTTGAGAATTATGGATCCAATATTGACCTAGAATTGTTCTGTAGGTTGAGATGTTGATTCTTTCATATCGGCTTACAACTGATTTCCACTTTCGCTTTATGTACGTTTATATGTATATAAACCCTTTTAATCATAACCTTTGCAAATCACTACATGAGATCTTCTTTTTTTTATTAGAATTGCTAAGGACTAGCAACGTTTCTCGGTTGGGGTGGATTAATGCCCAAAAAGTGCAATTTTGGAACCCTATATTAGATAGGTTTTGAGTGTTATGGCATTAACTGGCGTCATTTGTTCAATCGTGGTGTTCTAATCTTCAGGCAGCACTTGCTGCATGGTAGAGGGTATATTTTGCAAGCCAGAGGCTTTTTACACTTTTTTGGAGTCCAATTTAGTCAAATGATGAATCATGAAGAACTGCCTCGCCATCGAATCCAAATTCCCAAGAATCACGTAGAGAAAACCAAGGCAAAATGGCGAAAACAGGATGCAAATGAAGATGTGATAAGATCACCAATGCAAGAATTTCGCTAGATTATAATTATAAGATTGCTAAAATTTCGCAACCTTAGCTTAAAAATTTCAATTGTGGTTGAAACACAAAATTTCGCAGACACTCCAAATTTCGCTAGCATCGTTCTCAGCTTAAATAATTGATTTCGTCATTAAAATTACACTTAATAAATTTCATGATAGCGAAATTGCTCACCCCATAAATTTTTGTTTTCGCTGGGTTCGTTGATTTCGCTAGGTAGCGAAATTCTAGCCTAGCGAAATTTGATGCCTCGTCATGCTTTGTAATTACGCCAAACCGCTCCAAACTTGGTGTATTACTGATAATCGGTCTTGATAATCCAGAACACTGTATGGTATTACACTTTCTTGAGAGGCCTATATAAGCCTCTTGTTTCAACCCAAGAACAATTGGAGAGCAAACAATCAGGAAAGATATTTTGTAGTTTTTATTTGTAAATAAAGTCTTTATTTAGGTTTTGTTTTTATTTCTTTTCTTTCTCTTCCTTTCTCTTCCCTTTCTCGGCTGCCAAACACCCCTTGAGGATACGACAACTAAGAGATGCTTACGTTTCCTTTCTTGGAAGAGGAAAGGAAGCTAGCTTGGTGGTAAGGCATGTTGTTCTCTATCAAAGCTATAGGTAGTGTATTTTATGGCCCTTGTATTTTCAAACACAGGTCAAGATGCCAACATCACATCACACTCTGGCCAATACTTCCAGTTTAGAATCCAAAGGCATATTCAAAGAGAGGTACTGATTTTAGATGGTCTTTGTGACAGCCTTCAAAATGATATTTATATGTTAGGTTTCTCAAATTGTATAAAATAGCATTTAATGTTATTGATTTGGCCAATACTCACTTTTAGACTATTGCTCTTTAGATGGTCTTTACGAGCTCAGATATATTAAATGTTAGGTTTTAAACAAGAGTTTATTTACAACTACATAATACCTGTATTGACTCAAATAGGAGTTGTTTCTATGGGTGAGTTTGCTGTTAAACATGACTGTTATGCTGTGTGGACTATAGGTTACTGTCATAACGCTGAGGATAAAACCCGAGACACTTGTTTGCCCTAACTTGCTGCTGGTGCACCAATCCCTTCAAAGTAACTTTTTCATACCTTTACTTTCGCTTTACAATTCTCAAGCCAACCATTCCCCACTGCAGCATAATTCCAAAAAGTCCAAATAGAAAGCCTACTTCATGCACTGACGAAACTATTTTTAGATGAAAAACCCATTCCAGACTCGAATTCTAGACTCAATTATATCGCAGCTTGATCACGGCAAAGAGTAGGAACTTAGGTGGGATATAATATCTTTGTTAAGATTTAGCTCACCATCGTGGGCACGACCGCTGTGTTGTGGAATGCATCCTGAGAGGGTGGCAACTTTTAAAATCGGTTCTCTCGTTTTTTAATCTTTCTTCCTCCTCTACTCCTCTTTTCTTCCTATCACTCCTTTTCTTTCTCTCCCTATCACCCCCTTCTTTTCTCCAGCTTTTGCTGAATTTCTCTTTGTCTCTCTTTTTCCTTCCATTCACAAACTCTTTTTTTGTACCCTTTTTCCTTTTCTCCCCATATCACCTCTCCTTTTCTTTCTTCTCTCTTTTCCATCTTTTCTAGTCTTTTTTTCATATTTATCTCCACCCTGTTTTCTTTTTTTTTTTTTTTTTTTTTTTGTTTTTTTTTGAGACCGCTTGTACTGGTACTTCAAGATGTAATCAAGGATACCATTGTGAATCGAATGTAATCTAATAAATTGAAATGAAGAGAAACTTTTCCTTTTTATGTCTATTTATCTTCTTTCGTGCCTTTTTCTTTCAGATTTGATATATATCATCGTTTGATGTCTAACGCCAGATAATCACTGAACGCTCCACTATTGCAAGATCCGATAAGGCATTATTGAACTTTACAAACTAATGCTTACTGCTAAAAACATTAAGGTGTTCCGCTGCTCCATGCAAGCGCCGCAAGGTTTTTCCTCTCTTCTGCTTTTATCTGAGATCATCATCCGACGACTCGATATGATGTAAGGACCTTCCCAGTTGGGGCCTAGCTTTCCATGCGCTGGGTTCTTCCTTGCTGGTAGGAGCTTCTTTAAGATTAAGTCGCCCGGCATGTAGCTCCTACTGACTTTTTGATTGAGAATTCTCAGCAGTTTTCCTTGATATTCCTCCGTACGCTTTTGAACCTGCTCGCGCCTTTCGTCTAAGAGTTCTAAGTTTAGGCGTAGGGCCTCATCATTATGCTCCTCTGATGCTAACTCGATCCTGGGAGACCTGATTCCGACCTCCATGGGGCTACCAAGCAGCATGCTGCTAGTACAATCGGGGTTTCCCGAAAGGCCGAGCTTCGTTGCTCAGAGGGTCATAGTACTCTGGAGGTATTCACCCATCTTCCTTAAGATCTTCTATCGATCTTCAAGGCGGCTTTGAGGGTCTTAATAGTGATTTAACCCGTCCATTGGATCTAAGGGTGCTACTGGGATGAGTAATAATTTTAATTCGAGTCTACAGCAGAAATCTCGACCTCGCGCTGGTTTAACTCAAGCTTCCGTTGTCCTGATACCAAGGCCTGGAATACAAACCCGCATATGATGGCTCTACACAAAGTTATGCATTCTGTAATCGTGGCTAAGGCCGCCTCGGCACACTGGTGAAATAATCTAACGCGACAATTATGAATTGCCTTAGCCGACTCGCTAATGGGCAAACCCACATGTCCAAACCCCATCGCTGGAAGCGGTCAGTGGGCCAGGACCGACGCTATGGTTCTCACGGGAGGCGCTGATATCTTACGTGCTCCTGACGAGGCCACTTCTTGACTAGGCACACGCGCCCTGAGTATCAGAGCGCAGGCACCCCCGCCAAGATTTTTCCCCGCTAATGTTTGAGTCTGATATGATTCCCCATATGCCTTCGTACTTCTAGCACATACTAAATGTCTTCTCCCGGCGATGCATTTTAGAAAGGTGTGAAGAATCGCTTGTAAAGGTTTTCCCTTTGTATGGTAAACCCGAAGACCTCACTCTTATCTTAGCCGCTTCTTTTGGGTCATCTGGTAGGGTTCCGTCATTGATATAATCCCATATGGGGTCCATCTAACTCGGCTCAGATTCTACTGAGGCAACCGACATGCTATAAGGATCGACAGAGGTCTCGCCGCGTTCAATCCAAGGCCGACCCGTCGAGGTCTCCTTGTGAGGTCATGGGCTAACTCGCTTGCCAAGGCCTCGCCTCGAATTCCTCTTGCTCGGGACATGTTTGACCCGAACCAACACAAATTTCTTTTAATAGATTACTGACCTCGAGGCTGCATCATCATTTCACCCCTGCCTCAGGTAGGTCTCTTCATTTGCTCCAACTGACCACCGAGCATCAGATACTTAATCATCGACTTAGTCGAATGGGCGAGGTTGATACTCGCACGCCTTCATACTCTATGTTTCAAAGCATGGAACCCAAATCGAGCATATTCAAATGTCATATCCCTTCCGTGAGGTTAGAATAAACTACCGCTTCTTTGCGTATTATAATTCATTTACACAGATTTCCATTGGGAAGCCGCTCTTTCTCGTGAGTGGTCCGGCGTTCGCTTAGTGAAATTCATGATCGCAAGTCACAGACCGCGTTTTTTATAGCGTTTTATTAGATTCAGCCGAACTCGCCGTCAGGCGCCCACTGGGCGCGCGCTTTGAGGGTTCGAATATGACTCAACCCCGTCCACTGATCCATGGTGCGCCCGAGAGTAATAATTTAACACCCGGCTCACAGAACCTCCGACTTATAGCTATTCGAATTGCTTTTCACAGCCCGACAATAATGTCTGTATCACAACTGCAGATAAGGATATCACACAAAGCTGCGATTTTCTTTTCCAGAATCGTGGGTTAAGGGTTCTACTTCTCGCACACTTTGTGTGAAATAATCTACTGATAATATGAATTTAACGACCTTGCCAACGGGCGAGGTCCATTACGTCCAAAACCCACCGTTGAAGGGCCGTGGCCAGACCACTTATAGACTCATGTGGGAGGCTAGAGACCGATGTGGTGCCTCCCGACAGATTCTCGCATTCAGATTAGGTCGGGCTGGCCCTGAAAGATCGCAGCCGAGTACCCCGCCTCAAGATTTCTTCTGGCAATACTGAAGCCCTATGATTCCCCATGCGCCGGTAATTTCTTTAGCATACTGAAGCCTCCGCCATGCATCTTAGTCGCCAGGTCGCCCGCAGGGTTCCGTCATTGATATAATCCCATATAAATCGATCCAACTGCATACTCGAGATTCTAACAGGCAATCCAGAGAGCATAAGGATCTACACGAGGTTCCGCCAAGTGTTCACCGGCGTCAATCGCCATATCTTCGTGAGGTCGTGTATTAACTTCGCGCCAAGGTCTCGCTTCTGGGAATTTCTACACTTATGCCAGACCAATAACACAAATTTTTATTGATATTACTTTAATCTTTTCGAGGCTTAATCATCATTTCACCTTTGGCCTGTGAGGGTCTCCTTCTATATGCTTAACCACACCTGGGTGTCACCATGATAAATTTCAACTAGTCAATCTCAATAATGGGATGAGGCTGAGGCTCTCATCACTCGCCTCATACTCGGCCCTCGTTGTTGAAGCATGGAACCCAAACTGGTGTGAGCATATTCACTGCCTATCCTTTCCAAGTGAGGTTAGAATTAGACCCGCCTCGCCTTTGCGCATTGAGTTCATCTACAGAGCTTCGATTGGGAGGTCGCTTTTTTTACAGAGAATTCATAAGCCTACAGGAAATCAGGAAGCTTATGGCTGCTTTGGCCAGGACCATGCTCGAACTCGCCACTCTATGGCCCACTTCATCAAATTTCTCCAGAGGCTTCTCTGGTTTGTGCAATACTTATTTCCATCTGACATTCTCATTTCGATCCCTATGGTGTAGCCCCAAACAGGATCTAAGCTTACGTGGTTACCGCCATATTAGTTTCTTCCATTCTCTGGCACTTCCTCCATTCCTCTCGTGAGCCCGATCAATAGTAGACCTGGTGTTGTACCGTTTTACTTTGACGAGTACCGCCGGTCAGAAGTCTGATACGGCTGGCACAGAGCGAGGAGTTCTCTCTAGATGACTTACTAAACGGGCGGAGAACTCGACATGCTTAATGTAAGAATGCTCTTCGTACTTCGTGATCCCATCAGCCGTCTCTAACTTTGAAGAATAATTTTCTGTCACTCGCCCGATACAATCACCATTTAGGGCAAGAATCCTTCCCCACGGGGCCGTTGACTTTACACTGCTGTTGGCATTTAAGAAGGTTGGTAGTTGTCAACCTTTATTTTATCCGAATGTTTCAGACACTTCTGGTGGGTTTGTAATTAAAGCCCAGAAACGATCGACACTGGCGCATTTTAATGTGGGTTCACTTCTTCATGTGCTACAATTCTAGATCTAGAATGCTCTAGAGGTGAGGGATGGAGATCGTCAGCTGATTTTATCAAGATGTCGCCTACGTGATACTCCAGAAGCGTATCATCTCTTTTAAATTATCGCTGGCGACAGCCTTCAGGTCGCTTTCTCCTGCTCTTTATTCAACAGGCATCACCGATAAAAGTAGGCAAGTCTCTCAGATCGTGATCAAAGAGGTCTTTTCCTCGTCATCCGTCCATGCTAACCGACCAGTTTGTACGCGTCCATAAATCAGTAGTTCGTGGTTCAAAGGGCTACCCACCATGAGGTACGATCCTTGAAAGAGTCGCCCTTCTGAGATGCCTTGCTATAGCCGGGCCTAAGCTCCGATATCTTTACTCCATTTGCTTTAACGAGACAACGTTAGCCAACTACTCCTGGAGATATTCTACCTCCCCGACGCTTCCCGCCGAGCACTTGGCCACATTCATGCGTTGATGGTATTTTCTACCTCTCTCGCGCTAAGCCCCATGCATAGTTCAATCATATCATGACGGGTTAGGCTCAACTGAGGATCGTAGACGATCCCTCCACAAACCGCCTATTTCACGCCAAAATGTCTCTCTATTTCGCCTTAAAAATTGAGCAGAGGTTTTTGAGGTCTCCCGCCTTGGTCGATATAGGCGATGTTCAAGGTCATTATCTCACTTGCACTTGCTTCTAGTTCCTCCCGGAGGGCCTGGTCGAGGTGAGTATCTCGTCGCGGCGCCGCTTCGTTGGTCCACATCTCACGTTGTCAACTGCCCTTTATATACTAGCGGGAGGCGGTGTGAAGATTCCCCGCGCCACCACGATCCTACCATTCACACCATGCATGGCTGGAACATTTGATTTTCATCAAGATATCGCAGGATGGCTTTCATCAAGGCCGAGGGAGGAATCGTTCATCACGTTATAAGCCGACGCGCCTAATACGAACTTCGCGTCGCCGCTACCGCGGCCTCTCTCGGCATAGCGCTCGCGCTTGAATCGAGCCCATAATGGTAATACTCTTCTCTCCTCAAACCCCGCAGCGTGGCCGACGTTCAGCTTTTTCTCCAATGCCCATTTTGTCAGTTGGGCCGCCAAGATGATGTCGGGCGGAACTCCCGCATCGATATAGAACCCGCCGATGGATCGGCAGTTGGCCACGACGGCGCGAACCACCACTGGTCGCTGGGGATACCGAATTCCTAGAACCGAGTCGAGAATGTGATTTGGGAGCGCGAGTCGTGCGCAGAGCACGCCAGCTTCGCCACATCCGACAAGTACGCAGTGGCCTTCCGGCATTAACTAGATTTCCTCCTCCCGCAAACTCCAGATCACGTGGATTTCCCAAGGCTCGCCGATGGCCGAGTCGCCGTCACGAGGCGGTTACCGCTGCTGATCACTGCCTGACTCGGGCCCGACTTTGGGCCAGATCTTCGATATGAAACGCCACAGAGGTATCCGCTTGTATTAGTATTCTATTTCTTTCGGGCCAGAGGCACTGTCTCAGACGATGCCCATAGTCCCTGGCGAACCGCAGAATATTTGCGCGGTCTCCGCGGCGGATCCATCTGGTTCAGTTCAACATCTCCCGAACCGCCACTTCTTGTGCAGGATTCACACTTCACCGACGCCGCCGTTAGCGTCGCAAGCGCCGAGGCGGTAACGCCTTCGCCGCCTTCACCGCGTATCCGAACGCCCAGATATCCTCCGCCGGGACCGCTTCATCTTCACTTATCGCGGTCAGCCTTGTCGCGGCGCCGTCTTCACGCCATCTCGTCAGATTTTTCTTCTACAGTGGCATTCTGATGAGAAGGCTTCTCGCCATATATATCGCTTCGCGCAGTACCGCCATGTCGCCGCCGCCTTCGACACGGAAACATCGACACTGATTGCACTCCTAACCCTCGCAATGTCGTTGATAGGCTAATTTTTCATCGGCACGCCATATTCGCGACCGCCGCGGTTCTGTAACGATTTTAACTTTCTGAGATGTTCTTCGTTTTGACACTCAACATATGGTAACTCTGGCTGGTAATCGCTTCCGTTCGATAAGAAGGTAGACTAACTAAGAATTCCCCTAATGACGATGGATGAAGTGTGAATTTATTGAACCGTGCCAAGGCCGGCCCTTTATGAGAGTGGCGACGCCCCCAGACGATAAACCCACACCCATGTAGCTCCATCCGATTCGTGAGTGATTAAGGTGATCGACGATCCTTCGACTATCGGTAATCGTTTTATTTTATGCACCAACTTCTTGCTTAGCGGGGGAAGTATGGACCCCTACTGAAGGGTATCCAGCTGTTGTACCAAGGTGATCGTTAGTGTCGAGGGACGCCCTTAATCGCTTTCTTCACACGATCGAGCCCGTCAAGACTCTCAACCGTCCAGCACGCTTCTTCGCCTTCCCGTCGCAGGCGATGTGATTTTTGCCCACTGGCGGCGCCTCAGAAAAGTTATTGCCGCATATTTTCTCTCAGCGCTAATTGGGTCCGATCCTCGACGGCTGACTGTCAGCTTCCCGGCCACGTGGAATGTCGACCGAAGTTACTCATGGAGATATATCCGTCTTCCGGCCGCCGTGGCTCCCGCGGGATGTTGCGCAAACTGTCAGCAAGTTGTTCAATTCTTCATCAGTACGCGCGATTGACGACGGCAGCCGAACTTCGCTGGTATAGGTTTCATTGTCACGTCACCCAGTAAAGCCCACACCACTCATGATCTCGCATCTCGGGATTGGTACTGCCAGGCCTTTGTCGGGAGCCATCAAGAATCAGAACGCTGAGATGAGAAGCGAACTCGCTCGGTAATTACAATCGATGATGCTTTTTCAACCTAACTGGCCGGCTTGTAGGGTCACGGGCCTGACCCGATTATTTGGGCCGATGCAGCGCCTCGGGATTGTCTCTGGGCCGAGGTAGGATCACCAGATCGCGATCACAGCCCGGACGAAAAGACTCCTCCTAAAATATGGTGAAGGGGTCGGCGAGGGTGATGAGCTAAAGTCATTCATATTTTAACTAGCTTTTCGCTGATTAACTAAAGAAATATCATTATGTAGAATTATGGCATAAACTACTACTTAGTATATAGTATAAAAGAAAGGAAAGATCAGGAAAATGCGTAGAATCTGTGATAAAAATAATAAAATGTGGCAGGCGTAAATGAAAGAACTGGCAATCAATGTTGCAGCTTTGAGCTTACATTGCCTTGCAGTCAGCACATCAGAAAATTCTATGAACTCACAATGCGACAGTATTACAATGGTAGGCAATCAAGATTAAACAGAGACTTAAGAGGAATGATGTCGCGACAACATCGTGGATGTCGCGACGAAGATCACATCAGCATACAAGGATGGAGGTCGACGAGAAGCACCTTGACGCGGCGATTGTGTCTGAGATGAAACTGATGTGATTTAAGCCAGAGTCGCAGACAGAGGGGACGGACGCCATACACCAAAAGCAACCAGCTTAAGCCGCAGGCATAACTGAAAGGTCGCGACAAGAGATCGAGTCCGACATGACTGCCCACGGCCGCACCCATAAAGTGATGTCGCGACAAGAGATCGATGTCGCGGCATCGAAACCACGCTGAAGGCTGCGTGAGATTCGTCATGTCGCCAATAAGAGATCGATGTCGCCGCATAAGAAGATACCAGCTTCATGCATACTCCAAAGGATGTGGCGCGCGAGATTGATGTCGGCATCGTAGAACCAGTAAGTGCGGAAAGCTTCAAAAGATAGTCACGAAGACAAGAGATCGATGTCGGCTACAAGAAGACATGTTGAAGCTCTCCGCGATTCGTGCTGATGTCGCGACAAGAGATCGGCGTCATGGCAAGAAGAATACAAGTTCAAGGTCAGCGGAGATAGTTTCGAAGGTCGCGATAAGAGATCGGCGTCGGCACTAGAACCACCAATTCGCCGCAGACATATAAAGTGATGTTATGATAAGAGATTGATGTCATACATCAAATCATCGCTTGAAGGATCGCGAAGATATGAGTCGATGTCACGACAAGAGATCGGCGTTTCGCGACATCGTGAACGAATGTGCTTAAAACTGATATAGAGTGATGTCGCCATAAAAGACGATGTCGCATCGAATCATCATTTAAAGGTTCGGCAGTATCATGCTATGATGTCACGATGACCTTTTCGCGATATATAGCTGCGGAAAACAAAGGAATATTATGACTTAATGGGACAAATGCTGAGAACAAGTGCCAAACTAATCGGCGTCGCGACAGGCTTTGAGCCACTAACAGAATACGGGCCATCATTGGGAACGGTAAAGATCGCATTGAATAGCCCAACTCGTGAACTTATAAATAGCTCAAGTCACACCAATGCAGTGCCACTCTGGCGACTTGAAAGATAGAGAGATGTTTCAAGGCTCGTATTTTTATTTTCTTTTCTTTCTTTTTCTTTTTCTTTCTTTTGAAAGTTTCATTTTTTTCTTTCCATTTTATTTTAGACAGATTAGTGTGTATTTCGCTCTAATTTGGATTTGAACGTTAGTCAGAAAGGATTGAGCTTCTAATGCGTATGTTTATTTTCTTAAAATTATCGGCTCTGTTGTTTGAATTCTTGTAATTCTTGGGATTTCAACACCCGCCTGACATGCTGGTTTTCTCGATCGCAGTTATAATACATGGCACTGACTTAGAAACCCGGGCTCATTGAAATGACGTTATTAAGTTAAATAATCTTTCAGTATTTCATTCATAAGATCAACTCTGATGTTAAACACTCCATCACTGGTTTTGTTCTTGGAATTGATCCCAATTTCGCCTTGTACCCATAACGAGGCTGTTTCAACATTTGTGAGGCCTTCCGTGACACAGAGAAGGCATTCCAGAGGCAAGAAACAATTTTTAAAGGTATTTGAACCTCGATATTGCCGATCTAATGCGCCTATATTTAACCAACAGAGTTCTCTTCTCGCTTGTAACCTGAGAATGAAGAGGGATGAGAATCTGGGTAGACAGAGAGTTCACCTCAATTCGAATAGCACTGATCCCGTATAGCGCGATCAATCAAGGAAAGAGTAAGTTTACCTAATTTTGGCGGGCGAGGAACCAAGATGAGAAAACTTCAAAGAAGACTAATGGAAGAGAGCTTCAGTCATGAATTATAAGGTTAGGGTAAGTACTGAGAAAGAAAATACCCCGTAACAAGGTGTCTAGTTTTAAAAGTAGTTATTTCACCCCTGCGGTTCGAGAAACAATTCAAGTGGTACGAAGGAACGTGAAGGAGATTCACTACACTTATTAACTTGACTAGTTTAAAGATCTCAGATTAAAAACCAAAGATGCAAGTATTGCATCGTAGGAATTGATTTCACATTAGCCGACATTATTCAATGTTTTCTTTGATAACTGCTAAATCAAATTTGTTATTTGATATTTCAATATTCAATTATTTATTGTTCATCCATTTTCTTACATCATTCATTTCCAAGCTTTCAAAGCAAAATCTCACTATCAGATATCGCCCAAATAGTATGGCTTAAGTAGTTTGGGTAGTTGATTGAAAAATTTCGAGATCTCGTGGATCGATATCTCGGACTTAAATCCATTTTATTCCTTGAAAGCCAAGATAAGGTCAGAGGAAAGGATCATGGATCGAGCAAGGATGGTCAAACTATGGAGGCCAAGCTGATGCCATTATGCACTAGCCGACAAGCAAGAAAGAAAGACACACACCGCCTCAGTGAGATAGGAGCAACTTCTGAAAGAGAGTTATCAAGGAAATGTCAGAGGAGCCACTGGAAGAACACCATGACGCCAAGAGGTTAAGCATCTCGGGTGAGTCAAGAAACTACCACTTCAAACCCAATACTAAACTCCGCAAAGACATTATACCCAAAGACTTAGAACCATGAGAACTTCATATGGTGAGTGGGCTTCAAAAGGCCCAAGGCATGCATTAACCTCGTAGAATATCAACAACCACCACACCCAAAGAATAGTCTAAATTACGTAAAAGGAATATCGTAGTCGACGAGGCCTCCAATCTTTGAAGAACATTTATTTCATGGGGGATAATAAGAAGCTATTGAACTCCATGAACAAAGTTTTGCAGAAGGCACCACACACCTCAAAAATTTTTAACACCAATGCATCCTCACACTGAGAGAATGGGTGGTGGTGCAATGCCCAACTCAAGTAAAGTCAGAGGAAAGATACTTCCCATGACACAAAGAAGAATCCAAAGACCATGGTTTGCAGCATTTAGAAGTGGAAAAGGAGTTAGAAAGATGAAAGAAAATGACAGCAGCAAGAAGAGAAAGCCTGGGGCGAAGAAGTGATCGAGTACAGCATGATGACGTGAAGATATCGCGCTCTAAACTCACCATTTCACGTAGACCGTAAATCCGGGATAGAGGAGCGCTTGCAAGGTTTTGGAAAACCTTGAAGTTAGAGATCGCGCATGCCTTCTTGCGGCACTGATGCTACCTTATGCAAAATTCCCGCGACATGCCGAAAAAGAAAGCAAAGATAGGTTAAGGGATCGTGAACTACTTTACTATGAAGGTCGCGGATAAAGAAAGAATTGGGTTTAAAGAGATAAGACCCAGTGGAGCTTTACATAAATTCCTCATCATTAGAAGGAATCACACTCGTAGTTTTTGCACTGTGAGCTTGTATAAATTTGACGCTTCTTTCACAAGCAATTGTTAGTATGCTATTCCACCAATTGCCATTCTTCAAATGGCATGTGATCGATGGTGAAACCCGAAGGAGTCTTAAAGATGCAGGCCACGTTGAAATTTGTTTCAGAGACTTCACTTATTTCTCCCAGACATGGAAGAAGATTCACGTACTCACAGTGACCATTCTAAAATACTGAGTTGCCTGACGATGTAAAAAGGAGTTCAACACTAGAAAGGAGAAGAAGCTTCTGTTAACTATATCAAAAGCATGCGCAGAGGATATGCAGGGTAGAACAGAATGGTAGTTGATGAGCGTTTGTAATTTACAACCCCCAGGAGTCATAAGATTGCATGCTCAAATTTCTTTATCAATGAAAAGAGATGAATCCCAGATATTGAAGATGACTACTCATTGTCCATACAATGGGCTTATCTATAGAAACCGTGTTGAGCCTCCGAAGCGTCAAATGACAAAGGGGAAATAATGGTGGGGAAATTCATCATGTTCAGCCGTGAGGGGCTAGGTGTTGAAAGAGTTGCCAAGTCATTCATATGCTTATTTAGAATCAACAAAGAAGATCTACTATCTTCCATAGACTTAGTGATGATGAGGAAACAGATATTATCGTGAATCTTAAAGAAGGCAAAAAGAGTTCATAGTTTGGTCCATTAAGAATGAATATATCAATCATCGTAGCGCAATAAAATTTCCGCTAGCAGAGAACTCAGCCATCCGTAGAACATCAAAGATCGAATCCAAGTGGATTATGAAGGTCGTGAAGGAGAAACACCAAATTACTAATGTCGGTTTCTGATTCTATGCATCCGTATAGTCCTCAGAGCCCACTCCATGGTTCAAAGAAGGTGGGCTTATATCAGGATTTAGAATGAGAGAAATGAATTGGATTCACACAAGAATGTGATGACGTGAGGGTATGCATTGATTACGTGAGTTCTCAACACAAACATTAAAAGATCATTTCTATTACTTCACTGAATATCACAAATAGCATATTAGTAAAGATACCTTTTTATTTTTGTTTCTTGGATGGGTATTCGTGATACAATCGATTATACACCTTCGAGACCAAGAGAAGACCATCTTCATGCCCCTATGGGTACCTTTTGCCTTCGTAAGGATGCCATTTTGGCCGTAATGCCTCATATTCCAAAGGTATGATGTCAATATTCTCGACTTAAGGAAGCAAAGCATGAAGGCCCTTTGGATGATTTAATATATATGATCCAGCTTTTGATCGTTGTTTATAACTGAAACAAGCTCAAAGATGTTGGACACAAATAAATAGAAATCGAATTGGGAAAATGCCATTTTATGCAACATAAGGTAATGTTCTGCATAAAATTCAAGCACTGGATCGAAGTGACCAACCATAAGGCAGACCCATCAAAACTCACCCTACCGTAAAAGGAGTCGTGGAAGATTCTCGGGGCATACGATTTATAGAGATTCATCAAGATTGCAAAATAAACATACCACTATGCGCATTACCTGAGAAGGATACGTTTAATTTGATGACTCCCGGCATACGTTTTCGAAGAGATCAAGATCGCCTGGTTCAAGCACCTATAATACCCACTGCACGTGGGATCGTGTGATTTGGAATAATGTGTGATGCAGATTTTCAAATGGGGAGTCATTTAGGTAAAGAAAACAGAAAACATTGAGACTACATACTATGTTAGCGGAATCTTCACGAAGACACAAGAAATTGTCAACAACTGAAAAGGAGATGCTAGCCAGTATTTGTTTGTGGGAAAATTCAGGCACATATTTGGGATCCCACATTCATACAATCATCATGCGGCAATCGGGGCACACCCGGCGTCAAAGAAGAAGGCTGCGATTGATAAGGTGGAAAGCTGTTATTGGTAAGAGTTGACGCTTGAGACTGGCGATAAAGGGGTGATACAGAGATAGCCGATCACTTGTCAAGAGTAGAAAGAAGAAAATCAGAAAGAAGAGAAAGCACATTTGCTTTTAGAACTCCCAGATTTAGCAATCTGCTTAAAAGTTTCCTTTCCAACTTCCAAGATAGGTGTTGATATTGTGAACTATTTAGTTGTGGAGTAAATTCTTCAATCTACCACTAAATGTAAGAGGAAACTCAGAATCATGCCATATAGATGGTATTTGATGATCCACTATTATTTAAAAGAGGTGCCTGATATGATAATAAGAAGATGTGCCAAGAAATGAACAAGGAAAATTCTCGAATGAATGCCATGCATCACCATATGGGGGGTCATTTTAGAGAAAGAACAAATTTCATAAGATACTCCAATCGTGGTTTTATCGCCCACTATCTTCGTAGATTTCAAACAGTGGGTACCAGTGATAGGATGCCAAAAGATTGGAAATATCAGCAAATGTAAATGAAATGCCCCTAAGAGGTATAATGGTGGTGCAAATCTTTGATGTATGGGGAATAGATTTTATGGGACCATTCCCACCATCATTTGGGAACCTATACATACTGCTAGCAGTTGATTATGTTTCCAAATGGGTGGAAGCTGTGGCTTGTCCAAGGAATGATGCTAATACAGTAGTGAGCTTCTTGCAAAAAAATATTTTGAGCAGATTTGGAACACCCAGAACTATCATTAGTGATGGGGGAAGTCATTTTGCAAACAAAATATTTGCAAAACCTGGGCGAGCGTATGGGATCAAGTATGTAATGAGTCTAGCTTATCATCCCTGCACTAATGGACAAGGCAAATTTCCAATACAGAGATTAAAAGAATACTTGAAAAGACTGTGAGCTCAAGCAGGAAGGATTGGTCTTCCAAACTTGATGATGCACTTTGGGCTTACAGAACTGCATACAAAACTCCCATTGGAATGTCCCCATACAGAATTGTTTTTGGCAAGCCATGTCACCTACCTCTGGAATTGGAATACAAGGCAATGTGGGCCATCAAGAAGTTGAACTTCGATTTTAAAACTGCAAAGGAAGAGAGATTGCTCCAAATGTCCGAACTGGAAGAATTGAGAAATGAAACCTATGATAATGCTAGAATCTACAAGGATAAGACAAAGAAATGGCATGATCAAAGGATCTTGAGGAAAGAGTTCGAGCAGGGGAATGTGTTCCCATCGTTTAATTCTGCATCAAATTGTTTCAGGAAAGTTGAAACTAAATGGAGGGCCTGGTACATAAAGTGGTGTCAAGTAAATACATTTGGAGCAAGAATATTAAGGACTGGAGCATCGAAGAATTCAAAGTCATTGGACAAAGATCAAGCACTATCTAAGCAGGAAGGAATGTGGAAGAGCCCGCAGGTTATCTAGAAAGAAGAAGAACGAAACAAAGAAGTTCAAATTTAAGGACTAAAATCGAAAGCAACACGGGAGGCAACCTAAAAAGATTCTCTCTAATTTCTAATTTTGAATTTATTTAGGAATTCACTTTGATTTTTTTTTCAAAGTTTTATTTTTATATAGCGACTATTTGGAAATTTAGAAGTAATTAAAGTGTAATCAAATCCTTTCCGTAAATGTTGCAGAGTGCTTGTGCAAAAATGCGAGGAAATGAGAGAAGAGATACTCGGGAACGACTAAAGAATTACAGAAGGAGATACGTGAAAGGGAAGCATTCTTTCCCTATACAAATTTTGTGGTAATTTTAATTAACATGTAAGAACTGTGAAATTGATTTATTCGAGCCGAGATTTGAGAGTTGATGCTAAATGGAAAACCCTGTTCATTAAATATAAGGCAACATCATTAGTTCGCGACTTAAGATTGATGTCGCACTACCAAGATTGAAGGAAGAAAGACGTATCGCGACAAGAGCAATTCCTCCCAGAGAAAGTTGTCGCGACATCATCACACATGTAGAGGAAATAATTGTCGCTGTGAGCCAAGGGATCTAATTTTGTCCCACCAAAGCTGATTATGTCGCACAAGAAAATTCGGCGTCTGACACTCGCCGGAAATTTGCCGCCAAAGTGTTAAATTTTGCCCTAATTTTAATGACAAGACATAATTAACTTTGCATTGAAGTCGCTGAAGATGCTAATTTAATAAAACAATAAGTAGCCCACAAAAAACTTGATTGAATTGTAACTGTTGGAGAATTCTTCCCTACTTCCCGCTCCACTCTCCGTAAACCGTTCGTCCTCCCTCTTCCCATTTCCCTAATTCCCGAAACCCTAGCTCGACTCTCCAAACTTTCCTTCCTCGTTTCAAATGGCTGAAACCTCAAACCTCGTACCTAACCTGGGAGAGATCATGGAGGAATATGTGCAACCAGAGACAAGGAAATCCAACAGTGAAGAACCGCTGGAAGAGATGCCCACAAGCACCGCAGGTAACCAGCGTCACAGTGATCTAACAAGAGAAAGGGAAAAGCAAGAGAAGAAGAAGTAGAAGATTTTAGACGAGGGAAGCTTATTCCAACTGAAGAAGCACTATGCCAACAAGAGGTTCAGATCGGGGAAGAAGATTCAAACCCTACTACTCCCTTCAAGGAGATGATTGAACAAAGAGGTCGGGAAGCTTTCTCACGACATCAAAAGCCTTCCGTGCCACAGCAGAAAGAATTTTACTCCAACTGTAGGCAGGAAAGATAACACCGTGTCTGCTAGGAGAAAGTGGCACCCATATGGACAAAGCCATTAACGAAGCATATGGAATGGCGCATTGAAGCATGGGTCCAAGTTCAAAAAGCTCGAAAACCCAAATTTTGAGAAGATTGCCAAAAGGCTCATCGACGAAAAGCACAACTGACAAGGTGAAGGAGAACCAAACTCGACCAGGGGAAGCCTTACCTAAGAGGCTAAGGTATGTGGTTCTAGCTCTTGGCCTCTGCTTTGGTCCCAACCGCACGAGTACGTGGAGAGAGCAGGAAGCAATTATGTCAGATATTTTAAAAGGGCAAGGCTCAATGTAGGAGTAATAATTGAAAATTCTATAATGAGGTACTATGAAGGAAACAAGAGAGGGCTGATACCTCACCCAGCAACAATAACTGTTTTATGTTTAAAGGCTGGAGTGAAGGGAGTCTGGGAAGAAGAAGAAGAGGTCCTTATGACATCACCACTCCTACTGACAGGAGTGAGCAAGGGACCAAAAAACCAAAAGAGAAATGGGGTGTTGATTAAAAACCGCAGAAGAAGCTCCAAATTAAGAAGACAAGAAGAGGAGACTTGGGGTTGTCGGTCAAGAAGAAGAGAGAATCCAAAATCCTCCGAAAAATAATAATTTCACATTTGCAGACGATGAAGGGCAGGATGAAAGAAGCCCCTTAGATTTCTCCATCCCCTTAGCTAGTTCTCCTCCTATGCAAAACAGAGCATTCAGAGAGCAGGGAGAAAGCTCAAGGGGAGCACAAGAGAATAATTCGATAATGGAGGCCCTCAATGCCATACAGAAAAAGATGGAAGAAAGGGAAAAGATGAAATGTGCAAACAAAGAACGTGAAGGAGTTTATGAAAGAGTTAAAAAGAAGAGATCAAAGAATGGGAGGAAGAGTCAAAAGAAGAGAAGAATGTAGATGAAAGAGGTTCTTCAAAGAGCAAAGAGAGGACTTCAAGAAAGCAAATGAAGGAAAGAGATCACGATCTTCATGTAAAACTCGTCGAGTCATGAATCTTTTTATAACAATCAGTTTGAGCGTGATTCTCAGCTCCTAACCATCATGAAGAAAAGAGAGGCAGAACAGGAAGCTAAATTGGGAGAACAAATAAAGGGATTCAAATTTTTATACAAGTCTCATACAAAAGATTTTGAGAATAATCGATGATAGAGACAAGAAGCAAAAGGATGTCGAATCCTACAAAGTGTAGAGAATGGCTAGAAAAATTTGGATTTGATTAACACCCTTCCAAATTTTTGAAATAATGATCTAAAATGGAAAACACAATGAATGGCTTGGGAAGAGACAAGATGAGCTAAACAAGAAGGTTGATTCCAATGAGATCTTCATTGAAGATCAAGTTGAGAAGGAGTCCAAGAAGAGAAAGGAAAGAAGAGAAATGAAATTCTCCATTCCCAACTCATTTGAATAATTCTGCACTGATCCCCTAATATCTTTGCTGCCTCTTCCAAAAGAAAGAGATAGACTTCTTCCCAAACTGACCTCCTTTACCTTCCAAAGCCCATACTGTGTATCCAACATTTGCAATTGAATCAGAAATAAAATGATAAATTTGAAATGAATTGTTGTGTTATTTTGGTTTGTTAAATTTGTGTTGCTTTGTGGTCGCATAGTGGAAAAAATAAAAAAGTAGGAATTAGTTCAAGAATAAAACTCCGAGATGTAATGAGATGAATTGAATGAAGAAGTTAGATTAGAATAAGCTGAAATGCGTATCAAGGGCTAAATGAATATCGCTTTTGATTGAAACACAAAGTGCAAAAGTGACTTAAGTCTAACTGATAAGTCCGTAATAGAGGAAGGTAATACAATAGAAGGAACAAGACATATTTTTGAGTTTGTGGTACGAACACAAGTCAAGGAACCTATTAGAATATCAAGCAATTTAATCATCATCAACAAAAATGAAAGCCATTACAATCCTTATGGTTAGTCACAACCTGCTCAATCCAAATTCTAGAATTTATTAGATTATTGATCGAGGCGAAATTCTAGGTGATACACCTACAAGAGATGATGCAGCCATCTCTTGGATAGGTTTGAGCCATTCTAGCCATCCCTATTCATATGTCATGCATACACCTTAGTTCCGTAAATTGGAGCTAACAGTTTATTATTTTTCAAAAATTAAACCAATTGAAACCCCCAACCCATCCTAAGGAATCAATCCTTCCAAAAGAAAGAACCTATGATTACCCAGGAGTTCAAGGAGGAAGAAAGAAATGAAGTTTGGGGGAGTATAGATTTTTGAGGAACTCAAGGAGGAAAAAAAAAAAAGAAAAAAAAAAGAAATAAGGGAAATGAAAAGAAAAAGGCAAAGAGCAGAAATGGCCAGAAAAGAAAGTTTATAGGGATAAGTTTTATCTGCGGGCTCAACTCTCGAATTGTTCTAGGGGTTTCAACACCTAGTACCCTAATGCCAAGTCTCGGTATGGGGAGCTACTAACCCAAAGTTCGCTAAGAGTGCTAGGAAAGCCTAAAAAGTTAAAATATTGCACTATCCCTGAATTGTGACAAACAAAGGAAATTTCCCCAGTTGAATTACAAGTGAGAAATAGGGGGCATATAGTTCTGAATTGAAGAAATCAAAGAAATGTCCCAAACATGAAGTTTAGGGGAGTTTATTAGAGAAACTACAAGAAAGAAAGGGCAGAAGAGGAGAGAAAAGGTTCAGGGTAATCTTAACCTAAAAATTCCTTCCATCCTACCCATTACCCGAGCCTAACAATATAAGCTCAGTGTATTACTGATTGATCTCAAGGTCAAATCACCCTGTTAATAGGAGATCAATATGAAAAACAAACCATATGGAATTTGGAAATATGGAAACAATCAAAATCGTGAAGGACTTTAGGGAGTTAAGGACTCCAAGATGAAGATGAGAAAGGAAAATAATCTATTATTCAACAGATCTAATGATTATGTGGTTTGTAAAACAATTTCACCGCTTGGTTTTTGTATACTATAAAGTGATTTAAAACTAAACCTTGAACTGACTTGAAGTTAGATGCAGCCGTAAAACAATGTGCATTCTTGTATTTCAACCAAAATTAACTGCCATCGCAAGACAATTAAAAATGTCCTTTTTGTTCGAGGACAAACAATTCTTTCTTTTCCTTGCTTGAGGACAAGCAAAACTTTTGTTAGAGGAGCTCACGAGCTTAAAAGTCATCTATTTTTAATCTATTTTTCTGTTTGATTTTCATCCAAAAAGGAATAATTACTTATGCGTAATTATGAAGAAACTCACCAATTTGTTATTAGCAGAGGTGGCAAGAAAGAAGAAAAGCAAGAGAAAATGCAAAGAATCGTGGAGCAAAAATACGTAAAATGGCAAAGGCGTAAAATGAAAGCAAATTTGTAACTAAGGCAAGCTTTGGGCTTGCATTGTCCGTTTATGTAGGTCGCATCGTGAAATTCAAGGAAACTCATGCAGTCGCGAAGGTGCATTGGCAATGTAGGTAAATCAAGATCACCGACTTAAGAAATGATGTCGCGATAACATCGCGGATGTCGCGACGAAGATCGATGTCGCGAAGGCGGATGGAGGTCGTGGATAAGAGAAGCAATTTTGACGCTTATGACAGGTTTGAAAAAGATGAAATCGATGATTTAAGTCGTAGTCGCTACAGAGGGACTACGCCGCGACACCAAAAGCAACCAGCTTTAAGCCGCAGCAGAGCACTCCAATGTCGCGACAAGAGATCGAGGTCGCGACATGAGACTTGCTCAGTTGAAAGCTGCAATTCCATAAAGTGATGTCGCGACAAGGGATTGATGTCGCGACATCAGAAACCATCAGTTGAAGGCTGCAGAGACTTAAGCTGATGTCGCGACAAGAGATCGATGTCGCGACATAAGAAGATACCAGTTCACAGTTACAGTTCCTAAAGTTGATGTCGCGACAAGAGATTGATGTCGCGACATCGTGAAAACCATCGCTGGAAAGCTTCAAAACATTAGCCATTGGTCACGGCTAAGAGATCGAAGCGTCGCGACATAAGAAGACACAAGCGTTGAAGCCTCCAAGTGACTCAAAGTTGATGTCGTGGACAAGAGATCGATGTCGACATAAGAAGACACAAGTCTGGGCGTCGCAGACTCAAGCCGGGACAAGCCGCGACAAGAGATCGATGTCGCCAGACACTAGGAACGACCAATTCAAAGCCGCGTGCGCCATAAAGTGATGTCGCTGACAAGAGATTGATGTCGCGACATCGAAATCATCGCTTGGAAGCTGACCGCTAAGACATGAGCCGGCGTCACGACAAAAAGATCGATGTCGCGCTGGACGAACGCAATGGGGCCAAAACCCTGTGGAGCTGAGCGAGCGGGCGCCCGCGACAAAGATCGATGCCGCACATCGAAACCATCATTTAAAGGTTGCGTAGAATAAGGTTGATGTCGCTGACATTGATTCCTTTTTTCGCGAAGATAAGGTGCTTGCAAGAAAACAAAGGAATATTATGACTTATCGATAAATTTAACAAGTGCCAAACTAATCGATGTCGCGACAAGGCTTCGAGGTCGCGACCGAATGCATGGGCCGCCCATCGGGAAATCCACAAAAGACTGAGATTGGAATTAGGGCCCAACTGTAGAACCCTATAAATACGAAGTCGCTATCAATGCAGTGCAAAACTACTTACTCAAAGAGATCCGGGAGTTGGTCAAGGCTCCCGTATTTTTATTTTTCTTTCTTTTCTTTTCTTTTTCTTTTCTTTTCTTTGTTTTCATTTTTCGCTCCATTTTATTTTAGATTAGATTAGTGTGTATTTCGCTCTACCTCTGATTTGAACGCACTGTAGCGATTGAGTCAATGCGTGATGTTTATTTCTTTAAAATTATCAGCTCAAGTTGTTTGAATTTTGACAAATTTGGGATTTCGAACACCCGCCCATTTAGCAAGGGTTTTCTGACGCGTCATTGTATGGTATAATCAAGACTTAGAAACCCAAATCTTCCATTGAATTGACGCTATTGTCGAAATAATCTTTCCCGCAAAGATTTCATTCATAATAGCCGAATCAGATGTTAAATCGACTTGGCCGGGTTTTGCGCAGCCTTGAATTGATCCCACTTCAGCCTCTTTGTACCCATAACGAGGTTGTTTCAAATTTTTACTTCGTGAGGCCTCCGGGCGACACAGAGAAGCGCATTCCCCAGAGTAAGAAACAATTTTCGGAAGGTATTTGAACCCGATATTGCCGATCTAATGCGCTCAGATATTTAAATCAATACATCCTCTTCTGCTTGTAACTCGAGAATGAGTTGAGTGAGTTATAAATCTAAGTAGACAGAGTTCACCAATTCGAATAGGGAATTCGATCCCGTGTTAGCAAGGATCTAATCAAGGAAAGAGTAAACTATTCTAATTTGCGAGGAACCAAAGATAGTAAACTCGCAGAATGACCTACTTGAAGGAGCTCGTGTCCTGCAATTCAGTGTTGTGGGTATGAAGTATTGAGAAAGAAAATACCTTAACAAGGCAACTAGTTTTAATAGTAGTTATTTCACCCTGCGGTTCGAGAGAAACGATTAAGGTGAGATGATGAATCGTGGTGGTATGGAGAGATCCAAATACACTTTATTAATCCTTGGACTAGTTTTAAAGATCTGTGAGTTCGAAACCAAAGATGCGCATGCATCGTAGGAATTCGATTCTTCACAATGATTATTCATCGTTTTTAGAGATAACTGCTAAATTTGTTATTTTGATATTTCCCAATATTTAATTCATTTATTGTCTATCCATTTTTCTTACATCATTCATTTCAAGCTTTCAGCAAAATCTACCATCATATTATTATCGCCCAAATAGTATGGAGCTTAAGTAGTCAGTAGTTGATTGAAAATTTCGAGATCTCCGTGGATCGATATCTGACTTTAAATCCATTTTATTACTTGTCGACCGTGTGCACTTGCAAGATAACGGGATCAAAACCACACGAAAAATGGTTTATTCTTTATAAAAATATCTTTAATCAAGGATACTTAAAGAAACTCACACTCAAGTTTAATGGTTTATTTACTGAGGATTAGACAATAGTCCTTGGGTAATAAGTCTCAAATTTGAATAGGTGTTTTGATCCATAACAAATTATTGATGTAGTCTTAACGAGTCTTATGGTATTGTTGCCGGGGATTAGATAATAGTCCTTAGGTGATGATGTTATACACTTGTGTACATACTCTGATCCAGTCAACAAGTTTTATGGCGCCGTTGCCGGGGATTAGATAATAAGTCCTTGGTAATAACGCCATAAATTTGTATATGTGTTTGGTCCTACAACGTAGGGCTTCGCCTGCGGTCAAGCCCGATGCCTAAGTCAGTTTCTTTCTGAGAGAAAAGAAAGACTGCTTAGAGGGCGAATGTGTCGCATATGAGTATGCGTCTAAGAATGTGTGTAAGAATGTTGGCGTACCTTTCACCGATGGGTGGTCTTGTATTTATAGTAGATGTTTAACCAGTTGGATGGTGGTTTAGGTTCTTTCCCATTGGACGGGATATTTCTTATTTTAACTCATATCGGACGGGTATGTGATATAGAAGGAGTCGCTTGCTTGAGATAATCCTCCTTCTTATCAGAGATCCAACCTGGCGACAGATCATATTATTCTATTGACAGGCGTTTATTGAACACGTTATACAGGTTGTTCTCTATCGAGGCGACACACTGGCAGGTGGGTCACATCACGTTCGATCACCCGGCCCGGTTTCGGTCTGCACTGAGAGCTGGTATTATGGTTGATGCGATCATCTTAGTTTGGTCAGATCAAATCATTCCATTCAACACGCTCGGCGGCGTGACACCCGGCATTTCGCACTGACATTATGTAAAGTCTGTAATCACTATCACAGAATAATCTCTATCATCACTATGAACTCAAGGATATGGATGATCCCAGGTTTCACACTTATCCCGATTTCCCTGGTCTATTTCTGCGGATATTTTCAGCCTTGATCCGGCACTCCCCACGTTCGCCCATTTGCGACCTCGGGTCTATCAGGTCCGCATCGCTTTGATTGGTACGACAAAACACTAGGGTTTAACCGATTGGTTTTATTTCTTGTCGCTTGTCTCCTTCCATGGGTCCGGCCGCTTCTTCTTCATGGATCGTGATGACTCAGTTGTTGTCGGCACCGCAGCCGAGATGCCTCCGCATGTTCGGCTATATCCGAATCCCTAACGCCGTCGGCCGCCTCTTCCCGCTGATAAGGGTAAAAGAGAAAATAAACCTAATTACATATCCCGGGGGCCTGAGTACCTTAAATCGCTGCTCAACATGCCTGGTGGAATGTCCCTTCGTGATGGGAGTACCTTTGTTGACGTTATCGACCTCCCCCTTGTATCCGAGTATGGGTCCCCGATGTCTTAACCTTTTATGCAGCCTTCAAATTGGATGGTTTGTTTTTTTTGAGGTCGCTCTTCGACAATGGCCTTCTGCTTTCTCTCTCGCATCCTTTCATGAAAAGGGTCTTGCAACATTTCAACATTTTCCTCCCCAACTCGCTCCCAACGGTCAGCATTTTGTGGGGTTATTGGCTTCCTTTAGGGATAAAGGGCCCTGATCCTAGCTCGGGCCTTGTTCCTTCCATCTTTTTCGCCAAATGAGACCACTCGAGCTATCTTTATTTTTCCGCACGCTCCTGGCTCCTATGGTGATCTCCGATCTTCCATCTCTTCGCATAGGTCATGGAAGGGATCGTTTTTATTTCGTTAGCGGCGTTCCATCAGAATAACTTTGACAAGGATGACACCTGTGTTCCTACCTACCTCGGCGCCCCGATAACATTCGTGTGAGTATTTGTACTAAGCTGGGTATGACTCTGGTCTCAAGGTGGTTGGCGTTTCTACTCGTACTATCTGCTTGTTTCTAGAGGTCGCCTGAACTGGGGCAACAAGATAACGCCGCCATAGCCTAGTGTTGGCGGGATATCCTGCTCGTCCTTACGCAGAATTGATAAGGTCGGACATTCCTGGTCCATCCAATCTGAGGTTTGCACGTTCCTCTGCTTCGAGGTCTTTGCCTGCTGCTACCCTGGTCCTCTCCCGTTGGGCTTACTACTGGCGCTCCTACCCGAGGAGAGATTTTGGTTCATTTGGGGCGGCGCCAAAGCACTCTGAGCAGCAAAAGGAAGAAACCGAATGACCGAGGAGACCGGCCTGGCCGGGAAATTAAAATTCAGAACAAGGCCTCCGACGCCCGAGAGCCGAGCGGCTGCCTCCTTTAGGCGAGGCTCCCGTGATTTTGAGCCCCCCAATTTCTCCTAAGCCTGACGGGAGGGCTAAAAACCCTTTGAGTGCGACCGCCAAGCAGTCGTTGGTGGTTATGCCCATAACCGTCTGGAATCCGTCTTTGGAAAAAATCAAATCACCTCCCCGAAAGGCGACAGAACTGAAGAGAAAGAAGCCGAGAGCAAGAGTTGGTGAAAACCAGGATTCTTTGCTCACTAACGCCGAACTCGCGGTAGGTGCGGTCTCCTCCATCCTCAAGGACTCTGACCTTGGGAGGTCAAAGGCGATGCTTGTCGATGAGGCTTTGGCTTTATCCTTCGTGGGGGCTGTTTTGCAGTCTACAATCGCGGTGGTTTTGCTTCCCAGCTGCTGCCCCCGTGAGCCGAAGGCACTTCATGTTTGATAGTGTAGCCAATCATCTCAAGGCCCGGCCGAGAAGGCCAAACTAAATGAGAAGCACGAAGAATTGCCCAATTTATAAAGCGAAAGGCGGCCTCTCGCTTCGAACGGACTGAACAGCAGTGATGAAAGCTGGTGATATGATCAAGAAGTGGAGCCACTTAAGTCCGATTTAAACATACTACGGCTCGAGCTCTAGCGTAGTGCAGGGAAGACGAGGTCCGGAGTAGCTTGACGGCGACCGAAGGCGTGCTTCGGGAGGTTCAAGAAGTGCTTCAGGCTTCACAAAGTGATTTGAGTGAGGCCCAGAAGGGGCTGAAGTCTGCCGAGAGTGAGCTTCTGGTGGTTAGGGAGGAGCTCATACTCTCGGCGAGTCGCGGGATTCTGCCGGAATTACGCGCTAACGGATCTAAAATTGAGAAGGTGCCGCGAACTCGGCGCAGCTCGTCGCAAACTTCCGGCGCAAGGCGTCGCTTAGAGATCGCCGTCGGAATCTTCTGAAGCCGCAAATTTGGCAGGACGGCTGAACGAGGAATGTAACGGATTGTGCGCAGATCTTCATCAGCGAGTTAGTTTAGCTGCTCAGAGGGATGAGGTCATTAGGCAACTGAGGGACCAGCCGTTGCTCGGGCTTCCTCGTGGCTCGCCTTCAACCCAAAGTCAGCCGACGCATACTCAGATCCGGGACTTCAATTTTGACCTCCCCAAAGAATGAAGAGGCGTAGGAATCTTTTCTACGAACCATTCAAGAGCCCGGTACCTCCCGCCGTGGGCCACCCCTCTGCCGCTCTGCTCCTCCCGCCGACGTCTGATCTCCAAGTGCTTATGTTTCGTCAGGCCGGGCTTTATTTGTTCATCTATATGTATGTTCTCCTTTGGTCGGGCCTGGGGCCCGAGACATGTGTAGTCTTTCCGAAACATATTTACATATAAATATACTCTCTTCTTTTTTTTTTTTTTTTTTATATATATCATCCGCTAGCTTCATTGTAGCGCTGCCGCTTTCCATGATTTGTATGGCCTCGGATCGAGGATCGTGAGTGAGATGAACAAGCTCATCAAACCTAGTCGCGATGGCCTCGTAAGAGCTCGCCCCACCCGATTTAGTTAATCATAGCGGATCGCCAATGTCGACGGTTACCGAAGTTGGTCCATGAAGCCGAGGGAGCTGGTCGATGTGAATTGCCTGCAAGAGCCTGGCCTTACATTGAGTGATGAGGAGAGCTCGAACGAATCAGAAGTGAGCCCGCCTGGCGCCGGCGATGTGAAGAGCTCATCGTAACGTAATTCGTAAAGTGGAGCTCGTTTGGCGCCGAAAAGATGGGAAGAGCTCGCCGTAACGTAATTGTGGCGGTGGAGCCGCCCTACGCCGAAGATGGGAAGAGCCCGCCGAACGACCAGGCGCGAGCTCGTCCATGCCGAGCGACGGGAAGAGCTCGCTTAATGAATTGTAAGGTGGAGCCCCCGGCCTCCATGTTGAGTGACTAAAGAGCTCACAGAGCGACCAGTGGGGGCCGGAGCTCGGGCCCATGTTGGAGTGATGGGATGAGCCTGGCTGCACGAGTACAGTACAGAGCCTGGCCCATGCCGCGAAAGTGATGGGAAGAGCTCGTTAGGAATCCATCAGGAAGCGACCGCCCAGCGCCGCAGCGACGGGAAGAGCTCGCCGTAATGAATAGTAAAGCAGCTCGCCCAGCGTTGAGTGATGGGATGAGCCCGCCGTAATGAGCAGAAAGTAGAGCTCAGCCCTACGCCGAAAGTGATGGATGAGCTCGCTGAGTTTAACAAAGTAGGCTTCCGCCCATGCCGAAAGTGATAAGAAGAGCTCGCCGAATGAATAGTAAAGTGTAGCTCGTCAGCAAGCTGAGTGATGGGATGAGCTCGCCGTAATGAGTAGTGAAGTAGAGTCATCCGGCGTCAATTTATGGATGAGCTCGCCGAATGAGCAAAAGAAAGCAGGTTTCATCCGGCGCCGAGTGATGGATAAGCTCGCCGAATGAGTAAAGAAAGTAGAGCTCAACCATGCTCGAGTGATGGATGAGCTCGGCCTGGCGTTGGTGATGGGATGAGCTTCGCCGAATGAGTAGCAGAAAGTAGAGCTCATCCATGCCGGAGCGATGATTGAGTCACGAATGAAGGGCAGCAGAGCCTCGCCCATGCCGAAAGTGATGGGATGAGCTCGTCAATGAGCAAGAAAGTAGAGCCGTCCAGCGCCGAGTGACGGACAGCCCGCCGCAGTGAATTGGTAAAGCAGAGCCCGCCCATGTTGAGTGATGGATGAGCTCACGAGCGAATTGTAAAGTAGAGCTCATTCCATAAGCCGAGGATGGGATGAGTCGGCCAGAATAATTGTAAAGTAGAGCTCGTCCATGTTGAGTGATGTGATGAGCTTCGTCAGAATGAATAGTAAAGTAGAGCTTGTCCATGTCGAGGATGGGAAGAGCCTGGTCGAACGACTAAAGTGGAGCCTGGCCCACGCCGAAAGTGATGTAGAAGAGCCTGGCCGTAATTGAATAGAAGTAGAGCCCATCCATGTTGAGTGATGGATGAGTCGCCAGCATAATTTGTAAAGTGGAGCCTGGTCCATACGAGTGATGGGATGAGCTCGCCAAAATGAGCAAAGGTGGCTCCCGCGCCGTGGGCTCGCATTACCGTAGCCCGAAATGGTCTCGACCCGGTAGCTTGGCCTCGCGCGGATAGGCGAAGCCCGCCAAATTGAGTAGCGTGGCTCGGGCGTCAGGGCTCGGTGGCAATGTAGCCTCAGCCGGGTTCGACCCGAGGCGTGGCTCAAGTGAGTAGGTGAGCTTGTCAAATTGAGCAGCCGCGGGCCCGGCGCCAGAACCCTGTGGTACGTAGCTCAGCCGGGTTCGACTCAAGGCGCCGCGGGCCTCGTGCATGGTAGGTGAGCTCGCCAAATTGAGCAAACGCGGGCCCGGCGTCAGGCCTTGCGCAATGTAGCCTGAGCCGGTCCGACTTTCCGAGGCGCAGCCGCGGGCTTCCAGATTTTGGTAGGTGGTGAGCTCACAACCGAAAGCTGCGGGCTCGCAAGCCAGGCTCGTGGGCAATGTAGCCCGAGCCGGTCTAACTCCCCGAGGCGCCGCGGGCCTCAGGCGAGGCAGGTGAGCTCGCCAAACTGAGCATCGTGGCTCTGCGCGTTGTGGCCTTGTAGCAAGAGTTTGATAACACTAAACGCCGTGTTGCCGTTAATTTCGATTCTGAAATGCCAGCGCCTTTTAATGTTGATTTTATGGAGAATTTGGAACGATTACATGGACCCTCAATACTGAATCTTCTTATAAATAGCGCTTTTATTAATGTGGAGGCTTGTTCTTGTATACTTTGTTTCTCCGATGCACAACTCCAAATCAAGGCGGAGATGAAGAGCGCCGAAGTTTGATCATCTTCGCTAGAGACTCTTCTCCTCGAAGATCCGGAGCCGCCGCTGTTGTTCTTCCGTACGCGGAGCCAGGAGCCTCGTCCCTAGTCTCCCCTTTATGGGAGTCATGTTATTCCCTAGCTTCGTGCTAGGGAATGCATCCGGAGAGGGTGGCGCATCTTTTGCACTGCTCTCTCTGTTTTTTATTCTTCTTCTTCCTCCTCTACTCCTATATTTTCTTCCTATCACCTCTTTTCTTTTCTCCCTATCACCCCCTTTTCTTCTTTTCCAGCTTTTCATTAAGGTTCTTTCCTTATTCCTCTTTCCTTCCGTCCGAACTCTGCAATTCGCCTTTCTCTCCAATGTCTCTCCTTTCTTCTTTCTCCTCTTTTCCACCTTTCTGGTCTTTTCTATTTATCTCCATCTCAATTGAGGGATTGCTTGTAATGGGTACTTCAAGATTAATCTAAGATACCATGATTGTAACTGATGGCAACTGGAATTGAAATGAAGAGAAACTTTTCCTTTTTATGTCTATATATCTTCTTCGTGCCTTTTTCTTTGTATCTTTAAAGTATATATATCAATTGTTTGAGATGTCAACTATAATCAATGAACGCTCCACTGACATATAGACTGGAGCAAGGCAATACTGAACTTTACAAACTAATGCTTACTGGTAAAAACGCTTTAAGGTGTTCATGCTCCACGATGCCGTTTTTCCTTCGTTTTTGGAGTGTCTGAGACTGCCTGTCCAATGACTCGGGACAGGACAAGACCTTCCCGCCTGGGGCCTAGCTTCCATGCGCCGGGTTCTTCCTTGTCGGGCAGGAGCTTTAAGACTAAGTCGCCCGCATGTGCCCCCGGGGTTGACTTTATTATAGTACTTCGCTTTCCTTGATATTCCTCCGTACGCTTTGGAACTTGTCGCGCCTCATTTTCAAGAGGCCTGGGCTGAGGCGAGGTCTCGCCATGCAGTTCCTCCACGCTAACCCTGACCCTGAGACCCGATTCCGACCTCCACGGGGGGCACCGCCTGCAATACAAAGGCTGTGGCGAACTGGTTTCCCCGAGTTGTTGACTGTCGTCTCAGAGCCCATAGTACCTCGGGAGGCATTCTACCCAATCTCAAGATCTTGACTGGTCTTCAAGGCGCTTTCGAGGTCTAATAGTGACTTCGTACCGCTCATCGGATCAGCGCGGCGCCGAGACGGAGAGACGTGATCCAGCCCGCGTAAATCTCGACCTCGTCACGAATTGCTTCCCGCCGCCTAATACGCTCTGGAATACCAAACCGCATATTGACGGCTCACCACGCTGGCGATCTTCCGCTCTGTAATCGTGGCTAAGGGCTCGCCCGCCCACTTCAGAACAATCACCACGATAATTATGAATTTCCAGATTGACCTCGCCAATGGGCAGCAGGTCCCAATGATGTCCAAACCCCAATCGCTGGAAGGGTCAGGTCAGACCGACGCATGGTTCTGACTTGAGGCATAAGATTCAAAATTTGACGATTTGCATCTCTGACTAGGTCAATGCTACCTTGATAATTGAGCAAAGAGTACCCCGCTCAAGATTTTTCCTACATGCTGAGCCCGATATGATCTCCCCGCGATATGCCTTCGTGTACTTCTCTCTTAGCACATACTAAATGTTCTCCTGGTATTTAGAAAGCAGTAATAACCCGCTTGTAAAGGCTTCCCTTGTGGTTGGTAAACCTGGAAGACCTCACTCTTATCTTAGCCGCTTCTTTGGGTCATCCAGAGGCCCGCTGGCGATATAATCCCATGGGGTCCATCTAACTCAGCCAGATTCACTGAGGCACCGATATGCGCAAGATCGCACAGAGGGCCTCGCCGGCGAAACAACTGGCGTTGGACTCGTCAGTCTTCTCGTGAGGTCAGGCTAACCCCGCCAAGGCGCCCCACCTGGGAACTTCTCCTGTCATGTTGCCTTATCCCCAACCGAACTCAAATCCCTTTAATAGATTAATGACTGAGCGCTGCACCCCACGGCTTCACCTTTGGCTTAGGTCTCTTCATTTGTCTAACCACCACTGGGAGTCACTGTGATACCTCTGAATCGGGTCGACCCCAATGAATGGGCAGGCTTATGTCTCCCGCCATCACGCCACACTGGCCTCGCGAGCCGGAAGATGGAACCCAACCGAGTGCATATTCAATGCTCCATCCTTCCGTGAGGTTAGAATTAGACCCGCCCCGCTTCTCATGTGATTCAGGCTCCATCTACAAAGAGCTCCGTGACTGGGAAGTCGCTCTTTCGTGAGTGGCCCGGAGCAAAACTGTCGGAGTGAACTCCACACTAAGCCCACAGACCCTGCTTAAGAGCCGCTTGGCTCTCAGATTCGATGTCAACCCGCCGCCACGGCTCACCATCACCCTGAGGCTTGGTCAGGCAGCCATTTTGCTCACTGATGAGCCTGGTCTGGACTTCAAGGTGTGAGCCCGAAATAGGAACACTGAGCTGAGCCAGGGCCGCTGTAGCCACAGCATTAGTTTTTCTCCATTCTCGGTACCTCCTCCGCCCTCTCGCAGCCTCACCGGGCAACAGACCGGCGCCTGCACTGCTTTGTCTCGACGAAAACGCGCCGTCTGCAAAGCCTTGAGATGACACAAGTACAGAGTGAGGAGTTCTCCTCGACAGACTTACTAAAATGGGTGGAGAACTCAGATACGTTTAATGTAGTAAATGCTTCTTCGCACTCGATCCCATTGTGAAGGTCTCTTCGTAACTCTGAAGAAGGGAGCAGCAACTTTGTCACTCACCTCTGATGAACCCGCTTAGTCAACCTTCCTCACAGTCGCTGGACTCTTATTCCTACCTGGCTTAATGCATGCCCAGAAAGCACCCTATTCATCCCTGGGTCTTGCCTCTCGCACTCCCTGTGGTTGACTATGGCTTCATAAATTTTTCTCGTGGCCAGACACATCAAGGCGAGATTTCATGGCCGGTTCAAGCCATGTTGTAATTCCTTAGGATCTAGGAACCGCTCCCAGAGGTGAGGGATCTAGAACGCCTCTCGGCGCGAAGCCCCGCGCTTTTGTTTAGACCTGGTTTGAAGGATGGGTCGGGTGTTCAACTGTGAGGATTTATCGCGACTGGACTCTTCACGTCACTGCTTCAAGCGAAAATGTTCGTATTCGCCTTAAAAATTGAGTGAGATGCCTTGGCGGGTCTCCTCAATCCATGACCGGAGAGAAGTAGATGTTCCGGTCGCCATCCAGTCACAGCATCGGCTTCTAGTTCCTCCTGAGGCCGTCATATATCTCGCCGCGCGATACGCCCGCCGCCCATTCACGCCGTCAACCTCACTTTGGCTTCATGGAGGCGCGTGTAGCATTCCCTCGCCATCACGACCTCTGATCATTCCCAAGCACCATGCGGTTGGAAACTGGATTATCGCGTGATAATGAGGAGTGGCTTCATTGGCGCAGAGGGTCTACCCAACAGATGTTGATGTCGACGGACGTCACTGACAGGAACCCGCCACGTCGCCGCTTAGCGCGCTCCAGGTTAACCGGCCGGAATCGGCCCAATGGTAATACCTTCTCTCCCCTCGAAAAACCCCGCAGTGCGTGTTGGATCGTTCCCAGCTTTTCTCTCCCAGCACACCATTTTTTTCGCATACGCCAAGATGATGCTCCGCTGAACTCCCAAGTATTTCATTGTAAACCCCATGACCGCTAGTTGGCCACGACGCGCGAACCACCAATGGTCGGTGGGATCGGCATCCTCTGAACTGAGTCAGAGGTTGATTTATATGTTTGAAACGCGCCGCTGAATACGCTTGTATTTCCGCTCATTGACCTGATGCTATAACGCTTTACGTGGGCACATTCTTCCTGAGCCGAACTAGATTCTCCCCAATCCTCCTTCCCAGATCACTGGATTTCCCAAGGGGTTGGTCGATGCCGAGTCAGCCGCTTGCCAAGGTGGATGTTGTTGAGCCTGGCCCGGGTTCGATTCGGGGCCCGACTTTGGGCTCGTCTCCCTGAGATATGAAACGTCTGGGGAGGTATCCTCATTGTATTATACTATTTTTCGGGCCATGTATACAATTGTCCACGATGGTCGAAGAGGTCCCGGCGAAACGCAACATTTAGTGCTGGTCTCTCCCCGCCTGATCCGATTTCATCCCCAGCGTCATCTCGCACTGCCGGTTTACCCTGTAAGGTGGATCCGCGACACCGATGTCGAGGTGGAGTGGCCAGGCAGTAACGCCGCTGCCTTTCAAATTGTGGTGGGCCTGCACGGCCTCCAGACATTCTCCAACTGCCTTAATCTTTGTGGGATTGAATGCTGATCGCCTGTCTTAGTCGCCTCGCCGTTTTATCTCGCCAGTACTTTTCTTTACGGTAATGGCCTTCCTTCTGACAGAGGTTTTTACCGCTTATATATTTCTTCCAGTTTTACAGAATTTCGCCACGCCGCCAGCCTTTTGGATGGCATTAGATTCTTTGATTGCACTCCTAACCCTGAATAAATGCCGCGGATGGCTAATTTTTCATCGGCACGCTTTATCTTCGCGGACTCGGGCCATGGAATCTTTGCACGTATGACGGAACTTTCCGGCCCCCGTTTGACACACTCAACGATGGTAACCCTGGCCAGAGGTTCTCAGCCTGGCGAAGTGGAGACAACGCACAGATAATTCCCCTCGAATGACAGATGACGGCGTAATTTATCAACTGAGCCAAACTACACAGCAACAGGAGGCTGGTCTTAAATAGTGGTTGATGCCCCGCATCTACGGTCCTCGACACCCATGTAGCTCCATCTGATTTTTCAGAGGTATTAAGGTGATCGACGATCCTCACTCCATCGAACGCTCTATTTGCGTATCTGAACCTCGGCTGTATGTGGAAGGTGAACTCCTACTGCGGAAGCGGAGATTCAGCCATTGCACGGCAGATCATACACCGACATCCCTTAACTCGTTTCTTCACACGATCATCGAGCCCCCGCCAAGACTCCTAACCTCCGCCTCCTATGTCCGCTTCCCGCCCCGGGTTGAGGGTGATGTAGCATTGCTCGCGACATGCCCCGGTATTGCTTTCGCTTTTCTCCCGCTAGGCTAATCAAACCGTGTCCCCGGACGGCCGACTCTCGCTTCAGCTTCAACGCCACGGGAATGTCGCGACCAGCCGCCTTTCGCGGCGGCGTCCTGGTCTTCCCGGTCTGTCAGCATTCCCGTGGATGTTGCAACCGCCCGTGTTGTTCCAATTCTTCTATCGCGCGGATCGATTTCCAGACGGCGCTTCCACTTCGTTGGTATCGGGTTTGCATCGTCACGTCCCGTAGTTCGCGACCGCGCGGTTCGTGGATCTCGCATCCTGGTGGATTGCGTTGCCCCGCTTGTGTTCCTTGTTGATACCATCGCGAATCGAGAAATCGCTTATATTTATAAAGGAACCGGCTGCTCCTGCGCACAGCACAACCCATGGTGCTTTTTAACAGAACCCGGCCGATGTGGTGGCCCGCCGCGTGACCCGGATTATCTGTAATGGTGGACGGCGCCCTGACTGTCCGGGCCGAGGTAGGATGGCCGTACTATTGATCTACGTGTTCGACGTAGCACCTCCGCAAAAACAAGGAAGGCGGGCCGCAGGCTTCGGCGTCGCCCCAGCGCCGTCGCTTTCCAGAGAAGAGAGACCGCCAGAGGCAACGTGCTGCATGCGAGTATGCGCCTAAGAGTGCGTAAGAATGTTGGCGTAATTTTCGCTGCATGGGCGGCCCGGTATTTATAGTAGATGTTCAACCGGGCTGGATGGTGGTTAGGAGTCCTTCACGGATATTTCTTATTTTAGTCCATATCTGGATGGTACAGATATATAAGAGCTGGTTTGTTTGGTGATAACCTCCCCTTCCTTATCGTGGGGAGATCCAATCATGTATGATCCGGTTATTATTCTCCCTTCCTTATTGATAAGGTTTGGTTGGATCGGCAGGATAATATATCAGTTAGGGTTATCACTTTCGTATGAGCGATACACAACTGGTTTGTGGATATGGGGCTTCCACCACTAAGATCATATTTTGACCTGCCCTCGGGCCTTCGATTTGGGCCTGGTGATCGAGGAGCTTCATATCGCGCTGGGGCACACTTTGCCTGGCCAAGGCTCGCAGTTTATTTTAAACCCTATCACTCTATAATAGCGAAATTGCCCCTTGTTCTCCTGCTTGGTTCCTGCTTGCTATTTCTTCATTCATGCTTCTTTGATCTTCATTCCTTCTTGTACTTTCACCAAAATGCAAAAATTAATACATGAAAATATAAAATTGGTAGAAAGTGAAAAACAAGCTAGAACAAAGATTAACTTAAAAATGATATAAATCTAAAAAGAAAATTACAAATCAAAATAAAATAAAATAAAACAAGAAAATTAAAAAAAAGCAGACTATGTCACTTCAAATCCAGCTTTAGCCTGGAGGTCATTGAACTCCGGGCAGAGTTTAGAAATGCCGAGGTTCGGTGTTTCCAAATCAACCAAAGACTAACCATCCGTGGCTATGCAATGGGCGGGCCATTTGTATCTTTGATGTACACGAAGGCTCGAATAGTGGCCATACTAACTTCCTGATATTTCAGACAAAGAAGACGGATCATACATGAGCTGGGAGTGCAAGGCCGTAGCCTTATTACAATGTGGGCAAGATACACCACAGTGGGCTATTAGTCAAGCAAGAGCACTAGGATTCAAATTATGACTTGGTCAAGACAGGTCTTGGTCTTTCCCGCTTTCACCGCCTCTGGTACTCCCTCAGAGCTCTTAACGCTTGACTCAATTTTCCTGGTCATCAGCCACTCTCCCTCTAGGCCTCCTACGACTATGCTGAATGGTGAGCCTTGAAATAGAATGTCAAAAAAGCGTGATGATGTCAATTTTTTTTCTCAAGGTCACCCGAACATCTAATCTTTGTTCGTAGAGCTTTCCACGCATGTACCTGACTTAATTGGGAATTGAATTTCTTCTACCCTTCTACAACATCACTCCAATTAGCCTAGTAAGGTCTAGAATTGCTTGCTCAACCGTGTGAGATTACGTGGTGGTTGAGGCCGAGACAAAGAGGCAGCATCGTGGATGTGGAGGAGGTGCATAAGCTGGGGTAACACTCGTAGGAGGGTGTGTACTCGTCCATCGGGTCTCTATTCCCTGCTGCACTCCAGGCTTGATTTCTCTCTACAGTTGTCGCCACCGCCATGGAAGGTTCCCGTAATCCTCATTGACATGTATGCTCTAGGGTTTCTTTCCACTAAATATTCACTATATCGTTTCTCCCTCTTCCATTTGGATCACGCCAATTTTTCCACTTAACCTCATCAATCGCTTGGTTTCTAATTTTTAATCCATCAGAATCGCGTTCTCCCCGTAGCGCAAATAGGGCAGACACCAAACAAGGGAAAAAAAGGAAAACAATTCTAAAAAACAAGGTAATGTTAACTAAAAAAAAACTAACAGAGAGAAAAATTGGCAAACTGCCAGGAAACTGGTAAACAGAAAATTAAAAGAAAATTCACCAGTGCTTGTGATGAGGATCACAAGGGAACGCATCAAGCTGCCAAACATTTAGGCACAATCCATCCAAGAACGGCGCCATTTGATTCATGCCACAAAGAGGGTGATCCCGAAATCAACAACATTTGTATCGTAAATCTCCTAACGCCGTAGCAAAGCTACTCGGCAGATAGCTGCCTGGTGGTCAACATGTGGATGGGTTTTCTTCATACAAATGATTTATAGTGAGGTTCAAAAAAGGTGAATTTCAATTTGGATTATGGGATTTTGTAAAAACAGGGGGGTTTCATGGTTGGCAAACTGAAATTTAAATAAAATAAAATGTAATGTGGTCTCTTTGGCGTCGTGCCACTGGATTCGGTTCCCAAAGTTCACTAAGGGGCCTCGGTCCATTTCTCGCGTTTGGGAGGATGACCTATAGTCATTTCGAACTGGATCTTCATTTAGCTTTAAAACTAAACCCTAAAATTTTCCTTTGAAAACAACATTTCATCGATCATTCATGGTCCTGTAAAGAAGTGGAAAACAATTCTCCCTAACTCACTCTTACAATGATTAATAGAGGGTAACTAATGAATCCCGGATCTAGCAATAAGTAATCCACTAAACCCTAAAAGATTACTAAATAAAGGTCATTCAAGGTGAATCTAGGGATTTTAAACCTATAGCATGAAGAGCAAAACCAAAATAATAGTGAAACACCGCGAAAGCATGAGGAACCCCCTCGTTACGCCCGCCTCTCGTCAGTGAGCCTCCTCTTTAAGGAAGAGAGGGTTTTGCCGCCATCCTCCGGTTGTCATCCTCGGAGGGTGTTTCTAAGTGTGAGAGAAAATGAAAAGAAAGGGAAAGAAAATGAAGCAGAGAAGAAGCGGGAAACGGGAGAGCTGAAAGCCTCCGTCACTTTATTGATTAATAAGTGATGTCCTACAGCCCTTAACTGAGCTTATATATGCTCAGAACAAGGGGAAATTACAAAAACAACCAAATTCATAAGGTATTAGAAGGGATAAAATGGGAAGAAACGAAAAATTGCAACAAAAACATGAAAGCGTCAAAACGGGTGAACAATGGCTGCAGGAGATATGAACAGTGCTAAGTGTTGTGAATAGTGCATGCAGGATGCAATTTTGCAATAGCTCCAATTTCCTTGCATTTTCTGCTCTTCTTTCCTTCTGGTCTCTGATCTGCAATGCTGAACTTGACTCGAATTCTTCGTGCTTGGATCGACTCAACAATTTTGGCACTATTAGCTCGCAAAAACTGCAAAATTTGCCACAAAATGCGATCAGTAGAATAACAAGGACCTTAATGTGTAAATTAGGTTAATTACGCTAATTAGTACATAAAAAATGCTCAAAACCTGTAATAAACAGGGTTCAAAATAGCACTTTTTGAGCACTAATCAATTGTCCCTGAGATAATTAAGAAACGCTTAGCTTAAGTACTCACCACCTCGATCTGATCTAAGTGATTTTATACTTCTCCCAAGTTGTTTCTCTACCTCATTTCTGAATTCTTTGAACCTTTCAATGGTCTCAGACTTATACCTCATGAGATACAAGTACCCATATCGTGAATAGTCATCGATGAAAGTTATGAAGTAAACGAAACCACCTTTGGCATGCATAGACATAGGACCCTACACGCATGTAGCCAGGGTCAATAGTCCATCTCTGCTTGTTCACCCTTCCCTTAAAGGGGTAATTTGTCATTTTTCCTAATAAGCATGATTCACATGTGTCAAAATGATTCATAATCAACACCCTAAGTCACACTTGTGTAACTTAGACATGTGTCTCTCACTTATATGGCTAAGACAATAATGCCATAAATATGATGATTTTAAATTATCTCCTTTTTGTCTTTTACTTTCATTGATATTTAGGATTGGATTTGACATATCTAACATGTAAATCCCATTGCTCAAGGTACCACTAGCATAAAAAACATCATTTAACATAATGTAACAACTATTGTCACAAAATTTAAATGAAACCCTTTCTTGTTTAAACATGAAACAAAAATGATGTTCTTCGTTAAAGCTGGCACACAAAAGTAATTGTCTAAATATAAAAAAAAAACCACTAGGGAGGTTCAAAACATAAGTCCCAATGGCAACAAATTTAATCCTTGCACTATTACCCACCCAAAGGCCTGACTCTCCCCTTTGTGAGTTTCTTGTTGCTTCTAAGGCCTCGCATATCGCTATTATTATGTGATCCACAACTGGTATCCAATACCCAAAGGTTGCCATAAGAAACAATATTAACTTTAATGACATAAATACCTGAAGGTGTTGGTGCATCACATGCCACCTTCTTCATCGACTCCAAGTAGGCCTTGTAGTTCCTCTTCCAATGGCCATTGATGAGTAAAAAACTCATATATTTTTAATCCATTTTTCTAACATGTTGTTACAATTTAATTGCTTATTTTTATGCAGAAATATGGAAACTTTACCAAATTAATGTTTTGCTGGTTTTTACAAAAGAATTGGCAAATACAACAAAGACCCAGAAAAATATGACCAAGGCAGCTAGGTCGCAACAGACTTTAAAGTCACGACAAGGGATTCAACAGATCAGCAGTTTTTAAGTCATGGCCTGAGTGATGATGTTGCTACAAAATCTATAAGAGAAATTCCTAAAGTATGTCGCAACACATTTGTAATCTGTCGTGAGAGAAAACAATAAAGATTGCATAAAACTTGGTTGCAACAGAGAATCGAGGTTGCAACAAGAAGTAATACTGGGGCCAAAGGAAGAATGTTGCGACAAGAGACAGGATGCTGAGACAGAGAAAAAGCTTCAAAGAAAGATCTTGTTTTCACATCATTTTGTATGTCGAGACACTGAAAGAAGACAACTCTTGTCGCGACAAAAAAACAATGTCACGACAAGGAATGATTGCTTAATGAACTGACCAAGTATCGACAAAGGAATTTGATGTTGCGACATGATACAAGATGAAGATATCATTCGAGGCCGCGACATGGAAATGTGCTAAAATAGTTAAATCATGTTGCGACTATGTTTTGAGCAACTACGACAAGGGCTAAGGTAAAAAGGGTAACAACTTAGACGCGACAGACTTTCCAAGTCGCAACCGGAAATAGAAGTTGAAATAAATAACAACCGCTAGGACTCAGAAATGAGTCATGAATAAAGCGAGAAGTAAGAACATATAATTGTTAAATTCCATCGATTAGTGCTCAAAAAGTGCTATTTTGAACCCTATTTATTACAGGTTTTGAGCACTTTTTGTGTACTAATCAGTGTAATTAACCCAATTTGCACATTAAGGTCCCTACTATTCTACTGATCGCATTTTGTGGCTAATTTTGTAGTTTTTGCAAGCTATTTATGTCGAAATTGTTGAGGTCTATCCACACGAAGAATTGAGTCAACTCGCGATCGCGATCATTTACAGTGCGAAGAGCAAAAATACAAGGAAATTCATGACTTATTTAAATTCCTTCATACAAGACTGCTCATGTCTCCCGTAATGTTCACCATTTTGCTAATTGCTCCTTCCCGCACTCGTCGACACTCGTGACATTTTTGTTTCTTCCCATTTTGTCCTTGCAATGCGAAATGCTTTTGTTGTTTTTGGTATTTTTGTTTTGTCTTGGTGGCTATATGTTTGATTGTATACACTGCTATGACGACTTTGGCCAAAGGAATAAAATTTAAGGCTCCAGGGCTCCCATTTTTCGCCTTTTCTCCTATTTTCTTTCCTTTCTCTCCCTTTCTCGACTACCAAACACTCTCCGAGGGAGCTTATTAACTAGAGAATGGTTATTAGACTCACTTTCTCCCTTGAAGAGGAGGGTCGCCGGGTTAGGGTTTGGAGGTGACTCACGGTTCTTTGTTTTTAACGCACGCATTTATGGGTATTTATGTTCTGTTTCTCTCAATCTAGGTTTAAATCTCTTAAGTGTACCTTGATTAACCTGTATTTGGCAAGCTTTTAGGGTTCAGTGGATGCTTATTGCTAAATCCACTGAGATTCATTATACCTCCTATTAGTTACTCAGAGGTAGATTTTATGAGGTGTACTTCACTCCGCTGTGGAGCATTCATGCTCAGAAATGCTGTTTTTCAAAAGGAAAATCATAGGTTTAGTTTGAAGCTAAATGAAGATCCGATTCAGATGACTATAGGTCATCCTCCCCAACGCGAGGAAATGAACCTGTGAAACCTCTCGCCTGCCTTAGGACCTCAAACCTAGAGCCCAATGTCAGGTTGGTTATGTTTTATTTTCCTTCATTTTATTTTTAGCCTGTAAACCACCATACACCACTGTTTTTACCAAAATCCATTGTTTTAATCAAACCTTAAAATCCAAACTAAAATTCACCATTTTGAATCACTGCAAATCAATTTGTACGAAGAAAACCCATCTCAGATCAACTTAGTTGACTATACTCAAAGAGTTTGTTAATGCAAAGAGAAGGAATTTAGGTTTATGAATATTACTTGATTCCGCACTCTTACCGTGGGCAATTTTAATCACCTACCTTTTATGTTGTAACATAAATTGCATCAAGAAAAGAAATGTGGTCTGTCAAGCATTAAGTTGTGGTATGTCACATATGAATTCAACAAATCAACAGCTTTTGAGCTCCAACCCGAACGAAGCAAAGGCAACCTAGCGATGTCGCAACATAAAAGGGAAGCTGCAACCAGGAATCAAATTGGCTGACAACAAAAATAGTGTCGCGGACACGTAAACTATGTCGCCACAAAACTCGCAGTGTAGTACGCCATGTCAGCGACATGAAATCCTGGTCGCGACATAAATACTTTGAGATGTCTGCTGCAACAAGAGTTAAGACTCCACTGCAACTGGAACTTAGTCACGGCTGCAGTAATTCAAGTCACAAATCAAACGATGATTCTCAGAAAACATAAAGAAGATAACAAGGATCGTTATGACACACTTGAAGAAACAAAAGAGGTGAAGCCAAAAGTTAGTTGCGATAAAGAAATTCATGTCGCGAAAAAGATTCCAAAGAAAGAAGAAACTCTAGGCAAAACTCATGTCGCAACAAGAATCAAGGGGATGGGCAACAATTTAAGTCACGACAAAGAAACTAGGTCACGACAACCAAATGAAGAAGCTGTAAAGAACAGTGTTGTAACAGAAGACATAAGGTCGCGACTCCATATTGCCAAAAACAAAACAAAGAATGTCGCGACAAACAATTGAAGTCACAACAAACTTAGCAAGCTCGCATTCAAAACTTCCGCGACAAGCTCTTAGGTCGTGAACTCGAACAAAGGAGTTGACCCATTGAATTGGAAAAATCCATATGAAGCTTTTGAATCAGGCCCACTTTGAAGTATAAATAGATCATTCTTGATTAAGAGAAAGCAGCTTCTTTCTCCTGAACTTGATCCTAGATTGAGGAAGACTCACTTGTATATTTTTAGAATATAATTAGTTAGAATTTTTTTGATTTTTTTTTTTTACTGGATCTGAACCAATAATCTGTTTTGAATTTTCAAGCTAGATCAAATAGTTTAATCCCTTTTCTAATTACTGCCTGGAATTAATGAAGTCTAGACAATTTATGGAATTCATTTCTTTTCAGTTTATTACAGTTATAGTGGAGATGCTTGATTAATACTCCATTGTCAATTATGATTCAGTTTTGAGAAGCGCAGGTTCCACTAGAATGGATATGTTGTTAGTTATAATCTTTTCTGCATAAATTAGAGGGAATTTTCTGAATTTTGACTTTATTTGGTCAGATGTTGTCTTATGAATTGGTAATTGTTCTAATATTAGTATCGAATACCCTCCAAAGGGATCAGATTCCCGCTTCCGATTTCAGAAGCCCTCTGAAAGGATACAGAGATGGAGATTCCTGAGAAATTGGAGCATTCAATGGGGGTATGTTAGAGTATTATTGAAGAACTACTGAGCTCTGAGAGTTCACTTCGATAAATTTCACCACCCGTGGTTTGAAGTCGAGTTGATTATTTATCAATTTAAACGATCAGAGATTTCTCCTTGATTTGATGGAAAGATCCTGATCCCGTGTTAGTTGAGATCTAATCAAGGAAAGGGAGAACTTCATCAGATCTAAAGGAAGAGTCATCAACCATTTTGTAGAGGTTTTGCAATGGCCCTGTCTTGGGAAGCAAGAAATCAAGAATTCTAAGAAATGGACACAAGATTTAAAAAGTAAAAATGCCCAGATCTTATAAAGAAGTTCTGAATACAAGGAACTGATTAGATCCTTGTTTTTGAAAGAAGTTGGGACATCTAATTGGAGAAGTTAAGGAGAAACTAAGTCGCGCTTATTGCGAATCTTCGAGAAAACTGCATCCGAATCAAGAGAGAGTCACAGTATGTTATGATGCCGAAATTGGCAATTTCACAATAGTTCCTTGCCACTGTTCATTATAACAAAGAATTGATTCAGTCCAATTTATTTTATTTGTTTATTTCCAATTTTATCTTAATCATAAAAATATAATATAGGATAATCATGCTTTCCAACCTTAGTTTTTAAACTGTTACAAGGAAGTGCAAATAGTGTGGATCTTGAGTAGTTAAGGTAATTGATTTTAGAATTCTTGTCAATCTTTAAGGGAATGATATCTGGACTTACATCTTCTTCTTTTTTACTACTTGTATGACCTGTGCACTTGCAGTGTCTTAGACTAAACCCATTTTATAATTTCAAGAACATAAAACCATTTCTCTAATTTTTAAACAACTTAACTCTAATTTTGGTACAACTGCAGGGGAATTGTAAGGCTCCAATAGAGGTATAAAAATTGATATATTCAGAGACAAACAACCATCTTGACCACAAGTGGAAGCAAATACCCTTTGAAGAAGTCTCTTTCAGGGTAGCCTCTTTGCCTTTCTTCTTATCCATTTTTCCCTCAACCATTTCGAGTACGTTGATCAATTCGGGTATGGTAGGTATTTTATAGACCATCTCATAGTCGAGCATAAACTGTGCAAAACTATCGGGTAACCTTTGCAAGAATCAAGTCTTATACCCACCGATCCATCCACGTGTCACGCCCGATTCCCCATCCACCTCGAACCGACTGATCCTAAATCCAAGTCTGGGTACGAGACTATATAACACCGGGACTCTCATCGCTCTTCTCGGGAGCCGACTTGAAATGCAGAGCATAAACAATTTTTGTAATAAACAGTACCATTTACATATACAAAAGAACTACCATCGGAGTGGTGTCCATCAAAATCTATACATATATACTGAGTCCCATTTACATATACAAAAACTATACTTTTACATTTACAAATCTACTACAGAACATCAGAAATTGCTGAAGAAGTGCAGTGAGCACCTATCTTTGAGCCGCCCGCTTCTACCGATGTAGGATGTCCCGCCTCTATCCTCCATCTTCTGCCAGATCATACAATCTTATTGAAAAACCCGTGCTAAGCTTTATGCTTAGTGGGAAACATATATAGGGACGACCAATAACTATGATCGTCTCAACAAATACACCTATCTTATCATTTTCATATATATAACATACACTTCTGTCATGTGACGTGTGACATATAACCTTTCATATATTTTATCTCTTATTCTAGTACTTATCATATGATATATTATTTTTCTAATGGTTCATATTACATATCTTATTTTGTGCATGTCATAGTCGTATACATATATTACTTTCATGGTTATATACTATACCATTTGTTATGTTCTATTTTCATGTACTGTTCATGTACTGTGTTCATATACTGTTTCCTGTTACTTTCTCTTGTATGTACGGTACTTATTCATATACTTTTCGTGTACTGTCATATACTTTCTTATGATTTTCATATACTGTGCTTTTCATATAGGGTACTTTCATATGCTTTTCATATACTTTATTCTATAACTTGTTGCTTTTCAAATCTCTTGTATACGGTACTGAACTTATACTTATACTTATAGCAATCTTACACTTACTCGGATCTTACTCTTATAGCAGACTTATTCTTATTCCGATCTCTCGTAGGACACATACTGATACTTATCTCCCGTAGGACACATAAGTATATAGATTTCCTCGTATGCGGCACTAAGCTTATACATATACTTATACGGAGGTACTTATCCACATACTAATACTTATCTAAAGCTTATACTTGTATTATGAAGCCTATTCTTGTATTCCGGATCTTATACTTGTATTACGGAGCATATACTTGTATTACAGATCTTATACTTGTATTACGGAACTTATTCTTGTATTTCGGATACAGAAGTACCTGTAGGTACTACAGAGATTTTACTTGTACAAAAGTACCCGTAGGTACTACAGAACATATCTGAGGTACCGTGGAATTTTCTGGGAAACCGGATCTGAGGTACCGTAAGTACATTGAGATCTTTACCATATTCATTTCTTCCTCTTGTTCTTTATTTAGAGTCTTATCCTTATAAGCATTGGATTGCCTAGACCAATTAATAGAAATGAAGTAGACATAGCACAATAAGTACCCGAGTCCAGTCTGATACTAAGGTGTCGTAGCCTTAAGCGAGTCTTAAAGCAACGACAGAGTCTTGATATTTTGATCGAGGAAATGCAGGAAGTACTAATGTGCCGAAGCACGGTCAGAGAGTGTCGTCGCACTAATCAGAGAGTACCGAAGTACTATACGTGCCTGCCCACGTAACAGAGGTGCCATGTCATTCAATATCTGGTCTTAGGCAGTCCTATAATTATATGAGTTCAGTAACTTACTGTCTTATAATAGGGGCATTCTTAGCCACATTATGTGTTCATGTCATGTTGCCTTTCATGTTCATGTTCATGTTTCAGTTTGTTTTCATATCATGTCATCTACTTGTAACATCTTATATCTTGTTAACTTATATCTTCATGTACTTTATCAAACTATCATATCTTATGACATATACCTATACATTTCAATACTTGTACGTTTACTTGTGCTGTCAAACTATCTATCTCCCAGCAAGTGCAGAACGAGAGACTCTTCCTTTGATTCCCGTAGGTACTTTTCTTATCTATGCTCCTTTACATAGCAAATCTACATCCTTTCTTACCATTATTCCAATTAACTTTAACCAAGCGATTAGTACACTTGGTACAATAATTCAATTTTTAGACAAGATGTGGGCACCAAATTTCATTAAATGGAAAATGGTTAGATTCTAGACTCAATGATCTTTCCATAGGAGTCTAGGCCATATTGAGTCTAACGAAGGATTTGTGCTAGTTGCAAGTCGTGGGAAAATCGACTTCCGTACCTAAAGTGACTGTGTGAACCGAGCAGAAGCCCGAACAGCCCCACTTTACGGTGAATTGCAGACCATTGAAATAGATTTGAAGGAATTTTCATTGAGGGTATTTTGTTCTCCATGAAGTCTAATTTAACTAGCAACGAATCATAGGTGGATGAGAATAGAAACCAGATTATATTGGCTCATAGTGGTCGAAATAGAAACGATTAGTCACTGAGAGGTACCAGTGAGATTGAACACTTATGGTCTGGGGTACCCATACTGTTTGGTACAGTACCACCCCTCGAAATTTCCCCGAAAAGGTGGGTTTTCATTTTTCCATATTTTGCTGAATCAACTCCATAATCTATATACACATCAAAAAATACTCCATATTCATCTTGTAACCTAATTCTACTCAAATCACATCTTTCAATACTTATCTTGCACCAAAAACCTATCATGAATTCCTCCCAAAACAACTCTAAAATGGGTCATAACCCATGTAATAAATATAAAGATTCTTTAGGGGTTTGTTCTATTAACTCCATTATCTCAATTAAACCATAAATCCAACCTCAAAGGGAGGATTCCACATTCTTCTTGTACCATTTAGGGTTTTACCAACCTTACTTTCAATAATTTTAGGGTTATGATGAAATCCTAACAAAACCCTAGAAAGATCAAATGAAGAAATCCTTATATCCAAGGTTGTTCCATACAACCCAAAACATGTATCCATGCTAATATTCCTAGTTCCATACCTTTTTGCTCTTCCTTTCCTCTTCTCTTCTCTTCTCTTCTTCTTCTCTTCCTCTTCTTCTTCTTCTCCCCTTCTCTTCTCTTTTCTCGTTTTGGTCTCAAAAGGAGAACTAGTGCTCTTATCAATTTTTTTAGTTAAGGCCATGTTTGGCGCTGCGTTTTAAAATCTTTTCTCATTTTGCATTTAGTCCTTCCATTCATTTCCAATTTCTATTTCATCTTTTCTCAAATTCCACTTAATGGCATATAAACTTATTGATTTATGCCTGCCTCTCAAGTGGTAAATGACTAATTTACCCGCACTCGTAATTCAGGAGTCTATCGTTTTATTTCCGAAAATTCCTATTTAACTTTTATTATACCCTAAACATGTCCGAAAACTACTAGGGTATATTTCGGGGTGTTACACAATGACCCAATTGATCCAACCTCTCAATGCGATTGTACATCTGCAGCGCCTACCGCACTGGAGACGTCCCCACCTCCATCTTGGAACCAAAAAGAAGTCTTGCGACTTTGAACCCTTCAATGGCCGCCTGCTCATTATAATGTTCCCTTAGATTGCGTACTATGGAATATGCATCCTCAATCTTATACCGCTTCTGAAACTCGGGTGACATGGAGGTGTGGATAATCAATCATGCCCTTGCACTATCAACCAAGCATTTTTTATATGCATTCTAAACACTTTTAGGTGCATCGTGATTAAGGGATTCGGGGATTGGCAGGCTGATGACATAAAATTTATTTTCTTCTTTGAGAACTATTCTCAAATTCTTATTGATCCAAGTTAGGCCCGGTCAATATTTTTGTCATCCTTCTGATTTACCGTTCACATTACGTTAACATGGTTTGAATTCCTCGCCTAAGTGTAAAGAGATCTGTGTGATTGTACTTAAAATGCATAATTATTACGCCTTGATAATTACACATTATGGCTCTCACTATTTTATTGTGAATCCATAGCCCTCACTATTGATCCGAGAGAACCTATATGGAGGTTCTCCTAGCGAGTCGATATCCAATATCACTAAGAATCACCTTAGGTTTGCCTAACAAGCTATCTCGGGTAAAAAAGGTAGGTATCCTTGATCATACCAATTGCATTAAGTAGCGAATAAAAGGAATCCGATATCACTTACGGTGACCTTAGGGTTATTGACAAGCCATCTTAGATCAATAATTATTCTAATTTGCAATGCGATGCAACTATCGAATCTAGTGCTATCAATTGTTGATTTGTGCACTATCACTGGGTTATAAACTCATATATGTGTACATCTTATGTATACTGACCTAGCTACGTCTCTATCCAACATTAACCTTCAGAGTTAGCCATGACTAATGATTCTTGTTAAGGCGACCCACGTCGGAAAACTCATTTCCATGGATAGGAACATGCTCTTATGGAGAAGGCTTAGGGTTAATGACAACCTCAATCTCTAAAGAACAAGTTCCCACCATATTAGTGGAAGACGTTAGCATGATGAAGCTGGAGGTTTTCTTGGACAGGAGTCTGTAACACCAAACTGTTGTGACTATCCAGTTAAATCTGGGATACTCAGATGATTACTCTATTATGTGACAGCTGGAGTGCTCGGGTAGACAGGGTGTTTCATGAAACGTAGTGGATTGGGCTGCTGGTCGAGGCTCTAGGACATGTGGGTTATTACAACCCTTTAAAATAAATCAAATTTACAATCTTCAAGGTCTTCTTTCTTGGTTCCTTCTCTATGACTTTCTCCTTTGCATCTTCGCAACTTATCCCTAATCGTGCGTAATCTAATTACATTTAATAAGAATAACCTCGAGTTACATTTGAGTTTTAGATGAGAAGAGAAGTACATAGAGAAATTAGAGAGAGAGAGCGGGGCACGAGGCTATTTATCCAAAGAAATAACAATCAAATACGTATGTAATCACCATTAGGCAAAGTCCATAATCATCCATCATCTAACATACACCCTTAAACATGCATTCTCTAATGCGATCATTGAAAAGTTGAAGGTAATGATTAGATTCATGCCTGATAGGTGTATTGGAATCAACAAAATTTATATCCTAAGCTCCCTCTTTGCCGTAGCAAGCTCACTAACGAGTATGGCAACTCTAAGTCGAACACAGGGATGGGTTTTCTTCGTACAAATGAGGTGCAGTTATTCAAAATGGTAAATTTCACTTTGGATTATGGGATTTTGTAAAAACAGGGGGGTGTAATGGTTGCAGGCTGATAATAAAATAAGGAAAAAAAAATGTAAAATAGAACCCCTTGAAGTGTGACTACTTGGTTTAGGGTTTAAGGCAATAACATGGATCTTTTCTCGCGTTGGGGAGGATGACATATAGTCATTTCCCGAGGCAGGATCTTCATTGGCATTAAAACCTAAACCTACACCCTTCTTGAAACATAGCATTTAATTGGGCATAAATGTTCATAACAGTGATATCATATCTCAAAAACCTACCCTACAGTAACTAATAGGAAAAAACTAACTGGATAACAGGGGATCTAATGATAAGCATCCATTGTAACCAAAAAGCTTGCTAAATACACGTTAGTGAGGGTGTGCCTAGGAGATTTTAACCTAAGGTGAGAAATAGAACATAAATACCCATAAATCGTTCGTTAAAAGCGAGAGGACCGTCGGTTTACCTCAAATCTATGACCTTCCCTCCTCTTCAAGGAGGAAGAGGTATAACAAACCATCCTTTGAGTTGTCATCCTCGAAAGAGGTGTTTGTGCCAGAAAGAGGAGAAAATGAAAGAAAATGGAGAAAGGAGGAGAGCGGCAATGGCTTGCCGCCCGCTCTACCTTATTGCTTACGTGAGGCGTGAAGTTGATACCAAGTTTTTCTGGTAGAGGCTTATATATGCTCGAGTCAAGGAAATTACAAAAGAAACCAATATCGAGAGTGTTACAAGGGATAATATCGGAAGAAAAAAAAATGTAACAAAAAAGCGGCGTCAAAAGCGGGTGAACAATTTCTTTGGATGAGCAGTCTTTCGCGAGGATGCATAGTGCTCTTGAGGAAAAGCATTCTGTAATGCTCCATTTTCTTAGTTTTACGCTATTCTTTCCTGCGGTCTTTGATCTATAATCTTGAGTTTGACTTGAATTCTTCGTGCTTGGATCGGCTCGACAATTTTGGCATGGTGGCTCACAAAAGCGTAATTGCCACAAAATGAGATCGATGATACAGTCAGGGACTCTAATGTGCAAATCGGGTTAATTAAGGTGATTAGTACACAAAAAGCACCAACTATAATAAATAGGGTTCAGAAATAGCACTTTGGGCACTAATCAATGGTACCATATGATTTCAAAAGCACATTAAAGGTTTTTCAACACTTGAAATAAAATTGATCCATTTTGTTTTGTTCAACATTTGAACAATGACCTCAATTCAACACTTAAACTAAAATTGTCCTACATCCAATTCATACAACACTTGAACAAATAACCCATTTATTCAACACTTGAACAAATCTTATTCAACATCTTAAATCATGAACCCGATTCAACTTCTTGAATCATAAACCTTTTTTTATTCTCCAATTGGTTCAACTCCTTGGTATTATCTCGATTCCAGCTTTTGGCAGGTTTTCTAAAGGACTTTTTGTCCAAAATTCCCTCTTAGGTAATTTCAACATGGTTTTTTGAAATCCATGATTATAGAAATTTTAAAGCTAAATGGTTCAGTTTTAACGCACACATTTCTATTTCAAACACATAATAGTAGTGTGTTCGAAACTTGTGCAGCTCATCTAGAAAGAAGTAGACAAGGCACCTCCACGAAGGGTTCGTGGGTGTGACCTTGTGATAGAAACGGAAAACAAAAAATCCCAACAAAAACCGTCGAGGACCCTTGTTGCATCAAATCGGACTACAACAAAGAGAAGGGTATAGGATTACCTTGTGTCGGTTCCAAAACCGGGCTAGTGGTCGGGGCGACTTTTAATTTGAAGCGAACCAAGTCCTAGATTCACCTTTAACGGTATCCACATGAAGAGTGGAGCTGACAACCTCCAAGGCAACGGTCTTGAAAATGGTCCCAATTCTAGCCAAGTCTCGATCCAAAGAGGAAGCCAAAAACTCGGGTCTCTCAAACTCTAGAACGCCTTCTTGGAGATGAGAGCAAATTGACTTTTTCTCATGACATTGCTTTTATAGGAAAATCTTACCCTGTGAAATGACCAAAACGCCACTCACTCTAAGTAATGATAGGTAACATGCATCCCCATGCGTTATGCATTTGAGTTCCACGAGCTTAAGCGAAGTCTGAGCCTAAGCTATTATCTCTTTGGTGAGCTTCGGGCGAATTCCACTAATCCTATAAACATTTCAACTGCAGAATTAATTCCCTCATATTTGGATCACATCCAAATCCGTTTCATATCAGCCCCACACTCTTCTTAGTGTGTGACCCATTAGGTTCCGGTTATGTTGATATCAAAGTTCAAGCTTCATTAGAATTAAGCAAGTCAAGATTGGTATCTAGCAACATCCTTGACACCCAAATGATGGAGTGAGTGGTTTGGCGCAAACCCTTCCCATAGACAAATGCAAGCAATTCGTCCTTTGCAAATCTTCTCCCTCACTTAGTTCCCGAGCATGGACAATGTGTAGCTCCCACTAGGCTAGCTACACCACATCTAGCCCAAGTGATATTTGATCTTGTCCACTAGATTCAGCACTTTCAGTAGATTATGTACTTGAAGACACTCCTCGAGGCATTCTCCTGCTTGAATTCCCAGTAATGATTTTGATACCCTCCCTCTATTAGGAGTGGCGAATCCTTTATTGGCTACTCAATTACCTTCAAACACCTCAAACTATACACAATCCTCATCAATGGCATTTGAGGCTTGACATGGATTAGAGGTCAAAGTATAGGATCGACATCAAGATATCCTTAAGCCCCTCGAGTCTAAGGATACTTGATCATTAACTATGATGAAACTGATCATCTACATTTAAATAGATGATCTATAGATTGTCTCATTATAGGTCTTGATAATAACCAGCTACTCTTAGCAAGCATCCTGCATGACTCACGATCAACTCATAGTCATAGTTTATAAGATCTCTTTGCTTGATCCAATCAAGGAGTATGATGTGTACTAGTCTATCCGAATCAACAATGTTCAGTGTATTGTTAATCTATGACTAGGGACGTTAGACACTAACATAATAGTTGCACATGATAAGGAATCTTATTATCATGATCCCATCATGATTTCCTTCATGCTATGTTATGTATCATGGACTTCATTATTGAATTAAGATTTATATCAATTGACATATGAATATCAGATTACTTGAAAAACCTTTCATATTAAATAATATGTTGTGCGTACAATAAGTGCTAATGGGGATTACCTTTAGAGCACTTCTCTAACACCACCTCCCCAACAGCGGTGCCAAAAACTTGTTGGATGCAAATATGAGATGCAATTTAGATTCTAAATGATCGCGGAGTATACGCATCGTTCAACAAGTAGTATAATGTTAAAGTACAGATGTCAAACCCATAAGGAAGTGGTTGTCAAATACTGAAATCGAGAAAATTTTCCTATATCAAAGCCAATTTATTAATGAAATCTTGATCTAAACATATGAAAACATATCTAAAACAAACTCTCATAGCAGTATAAATGAAACAATTATGTAAAGGGCTAGGTTTTGGATTCAATTATACAATCCTTAAGTAATTAACATTTCAATTAGATCAATTATGAAATTCTTGCTAATGGTGAACCTCACAAAGTTAGTCACAAATCTCTCTCAATAATTTGTAACCTATTTCATAAATCTAGGTATTTTGCATTTCTGCTCAACCTCGAGATCTACGAAATGTACTAAACCTGAGATGGCCTTAAAGCAACACACAAAACTCATGAATATATCTAGTCAATGAAGAATTATGTTGTTTCACTTAGGTATAGTCTATTACTCTCTTTTTAGGTCTTGTAATAGACCATAAACTAAATTTATGGTGATCAAGCACAAATAAGCATTAAAATCAAAGTAAAATAGAACATAATGAGGAACGAAAACATGGTAGAATAGACTGAAAGCATGGACAAGGTAAGAGAAACTCTAAAAGAAAGATAGTCTTCAAATCTTGATCTTTCTCATCTTCTTCTCCCAAGCCTTCAAGAATTTCTCTCTCTATCCAAAAACCTCCTCTCTTGCTAAATTAGGGTGTTTTCCTTTTATAGTCCCAAGGCTAGCTTTTTTGAAAAGCACAGAATCCCATGGGCCTTAAGCAATCATTGGGCTGCCACTCACGTCGTGACGTGTGGGTGCTCACGTCGCAATGTGAGGAGGCCTTTTTCTCTGTTGTACTCGACGACGTTGCGACGTTCAAGTGTCACGTCACATCGTGGAGGGGCTTCTTCTTCAATAGCTACACCTTGACGTTGTGACATCAAGGCTTGACGTCGTGACATCTAGGCTCGAACGTCACAACGCCTAGGCTCGAACGTCGCGACATTTGAGCTTGTATTTATGGGCATCACCACATCATGACTTTGTGACCCCACATCACGACATGACGTCGAGTTTCTTCACAAATCTCCCATTTTGTACCTTTTTGGCTCCAAAAACCTCATTTCTTCATGAAGCCTCCATTTATACTCTACAATGCACAAATGAGCAAAATTTGAGTAAAAAAACTTATTGAATTGACAAAAACTAACTAAAAAAAAAGACTAGGAATGTAATGAGTATATTGAATACTCATCAATAGGTCTTTCTTACTTTGTTTCATTCACCACAAGAATGCTTGTGCTTCTTTTTTTTTCTAAGAATTCTCAATCAAGTAAATTAATTTTGTTAGGTGATGAGTTTACTTTATACTCATTTTATCCCCACATTTTAGTTAGTTTTTAGAGCATTTTTTTAGTATAAATAAGTGTTTTGATGTCCTCTGTGGTTTGTTTTTTTAAGGTAAGCATTTGGATGGTTAAGGATGGAGAATGAGCTAAAAGACATTAAAAATGAGGTTGTATGCATAAAAATGACTATGAGTACCCAAAGTGTGCATTTTGGTGAAGAAGAAACAAGGTGAGGCAAAACTATGACCAAAGGTGCACAAGTTTAGCTTGGAGAAGGCCTCTGGCACACCTAGACACAAACCAGGGTCCAATCTAGCGCTAAGGCGACGAATAGAGCTCAATCTAATGCCATAGCATCATCCTAAGCTCAATCTCATGCCTTGGCACCAACCAGAGCTCAATCTCATCCCAAGCTCAAAGTCATGCATTGGCCCCATTTTTCATGCCTTGATGTCGTCGAGGCCCATCCATGCAGCCCATCTCACATTTGATAAAGGGGAAGCCCTAGCTTGCAAAGAAGATCATCGAGGAGGTGGAGGAAGGTGCTCTTTGATCATCCAACTTAGGGATCATCTAACCAAAATAGGAGATGACTAAAGAGAGGGTTCTTCGGTGGTGGAGACACCCTAAGGCTCTTAAGGAGGAGTCCTAGGATTGGAGATGGCGCTTGAAGGAGACTTCAACAAGAGATCATGAAAACGACGACAACTCATCTACAACCTGAGTTTTCTCTCTTCCTCTTTACTTTGTTTTCCTTTTCTTCTCTCAAGATGTTTTAATTCATATCTAGGGTTTTGATGTAACTGATGCTAAAAACAATGGATTGATTTTATTCCTAATATTTAATGTTGTTTATATAACGTTCATTGAAGATTCTACTTTGCATTAATTACCTATTAATGTTTGATCACCATTTGCTTGTTTGCATTAATTACCTGTGAATGTTTGATCACCATTTGCTTGTTTTGGCTTTCGATTTGAGATCAAGAGATGAGAACCGAAGAGGACATGGGTAGAATATCATGTGATCAATCTATGAGTAGAGATACCTTAAATACCTTAGGGTTAAGCTTGTCGATGCTCGAGAGAGATCTACTTGTACCTTATTGATCCGGCCATCAATTTAGGATTTAAACACCATTAGATTAACTTTCAAACCAGTCCATCGCGATTAGCTAGGTGAAGTCACAACCCTAAGTTTTAGCTTTTAGTTTATGATTTTTCTTTTATTTAAATTTGTTTTTATTTAAAAGATTTTCGATCATCCAAATAGAACCAAAGCTAGATTAGATCAGTACTTAGTAGACCAATCCTCGTGGGAATGATACTCTACTTAATCTTTATTACTTGAACACGATGCATGCACTTGAGCACATAGGAAATTTATAATTCCATACATATTTCGTGCCTATCATTAAGCTTAAGATTCAATTTTTTTTTTCCATTCCTTTTTCCTACATTTTCTTTGTGACCAAACGAAACTTTATTTGACTTTTTCCCACCTTATATTGTGAATCTCTAGGTGCCAATGGGTTTTTTGAATATGGATTTTACAGCTTAGAACTCATTCCATTCAAAGAGCTCATAAGAATATTGATAAGACTTTTAAAGGTTGTTGAGGTTATATTGGTTTAATTCAACCTTTATCATTAGGTTGTAAAGATCCAACTGTAGAAATATGTTAGGGTTTCAAATTCAAGTGAATGAGAAAACATATATTCTCTTTTTAGTTAGTCTTAGCCTACACTAAAAGAAAAATACTTTTTAGCGGGGGTCATTAAAATTCATAACTAAAAACATACACAGCAGTAGCGTTTGTTGAATCCACGTGGCTAAAGGAAGCTCTCTCTAACTTTTCAGTCATGAAAATTAAGTGGGCCTTACCATGTGGGTCGTGTCGGGCTAGCATGACACATTTTTTGGCAGGCCATGTGTGCCTGATGAGTCTAAAAACTCATTTGATTTTTAATCCATTTTTTTGAATTTATTACAAGTTAATTGTTGATTCATATACAGAAACTTGGGTACTGAACAATTTAATTTTAAAAGTATTGGTAGGCTGCTAAAATCCCAAAGAAAAACCGTATATAGGATCAAATTTCATGCTTAAATGAAGCCTAATCGAAAATCTGAGTCATGACAGTGAGCCTATTTGTTCGGGCCATTTCCAAGTCAATACATCACCAGATCACTGAAGAAATAAGACCTAAAGGTTTTAAGTCGCACTTAAAGTTGAGGTTATGTACAGTTGAAGTATGGTTGAGACTAAAGGAAATATCTTAGAATCTTCATCGCGACACACTGAACGCGACGCCTAATCAATATAACCGAGGTCGCACGCCAATCTGAGGTCGACGTGGATCCGCTATTGAAGCAAATAAGGAGGTCTCATACAAGAAAATGAAGCGTAAATTAGTTTTAATGAAGGGGTCTGGCTTGAGGCCGCGACGCACTGAGGTCGCACATGAAATGGAACTGAGTCTCACAGATCAAGTTGTGCACCAACCAGAGCTTTAAGACGCGCGAGGTCGCAACCAAGGCCAATCAAGTCCTGTTACAACTGGTTGGCACTCATTATTAAGGACTACAAACGATGGTCATGATCAATTGGTCAGTCATGACCACAGAACCAGCGGATGAAATCCGTGTTCAACGCTGGTTAATCATCATGGCGCAATGTAAAAATACGAGGTCGGATATCACCTTGAGGTCGCGACCGAATAGAGGTTGAAGGTTAAATCGCTGCAAATCAGAATCGAGGATACAACAATTTAAAAGCAAGGACTATCCAAAGTAGCTATACCAATATTAAGGTCGCAACTTAAAGTCAGATCATGTGAAGATAGAAGCACCAAGAACGAGGTCAATCCAAAACCGAGGTCGGATCCGTAATGCGTGATATGTAGGCATGAGGTCACGACGTTAAACCATGTCGCGACATCAATTCCTCGAGAAATCGAGCCAACAAGGTCGCAACTATTAACGACATATCGCGACTATTAATCCAAGCAAACAGAAGGAACTTATCAGAATCAAGTAATAAGGTCGCGAATCAATCGGAGTAGATAAAGAATCCATGTCGCTGACATCGTCCGAGGTCGCGACTCCAAGATGCTACAAACTGGCTTTCGGGACACCCACCCTGTTTTTGCATATTAGACCAATTTCTTTAACAAATATGGCCAGATAGTGCAGAATAGTAGCGTTTCCGCTTCACCGCCGCGGAAACGGAGGAACTCATGCATAGTCTAGAGTAGAATTTTAGTTTTTTATTTTTTTTATTTTATTTTCTTTGTTCTTGAATTTTTTCTCGATCTCTAACTGCGAACTGCAAGTGTAAAAATATTTGAGCCGGATTTCTATTTTATTTATTTTTCTAAATACTGCTCAAATTTATGTGAAATCTAGACAAATTCTCTGAATTCATTTCTTCAAGCCTAATAGATTATAGTGGATGTATGTGATCTAGATCTACTTTAATCGTAATGCGCAATTGGAATGCAAACAATGGATTTGAATTAGAATTAGTTACGATTTTCTCTCGCAACTGAGAAATTATTCGTTGGGATTTACTTACTTGGTGTCATGTTTTAATCGATAAGTTCCCAGTACCGAATACCAGCTTAAGGAGTGTATCTTTGCTCATCGTGATGCCCTCGCGTGACACAGATGAGATTCCTTATAGTCGAGAGCATTCTCTTAAGGTATGTTAGACTACCATCAATAACTGGCCAGCCCGAAAGTTCATTTCACATAAATACCTTATTCGCTCATAATCAAGTCGGAGGAGAGCATTTAACAATATAAATAATCGAGAGTTCACCTTAATCAAATTCGAATTCTCGTGTTATCGTAGATCTAATCAAGGAAAGGACGAACCAATAGATCCAAGGATGAGCACCCACTAAGTGGGTAGAACTTTTTACAAAAACCGAGAATAAAGCAAAGATCTCGCAAGCCATCAAGAGATGATGCTACACAGAAAGAAAATACCCAGATTTCAGTAAGAAAAGATAAATACAAGCAACCCGGTTCTATTCGACTTCCGAGAAGCAAGAGCTTCTAACCAGTGAATGTGGAGAAATCCAACTGCAACATTTACAATCTCTGACAACCAGATCCATCAATACAATAGAGCAAATGTATTTTCGTGTAGAATTGACTGTTTACATTTTAATTCACTGATAGTTTTGTTTCAGGTCATATTAGATCCAGATTTTCGCTTTATACTTTTTTATTTTTGGTTAGCCATGTTATTCCAATTTCTATTTTTAGCCAATAGGTAAAGGATTTATTATTCTTTCTAGATCAAACTTTCACTATCATTCTCTTTAGTCCAAATAAATACAGAACTTTAGGTAATTGATTTTTAATTTTCTAATCTCTTTGAATGATACCTAGACTTTACATTCAGATTTTCACTTGTATGACTTATGCACTTGCAAAAGTGTCATAGACTGTAACCCAATTTTAAAATCCTAAACAATCAAGAAAGATCTATTTAATCAAGCCAATTTATCCAAAATGAGATACGGTGCAAGAGAATTGTAAGGCTCTTGCAATCATGTGAATTCGAGCTTTAGTCTATATAGAAAAGGCTAACGATCAATGTGGTCACTTCAATGAAGGATTTGGGCAAAGGTCGGTCGTACTAAGAAAAAATAGGTGGCCCAAAGACAAACCCATAAGCCCCTGGATTATTCGTAGCTGCGTCGTGTCGCGGGTTATCGCCAATGGCCGGTCGTTGGGTCATGCCAATGGGTTTACAATGGGTCGTGGCTAATGGGTCGTACTAATAATGTGTGGCTAGTGGGGTCAGTGGTTAATGCAATGATAGTGGGCTCCTATTTTTTCAAAAAATACTAATTTCTAAGTAAATATATTTTATTTTTCAATAGATAAATATTTTTTTATTTATTATTAAAGATATAAAATATATTTTTAATTTAGTATTTAAATTAAAATAACAAATAAATTTAAAATATTGAATATAAAATAAAAACAAATAACCATTTTATTCAATATTTCAACAATACATGAGAAAATAAATGAGAACAAAAAGTGAGAATTGGCATCACTATAGCTCAGAGCACATCCCTAATAGCTCGGCACCTACCTAACTAACAACTACACACATCACTTTAAAAATAAATTACATCCTATAAATCTAAAATAAACATATATAATATGCACTTGTACCTTATTCTCATGCTAAAACTTACTCATCTTTAATTGTCATCATCAATCTTAAAATCAATTTGTTTTGAGTTAAGATCCATTTTATCCAACTTCTCAAGCATTTTTTCATATTCATCTTCCTCTTTTTGAAGTCTAATGCATGTATCTTCCCAATCCTTCAAACATGTTAAAACTTCAAGCATCTCATTTGAAAGTCTTGTCTTTTTTCTCCTAAGTATCAATATTTAGAAAATAAATCTGATACGTAGACACCCTGGGATAGTAGATCAAGTGCCATTTAGATAGCACGGAAAGTGGATTCATGAGATTTGATCATTTCCAAAATATCAAAATGTTTTATTTCAACAATGATAAGTATGAACAATAATCGTTGTCTAAATATTTTGAAAGATCGACTTACTCAAGGACCACTCACGCTTTCCTTGCTAATTGCTTAAAAACAGATCATTCTTTCAAATGTAATGATGCTTGTACATTTGAAGATGCACTACTATATTTATTTTGCAATATTTATATAAATTGTTTAATTGTTCTGTATGTGATCCTCCTGTTCTCCACGGTTGGTTCATACAACAAACTATGTAATTCTAAACTAGTTTCACACCTTCAACTTAACCTTGATCCATACAAAGACGGAACAAAAAGTGGTGAAATAGTCTTCCAATATTTCCAAAATTTTATTTCCATCTTTCACATATTTTAAATTAAAAATGTTATATCTATATTTTTAAACAAATCGCTTATGTTTCAATATATCTAACCGCTTATAAGATGTGGTGTATAACATAAATACATAATGGTTGTTTACAAAAATTTTAAAAAATGTGTGTATGCTTATAAACTATTTCCTAATCATTTGAACTTATTTAATTTCACTATTTTAGTATTGATAAACTGGAGATTACATTTTCTTTATATGTTCATAAGATTTTAACATTAGGTATATGTAGAATTAACAATAGGGACCTCACGATGAATTTTTTTAGGCTTCAAGCCTTGAGATTTGCATAAATCGCTAAATTCTTTTTTTATTTTACTGGTGCCACAACAAATAAATTTTAAACTAAATCGAATAGCAGCTATTGAATGAGATATTAATTTTAAACCATCTTAAACTATTAAATTAATTATATGACAAATACTTCTCACATGAAACATCTCTTTTTGTGGATATGTTTTAATTGTTTTTACAAATAAATCTATTGCACTACTATTATTTGAAGCATTATCAAATGTAATACTAAAATTTTATTAAATATGTCATACTCTTTAAAAAACACTTGTTATACATTCATATATGTCAGTCCATGATGTGATGATATATAAGATGAAAACCTAATCATTTTTTGTGTAATTCCCAATTCGTATCTATATAATGTGATGTTACACATGGTTAAGAATCTTTTGCAACTAAATCCAGATTATAAGTCATGTATAAAACACCATTATAATTTAGTTAATTCTTCAATCATTATTTGTTTTATTTTTATAATTTGTTATTATATGATTACGAGAAGTAGTCTTAGGACTTCTTTTAAAGGACGGTCGTAAATCTTCCATTAGATCCAAAACTCTAGTATCTTGGGTAAATCCCAAAGGAAGATTCATACTAGCTATAAGTTAACAAAATTTTCTTATAATGCTAATGATTATATATAAAGGTTTCCATTGACAAAGATCCACTTTGACTTATCTGAGATTGCTAGTATTCAATGCATTATGTTTTTTGTACATTGTTCTAAGATGTCTTCTAACATGACTCACACTACTAGCTTTACAACTATATATATTTTTTTTACAATATTTGCATTGTGCTACATTTTCTATCTCTCATTTTGAATTTTCTTTATTTATTATAGTAAAGTGATGCCAAACGAAAGAAGTGCGTTTACTAACCCTAGGTTTTTTTCCTACATGTCTTAATTAGAAGAAGGACGGATTGAGGTTACTAGTGGGGGTGGGATCTTCTACATTCAAACGGATTAAATTCGCCACATTCATCAATACCAAAATTAAGCCAAGATCTATGTGTGGATCCATTTAATTTTGAAAGAAAGAAGAAAGAAATACAATAAATACAGGACTAAAAAAACAAATAAAATAACTAAAACATAAATAATTTCAACCTTGTGATGATGAGAACTTGTAGAGATTATCCAAAAAATTCTGTTATTGATTTACACTTGTGGAGAAATAATTTAAATTTTGAATTTGATAATCAAATATGAAATAGAAACTTGAGCAAAGTAGTAAACAATGTGCAAAGAAAGATGAGAGAATGTAGAATTAGGGGTGAGAAAAAATTAAAATGAGACATGTCAGGGAAATCATTGAAAGATCAATTACATTTGCCCTTAAAACTAGTCATTATAGTTGCTGAGAGGGGCATTCAGGCTTTTGATATTAAATATTTTAAAAAATAGTCAGCTGACTCTATTTACCCTCAAAACTATTAGTCATATATACTTATTAGGAGGGGTAGACATTTGATATAAAATATTAGAAAATCATTATTGAGTTACCTTTAAATTTTAAAACCAACCGCGTACAGTTGTTGAGGCATTTAGAAATTTGATAAATAAAAAGTAACAAAATTCAAATCATTTTTCAATGGGCTAGCACAATGGGTTGGCACGATGGGATGACTGTTGCACGATAAGGTGCATGGGGATGATAGGCCATTTCATAGTAAGGGGCACACGAGACTATCCACTCACTCCGGTCGTACAAATTCTACCCACCACACAGATCTAGGCCACATCTATTACGACATGACACGGGCCGGCCTGACGTACAAAATGGCACGACCATTGACACCTCTTAATCTTCTAGGATTTTAAAAAATATATATATATATTTTTTTAAAAATAATTATTAAAATATTAAAGTTAAGAAGAATATTTAGGGAATTATGGTAGATTTGGCTACGTAAGTATGAAGTAGCTACCACATATATGCAAATAATAAAAGCAAAAGAATTTTTTTTGTTTTTAATCAATTAAAAGAAAGGATTTGAATTCCTCAAACTCCTAACCTCTATTTCTTCATATTTTCTATTCTCCTAATCACTCTCCCTCATTTCCATACGTCTTGATTATTTCACCACACCGCAAGACATCTAACTCACAATAACTGTGAGTTTCTTCATCCATTCGTAGATTTTGCAAGAATTCCTAGATCAGAAGGTCATTCCGGTCATATAATAATTCCAAAGGCAATCTTTGCCGTCGCTCGTCCATTCCCTGTTTTCTCAAGGGTCAAGGTCAGGTCTTCCGTGGATGCCTTCACTATGGACTACACCATCTTGAGATTCTGAAAGGAGGCTCGTGAGGGTGATTGGATGAGATCTACGGGCTTGGGGTCGGGAGGAACCCGATTGGATGCGATCAAAAAAGCCTAACAGGTTTCCGAGCAATGCTAGCAGCTTAGGCTTGGTGTTTGGGGAGGAACAGAGGCGGAAGGCTTGGAGGAAAAAAGGCCTGAATGGTAACCTTCTTCTTCAGCACATCTTTAAGCTCAACCTAAGGTTATGGATTGTTTGTTCCTCCCCCACCCAAATAAGACAGAGAGTTGGGAAATCAAAATTATTCTTATTATTTGAGGCAGATGTATGTTGTTTTGGACCATTCCTAAATGGAAAAGTGATCATGACAATACTGTGTTTGGATTCATAATCTAATAATTCTCACTCGATAGGGGAGATATCATCCTTATTAGTTTGTCATTGAGCTAGTCGTTTTAAGATTCAAAATAATTATTTATTTCCTAATATAACTTTCTTTTTAGCCAACAGTATATATGATATTGACTACTAATGAAACAAAATTTGAAATATATATCATGATAAATCGGCATTAGTTAACTTCCCAAAAAAAAAAAGGAACGTATATTCACTTGCACAGTTATAAATATTGAATATTCTTCCTTGATTCTCTCCTTAAGGTGGTCTAATTATAAGTTATAAATCCCTAAAATCCTGTTAGATAACTTCCATGTATGTTTGAATTTAGTAAATATGAATATATATTTATATATATATTACTTTGTTTGGCTTAGATGTACCATATCAGGCGAATTATATAAATGCCAAAGTGGAATTCACCGACCTAGGTGGCCTAAAGGATACTTTGGAAGCAACTTGGATGGAATATTGATTGATCTGATATGCTAACCTGCAGTGATTTCTACAGTTATTTTTTTTGAAGGTTCTATAATCAGGCCCCCATTAATTAATTTTGATTTGTCTTTGATATTTTGAGACAAATGTATATATTTGTCCTGAGTAATTCTATCCCCTTGTTGAACTAAAGATTCTAAGTCCATTTTTCTCTAGTTCCTCATTTTAAATGTCGGTGGATATATACATCTCTAGGATCATTTGTCATACCTTGAAGAAGTTAGAAGTGTGTGTTTTGAAGGAGGGAAAATTACAGTGGAAACCCTATGCTTATTCATTGTAGTATGTCTCATAGTTGAAAGAAACATATGTATGAAGAAAAGTGGTAAATGCCAGAGCAGAGCAAGGGGCCAAGTACGTTACACATATAAGAGTATTTTTGTAATGTTGTTGTAACACCCCGAAATATACCCTAGCAGTTTTCGGACTTGTTTAGGGTATATTAAAAGCTAAATAGGAATTTTAGATAAGCCGATAGACAGGAAATTAATCATAAACCAAAGGGGTAAATTAGTCATTACCACTTGAGGATGAAAGCATAAAGCCATAAATTTATATGCCAATATGGAATTTGAAAAATGAAATGTAAATATAGAAGAAGTTATGGGATTTAAGGCAATTAGAGAAAAAGATGGAATAGAAATAAGGCAATTGGGGGGACCAAGATGCGATTAGAGAGAAACTTAAAGCAAAAAAATGAGTTTTGACTTGTGAAACATGGCCTTAACTTAAAAGGGATTTAAGACCAATTTGGTCTCATTTGGAGAACAAGCGGGAATGAAGAGAGGGAGGGGGGAGAAGGAGAAAGAAGAGGAAGAGGAAGGAGGAAGAAGAGAGAAGAGGGAGGAGCTCGAAGCAAAGGTATGGAACTACTAACCTTGGTATGGAACTTGGGGTTGTGTATGGATCTTTGGTTTTGTATGGTTATTATCTTGTCCAAAACCTAGGATTTGTTAGGATGAAATCCTAACCAAAAGATGTATTAAAAATTAGGGTTGTTAAAACTCTACAAGTAGTATGAATAGTTGTAGAATCCTCTCTCTTAAGTTGGATTCATGGTTAATTGTAAGTAAATGAGTTAGGGTTTAGAGTAAACCCTAATTAATAATCATATTTTTTTGTTGAGGATGGGTGCTAACCCATATTAGAAGGGTTTTGGAAGAAATTCATGAAAGAATTATGAAGAAAGATATCTAATTGAGAAAGATGAATTGTGTAGAAAAAGAGTTTCTGGTGAATTTGAAATGGTTTGAGGTGTATGGAGTATAGAGTTGATTGGGTTGGCGTATGGAAAAATGTGAAAACACACATTTTAGGGCATTTCGGGTGACTTGTACTGGTACACTTTGAAAGTGCACCGGTACACTTTCGTTTCTGGTCGTTTTTGGCCAACATGTACCGGTACATGTTGTTAGACGCTGTACGGTACACCGTTACGCTTTCCCAGTTTCGACCAGTTTTCGTATTTTGGCCATAACTTGCTCATTTCTTATCCGATTTGAGTGATTCAGAGTAACTCACGTGGAATAGACTTCAGGAGAACAAACTTAAAGAATAGGAATGGCCAAATTCTGATCTAAGTGGCCTAAAAATTCACTCAAAGTAGGCCATGTAAGCCAAATTCTGGTTCCAGCTTTGAACATAGAGTAGTACGGGTTGTTTCGGACGTAACTTGAGTTTCGGTGCTCCGAATTGGGTGATTCCAGTTGGAATAGAACCCTTAGCACCTTATCTTTAAAATAATACAATGACCTAGAGTCAAACATGAAGTTAGGATCCCGGAAAAATTAGTAATACGAACTGTTCTAGTGTAATCTAGGTTAAACCGACTAGTTGGCATGAAAATACCTATAACACTGATTTGGATGATCCGATTGGATTAATTCTAAGTAAAGTAGATACATAGAGGAATAAGAATATATGAATGAGGTGTGATTCCACATACATTATACTTCTCACAAGAATATGAATTGCCATATGTATAGAAAATAATAAGAAAATGTAGAAATGAAAATGTGAAGATGTGTTCATGAAACATGAAAATGATTATGAAAATGAAAATGAAAACTACTGAAACACATTGTGAACATGCGAAAAATATGTCATGAACAACACATAACGTGGTTAAGTGATATATGATTGGGTTATCACATATAACTACAGAAAATGATAACAAATGATAGGAATATATAATGAGTATACATGAAATTATATACATGAATGAATATGTGAATGAGTGTAAGAATGAGTATGCTATCGTGAATAAGATACTTAAATGGTTCTATGAATGAGTATACATGAAATTATATATATGAAATTTAATATATAATGAATGAATATGTGAATGGAGTGTATGAATGGCATAATGGAATAAGTATACGTGAAATGAATTTATATGAATGAGTATGTTACGAATGAATATGTGAATAAGTGTATGAATGAGTATATCGAACAAGTATACGTAGAAATGAATTTCATAAATGAGTATACATGAATGAAGTATGAAATATATGAACGGAAGATACGCGTGAATGAGCATATCACGTAAAATTTGAATTTATGAATGAGTGTATGAACTGAGTATAATGAATGATATGAATGAATTTATGAATGAGCATGAAATAAGTAATATAGATTGAGTATATCTTGAAAAGATGATAACACGGAAGTGAAATTGGAATCGAAATGATTTTTTGAAAATCGACGAATATGAATGAGATAAAGACGGATTCATTAAATGGAATTGGCCATAGATGAATTAATTGATATATCGAATGAACCGCCTCTCGATAGATCCGCCGAAGATTCTAAATTTTCCAATGTCCACTCGGGCGGGGAATGCATCAATCGGCATCCTCATGATGGTGCGTATTGAAGAAATGTCCTACTTGGCGTGGATGCACCAATCGCATCCGCCTTGATGGAGCGGCGGTACTTAGCGATACCACGGTCGGGATGCACCAAACGGCATCCGCCATGATGGGAGAAATCGGTCATGATACCACGTGCCCGATGCACCAAACGGCATCCGTCATGCGACGGAGAGAACCGAATAGCACATCACATGTCGGGTGTACCAAAACGGCATCCGCTGCGTGATGGGGAGAACCGAATAGCACACCACATGTCGGGTGCACCAACAGCATCCACAGATGGGAGACCGATTGTAATGTGTATGCACATTACCGTCGATATTGGGTATGGATTCATTAAACTGAACTGGGCCGTAAATGTGAATAAATAGTCAAAGTGAAATAACCAACAATGACGAGTAAATGGGATTTTTATGTGTATGCTTAAATCCCATACCGAATTGTGAGAATTGAATTATTGCATTGAAAATGCCGTTGTGACATATGATAAACGTATGTGTAAATGAGCTACGTGAAAAATGAATAGCATGAGTTTATGTGGATAAAAGGCAAGCATTATTTTGTAAATGCACGCTATTAAGTGTGAAGGTGGGTCTTTGAATTTGTAAATGTCATGGGATTGGTTCAAAAGAAGTGCTTGCTTAATTAAAAGCGCGTCTAAAATGGAAGAACATAAACAACATGTTTGGAAATATAATTGAAAATGCCTGAGTACGCTCTAGCTCGATCCACCAACCGGGTCAAGTCGGAGATTCGGGTCGCGACACTTTTGAAAATAAAAATTTAATAAGACAAAATAATGTTATAAAAACGCCGGAGTAACCTGGCTCCAGCCTTGATCCGCCTAATCGGTCAAGTCGGGTGGATTCGGTCGCGACATGGAAATTGAAAATTTAATATAACGAAACAAAATGTCGTAAACGGATCCCGGATCATGAAACGTAATTGCTAAAGGGAGTTGATTAATGGCTTCGGTCGTGATAGTGATAAGAGTCTAATATGTGGCTATATTAGTCCGATTTTGAACTCGTATGAAATTGATATGACTTTGATTTGTTCCTTAACTGCCACAGATACGTATAAGTTACTTAATATGATTTGATCCGATATACATATGTAGTAGATATGAGTTACAACCTCAGAAAAGACATGACACTGGAAGTAATATGAACAAGAGATGATGATAGGAATTTGAACACAAAATTCCACATGTATAACATGATATGAGTTAGAAGTCACATAAGAATAGTAGACTTCATGAGGATGATAAGTAATAGCAAATGTAAAAAGATATGATCAAGGATATTGTTATTTGGTCGTTATCGTTTATATGTTCCCACTGCTGCAAAAGCTAGCACACAAAAAGTCTAATCCGTAGGTACTCAAGAGGAGATAAAGAGGACGAGAACTCATATTCAATGTAGACGGGCCATTCAGATGGTTGTGTTCACCAAAGACTGCTCACGATTCTCACATGTCAGATAGATATATATGTATGTGTATTTAGATAGAATGGGACTTAGTATATGTGTGTATAAATTTTAATACATACCATCTTGGCAGTGTTCATTTGTAAATGTAAATGATTGTTGGTTATTACAAAATTGTTTATATACCACAGATATAAGTTCACCGAAAAAATAAAAATAATAATAATAAGGGAGTCCCAAGATACGGCCAAGACTCGAAACGGCTCTGATTCGCTAATCGGTCGGATCGGATCTGGGCGGATGTTTGTCATATAACCAAGGCTATTATTATAAATATAATATTATTTGGTGATAGTAAAGGTTTTCAATTATTGCCCCTGGCAAACGCGGTACATTATCGAAGCACGAAATACGAGTTTGTGTAATTATTGTTTTATATTTTTATGCGCCTTAGCTAAGATTTTCATGTAATTAAAAGAAACTGTAGGAACATTAATTCGAACAATTATGATTCGGTAATGGTAAAATATCCGCTTTTGCCATTTAATCATGAAGATACTTTCTCTGATTGGCTCTTTGGTCCCATCCTATTTTCCCCGATACCGAAGTGAGTATTCGAGTCCTTTTCTTTCCCTCGTAGCATTCGTATTCCAACATTCTCTCCCTTAGGCAGGATAGCCAACACAACAAAAATGTTAAGAATGAAGCAGTTTGTTCCCCGGGCACTACTAATAATTCAAGCAGCTTAAATTCTCAATGATAACTGAAATAAGGAGTCACATTACAAATTTATCTATCCACCATGAATACCCGGCACTCAATAACTTTTAAAACATGAATGTGATCGTGAGGTCTATCATTTTATGCATTCAAATATTATATCTAACCCTCTGCAAAGCCGAGCCAGAAGACCTTTTCATTCCATATGTTCTGGCTCTCCTTCATTTTTTGCTCACTGCTGATAATTCAAATAAGCTGTGCTATTAGAGAAATCCATGTCATCCGGAATTAACGTTTACTGGTTTTAAGTTTGCACTGCAAATTGGTTGTTCTTATTTGATGTTTCATATCATTTTTTCTGATATTTTTTTTCCTATAATGAACTTAAATGAATGAGCAATAGATATATGATGTCATGTACCTTTCGCTTTTTAGTTTCCATTTGTAGGATCTTCGTTGTCGTGTCTCGCTTTATGATGGTTTTTTTCCCTTTTGTTTTCATGGATCCATACTCATTCCACCACTTATGCTTCCTACCTTCTAATTGGAGAAGGTATAAGTTCTTGGTTTTCCTTTTTCCAAGTTTATTTTTCCATGGTTGAGTATATGAGAAACTACTATATCAATCCAAAAGGAGACCACTTAACAAATGCGGATTGGATTCTAGTGACTTTGTAATAATTGCTTTATGTCTATTAAAAACTGCTATTATTACTCTACATGCACTTTGCATTAGTGTCCGGTGGACTCAAAATTGAAATCAAGTCGGTTTTAAGGTGAACTTGAGCAAAAAGTCACTAGGTGTTAGCCGCCCGCACTGTTGGGTTCCTTTTTTTTTATGGTTGATAATTCTATGTAGGTTTAAATTTGTTGGAGAGAGATGTCATCTCAGACATTAATATATTAAAGTTCTCTAGTCATTAGACATGATGAAAAGAATATCTAGGATATGATTTAAATTTGTATGGACTCTCGCTTCTTTTATCCTTCAAATTATAACCCGAATGGGATCTTCTCAGATATGACAATGGTGATAAATTATTCCTGAGGAATGAGAAGTTTGTTCTTGAGAAGTTGCTTATATCATCCAAGAGAGGAAATAAGATCGGCCAGGGAATTGATTATATAACTGCCCTCTCTTTCTCTTTCTAATTTGCTAAGTTTATGTAATGATCTACTAACTTTGGATGCATTGATGTCGCCTTTGATTTTTTTTTTCTAACTAAAATGATACTTCCAAATTATATTGCATGAAACTTTTTTCAACTCTGTGTTTTTGTCCATTTGCACTTAACTCCTTTAAGTACTTCACATCAATATATATCCGAATGTTTACCTTCTCCCTCAGGCTACGTAATATTCTCAACCACCGTTTAGTTCCACTGCTTGAAAATTGTAGAATTCCTCGGGTCACTATCTCCTCTGGTAAACCCATCACTGGTGAAAAGCCTACAAATTGATGCCATAGTCCTTATCATGAAGGTCTTCAAGATATCTTCCAATATTTAAAACGCCAATAAGAGGGCTCATTTATCCCCGACGATGAGTAAAGAGCAAGTTGTAGAAATACACAATTTTATTAGGAAAACAATGTCTTTCCTGACGCTGGTATGGGCTAAATTTGAAATGTACTTTTTAAAAATTTACACATTCTATAAATTATCCATCTGTGTCTGGGGAGGCTTCCATATACAAAAGAATCTCGCTGCTATCTGAACGTTAAATATTGTTGCAAAAGTTAATTACTCCATTACTAATATTCTAATTTTTAGTGTCTTAGCTAAACGACAGCCCGCATCATATTTTCATCAGAAGATTAAACCCGTCGTTATTTGAAGAGCCCCGGGCAGACTGCATCCCCGATCTTGATAATGTTAGATTATGACATCAATAACTTGATGGAAAAGCATTGTTGGTTTTAAATTTTCTCATCCGCAGACTAAGGTTTTCTCTTGATATATAGATAATCATTCACATCAAGAACATGTATATCACTTTAATGTGTACTTTTGACAATAATCGTGCAAAAGAGTATTATTAGTTACCATCATCAGACACAAATAACTACAAACATGAGTTAATCTTATTGATCCTAGTTGGTTTGCTCCAATTTTTTATTACCCATGAATCATGTTCACACAAGAGTTTTCGCAATCCCAATTAGCCGCCCTAGGAAAAAAGCCAAAAGAAATGTGTTACTGGGCCACTATCTACTTGAGATTATTTTTACTAGTGTGCCGTGAGGGATGTTGATTATTTGACTTTCTCCTGTGATGATTCTCCCGAGAAGCTATCTCTTCCCATACCAAACATTCCTCTTAAGTTCGTCCCCGTGAAATTGGGCATCTTCAGAATTTAGTGGTCTTTTTGCTTATCAAAAAAGGAATTGTGGCTAAATAAATAAATAAATTTAGTGTTATGTTTACTATTTTCAACGTTATAATGACAATCATGCATTTTCTGTTTGCATAATTAATTGATTTTTTCTCCTTTCATCTTTACAGAAAGTTGCTTCTTTAAGAAGTTATGTTGACGCTGCGCCTATTCCAATAGACAGGAAAGCTGATCTTAGGGCCAAGATTTCCTTACTTAAGGTATTCTACTACTTTAGGCAAGAAAATGCACCATTTCCCACATATTCTACTAATTTGTTGTTGTTTGACATGGTTTGAATTATATGCCTATTATTAGAGTGAAGAGAAAAACTTAAGAATAAACACACATGGAACAATAGTACAAAATGTGTCTTCTAAGAGGGGAAACACGAAAATTTTAGGTTAAGTACAAAATGTATAATAGCTCGTTTATTTTAACGCAATATAGTGGATCTATATAGTAGCAGTTTTACTAGTGTACTTGGCTAAAAAGTTAAAGAAAATTCCTATACCCGCATTAATACGATAAATGCGGTAATACATTATTTTTAGTTAGGAAAAAAAGCCATACTACTATGCCACTATTATTCATTTTTCCTGTAGTGTCTTTTGTTTGTATATGTATGTGTTGATATATTTTTTTCCCCATAATTCTCATGCTGCACAATTTATTTTGTTTTTATTCTTCGATAACTGTATGCATATGTGAATTTTTTAGATTCATCCCATCCCAAGACCTCCTACTTCTTTTCTTTCATAGTGTCCAACAAACACAAACCATTAATTTCAGATTTTGCAAATAAAAATGACATAAAACTAAAAATAGGTAACTATTTCACATGCACTCAAATATTAAAAAATACTCATACAATGCAATTTTGAACATGCAACACTAACACCTCTAAGGCACACATATTGTCATATTTTTTTTCTTTCTGTTTTATTTATGTAACTTATAAATATTATTGCTTTTTATTATTAGGTTAAGAAATGAAGACTCATACTACATGTGTTATGTTATATGGTGAAATCATTACTTGTTCAAATGGCATACACTAGTTACCCCGCAAGGTTGTCACGTGACAAACACTAGTGCAAATATTTGATGAGTTGAATAGAAAATATATGTCAATCATTTTCAATTGATCGCATGCAAACCTCGCTTAAAGATGAATTTTCTTGGTATCCAATACATTGGGGGCCAGGATTAGTAATTATATCTCAACACACTATCAAAGATGATGATGATGATGTCAGGGGAATGTTCATTGTTGTAGCACAAGCGTCATCAGCAGTTACCATTGAAATGTACTTGGAGACATTTCTAATAGATCATCATGTAATGTCAATTAGTTGTAGTCAAAGAGAACAAATAGTTGAGGAGACCATAACCCCGACGTGGGCGATGCTGCTGATGTCCTCCCCCTGATTGTCATACTTATGAGGAAGATGTTGAAACAAGAATGAGTTCGGAAATGGTCATTGAATCAGTTATGCTAATGACTAAAAATTTTGTTGATATCCCAGTTCAAAATGATGATGTTGATGAAGATGAACCTCTAGAAAATGACTCATCCTTACTGTGGCTTAATATGAAGTCCCATCCCCACTATATATAAAGAATTAAATCGATGTAATCAATGCCATGAGTGACATTTGTATTCTCACTTCACATGATGGATCGTGGGAATGAATCAAATGAATTATATGAAGGGTTGCGTATTTGAAAATAAAGTAGACTTTACATATGGGAAACGTTATTCCATATATGAATCAACATTTTGTTGTTTGTGAGTTCGGATTCAAACTTATGGACTCATGCAAGAAATCAACCTGATGGTTGCAATGGAGGCTCATGCTGCGTCGCAAACACATTGTACTGTGTTTGAGATAACAAAATATGGTCGGTCCTCATACATGTGTTTATTATCCTCTCAAAACTATCACAAGACCATTCTCACTGACTCCACATTTGGACAAGGGGAGATACAAAGTATAATGTTAGATCCTACCACATCCATCGCTACACTACATCAAATAAAGGAAAGATACCTCGCTATGATGTTCATTATATGAGAGTTGGGAAGCAAGGAGGAAAGCAATGAAAAGGTGTTTATGATCGGGATGAGTCTTACCACCATATTCTACCCAAGTGGTTGAACATACTCAGCTACTAATCCCTGACGAAGTTTGGAAAACATTGACGTGTTTATGCTCATGGCAATGTATGTTTCATGTCTGGGCCTGAGCTGTATTGAAGGCTGTGCCGTTTTGCACTATTAATACAAATTGATGGTACTTTCTTATATGGCAAGTGTACAAGGGAACTATTGATTGCTACATTCGTTGATCCTGGTACTGGACACATATTTCATACGTTTGCAGGTAATTGTTGAGGAGGAATCTATGATAGTTGTCTTGGTTTATTATCGCATTAAAAACCTTCCAAGTCACCAAAGAGAAGGAATATGTTTGATTTATCGCTTATGCAGAATAAATGGCGGTGATGGAACCATCTTTATCGCCTCGTATTACGGGTTGGGGCAATTTGGTCGAGAATACAAGAACAAAGTCTTAGCGATTCTAGCTTATCAAGTTGGATGTCAACATCAACCATCAAATTAAGTGAATGGTGTAAAGTGGAAGAGCAAGATTGAATGACAAATGTGTTGATGGTTTGGTAAAAATGGACAATAAAAAAAATGACCCAAGCATATGATGGTGGTTTTCAATACGGTCGATGGACAACAAACATCAAGAATGCACATAAATGGGGCATTGAAAGGGGCTAGGATACCATCACTACACTTGTAGGGAGGTGACTTTCTATCGATGTGTCACTATTTTGAGAAACGCCGTGCAGAGATAAGAGCCTCGAATCGCAAATGGATATATGTACACTATATATGCCATGACTGTGTCGCAAATTATGAATAAAAGGCCGCGACATTCGCTTCGATCTTCCATCAAGAGAATGAGATGTTTGAGGTATGATCATCAGCTCATGGGTTCTATATGGATAAAGGAAAATAGCAAATTGTTAATCTCAAAGAGAATGCCCAATGAAGTCAGATGGAAAGTACACATTTCAGGACAATCAAATCCCGAGGGTCTTTTTTTTTTTTTTACCGGTAACCTTCTTCCAACAAGCCATATAATAGCCTCATTCACGCATATTCACGTGTCACTCAATTATTAAGCAATGACAGATAACAGTCCTTCTCATTCAAGATTCTAGTAATTAGTGCACTTAATGTAATGATCAATTTTTTCAGAAACTATGTGAGTACCAAATGCCATCCATAGGGATATGATTAGATTCTAGACTCAGAGATCTTTCCATAGAGTCCAAGGAAGAACGTTATCAAAACAGACCCCCTCGGACGGTAGCTATGGTCATCCCAAGTTGGCGCAGACGCAGAGTAAAGAACCACGCAGAACCTGGCGGCAACAGAAACTACTGTCTTTCATCCCTCAGAACACAATATAAGCTCAGATTATATTGAGCCATGTAAGGGATGATTCTAGACTCAAAGCGGGTTCCACAGAGTCCAAGAACGCAAACGGACTTTGACGGAAAGTGGTCATCCGTGGTTGGGCACGCCCAACCTGATCCTCTCTCACAGCTCGCCCCAGATTTCCGCCTTACGCGTCGCCGCACACAGGAAGTTTGCTTCCTCGCCGCGCTTCAGCTTTTCACGCAAGAGGTCAGCGTCGCTTCCAGCGCAGAGGTCTGTCAACCAGTGAGTGCTTCGCCAAGCAAAAGATCGCTACTTCCAGACATAACAGATGATCCACATGAGAGTCGCCCCGCCATAGATGTCACTCACTTCATACATCATTTCTGCAGATGAGCGTTTCACACAAAACTTATCCTTCCAAACTTCCTTATAAAATGTCATAACTAAATGATGTTCTAGATTTAGAAAGATCCAAAAGCCTATATCGTTTACCTGATAAAGCTTCACATACCAAAAGGAAGCAGGGCCAAATTTCTTTACTCCAACAAAAAATCAATCTTGAAGTTCAGCTAATTATTATAGGGATCTAAAAACAATGACTTCCTCATGGTTCATACGCAACCAAACATCCTCTCAAGGCAAGATTGTCCCTTAACTCAAATTGTATTAAACATATAATCTGAGTTTAATTACAAATTTATTTATATCACAAGTACAAAATTTTGACAGCTTCGCTTTTAAACAAAACTGGTTTTCTACCCATAAATTTTACAAAAGAACATGTGCCATCTGCAGATCTTCCTCTCAACCAAGACCTCATGAAGTGCTCTTCTCGCAAAAATTCAGTACCTGAAAAGATTTTTTCCACAACGGGCGAAGCATGCCCGGTGAGAAAATCTCATACAGCTACTCCCACCTGGGCTGGCACACGCAATTAAGATAATCCACAAAATCATTAACACCATTCATATAAAATATGCATATCTCTATATGATATGTCATGCCAGTCCTCACGACTCTCATACATGCAATGCCATGTATGAAAGTGGACCTAAAACAAAAGCTTTTGTTTGATATCAAAATATTTTGCACACTTGGACCCTCGAATAGTAAACCCTTTGGACAACATCAGTATCTAACCCTTTGGACCATCTCCGAGAACTCCTTATTGGACAACCCTCCGATAGAGTTCATTGGACAAACCTCCGATATAATTTATTGGACAACTGTCCGAAATAATTTATTGGACAACCCTCCGAATATCCATTTTATTCATGCACTCACACTCTATTCACACAATGACCCCGTGCACATGCAATGATAATGTCACTGCATAATATTTCATGTTACATGCATGATGGGAACTACATGCAACACTCATAATACATGCTTCACACCAAGCATCACGTTAATATATAACAAGCATGCATATATATTAACATCATTTTCTCACACAATCTGCATGTTATTCAATCAAGTAATAACACCTACGGCTTCAGATTTCAATCTCGATCTCGAGAATAGCATATCTGACACACAGCGAAGATCATCCTACTCGGATCCCAAACTACGGTACCCACGTCGGTTCGAATTGCGGTTTGAAAACTACTCGGACCGAAGCAGTCCCAACCAACAATAATTTATATCGAAATTATTATTTAAACCAGCCACCTTTCGGGCTAGCTGTCATGGCCATTTCATGGCTCTTAAACAAAGACTAACCAGAGTAGGAGAGAACCCCTACCTCTCGATGTAACGACCCGTACCAAAGAATACAAGTTTTTAACAAGTTTGACCAACAATTAGTATGTGGGCCCAAGTTGACTTTTCCAAGGATGAATAATTTTGGGTTGACTAAGACACCATTTCACACTGAACTGTCGATCTGAGTTCATAGGCGGTTCGAGCGTCGAAAATCGGAAGCTTCTGGATAAAAAGTTATGGCCTTGAGAAGTTCAAACAGCAGTATTTTATCAATGTCCAAGTCAGTCCGGGGTTTTTACCTAAAAACGACCCTAGACTCTATATAAACCTAGTTTTGCGTGCGAATGAACCACAGCCCCAAAACACTCATTTTTCGACTTGAAACCACTAGAAAAATTCCCCAAGAGACTGTGGATCGAACTAGGTCGTTTTGACCGAATTTTCAAGCTAATCGGGTTGCCGTGAAGAGCGATTAGGCCACCAACCTTGCACCTGGGGCGGCCGGGGAGGAAGAGCAAGGTGAGGTGACCTGCACTTAATCCAGAAGGCCCGAGCCGTGCATTTGGGTGTGGGATCCCGGGCGGCGAAGCGCGACAATGACAACCACAGTGGGTCGCCGGTTTTCTTCGTTTTCCGGTCATTCCAGGCCGACCCATACCTCCCTCCCCCCATTTTTGGTCCTTTTTTGTAGATTCCTCACCGTTTGAAAGATACGACGAAAACAAATTTGGTCGATGGTTGGATAGAGTTTTCCGGCCACCACAACAAATTTTGGACCAAGGTAAGGGTACTGCTGTGTTCCTTGTCTCTTGGGCTTTTCGTTGATATAAAGTTTGTAAATTTTGGACGTCTTTTGGTTAGTTTTCCATTTTTGGGTCATTACGGTAATTACCGAAAGAGTTTGGACTGAAATTGGACACCAATTGGGTAAATTAGGCAAAATTGAAGTTGGATTAGTGAAGTTGGACACTTTTATGATTTATTGGAAGGTTCAATTTTGAAAAATTTGCTTAGGGTAAAAGCTGATTTTGGTCACGGAACATAGGGCACACTGTATAATTGGACGATTAGTCGATTTAGATAGTTTCATAGTATAAAATTATTCTAAGACATTTGGGGCATCGATACGAGATTTAGATGAGCCTAAATGGTATTTTATTATATTACGGGCACTCACGCTTAGCTTTGAGGCGATCCTATGGGAGCGGGTGAACATCATGATCTGTGAGTGGTTTATATGTTTTAAATGCTTTGGGGTATTATTATGATATATAATTGTGGTTAATTATTTTATATATATATTATTTGATCGAATGGTTGGTTATGCATAAATATAATTATCTGTTTTTATGTAAATAAGTTATCATTTCATGTGAATTTTGTCAACATTTTGAATATTTGGAAATTTTATAGAGTTCATGGATAAATTTGTGGTATTTAAATATTTTGGTACATGGATTGAGGTTTTAAACCACTTTGAAAATTTATTGATTTAAGAAATGGATTTTGAGGTTTTTATGATTTTAAGCATGTTAAATATTTTTAAAGTTTTATGTGCTTAAAATTGGTTATAGTGAATATTTTCATTGTGGTATTTCTCGATTTCGGCATGAATTGATGAATTGAAATTCATCAATGCTATTTGATTGAGTTATTTGAAATTAAATTTATAAATTCTTAATTTATAATACATTTATCGTTGGAAAAGTATATGTGAGTAAAGGAATCTTGTGTTAGTTGTTATAAATTGATGTACCATATAGTACGAGTTCGTTTAATATTTATATTACGATTGGGTTTGTCACGGTGTATGCATTGAGGTTGGTTTCATCTAAAGGTTATATATTATTTCCCACAGCCGGTCGGGTTTACCGGCCCGGTTCATCATTATTATTACCACGACACCTTTCGAGGTTGAGGGTCGTGAGGTGGGGTATCCCACGGTTTATGATGGATATATGGTATGGTACATTGTTGGTTTGATAGCTATAACCCCTATTTCAATATTTATGGTTATTGTATTTACATGATTATTTTACAACATGATGTTTATATATTTTATGCTCAATTTTATGTTGTGAATAAATTAAGGTTATAATTTTCTTAATAATAATTTCAGTTAAATTTTTGAGCATGAATTTCATATTGTTGACTTGGTATAAGTTTGGGTTTTGTGAAATGGGTTTAAATGGGGAACCTTGCAAAAGAGTGGACGTGAGGTCTTGAGAGAAGGAATTTCCGAAAATAAAAACATTATTTTCCTTATAAATTATGCCACTCACTGAGATTTATTATCTCACGTTTTATTGTTTTAAATCCGTTCCCTAGGTCCCGGCAGTTCGTGAGAGACTACCTCAGCGCCCGACTTCTACATCCTCTTTATGACCAATTTGCGGTATTCTATCTTATCTATATGTCTTTATTTTATTGGGCTTATGTATTTCATTTGTACCCCTAAATTCGCAAACACTCTTAGAATGCTCTAATCTTAGTATTAAACTCATATGAGTCTTTATTATGTGTGTTTGTGGTTATGACCTACAGTAAATTAGGTCGGTTGTGGATTTGAGCTGTTGTAGATCTTTATATATATTTGAGGTATTATATTAATGCATGTGTCTACTTTCTTTCTTAAAGTAGGGTTCCATTGGATATTCAGCAGGGTTATGCAGTGGGACTTCACTAGAGCGGGACCACCGGGGAAATTTGGGAGGTATCGGTCGAGATCTGTCACTCAGAGTGCGGTCGTTCTCGATGCAACTCCTCTGTTTGTTAATCAGAGAACTGCTGGTTCTCTTTCCTTTCCGTTGTCTTTCTTCTTTCTTTTCTTTTTCTTTTTCTCTTTTCTTCTCCTCTTTTCTTTTTTTCCTTTTTCCCTCCTCTTTTCCCCCGAACCAATTGCTTTAGGTGGAGAATACTTATCTAGGTGTAGAACACCTCTTCTTTCTCTCCTCATGATACATAGCATCCCACATGTCAATCATGCCCACTTTCCCACCACTATCCTCTCATGCAAGATAGAAGTGTGACACTTGGCTTCCACCAAGTGCAAGTGTCCTCATAGTACCACATTGTGCATTTCATGCCACGTGTCACCCTCTCATTCGTCTGTTTGTCTCGAAATATATGCAATTCCGACCTTCTCGGAATTAATGAGTCAGTATGTATTTAGATTTTCTTGAGGGCGAACTCAACGGTATGTCCAGCGTCGTCATCCGAGATCTAGAGAAATTCCCAGGTTTGCAACCCGTGTCTATCATTTTACTTTATCCGGGGTCTCACACATTTGGCATCCCTTGTTCATTGTTTGTGCTCGTAAAGTTGATAGTTGGCAATATGTTGACGAATGCTACTGGATGCATATGTAAGATGTTATGCTCCACAGTTTTTTCCCAATCCACATAAATCATATTGGCCGAAGCCAAACTTCCCTATTCTTCATCTAAATCCAACACTTTTACAAGAGAAAGGGTGACCCAGATCATCAAGGATAAGAAATGAAATGGATTGGAAGGAACCAAGCATCAAAATTCGATGTGGAAGAGGGACATAATCGCCTTAAGTGTCCTAGAACATTTGAAGGACACTCCTCTAAGAATGTTAAATGAGTTGTTTTTAAGAATGTTTGGCTTGTGATTTTTCTTGTTTATAATGAGATGTTTCTTTAGACATTTTTATTATCTATTTATCCTTGGTTAAGATATTTGGTTGTCATTTATGATAATTATATTTTATTTTTAACAAATTATCTTATTTGTTTGTAATGAATGCTTTTATTCTCTTTTTTTTTTTCTTATTCACATGCAGGTGTTATTGTATATTTTTACATATGGATCCAGGCCCATTAGATACTTCTGTCCTCCATTCTCAATCAACACATAGATCATCTTTATGTTGTAGAATTAGCATGATTTAGGAGAGCTTTTGATGTCGGCACGATCGAAGCGATCCTTCATCGCACTATTGCATTAGATGATCGGATCATTCCACTTCTCCTACAAGTAGGATTTTATGGTGTCACGCGATTAGGATTTATCTCACTAGATTGGCACTTGATTACAACATTTGTAGAGAGATGGAGACCAGAGACACATACATGTCATTTGCCTCAAGGAGACTGTACTATCACACTCCAAGACATTCTTTGTCTTAGGCTTACGATTGATGGAGATCTTTATCATTGGTCACATATAGTTGGAGGCGTATTTGTGTGATTTGCTTGGGGTTACTCTTGGAGATAGAGACAGATGGTCAACGACTTCATCTTAATTGGTTATTGGATAGATTTTCTACATTACCACCAGATGCCGATGAGGAGTCAATATGATGCTATTGTAGGGCTTATATATTACAGCTCATTGGTGGATGCCTTTTTTCAGACAAGTCAAATAGTAAAGTTCATTTGATGTTCTTGCCATTTTTGAAAGACTTCGATACTACAGGTACCTACAGTTGGGGTAGTGCTTGTTTGGCTTGGTTGTATAGAGAGTTGTGTCTAGCATCTCATATCGACGCAGGTGATATATCTAGTCCACTCATTATATTACAATTATGGATATGGGATAGATTTCCTTTCATTGCACCTCAATGACTATATTCAGTACCACATGACAAATGTTTGCCACAACCTCCATTGGGCACACGGTATATATAATACTAACACAACTTATATATGCATCAATATAATATAATCATTTATTTATACTATTGCTTATAACCATTTTATTTAATTTTTTATATCTTATAGTTAGAGATGAGTTTCTTTCCCTGAATATCCACTCACGCTACAGCTCGTTTTAGACATCAATTGGATGACTACGTCAATCGGGTGAAATAATATTCAACTAACCATTTTGTTGTATTGTTACTTACTACCATTTTGTTGTACTCTTTCTTATAACCTTTTTGTTTAGTTTTTTTATTTCTTATAATAGTTTCTCATCAGTTTTATTTTTTTGTTTGATTGTAGATTATCCGGCAGCCATACACAGATGATATCAGGAATAGACTTCCAGCTTATTGTACTTCTGGTGTTGACATATGGATGACCATCTCTCCTCTCATCTATTTTCACATTGTAGAGTGGCATAGACCAGATAGAGTATTGAGATAGTTTGGGATGCACCAGGGGATTCCAGAGGCTTGTGATACATAGGTCATCTTGCATCGATATGATCTAAGGGGACGACAAGAAGATAGTTGGATGGATCGACATCGAGAATATAATCAAAAATGGAATTCTCGATGTAGCCATGGCTACCAATGCTGAAACTTGAAGTACTTACATATAATGATCCATATATGGTTTGGTATCATTCGATCACACGTTTATTTGTTACTCCTCATGGATCATTTCATCACATATTGGTAATAAAAACAAATTTTACTTTTATTACACCATTTTATACAATTTGAATAAATATTTAACTTTATTTTTCTTTAATTATGTAGAATAACACCTTGCAACAAATATACCATCTAGCACATCCAGATGACCATGACATTCGTCAGTTATGCACCTCTACATTAGTAGTTGTGCAAGAAATGGATAGACTTCAAGGATCCTCCAACATTAATGAGACACAGTTACCCTCTTGAGGTAGGAGGGAACGCATGAACAAAGGGAGGGTTAAAACAAGGCCAGTCAGGGTAAATATACAAAGAGGTGAAGCGTCTTAAGAGTTACCCAATGTAGACCCAGACCATCTTCAAGCCACGTCACTTAGAATCCTCGTACATGCATTCTATTCACCCTGCCACCTCGGAGCCGAGTTCTACCGTACCCTCAGAGTACCTCATAATGCACATACATCTTTAGAGTTACCATCCAATATTGAGGAGTCAGAGCCATCTACTCCATTACTAACACCTTTAATTATGCCATCACCACAACCATTAGATCAAGGACAAATTAGACAAGGACGAGGCAGTAGACGAGGAAGAGAATAAGGGCGAGGATATCGAGTACCGCGTGAGGGTCCTTCTAATATATCAGAGATGTAAGTATATGATAGATGACCATAAAGAAAGAAAAAGGTTCCTTCATGTGGCACACATTAGTGGTTTTATGTATGAGTTGGACTTAATGACCTTTGTACTTAGAATCTTTTTGAGACACTTTCTACTAACACATACTTTGGATATTATCATTTTGGACATTACCATTTTGGACATTATCATTGGGTAGTTTATTAAGTTGCATTTATGGTTTACATATTAATGTTGGAAGGACACTTTTGATTTTTTATTTATGAACTGTTGAATCAGGGAAGAAGGTTGTTGGTGCATTTTTAAGGTTATTTATGAAATCGTGGCTTCATAATTTTACACTGAAATCGTGTTTTGAAGACATGACTTCAGAATTTTACATTGAAATCGTGTCTTGAAGACACGACTTCAGAATTTTACATTGAAATCGTGTTTTGAAGACACGACTTTATAATTTTATATTGAAATCGTGTCTTGAAGACACGACTTCAGAATTTTAAATTGAAATTGTGTTTTGAAGACACTATTTCAGAATTTTACATTGAAATCGTGTCTTGAAGACACGACTTCAAAATTTTACACTGAAATCATGTTTTGAAGACACGACTTCAAAATTTTACATTGAAATCGTGTCTTGAAGACATGACTTCAGAATTTTACACTGAAATCGTGTTTTCAAAACACGACTTCAAAATTTTACATTGAAATTGTGTCTTGAAGACATGACGAGTACCTGCTTGATCGTGTTTTGAAACACGACTTCAGAATTTTACATTGAAATTGTGTCTTGAAGACACAATATCTATGTGACGTTTCGCTAGCTGTAAGTGCCATAGATTCCTAAATATTTATTTTTGTACCTTATTTTAAATAATATTTTTTAAAATAATAGTATTATTTTAAAAAGCCCTAAGCTTCTATGGTTGTATAAAACACAGAACCGCTACTATATAATGGTTCATTGGACACATTATTTTTAGATCCGCTACCAAAGAAAGCAATAGACATTAATACCGACACTGCAACCATGGAGGTCATACATAAGTTGGTCTGTTCTTTCCTTCCCCCACTCTATGGCGCACGTCCTCCTCCCGCTCGCTCTTCCAGGATTACGCTTTGTCTCCGCTCACTCTGCTGCTTCCCCATCTCTGCTCCACCCTTTCTCTCTCAGGTCTCCCAAACCCTCGGTTCTGTCGAATCTAATCCTACCACATCTCCTCATCGTTTGCATCTCTGGATTTGGAAAATTCTAGGGTTTTGGTTCTGCCTTGATCGCCTCTCTGCCCTAACTTTCTGGTTCCACTCTTTCTTAGTCATCGTTTGAGGTAAATTTTTTTTTCTCTTCCTCCTTATATCTTCGAAAGTTTCACCAAAATCCTAATTTTGGTATTCCTTTCTCTTGATTCTCTTCAAATCTTGGCAAAGCCTTAACTCTCTTCGTTTTTCACAGTTCAATCTTGTGTTTTGCTTGGTTTATCTGTTGGATTCATATATGTTGTTCTGTTGAGATGACTTTGCTTTGATTTCAATAGATTATCAACACGGTTATACATCTTTCCCCATAAATTTCATATAAATTTTCCATTTTCTAGTATCAATTAGAACATATGTCAGAAACGTTTGGTGGATATTCTTCTTCTAATTATAATGCTTTGTTTTATAGTTTTGAAGCAGGTAATATCGCGTGGTCCCAATCGGAAGCTTGTCGGAATTCTCCAGTGCGGCGAAAACCATAAAATTATTGAAATAAAAATTGTCTATATCTTATTCATGCCAAATATTATTTAAATAGCCCTCGGTTTATTAAGCGATCACATGACCATGGGCCTTTACTCGCGATAAATAAAATAACGATATGACTTAAATCCTACAAGTTAGCTCAACAGCGTTTTAAAATATTATAGTCGTTCCCTTAGGCTTCGGTCTTGCCCGTGGTAATTTGGCTGATCCAATGCCGTTTTGGATATAATATTTGGGATTCCTCTTGACACTTTCTGATGGACCTCGTGGCTCATGATTCCCTCCGTCGTGGACCCTTGTCCGCAAGGTCTACGTTAGAGAAATGTTCCCGTAGTGCCTCTGTTTTTTCCCAAGTTGCTTCTTCAGGTGGTAGTCGACGCCATTTCACAAGGCTTTCTTCAATAAATTTCCCGCATTGTTTCACCCAACGAGTGTTGATAATTCTTTGGGCTCAAACACATTGCCCCTCTTGATGCTTGTGGGTAGATCAGTAGTGACCCCTGGTTCTGTGCCCACATATTTTTTGAGTAAAGAGACGTGAAATACCGGGTGAATGCGGACTCCCTCTGGTAGACAAAGCTTGTACGCCACCTTGCCGATATGTTGCTCTACGAGATATGGCCCAAAAAAACGACTTGCAAGCTTCTGGTGTGCTCTTTTAAACGCCGTGTGCTGTCGGTAAGGCTGGAGTTTTAGCAGCACCAAGTCGCCCAACTCAAATTCCACATCGCGACGATTCTTATCCGTTATTTGTTTCATACGATTGATTGCTACCCCCAAATTAGCCTTCAGTTGCTTTATCAAGTCATCCACATTGCGCGACCTTGATCGGCGTCATTCGCGGTGAGAACGCTCTTTGTAGAGTGGAATGGTAGGAGTAGCAGGCCATAGAGAGCCTGAAATGGTGTCATCCACATTGGAGCGATGGTAGGTCGTATTGCGATGCATACGTAGCGGCTTCGAAGCCATTTCAGGAGCCATTGATGGACAAAACTGCGGAGATATTGCTCAAGACAACGATTAACGACTTCGGACTGGCCATCGGTTTGTGGATGGTAGGCGGAGCTCATTTTAAGCTTAGTTCCCGACCTTACAAAGAATTCTTGCTAAAACTTGCCCCACAAAGATGGGATCTGGTCACTTATAATCGGTTGGGAATGCCATGGAGCTTCGCCGCATATACAAATGGTAATGATACGACCTTAGGCGTAAAGGGATGGGTAGAGCCAAAAAATGGGTATACTTACTTAACTTTGTCCACCACGACTAAGTGGTCGCGGCCATGAGTTTCGGCATCCCTTCGATGAAATCCGCTGGGTACTAGTTATTACTTGGAAGGGGATTGGCAAGGGTTGAAGAAGTCCGGTGAAACGCTTCCGTCTTAGTCCTCTGGCATGCTTCACACCGTGCTACAAATTCCTGGACATCCCTGTACATGGTAGGCCAATAAAATTGTTGGGTCAATCTTTTATAAGTTCTTAACACACCTGAGTGGCTTGCAGTTTTACTGGCGTGGAATTCCTCCAATATTTTGTTGTGCAGCGCTGGTGCCTTAGGTACGACAATTATGGTCTTATAAAAAACCAAACCATGGCTAGTCTTGAATGGGCCTTCGGGCTTGGTTGCAGCTTCGCCCACTTGGGTAATATACGGATGATTAGCCCTTTGAGGCCTCTCTTGGCTATCCCTTAAGTGGACGAGAGTGAACATGTGGTGGAGGGTTGGGCTGCCTGGTTTTCTAGAGGGAATCCTTCTTGAATTGTCTCGGCACGGGAAGTTTGTAAACTATCTCATAATCATAGCCCATTAATTTAGCTACCCACATTTAATTTGCTCTGGGGTAGCCACACGTTGCTCTACAAAATATTTAAGGCTTTTGTTGATTAAGTTTGAATAATAAATTTCTTGCAAGATGTATGGTCGCCGTAATGCGTATTGCTTCCTGCGAGCATTTCTTTGGCATAAGTGACTATGTCTTCTTTGTGACCCTAAGTAGCGGCTCGTAGGCATAATAGGCTTCCCTTGTTGAGGGGCGGCTCCTATCCCATCTTCGGATCGTCGAGCCGAGTAGTGAGGATTTCTGGGGAGTGGGCATTGCTAATGTAGGTGTGGAGTCGCTGGCTTTCTTTAGTGCAATGAAAGCAACACGCTATCGTTCCATCTGAATTGTCCCTTTTTAAGGAGGAGTGGTGAGAGGCGGGCAGTATTTACGTAATTTTGCACAAACTTCCTATAATAACAGTGAGACCTAAAACCACATGACTCGGGAAATATTAGTAGGCGAGGCCATGTTGCCCATAGCGTCGATCTTTTCCTTGGTCCACCTTAACCCCTTGGTGGGTCACAATATGTCCCAAATATTCAAGTTCCTGCTGCCCAAAAGCACACTTGTTTGCCTTGATAAAAAATTGATGATGTCTTAGAACCTCCAAGGTTGCCCTCACGTGTGCTAGATGCATCTCCCAATTAGGACTATATATAAGTATATCATCAAAAAAAACCAATATATGTTTTCGGAGATATGGGCGGAATATGGAATTCATAATAGCTTGGAAGGTAGACGGGGCGTGCATAATGCGAAGGGCATAACTAGATATTCTGTAGTGGCCAGTATGTGTCCTAGAGGCACGTTTGGGTTATCGGAATGATGAACTCTCACCTGATGATAGCCGGCTCTAAGGTCCAATTTAGTGAAGTAAGTAGCCGCCCCGTGCATTTCATCGAGCATATCCTCCACCGTCGGGATTAGGAATCGGTCTTTATAGTAGCCGCATTGAGGCACGAGAATGTCTATACAAAATCTCCAACTGCCATCTTTCTTCTTCACTAAGAGTCTGGTGACGAAAATGGGCTAGTATAGTCGTATGATACTGTTGCGGCATGTCTTGTACTGTTTCTCAATTTTGACCTTTGGAAGTATGCATGTACCTATATGGCGAGCGTTCACGGGACCGACTCCTTCCTTAAGAGGGATCTGATGCTCTTACTTCCCTTGCGGGTGGCGGTTGGTCGGCTCTTCGAGAAGATATCACAGTGTATTCTTCTAATAAGCCTTGCGTGTCGGGTGGCATGCCTTAAAGTGAACTCTTGTGGCGTTGTGCATGTAGCCTGCAAATAACTTGATTAGCCAATCCTTAGTTAGTTCCTTGAGGAACCATTTGTTTGGATAAGTTGATGGTGGCTCCTTGTAACTTCTGACAGTGTTCCCATTTAAACTCCATAGTCGGCATGCTTCGATTACGTGGCGAATTTGATGTCTCAGCCATTGAATTCCTAGCACCAAGTCAAGTCCCGTGATGGGTAGCTCATAAAGAGTGAGCATGAAGGGAATTCCTTGTAGGAGCACAGGGACTCGTTCGAACCTCCCCTGACACTTGAGTCTTTCTCCGTTGGCTACTCGTACCGTAAATTCTTCAGTTGGCACCACTGGGAGTCGAAGGAGGCGAGGTACTCTAGTGCCGATGAAATTATGGATGGAGCCACTGTCTATCAACACCACCATCTCCAAGGATTCTATCGTGGCCTTTACCCGCATAGTCTTGGGGGTTGTCCACCCGGTCAGCCTTGTCTGAAAGTAATTTCCGGTTGGGCTACGTTTCGTGTACCTCATGGACCTGCTTCGCCCGGCTTGTTGATCGACTTCCTCACATATCACGTCTGGTGCACATGTGTCCCTCCGGGAGCGTGGCGTAATTCGTTGGCACCTATGGCTGCGGAGTGAATGCGCTCATTGCATGGAAAGCAAGGCCTTGTGCTCGTTCCTCTGCATTTCCTCCATGAGCAGCTTGACCCGGTGATTTGGTAGCGGAGCTTCCTCGAATTTGGTTGAGAATTGGCTTATTTGGAAGGCTCTCACGAATTGGTGGAGGTCGCATGAATCTCGTTCTTGTGAGAGTTGCTCCTCGCGATACGGCGAGGCTAATAGCGATCCTTGATATTGCTTGAGCCAAGCATTCGGATCCCGTCTGCAATCTACGGCTGGAGTCCCCCCGTGCGAGTACCCGCTGAGAAGCTTTGCGTCACGCTGCGTCTGTGATTACTTGACCTTCGAACTCTTGCGATAATCGCGCCAAGGTGCTGCTTGCTTAGAATGGGATAAGGCCTCGTCAAAATCCCTCTCGCCAGGTGGGACGGCGTGCCCACGGTTCCTCTTCAAACCCAGCGACATCTCGCATCTTGCTCGTCGTTCTGCGTCGGATCCGCCACCACTGGTTGGCTTCTCCTTAAAGGTGATACAACGCTAGGGACACCTTGTATGTTTTGGTGTACATTGGAACTCAAAAAATTGGTCAACTTTTAGGGAACCGTGCATCGGGTCTCCACACGAGTATTTGGGAGAAATCCAGGCCGAGTTATGTGGTAGATGTGAGGGGGATTGTAACCTCGGCTTCTTCTACATTGGGATCTCAGTGGAATTTCTCGTTCGCGTTTATTATGACTAGATGAGGCATTACTTGAGAGAAGAGCCTCCGACAGTTTCTGGATAGTAGCCTCCAAATGGTTGAACTTGTTGGCAACTCCATCTGTTGCAAGCCATCCTGCACGCCATCGAGTCTTGTCTCGATCGCCCCGATGCGGCTCCTTGTTGCTAGCCGTGATAACACGGCTCACGATACCGTTGATGGTCGATGAGGCTTGTCGGAATTCTCAGTGCAGGCGAGAAAACCTAGTATTGGAAATAAAAATTGTCTATATCTTATTCATGCGAATATTATTTAAATAGCCCTCGGTTTGTGCGATCACGCTGACCATGGGCACTACTCCTGATAAATAAAATAACGAACTGCTGCTTAAATCTGAGTTAGCTTCGACAACGTTTTAAAAATATTATAATTAGTTCCATGGACTCGGTCACGCGTAGTGGTAGTAGATCATGTTGGATTTGAATCCCATAATATTTGGGATTCCTCTTGACTGCTCTGCTGGACCTCCGTGGCTCATCAATCACTTAAACTATGAAACTACTTAGCTAGACAAAGACCCGATGACTATGCTCTATTGAATATTGAATTTTTGTTTATTCATTTATTTAATTTGTATAGACAAAGACTTGTATTAAGAAAACATAAAACCAGGGGGCAGAGCCTATGTTTACAGGACTTAGAGCCATGGGAATGCCCAACGAAGATAACCTTGGGATCAAAGGAATGCCATGGGAATATTATGCTTAACCGTGGGATCGATTTATGGAAAATTTGTTATATATATATATATATATATATATATATATATATATATATACCTACTATATATATATATATATATATATATATATATATATACACATATATAGGACTTAGAGCAGCCACGAACAATGTAGCAGAAAGCAGAGATATCCACCACGGTTTTAGATCTGTTACATTTGTTTTGTGGTTTTGGGTTTCAAGCATTAGCTAGAGATTGAAAGTACCATCTGAGACCTTTGGCATCATAACCTCTGCTGTCTACAAAATACAAAGTTCTTTTATGTTCTCTTCCTTCTTCATGTTTTTTGGTTTGTAGGAATAGTATTTCCTGATATGGGTTGGTTATCTAACATGGAGGCCAAGAAAGGCCCAAGTATAAGATGAGTTGTGCCTATAACTCTTCCCACATGACTAGGATAATCCATTTCTGGATGTTGTTTTAAATTTGAGATGCTATGAAACTCATGCTTGGTGTTGTGTTCTAATGGCTTGAAATCCATAATTGTCTAAAACTATCTTTGGATTGGTCAAGTTGAGTTATTCATGTGGGATGGTCCAAAAAACTAGTGGTTTCAGTTATGTGGAGGAAACTGCATAAATTTTCAACCTGATATATAACTATTATCTTGATTTACAGATGAAAAGGGAAATGTGTTAGTAATTGTTTATGCTACTAGGGTTATAGGAGCAACAACTATCATCTCCATCTATTTTTCCTGCAAGTGGATGGCCAAACAAAGAGGTAATATTTCATATTTAAATTAGTCTAGTATGATGAGATAGTCTAATTTTACCAGATTGGTTATGTTTGCCTTTTTTTTTTGTGGGATTGATGGACATGGAAATGATGAATTTGATTGGAGAAGTGCTTTTAGTTTTCTTTAAGAATTTGTTTTTGTTTTAGAATTTGATTGCTGGAAATGGAAAATTCCTACTTGTTTTTTTTTCTTTAAGTTTTCATGGAAAATTCCTATTGTCAATGAAAATGGGTTTGGACATTATGCTTGCTCCATAATTCTCAATCCATTCCTTGCCTTTCCTTTGCTTGATGTGAAAGAATTCAACCCATTAGAGCAACTACTAGAGGACTGCAATTGTGCCTTCTTAAGTACCCGGATGGTATTAGTGTATGCTTTGCTTTTTCCCAATATCATGTTCTTTGTATGATATGCTGTAAAATTCCATGGAATGAAATATTTTAATGGGACATCATTAAAAAAATCAACACTCTTATTAAAAAAATAAAAAATAAAAAACCCTTAGGTTTCATTTCAATACAATTATTATTATTTTTTTAAAAGAGAAAGTGTGAAAACAGGATTACCTAATTTTAATTGAGCACTTTAATTTCAGAAGAATAAATTATGTGGTCCCTCCAAGTAAGGTGGATTTATTGTGGCACCCTTGCATTGTCTGTGCTTGTGTAGTAATGTTAGGTTGAAAAAGAACAATTGTAACATAATGCTTTGATCCCCCTCTGAAGGTTATGACCAAAAAAGGCAGAGAATCAAAAGGCAAGATGTACTATGTTTTGCATTTTTATACTGTGCTAGCTTGAAGCATGAAAAAATTATTTAATCTCAGAATTTGTTTTTGGACTAGAAAAATAAGTGGTCATAGATGCTGATTACTTTTTTTTACTAATTATAGAAATATTTTTTAATTTTTTTAAAGGAAATATATTAATGACTTCTCATTATTTATTTTTCATTCATTATTTAAAGAATAATAACGTTTCCTAGTTTTACTTCTTCTAGAATGTGATTGTGGGTGTTGATTTGTTTCTAGTTATTTTTATCACCCTTTTGTTTCAAATTAACTATGTAAAATTAGTTGTTTAAAAATTCATGGCCTTTTAACTTATAAATTCTGTATTATTGTTCTGCATGGTCCCTCCCTATTTCCAAATTTTAATAATGCCTTTTAGGTTTTCTAATTCATATGGAAATTAATAATACTTACAACCCTTTGCTAAGTGCTGACTATGCTCATGTGCCTATTTGCTAAGATACATTACCTTTCTCAGTCAAATATAGGCATTGAAGTTTAATAAATAGAAGTCCAAGCACATAAATCCACTCAAATAGATCTAGAAACAATTTTCGAGATTGAAAACTGATTCTGGTCCTCTTAGTGCTTAGACAATGTAGCTTGGATGTGTCTACACTATGTATTTTAATTTTGCATGCATGGTGTTTTGGTTTATGCTGAAGAATTTAAACCTTCAGTCCACTTTCTTTCCTTGGAAATGCTAAACTATGTGGAGCCCCCTCCCATGGAAAACTATAGAAAATGTGAAGAGACTGAAGCTACTCACTAATGTAGGGGAAAACAGAGAATTTCCTGAAATCTGGTTTTATGATGGCATGGGGTCCAGATTCTTGGTGGGGTTTTGGGGAGTCTCTGGAGCTCTCTTTTTTAAGAGAGCATGGAGGCATGCTTGTTTCCAGTTTCTTGATAACATGAAAGACTGAGGCCTATATTGCTATAGCATTAAATTGAATTGGCTCCACAATAAATTTGGAAAGACCATGCTGGGTTAAGGAAAATACATGGTTACCTTTCTATGAAATTTTGCTTCTTGTAAAGTTAATTCTCTGAATGATGTGATCATTTGTTCTTGTCTCTGCTATGGTTTCCATTTCCTAGTTGAAACCAATAACCCAAAATCTTATGTTGTATGCATGTATGCAAGGATTAAGGGGTTGCAGCCAAAAGAGAAGAGAGTAAACACTAACTAGAAAACAAGTCCAGTTAAGAACTGCATTTGTCTTATTGTAGGCGTCTTATATGCTAATAATATTTTGCCTGAATATCCTGTAGGTCACCCTTGGATGTCAAATATAGTACTGTCTTATGATGCATTTAATTTCTTTAATTGTATCATTTTAGGTTGTGTGGGATGATTACCCTGACTACTTGAAATGTCTATTCTACATCAGGTTACAATTCACTACAAGAGAAATAATTTATAGCCGCATAATTTTAGCAGGGATCATTAAAACTCATAACTAAAAACATATATAGCCGCATTTATTGAATTCATGTGGCTAAAGGAAGCTCTCTCTAATGTTTTTTAGTCGCATAAAATAAGTGGGCTTTACCATATAAGCTTCTATGGTTGTATAAAACATAGAACCGCTATCATGATAATCTTGAATTTATTGATCAAATTGGGCTGAATTCATTTAAAGGGGTTCACAAGGGAAAAGGGGTTGGAATCAAGAAGCTCAAGGGTTGTGACAAGGGAAATTCATATGAGTTTGAGCTCCAAGAGGATCTATTAGAGCTGATGACATGTGGGCGTAAGAACATTCTGCAATTTTTTGGTGTTTGTGTAGATGAAAATCATGGTTTATGTGTGGTGACTAAATTAATGGAAGGTGGATCGGTTCATGATGTTATCCTTAAGAGCAAGAAATTTCAGAACAAGGATTTAATAAGGATTTCTATTGATGCAGCTGAGGGGATCAATCTCGTGGATGATCATGGTGTTGCATATACAGATCTCAAAGCATTAAGGGTTTTATTGGATCGGCATGGAAATGCTTGCCTAGGGGACAAGGGTATAGTCACTGCTTGCAAGAGCGTTGGTGAGGCAATGGAGTATGAAACTGATGGTTATCGGTGGCTAGCTCCTGAGGTTTATTTACTGCTCTATCTGTTATTCTTACCAATATCGTGCTGCTAAAGCAGCTTAAGTTGATCAGGAAAATTCCATTAAATGAAAAATCTCCATGTTAACAGTCACAAGCCTATTTAATTTATGTGTTGGAATGACGAGTAAAATGATGCCACTCCAAGTTGTTTCACAAAGTGTTTGAAAAAAATCTCAGAGGTCAACAAAAACATCAATTTTATGCGATGATTTGTGTTTCAGATGCTATGGGAACAAAATGAGATGGTTAATTTCTTGGGGTTACTTATGTTATAGCCGTGGACAATTGGGATGTCGGGAGTTTAGTTCGGAGTTGTGCGTAGAACTATAAGCAAAGAAGAACAAAGGTGAAACAGGGTAGCTGAGTCGTGTTTAGAATACTGTTCTTAGGAATTTTATTCCCCATGATGAAACAGCTCTTTAGAGAGACTCTAGAATCAGGAACAACAGAGGAGTTTGGAGAGGATCAATTTCTATATCTTTTTAGAACTAGAAGGACTGAATTTATAGGAAAATAAACCATAACTAATGGTTTGAATTTCCAAAAAATGATTGTTAGTAATTAAGGCTAGCAGTAAAATGAAATTTGGTTGCTAGGAATTGAATTCAAAAATAGCTATTGGAGAGAAACGTTTTGAATTTACTAAGATTTTAAGACCTGAACCGTCTTGGTTTTTAAACAACCAAAAACCAAGGTTTTTATGTAGGCAAAACAAAACAAAATAATTTGAAGAAAAACCAATTTTGTGTCGTGATAATCACACTTAGGGGGGTGGGGAGAGAATTCCATCGATGTTCATAGAAATCAGGTGGCCATTTCTTGTGTGCGTGAGGCCCTCCCCTCCGCTTAAGCCTTATACAAGCCCATATATTAGTTTTAGTATATAAACTCAAAAAAGCTCGTATTTTTTCTAAGTGGAACAAGTTTCTTTTTGAAAAAAGCTACCAACCACTAACAATCCCTCACATTTTTCAAAAAGATATTTGAATTTAAAATCAGTTTTCCTGCATTATGGAAGAAGGTGTAAGGGCCTTAAATTTGGTGTTTAATGAACTATGAACCAAACATAGATGAATAAGATTTAATTTACAAAGTATTGGTGAAGCTTATAATTTCTATAAACCAAAGTACTCTTGATTGTAAATTATGGACCTTATCATTAGCACTACACATCACGATTCTTGTTGTTCGTGCACAATTAGGTCATGTGCGTGCTTGGTCATTTCATAAGTGCTTTAGAAATTTCACCAAAATATTTCATGGGAGCGGCCCCACTCCACACTTACATAGGTGATGTCATCAAATGCATATTGCTTTTATATGTACCGCCTATAAGGGATATGAAATCATTAAGAGTATAACTCAACCTCTCAAAATATGCATTCTAGCTCCAAAACCACACCATAGGAAGGGACAATTTTATTGGTGCTAGCAGGATTAACAAATTACTTGTTATTACCCATATGAACCTTTTTCATGGGATCTCCAATCACAAAGGTTGGGTTCCCATCATTGATAATCTCTAATTGGCTTAAGTCTCATTCCTTGATGTTTCCAAAATCAACTTTCTTCCCAAAGGTTTAGTTAGAGGATCGGCCAAATTCACTTATGACGTTACATAGTCAATGGAAATAATTTCATGTTTCACAACCTCATGTCTTAGACGAATGTATCTATTTTTCCCATTGAATGCTTTTCTTTGCAATTGATATTGCTGCTTGGCAATCACAATGCATAGACATTGAAGGTGTCTGCTACATCCTTAAAGGAATTCATAATTGGAAGTTCCTTAACCACTCAGCTCCTTTACTAGCGGATTCAAGAGCTATAAACTCTTATTCCATGGTAGAAGTAATGATAAAGGTTTATTTAGATGATTTCCAATCAACAACACCACCTCCCAAAGTAAAAATATAACCATTTGTGGATTTTATCTCATCTGAATCTAAGAGTTAGCATCACTGTATCCTTCTAACACAACGGAAAATCCACTATATAGGATACCATAGTTCTTGGCCCCGTAAGTATTTCATGAGTCTAGCTAATGCATTCCAATGATCATTATTGGGATTATGTGTATATTTGCTTAATCTACGCACTACCTATGTTATGTTAGGTCTAAAAAAGTTCATCAAATGCATCAGACTCCCAATAATCTATGCATATTCAGATTGACTCATAGCATCACCTCGATTTTTCATTAAATGAGTATTAGCATCCGATGAGTATATAAAATACTTATCTTTTACTCTATGTTTTAATTAGTTTTTAGTAGTTGTTATGTTAAATAAATGCCCTAATTTTCTAAATGTTCATCTTTGTGATTAGGTCAATCATTTGACAAAATTTGGCGAAAATAGTGAAAAAAGAGAGGAAAAATCAGCAATTTCCCACACAACATAAGAAGAAGTCGTTGTATTCCTACTTTTTCAGTTGTAAGATGAGATCAAATGGCACTAAGCTTCATATGAATAGATTCCACACTTCAAGATCTATCAAACGATACTAAGAACACCAAATTTGGAGTCCGAACGAAGAAGTGATGCAAGTTGCAATCCATGAAGATGTTCGCCGTTGCAAAAGGAATTTCAACTCACTATAGTGTTCAATTATTTACATATATATAAATTTTGGCATAAAAACAACCAAATCTGCAAGTGTACGAATCACAAGTAATATATTGGCTTTTTAATTAAAAAAAGTATCGAACCCATAGGGAAAAATTGGTTTAAATGGGGATTAAATACCTCGGCTACTAAAGAAACTCATTATCTAAGCGATGTGACTGATTGGGATGATGATTAACTATGACTTAAACTAAAATAAACTAACCTAAATCTTGGAAATCAGCAAATGATTGAAGTGAAATGGAAGAAAAACTTTAATGATTAATGCTAGGGCCGGTTATCTTCATTTGTGGGTTTATGACTCAACACTGCAAAGTACTGATTAAAATGAAAATATCCTTATGCTTACCCAAGGGACCGGATATGAGATTCACACTTTCATGTCTCCCCTCAATTTCTCACACCTTATTCATATTCTCCTTTCAGCCCTTTTAGGTCAGATAATGTGATATTAGTTCTAAGGTGAATCAGTCCTTGGGAATTCTATTGGTCTCCTTTCACTCCTTGCAATAGAATATCTCGGGTTATGTTTCGATTGATCTCTTTTCGGTCCTTACGATCGTCTCATAAGGTTGGATGATGTCCCTGATAAGACCAAAATATGATGAGATCAGTGTGCGCCAAACTTCTGGTATTGCCACCAAAGAACTATTCAATCACTTGTGACCTTCAAAGCAGTAAGACCATGTATACTCCACAGGCTATTTTTTCTCACGCATTGTGTAATAATATTCAATTAAAATTGGTTTTGTTCTAAATCACTGCAAGTACACAGGTCATACAAGTAATAAAGTGGATTATAAGTCCAGATATAATTCCCACGGGGATTGATTGGAAAATCTAAAGATCAACTACCCCTACTACTCAAGATCCTCACTATTTGAACCTCTATTTTCCTGGATAGATTTAACTTCTAAAATAATTTGGATGAAAGTTTATAAAATACATGGATTAGAGAGTTCACTGGACTGAAATAACATTGGGAATGAAATCAGTGTTGTGATTATCAATTTGCAAAGTTCCTAATGAAAAATACAGTTATGGACATAAACTCTGGAATTGCTTAAGAGTAGGGTAGTGTAGTCTTGGATTACCTCCTAATACTACACATTTCACTCTCTAGATGACCATATTCCTAAACTGGGTCAATGGGTGTAAAAAGCTACTTGTATGACTTAATCCTCTTTAAGATATGATTGTTTTTCCTTCTCAGTACTTCACAACCATCTCTTAGGGCTGGAAACTGCTTTCTCCCATGAGCAGGAAAAGTAAGCCTTCTCTAATACAATTACTTTTCGACCATCAATTAGTAAAATACTCTCTCCTTGATTAGAATCTTAGCTAACACGGGATTGAGATTATTTTACTCAATTGAGGTGAAATCTCTAAAGATTAAACTGATAGATCAGTAGGTTGATCTTATTCCTCGGGAACACACTCCTGTTGTCACCTAGGAGGGAACCTTGAAATCAAAGGTTAGATCTTCACCAGTGATGCATCAAAGTGATATTTAGAATTCATTAGTTCAATGAATTTCAGTACAATATACCCCTAAGTGACCGCTCTTTGCTCTCAAGTCATCCATCCCTGTGTAACTCAGGGGGATTCTTGAAAATCAGAGCACATATACATCTCTTTCTGGGTATAAAACACTGATGTTCCTAACAACTCAATGTAAGAGCAATACCTATTAAATCATTCTAGTTTTCATTCATTAAATAGCATTAAAATACTACAAACAATAATCAAATCAGCAAACTCTTCCTAAAGGGAGCTTGGCCTTCCATATATAGATCATCAATAACAATGACTAGTTGATCAAACAAATTCATTGAAATTTTGATCAAAACTGAAGTAAAACGAATTCCAGAAAAATTTCCAGATTTCATTAAAGTTTAGACATAAATGAAGCATCGATTTACAATCAATCCAGCTTGGAATTCAGCTTAGAACTACTACTCTAATCCTAAAAGAAAGAAAAATAAATTGATAAACAAAACTAAAATAAAAAGGAAAATAAAAAGAAAATTATATACAATGAGACTTTAGCTCTTCCAAAAAGCACAAAACTAAATGAAAAGTGACTGGAAGTTGCGCACTCCTCCTAAGGAGTTCTTATTTATAGGTTCGTGTCTTGTGCCCTAAAAATGAGGTGAGTAACACGGCTTTTGAAAAGCCGAAAAATTCTGCCTTAGTGCTGATGTCGTGGTGATGTCGCGACATTGAAGCTACTATGTTGTAGCTCAATTATGGTGTCGCGACATTGAAAATCTGGCATGACGGTTCACGCATTACGGTGACCCGGTCAATGTCGTGGTGATGTCCACGCGTGAAGGCTGCTATGTCATGGATCAAATATGGTGTCATGAAATTGCCTCCATATTATTGAACTTTGATGTCGCGACATTGTTGGATCTTCTTTTCTTTTCCTTTCAGCTAATGTTGCGACATTGCTAACCCGATGTCGTGACATTGAGTTAATGTTTTGAGTCTTGTTGCCAATGTTGCGACATTGAATGTCTGATGTTGTGACATTGGTTATGCCTTTTCTGATGTCGCGACATTGAGTTGTGATGTCATGACATTGACTATATGATATTGCTTGTCTGCTAAGTCTGTATTCTGATGTCACGACATTGATCACTTGATGTCGCGACATTGAGTTGATGTCGCAGTGATGTCCTGGCGATGTCGCGACATTGATCCATTAAGTTTCAACCTTAGCTGCTTTTATCTGATGTCGCGACATCAAAGCAGTGATGTCGCAACGGATGTCGTGGCGATGTCACGACATTGGTATTTTCTGCTCTACCCACTTCAGCAGATGTCGTGATATTGGAAATCCGATGTCACGATATTTAGACTATGTCGTGGTGATGTCGTGACATTGAAGTAAATGTGATGACACTCTCCACACGATGTCGCGACATTGATCACCTGATGTCGTACATTGATCACCCGATGTCGCGGCGATGTCGCGACATTGCTCTTTTTCTACACAGTGTTGATTTTTGCTTCTTTTATGTTGATTTCTTCTTTTGTTTCTTAAATTATACAAAACATAAATCTAGGTGAATACTTCATGATTTTATATTAAATTGAACTTTTAAGCCTTAAAAATACATGAAAATTGGGCTTAAAATGATGAGTTTCACTCATCAAACTTCCCTAAATTAAGGTTTGCTTGTCCTCAAGAAAGAAAGACTATTTGTTTGTCCTCAAACAATAAAATTGATTTTTAAGGGCATTTTTCATTTCAATCATCTTTTGATCAAATTAGCACTGAATTCCTCGCATTTCACAGATATCACTCTAATTAAGCTTTCATTTTCGTGGATTCTAAAATTTTTTCAATTTAGATAATTTAATATAGCATATAATTCATAGTCAATAAATAGTTACAGTTCTCGACCTGGTGAGTGTGTGTTGGTCTTCCCTTTATGACTAATTTGTAGATTAGGTAGCCTTATGAGACTCACTATGTAGAATGGTATTCTCTTTAGAGTGACTTAGGACCCATAGGCTTGTTGGTCATATCATTCTCCACTAATGTAGGCATAATACAACCCTCAGGATCAAATAGGTCTTTTAAGCTTGTAATGTATGGGTAGGGTACTTGGTTAGATAACTAGATATTTTAGTTCAAATTCACCCAAACTGCATATATTTTCTTAGCATGTTGCCTTCTAACTGCTCATCCTTTCATGTTTAATCCAAACTTTTTCAATAGCACCCTCAAACTTGATTTGGTGCATCTTTCTTCATATTTCCCATTGTGGCTTTTTCTTTCTCCACTTTTCGTTTCAATTTCAATTCCTCAGTTCAAAAGTTATTTTCCTATCATTTTGTTTAATGTGTGCATGTGTTGCCTTCTTAAGCTTTCTACTACCCCTTAACAAGCTTTGGGTCAGCAACTCTTATACCAATTAGCATTAGGGTATAGGGTGTAGAACACCCCTAAGGACTTAATTGCTCAAGGGAAGTAGGCTACAAGGAAAAACTCATTCCTTCTTGAAACTACACATATTTTTCAGCTTCTCAGTTTCTATTGTGCGCCTCTTTTGTACATCTTTTTCTCACTTCTTTTTCTTCCCCATCCTTAGTTCTCATTCTTTTCTCTTTTTCAAAATTTTACTCCCCTAAACTTGTCCTTTTGTTCATTTTTGTTGCACTTACCTTGCAGTTTTGGGCAAATTCAAGGTTCTTTGCTACAATTTTAGATTTTAAGGAAGGGTTAAGGTTTTTCATTGTGGCTTTGATGATAAAAATGACATTTAGGCTCAAATAATGTACTAAGGTATATGCTTATGAGCATATCAAAGGGTAAGCTTTGAAAGGCACAAACTATCCAAGGATGGCGTAAACCATTTCTTGCTGGTTGTAATGCCTAGGATTTCGCCTTAAATAATAATACAACAAGTTATAGGACCTTTTTAGAGTTATTGATGGTTAGTCTAATAAGGTGTTCCTAACCCAAGCACAATAAGTTTTCAAGGTACTTATGACCAATGTGTCAGTTCAGTCATTTCTTAAACTGTACTGTTCAATCAACTAGAATTAAAAGCCTTATTAACATTGATTTCAATTTCACTTTTTTAGAATCTAAAAAAAAATTCAGTTTATTTGTCCTTGACATCACAACTTAATATTCGTTCCATTCATTTAACCCAATTTCATTTACAAATTTTTGCCTTGTTTGGTTTAAAACAGACTACTGTGTCATTGTTCAACTTAATAGTTCATTTTGATCCAGCTTTTTAGTTATTTTCTTCACAACAATTACACAAACAATTCAACAAATTATCCCAATATAACCAAACAAGCAATCATAACTTTGTGCATTTAGTACACTGAATTTTCAATTATTCATCAAAGAAACATAAGAGTTCAAAATTAATCATACTTGGTTTACTGTAGAAAGTAAAATGTACAGGAAATAGATTGAAGAAGAAGTAAAGACAATTGCATGTCGATTTTGAAATACATTTACAAGAGATTGAATTGAAGAGAGGGATACAATGAGTTCATTTCTCTTTTCTTTGGTATTTGGAGGGTTTAGGGTTTATAGGTTCATATTTATGACTAGCATTGGAGGGAGTGAAGTCAAGGATTGGGGGTTGTGTTAGTGCAGTTGAGCTATCTTCTTTGTTAAGGAAGTAACACTCTTGAGTGATAAAATTTTTCCTTATCAACTCACTATGTCTCAACCCAATAGAATTCAGGGCATTTTCAAAGTCACCTTGGGCTTGATACATCTTAAGCATGTTTGTGTTCACCATATCTAGGCTCTCTATCCACAGTTTCTCCATGAAGTTAAAAGTGGAATTCCTCATCCTTCTTCTGGATGGTGGCCTTGATTTCCTTATGGTGCTCTTTATATAAATACCCAAAGGCTCCATCTTTTTGGAGCAGATTCTGCTCCATCTCCTTCTCTCTGACCTCTAGGATTTTCAACAACTCATGGTCCCTCTTCAGTTGTTCATTAATAAATGCTTTCTCTATTTCCCTGAACTCAGCTCTAAGAGCTCTATCTCTTTCAACCAACTCCTCTCTCCACTCCTTATCTCTTTGTTGGAGGGCTGCTGTTAGATTATTATCTTTGTTCTTTAACTCCTTATTATGGTGGTTATCCCTCCATCGTAGTTCCTTTATTAATTTGCCATCTCTTTCTCTCATCTCCTCTTTCATCTTCTTTATACGCCCGACTCATAGTGTTGCTCTCTTGTTCTTTCTTCTCACCTTGTTCTGGATTACATGGATGGTGCTCTTACGTAGTGAGTGGGGATCTTAGTTCTCAGATGACTCTGCCTTCCCACCCCTTCTTGACACTATCATTCTCTTTCTCAGCCTCTACTATATGAGGACGCTCCACCAAACCCGTTCTACATTCTCTTCATTTTTCTTATTCTCTCTACCCTTCACCCTCTACTAAAGCCTTGAGGGCTCCAGCAAGAGTGAGAGGAGAGGCCTTTGGGCTCTTCTCTTCTTCATTAACTTTTACTCCCCCCTTGATGCACATGAGAGTGATCAAGGAGGGGTGGGGGATGTTTCCTGAGAAATTATTCTCAGCATAGTCCAGAATGGACTCCTTGATGATCTACCCACATCCAATTCAAAGCCTTTGACCAACGCATACAATAGTAATGTGTGGTCCTGTCTCACGGTTGAGATGTGTTTTGAAGGCTTGAAAACTGAATTAACTAAGTAGAACCATACCCTGTTAATTTCAGTTAAATCCCCCCTATCTATGTAGGCGTTACGGATCATCTTGGTTCTTTGCCACTACCCTAGACCATTTGTTAACTCTCGGGCGATTTCTTCAAAACTTGGGCTCTTTTTAATCTGCTCATACTCTGTGCAGTCTCCCACTAGTCTAAGTCCCAAGAGTTGGGAGATGAACCTTTCCACAAAAAGGACCCATATTTCCTTGACATGGCATGTCAGGTCTTTTCTATCTCCCAGGTTGGAGTAGAATTCCTTCACCACTGCTCTTCTCCCAAGCTCCATATGTTGGCTCACTGTTTCCTAGTCCCTTTTCTTAATTTCCTCCTTGAAAGGTGACACTAGCTTCTTGAAGCCTCTCTCTTCCACAAACCCTTTCTTGGCAAGATGCATCTTGAAAGCATCTACCCCCATTTTTTGAATAGAAGGTTGTGGCCTCTCTGGCCTCTCCAACCTCTACCTCAACCTTGATTTCCTGTTCTTGCCTCGCTCCTCGAAACGATCCTCTGGTTCTCTTGTTCGGCCCTTTCACTGGGCCTCCTACGATGTTTCCCTACTATTCATCTAGGGTGGGAGAGCTAGGGTTTGACATTGCTTGGTTTTGGAAAGATTTAGTAAAGGTTTGGGCTCAAAAGCTTGAGAGATTTGGTTTGAATATGAAAATTTTCACGAAGTGTACCTTTAAATAGGTAGGCTACCCTAAGTGCAATATCATGACATTGAGTGTCGATGTCATGACATTGACAAAAAATTTGAGTGACCCAATTCAATGTCGTGACATTGCCTTGATGTTGCGACATTGAAAATGCTATGTCGTGATATGGCTCAGTCTAATTGACTCAACTTAATGTCGCGACATTGGAATTTCCATGTCACGACATCAAGTGTTGATGTCACAACATCACCTCAATGTCATTCTAGGTGTTTCTCTTTTATAAATGCAATGTGGCGACATTGGGGGCAATGTTGTGGCGATGTCGCGACATTGAAATTGTAATGTCAAGACATTTAGAAGGTGTTCTCCTCTTTCAAAAATTTTGCTGTTTTCCTCATCTTATTCCTTTCAGTAAATTCAAACATGCTTATGAATATAAATCTAACAAGAATTAAGCATCTCAAATCAAGTATGGGCTATAAAAATAATTTCTCTATTCAATGCACTTCAAAATTTAGCAAATATTCTTTGTCTTACACAACAACTTTCATTAGTAGAAAATTCTACAAAGGACATTGAAACTACTATGCAATTTCTAGATATTCGGAAAAATATACGCTTCCCGAACTTAGTATGTGCATCATTTGAAAAGACTAAGTCGAGGAAAAAAATCCCCCTTTGTAATCAGCGTATCAACGATTTTGGTTTGAAGTGCTTTCCATTGAACTTCATATCTCTTTGTAGCTTCACTGTCCTGAAATTTAACAAAATCTGACTACATAAATTGCAAATAAACTCTAACAAAATTACTCTACCAACCAAACTATTCAAAACACACTTAACAAAACAAAATCAAACAGTTAAGTAATAAAAAATGCTTGGGTTGCCTCCCAAGTAGCTGCTTAATTTACTAGTCTTTAGCTAGACATTGCTGCCATGTGTTCTTTTTTCAACAATTCTTTTGATCTCTTCAAATATGGTATTGTTCTTCATTTATAAGTCCTCCAAGGTTATGTTTCAGCCATTGACCATTCACTTTGAACTCATCTCCATAGTGGTTTCGGTGTTACTACTCGAAAGGGGGTAATTGCAGTATGTATGGACCACTCCCGTCTTGACTTTGGATTTCTGAAAAAGTCGGGCCTTGAGTTGTACAACAAGACAAGTTCTCCTACTCTTAAATCTTTCCTCAGAATCTTCTGATAATGCCACTTCTTGGTTTTATCTTTATAGATCATGGCATTATCATAAGCTTAATTTCTTAGCTCTTCCAGTTCATTCATTTAGAGTAATCTCTTCTCTTTAGTAGCTTAGAAACTACATTTTAGCTTCTTGACTGCCCATATAGCCTTATATTCAAGCTCAAGAGGGAGATGGCAAGTCTTTCCAAATACAATTCTGTATGGGGACATTCTAATAGGAGATTTATAAGCAGTCATGTAAATCCACAATGCATCATTTAATTTTACTGACCAATCTTTCCTGCTTGTGTTGACTGTCTTCTCCAATATATTATTCTTTATCTCCTGTTGGAAATTTTTGCTTCCCCATTTGTCCGAGGGTGATAAGCTAATCCTATAAGATGTCCGACTCCATATCTGCTTAAAAGTTTTGCAAACATTTTGTTTGCAAAATGGCTTCCCTCATCACTAATGATTGTCCTTGGGGCTTCAAATATGCTCAAGATATTTATTTGAATAAACCCTACAACTGTGTTGGTATCATTTATGGGACAAGCTATAGCTTCCACCCATTTGGATACATAATCAACAGTAAGGAGAATGTACAAATTTTCAAATGATGGTGGGAAAGGTCCCTTGAAGTCTATCCCCCATACATTAAATATCTGCACCACCAGGATCCCTTACAGAGGCATCTCATTTCTTCTTGTTTTTATATTTACGTTCTCGACATCTATCCTGATGTTTCACCCATTCAAAACGATCTCTGAATAGAATTGTGATAAAAATCTGATTAGAATTTTTTCAGGTTGTTCTGTCTCTGTAAGTGTCCTCCGTATGGTGATGCATGACATTTATCCATTTCAACTTGTTCGACTTCTGCCCCCGCACATCTTCTTATGATCTGATCTGCCCCTCTTCTAAACAACAGTGGGTCATCCCATATATAAACTCTAGCATAAGTTCTCAATTTTCTTTTATGTTGGTAGTTGAATTATGGTGGCATGATTCCCATAATTCCACAAGCTAAATAATTAACAATATCAGCGTACCTGGGTATTTGGATTGACACCTAAAAAAGCTGCTCATGAGGGAAATTTTCTTCTATTTCTATCTCTCTTTCCTCTTCAGTAGGCTTTCTAAACAATAAGTGATGCTATCACATTGTCCCACTCCCTTCTTACAATATATTTCCAAATCAAATTCTTGTAGCAATAATACCCATATGATCAGTCTTAGTTTGACATCTTTCTTTGCCATCGGATATTTGATTGTTACATGATTAGTGTGTATGATAACATGGGATCTTAGTATGTATGGCCTAAACTTTTCACAAGCAAACACCATTACCAGCATCTCATTTTCTGAACGTTTTTTTAATTCTTTGTCCTAACATTGCTCCCATTGCATAGTCATTGGCATCACACATGATTTCAAAATCTTTGTTCCAGTCTGGTGTTGCCATGATGAGAGCTATAACCAATCTGGATTTAATTTCTTCAAATGCGGACCTGCATGATTTATCAGAATCAAATCTAACATCCTTTTCTAGCAGTCTGCATAATGGTCTTGAAATTTTTGGGAAGTCTTTTATAAATCTTCTGTAAAATCCAACATGTCCTAAATAACTTATAATCCCTTTCACTAACTTATAATCCAACATGACACATGCGGACACGCATTTTCTAAGCTGTTTTCTTTTCTTGCTCTTTTCGACACCACGTTCCATGACATTTTGGCGATTAAGCTCTCTTCATTCACAATTCCCACCCGAGCTACATGTCTTGGTTACGATTTGTACTTTATATGTGACATGTTAAGGATAAAATAGGTTCTTGACTGAAGGATAAAACAAAAAGATAAAGGTGTTTGTTCTAGGTTTTCAAGATAGAACATGGCTATTACAACTCAAATAGGGTGACTATGGACTATGCATAACCGAGTAGGATAAGAAGGCTCAACTTATTCGGATTAGCTATATCATTTCCCAAAGCGTGATACCAGTTTCACCTCAAATGGAAATTAAACAAGTTCTAAAGTCTTATGAGATTTAAATGTTATGATTTCCTAATTTTTCTCTAAACCAAGCATGATTGGCAAACAAGGGTACAAGAGATTTGTGCTTAGTTTTGTGCAAAACCTATAGCTAAGTGTATAACTGTATGGTCAACAACTTTGATTTTTAGATCAACAATCTTTTACATTATTCAAATGTTGAGAACAACAAGATTATTTATCATCGTAGGCATGCCAGCTATGTCGTAGCAGACCCATAAAAACAAAACAAAACTTTTACAAATTTCCAAAATTTTCAAAATTTTTCTACACTGCAGCATTTGGATGAATCACTAATTAGACAACATTCAAGCTCAACAATTCAGCACAAGAAAAATATATTCAATATTGATTAGATAAACTTCAAACATAAAAATATATCCATCCATGAATCAAACCAATCCCACAATGCAATTAAAAATTAATTATCAAAAACACCAAAATATTACAAGAACTAATTAAGCATCCAAAAAAACTAAAAATTAAATAAAGCAAAGATAAACCAAAGTAAAAATAGCAGCGAGTAGTCCAAAGTGTTTAGGTGCAGCCAGGTTTTCCAATATGTGTAATATGGGAAAACACCCCCCCGAACTTCACTGACTAGCACTGTCCCTAGTGCAAAATATAGTCATGATGGTGAAAAGAAACTCCCCTCAAGAATTAGGCTAATCATCGTTCGAAAACTGGTCATCTATGGGGGTTGTCGATGGCCTTGGTACAATAGGAGGCTAAGCATGAAGCTGGAATAGTGGTGGAGGCTATGGTGGTGCAAATGATGATGATGTTGCGCCGTGGTATAACTGCATCATGCTGACCATATATGCTATGTTGCGCTCCACGTGGTCAATCTGCATATGCTGCCTATGCGCTAGCTCATCCTGGTGAGCTGACAGTTTAGCAAACGCGCTCCGGAGCATGTTTGACAAATCGGCCTCTAGATCCTCGTCCTCTGAATCCTCCTCGCTCTGCTCTCCTCCTGCTATGTCTTCTTCTTCCTCGTCCTCTATATCATCTTGATTTAGGAAACCCCTCCTCGCTTTGATTTAGGAAGTGATAATGGAGTCGATGATGGGGTTTCTCCTAAGACTCAACCATTGGTACTTTAACAATTCGGCATAGCTGGGTGATGAGAGAGGGGTGGATCAAGGCTCCAATACAATGCCCTTGGGTGGATTTGGTAATCCCCCTCTCTATAACATGCCCGACATCAAATTTGATACCTTGGACGATTGCATAAAGCAAGACCGTCTTGTCCTTGGTCACCGTTGTCAAATGAAGGTTAGGTTTAAACTAGGCACAGAGAAAATTGAAACGCCCTAAAAACACCCTAACAGTTTCAGAACATGTTTAGGGTATAAAATAAAGTAAATGAATTTTTTCTGGAATTTAAATCCTAAGAAAGAAAAAAATATACAACACAAAAATTTTAGGAACTAAATAAATTTGGTAAAAATGTCAAATAGGGACCCAAAGGTCCTAAATGAGGAGTGTAGTGTTAAAAATATGAATGAAATGTAAATGAATGTGAAATGAAGCTTTAAAATGAGAATAATGAGAACTGGGAATTAGTGTGTAGACCCGAGCAAAGGGGCGTTATGAAGGATTTTGACTTAAGACCAAATTTGGTCTTGTAAAATGTATAACTCTCATTTGTGCATTTGGGTTTGGAGAAAGAGAGCCGCAGTTAGAGAGAAGAAGGATAAGCCATTGTTGGTGATTTTTTCGGCATGTAAACAAGAGATGAAGTGATCAAGAAGGATGAAGAAGAAAGAAAAGAGAAGAAGAGCTTAATGGTAAGAAAAACTAAACTCTAACCTCTTTTTCTTGTGTTTAGATTTAGGGAAAAACCCTAACCTTATGTAAAGGTGATTTTGATTGGTTGTAGATCAGTTTTGGGGTTGTGTTGGGTTGAGTTTTGAAGTGTATTGTTGATTGGTATTGGTTTGGAGGAATGTTTGTAAAAGGGAAATATTGGGTTTTCAAAGGAAATGCTGTCAAAAAAATTTGTCAAAACCCCTGTTCTTGTTTTGACTATAGGTTAAGGTATAATCATTCAAATTAAGTGATTCAAATCGATAAAGAACCATAAGAGATAGGGCTACAAATTTATAGAAGGGACCAGGAGCAAATTGTAGCACTAAGGCTCCCGAATATGGGCTTAAAGGTGAGTTCGGTTAGCTCACGGGTATGCCCTGTTTTGGGTGTAGTTGTGGTGTTTTGGCCGTAAAATGAGTTTCACTCATCCAAATTGAGTGATTCAAAATTTTTGGTATACTAGACTTCTAAGGGAATAATTTACTTGAAGGACGTGTATGCAATTGTAACCCCAAAGTGCCCGGAAATCTTTCAAAGTGGATACATGTACGAGATTACATTTTTGCAAAATAAAGTAGTCTAGATGTAAATCTGATAACTTGAGTTTGGGTGATCCAAATTGGATGCTTCCAATTGGAGAAGAAACCTTAGAACCATAAATTCAAATGAGTGAAGGATCCATTACAAATATATGGAGTTAAGACACAGAAATCAAAAAAAATAGTGGGTGATCCAGTGAGCTGGGCATATAAACTAGTTTGGCATTAAAATGTCGTAACTTGAGTTTGGGTTATCTAAATTGGATGATTACAATTGGAGAAGAAACCTTAGAACCATAGCTTCAAATGAGTGAAGGAAACATTACCAATTTATGGAGTTAAGACATTAGAAATCGAAAAAAACAGTGGGTGATCCAGTGAGCTGGGCATATCGACTAGTTTGGCATTGAAATGCCGTTACTTGAGTTTGGGTTATCCAAATGAGATGATTCCAATTCCTACTAAAAATAGAACTCCTAGAATAACCGACTAATATTTGATTGTCATTGTATTTGAATAGGGGCTTACGAGGAGGAAATCCTGCATTGAAGTCGAGATTCCGAAGATTGGAATCAAAATGACGATTTTTTGTTTGTTCTTAAACTCTCTCTCTCTCTCTCTCTCTATTTCTAAAATATTTGAACAATTACGAAATGATTTGAATTTTGGAAATGATTGACAAGAAAGTGCATATTGATTTTTGTTTGAAATGATTTGTTTTAAGTGATTTGAGACAATTGCTTGTGGTCAATTTGCATAGAAAATTGAATGAAAGTGAAAATGTTCTATTTGCATACAAATGTATATATATACTATTGTAAATTATATTGAATGATTTTAATTCCCTTAAAAGAATGTTAATCGTTAGAATCGAGTTAAGGATAAATTGGTATACCAATAAGAGTCGAGCAAACGTACTATTGGCATATACCGATCGTAGCGTAGTGGGGCGATATCGATGGTAACACATGTCCGGCGGGGCCGTCTTAGGTGATTCATTATCTATGCACTGAAAGCATATGTTAAATTCGATAAGAGCAAAATGATAATGAGATTGAAAAGTGCATGATTTGTGCTTTGAATGATTTCTTTTTTTTTTTTCTGCCTATGAAAATGCATAGCTTGAGATGACCAATGAATGATAATTGATTTATTAAATAAATATATAGATACGTATTGTACTGTATTGATCATTGAGAATTGTACAAAAGCATTGTTTTATAAATATTGTATGTTTCAATTTAAAATGAAATGAAGAGAGAATAGAACTGTTTAGAATCACTAAGCATGAAAATGCTTAGCGTGTTGCTTTTATCAACGCACATGTACTGAGTGAATAGGTACAAGAGTGAAGACGCACAAACGCAGGCAGCGTCAAGCCGTTCGGAAGTAAAACTCCATGACATGCATCCATGAAATTGAATTGACTATTTTTGTATAAATTATCTTGTGAAAGTTAAACTCTGATTCTATTTTGTAAATGTTTTTTATATTTAAAACTCTGATAAATTTTGTAAATGATTGTACAAATGTGGGAGTTATCCCAAAATGATGGGTCTTCCACAAAATGTTTAGTGTCCGCAAAAATGTTTAATGTATATTTTTACGTATCTGATAATTATTTGAAATCGTTTGGTATTAGTATTCACATTTGAATTGAATTTTTTTTTTTATTTGGATTGGAAATGAAAGTGAGGACCGCGTTCCCCTAGATCTGGTTCGGATTCGCTAATCGGGTTAGGTTGGGTACGGGGCGGCGATCTAGACCTTACATTTAAGTGGTATCAGAGTCATGGTTTAGGCGGTTCTGCAAATAATTTTTGAAAATGGTTTTAAAAAAAATTGATTTTGAAATTGTTTGTAAATGATTTTGAAATTGTTTATGACATGCATTGCATTTGCATATAAAGGATGACGTGACTCTGATGCGGATCTTGTTGGTCTTAATAGGTAAGCAATGGATAGTTTAAGACTCCATAGGGTTGGAGGTGACTCAGGAAGTCACCCAAATAGTCCTGCTAGAGTGGATGGTGGGCAAGCATCCCATGCTCCTCCGATGAACGATCAAGGTCAAGCGACAAAAGGTGCTATGGATATCCCAATGAGATAGTTCGGGCCTTTATGGCTGGCCTTGACCAGGCGTAGTTGTTCCTCGGTGGTCGGCCGTAGAAGAAAATAGCAAAATATCGGCCATGGATTTCCTTGGGAAGAGATGATGAGCCTTCCATGGCGAAGGTGGCTCGAAGAATCTTTGCGGCAAATGCCGCACACTAGAGGAGAGCTTGGGTGTGGGCTTCTTTGCTATGGGATAAGGCTTATTAGTGGTGGCTTTCAGGTGACTTGGACCGCACCACGGAGGTGTGCATGGGAGTTCTTCGACATAATTCGAGGAAGCAATGTGTGGGTCCACATTTATTTGAGCAATATGAAGGTTTCATAATCTGGAAGCAAAAAAACAGGATGAGGTGTGACAAAATATCGGAGGGGAATTTAGGACTATAAGCAAGTATGCTCCCAAAATGCTAGTTGCGAAGAAGAAGTGTCGTAAGTTTGAAGAGATGGCCTCGATAGTTATATTCGAATTTACATGTCATAGGATTTTGCCATGATGACTTTTCTAAGATTGTGACATGTGCCTTGAATGTAGAAAGAGTGAAGAAGGAAGAGTATGAAATAAAAGAAAGAAGACAGCGTAAGAAAAACCCCGGCTAGTCAAGTTCTTAATAGCACCAGAGTAAGAAATTCAGAGGACCACGGGAGGTTCTAATCGCCTCCTGACTCGGGGATCAGCTCGGGCCCTAGGTAGTAAGACTATTCTGTCGGCATCGTCAGTTGCTAGTGCACCAGGAGGTTCTTTGAGGGGACTAGTTTCTCCTTTTTGCACACATTATGGGATGAGACATAAAGGAGAGTGTTGGAGACTAATAGGTGCTTGTTTGGCTTGTGGATCCAATGAGTACAAGATAAAAGATTGTCTTAGAGCTCGTTTCTTCACATTACCCCGAACTAGGGGTACGGTTTCAGTAGTACAGAAGAGCAACAAGGACAATAAAAGTGTTGCATCACCGATTGCGCTGAGACAAGTGACACAGACTATAGGTAGATAGGATGCCCATGGCTAAAGCATATGCAATGAAAGCAGTGGAATACAAAGATGCACCGGATGTGATAGTTGGTAAATTTTCTATCTTTGAGACTAATGGATATGCATTGATTGATCTAGGTTCAACCCATTCTTATTTTTGCACTTCCATTCTGAGTTTGGGTAGTCTACCGAAGAGTGAAACCGAGTATGATATTTTGGTGACAAATCCACTTGGGCATAGTATCATTGTGAATAGAGTTTATAGAGATTACCCCATCAGAATACAGAGTATAAATTTCATGGAGATTTGATCGAGTTGTCATTTAGAGAGTTTGATGTGATATGGGGGATGGATTGGCTGTCCCGATACCAAGTGGTAGTTGATTGTAGAATGAAGAGAGTGACCTTAAGGACACTGAGTGGCGAGGAAGTGACTTTTATCGGCGAGGAAGTGACTTTTATCGGTGAGGGGTCAAATCTCCTCTCTAATGTGATATCCGCCACTATTGCTAGAACAATGGTTTGGAAGGGGTGTGAAGCTACTTGGCGTATGTGATAGATACAAAAGGGTGGGAGTCTAGCCTGTGGAACATCCTTACGAGTTTGTGATTATTCGGGCGTGGTGCGAGGAGTTGCAGGTTGCCTCACGGAGAGGTTGAGTTCGCAATCGACGTTGTTTAGGGTGCCACTTCGGCATCCATTACGTATAGAATGGCTCCACTAGAGTTAAAAAATTGACTTCGGTTGCAGAATTTGTTAGAAGGATTTATTCGTCTAAGTGTATCACCATGGGAGCGCCAGTGCTCTTTGTTAAGAAGAAAGATGGTACACTTCGATTGTGTGTTGATTATAGGCAACTGAATAAGATGACAATGAAGAACAAATATCCGTTACCCAGGATTGATGACTTGTTCGACCAAGTGAAAGGGGCAAGTGTCTTTTAAAAGATTGACTTGCGATCTGAGTATCATCAATTGAGGATTAAGGATACGGATGTGCATAAGATGGCATTCAGAATGCGGTATGGACATTACGAGTTCCTTGTAATGCCGTTTGGGTTACGAAAAAAACACTCCCGGCGACTTTCATGGACTTAGTGAGCTAGTGTTTTCCGACCGTATGTAGATCAGTTTGTCGTGGTGTTTATAGATGACATCCTTATGTATTCAAAGGATCGGGAAAATCATGATACGCACCTTCGGGTAGTGCTAGAAACCTTGATAAAGGAAAGGTTATATGCAAAATTGAGCAAATGTGAATTTTGGTTGAGAGAAGTGTCTTTCCTTGGACACATTGTATCAGAAGAATGAATTCAAGTGGATCCAAAGAATGTAGAGGTGATTATTGAATGGAAACCACCGAGAAATATCATAGAGGTGCATAGTTTCCTGGGATTGGCAGGTTACTACAGAAGGTTCGTTAAGGGGTTTTCAATGATTGTGGCCCCTATGACGAGATTGCTCCAAAAGAATGTGACATTTGAATGGAGTGAAAAGTGTCAAGCCAGTTTCGAAAAGTTGAAAGCATTCTTAACCGAGGCATCGGTTCTTACTCGGCCAAACCTACGATGGGAATATGTGATTTTTAGCGTCGTCATTAAGTGGACTCGGATGCGTCCTTATGTAAGAGGGTAAAGTGGCTTGCTTCAAGGGTTAATTTGCATGAAATTACCCTACGCATGATATGGAATTGGCAGCTATTTTATTTGCATTGAAAATATGGAGACATTATATATACGAGGAAAAATGTTTCATTTACACCGATCACAAGAGTCTTAAGTATTTGCCCTCACAGCGAGAGCTTAACCTGAGACAATGTAGATGGATGGAATTGATTAAGATTGGTATGATTGATTATCACCCGAAGGCGATGTAGTGGCGGATGCGTTAGTAGAAAGTCGGTGCAAGCTATTCACGAGCATTGAATGCTCACTTGTCATTGACAGACGACGGTGAAATAGTGGCAGATTTAATAGCTAGATCGGATTTGTTGAATCGAGTGCTAGAGGCACAAAAGAATGATGAGAAATTTTTTGCCATAGTGAGTCAGATTGGAGAGGGAAAAGGAACCGAGTTTTCCGTGAAGGAAGATGGATCCTTGTATTATAAAGATCAAGTTTGTGTACCTAATGATAGTGAATTGAAGAAAGCCATTTTAGAAAAGGCACCTGATGATCTTTGCTAGCACATTCGAGTAGCACAAGCGTATCAGATTTAAAGGTTTTACGTCTTGTGGTGGTCAGGAATGAAAATAGATGTCGAATTTGTGACGAAGTGTATGGTGTGTCAAAAAGTGAAACTAGAGCACCAAGTTCCTTCGGGATTATTACAACCTATTAGAATACCTGAGTGGAAATGGGACCGAATTACCATGGATTTTGTGGTTGGGTTACCATTGACATGAAGAAAGCATGACTCAGTTTGGGTCATGGTAGACCGATTGACTAAGTCAGCTCACTTCCTACCAGTGAGAACCGACTATTCACTTAACAAGCTGACAGAGCTGTACATAAGTGAAATAGTTCGGTTACATGGGATTATAATATCCATCATTTCAGATAGAGATTCGAGGTTCACCTTGAGATTTTGGGGAAAATTGAAAGAGGCTTTGGGCACTCGACTGAATTTAAACCTGACATTCCACAGTAGACGGATGAATGTCCAGAAATATTGATCAAGTGTTGGAAGATATCTTTGAGAAATTGTGTGATCGACTATGAGGGTAGTTGGGATAGACACATTCCTCTAGTTGAATTTGTGTATAACAATAGCTTCCAGTCGAGTATTGGAATGGCCCCTTACGAGGCTCTCTATGGAAGGAAATGCAGAACACCATTGTGTTGAACTGAGTTAAGCGAGAAGAAGATAATTGGCCTTTATTTGATTCAAGAAACCGAGGAAAAAGTGAAAATGATTAGAGAAAGATTGAAAGTGGTCATAGATAGACAAAGTCTTATCTTGGAGCATGAAAGAAAGGATGTTTGTTATGAGATCGGTGAGAAGGTGTTTTTGAAAGTATCGCCTTGGAAGAAGGTAATGAGATTCGGGAGAAAGGGCAAGTTGAACCCTAGGTTCATTAGGCCATATGAAGTGATTGAAAAAGTGGGTCTAGTGGCATACAGATTGGCCTTACCGCTAGAGTTGGAAAATATCCATAATGTTTTTCATGTGTCAATGTTGAGGAGGTATAAGTCAGACCCATCGCATGTAGTCTCTTCAGAGACGATTGAGCTTAGACCAGATTTGACGTATGAAGAGGAGCCAGTAGAGATCTTGGCTCGAGAAGTGAAAGAATTGCGGAACAAGTGAATCCCACTAGTCAAAGTGCTGTGGAGAAACCACAAGACCAAAGAAGCCACGTGGGAAAGCGAAGAAGTTATGCGGCATCAATATCCCCAATTGTTCAATGAAGGTAATTTCGAGGACGAAATTTTCTTAAGGAGGGGAGAGTTGTAACGCCCTAAAAATACCCTAACAGTTTCAGAACATGTTTAGGGTATAAAATAAAGTAAATGAAAATTTTCCGGAATTTAAATCCTAAGAACGAAAAAAATATACAACCCATAAATTTTACAGGAGCCAAATAAATTTGGTAAAAATGTCAAATAGGGACCAGGTCCTAAATGAGGAGTGTAGTGTTAAAAATATGAATGAAATGAAAATGAATGTGAAATGAAGCTTTAAAATGAGAATAATGAGAAATGGGAATTAGTGTGTAGGCAGAGCAAGGCCTTATGATGATTTTGACTTAAGACCAAATTTGGGTCTTGTAAAAGGGCATAAATCTCATTTGTGCATTTGGGTTTTGGAGAGAAGAGAACCATAGCAGTTAGAGAAGAAAGAGAAGCCATTGTTGGTGATTTCTTCTCCCATGTAAATAAGAGATGAAGTGATGAAGGAGGAAGAAGAAAGAAAAAGAGAAGAAGATCTTAAAGTGAAAACTAAACCTAACCTTTTTTTCTTGTGTTTGGATTTGGGGAAAAACCCTAACCTTATGTAAATGTGATTTTGATTGGTTGTAGATCATTTTTGGGGTTGTGTTGGGTTGATTTTTGAAGTGTATTGTTGATTGGTGTTGGTTTGGATTGGTTTTGAAGAATGTTTGTAAAAGTGAAATGTTGGGTTTTCAAAGGAAATGCTATCAAAATTTTGTCAAAACCCCTGTTCTTGTTTTGGCTATAGGTTAAGTTTTAATCATCCAAATGAAGTGATTAAAATTGGTAAAGAACCATAAGAGATAGGGCTATAAATATATAGAAGGGACCAGGAGCAAATTGTAGCACTAAGGCTCCCGAATATGGGCTTAAATGTGAGTTCGGGTAGCTCACGGGTATGCCCTGTTTTGGGCGTAGTTTAGGTGTTTTGGCCATAAAATGAGTTTCACTTATCCAAATTAAGTGATTCAAAATTTTGGGTAAACTAGACTTCTAGGGGAATAATTTACTTGAAGGAAGTGTATGCAATTGTAACCCCAAAGTGCCCAGAAATTTGTCAAAGTGGATCTATATGCAGATTCTGTTTTGCAAAATAGAGTAGTCTAGATGTAAAATGCAATAACTTAAGTTTGGGTGATCCAAATTGGATTATTCCAATTGGAGAAGAAACCTTAGAACCATAGAGTCAAATGAGTTAAGGAACCATTACCAATTTATGGAGTTAAGACACCGAAGTGAAAAAAATGATGGAGTGATCTAGTGGTGGGCATATTGACTAAGTTTGGCATTAAAATCGCAGTAACTTGAGTTTGGGTTATCAAATTAGATGATTCAAATTGGAGAAGAAACCTTAAGACATAGCTTCAAATGAGTGAAGGAACCATTACCAATTTATGGGTTAGACACCAGAAATCAGGCAGTGGGTGATCTAGTGAAATTTGGGCATATCGACTAGTTTGGCATTGAAATGCGCGTAACTGAGTTTAGAGTTATCGAGATGAGATGATTCAATTCCTCGAAAATGAACTCTGTCATCGACTAATATGTGATTTTCATTGTATTTGAATGGGCTTCTGAGGGAAGAAAGCCCGTATTGAAGTCGAGATTAGAAGATTGGAATGTAATGATTTTGGTTTGATTCTCGAAACTCTCTCTGTTCTAAAATATTTGAATAATTACGAAATGATTTGAATTTTGGAAATGATTGACAAGGAAGTGCATATTTATTTTTGTTTGAAATGATTTGTTTTAAGTGATTTCAGACAATTGCTTGTGAAACAAATTTGCATAAGAAAATTGCATGAAAGTGAAAATGTTCTATTTGCGTACAAATGTATATATATACTATTGTAAATTGTATTGAATGATCTTAATGCCCTTAAAAGAATGTTAACTGTTAGAATTCGAGTTAAAGACAAATTGTATACCAATAGAGTCTAACAAAACGGACTATTGTGGCATCTTGATCCATGGCCAGTGGGACTGATATCGGTAATTAATACACGACCGCGGGACAAATATGGTGGTGGTTGTCTGTAGCCAGAAGAAGCAGGATTAGGAGTACAAGACAGGAATGATGATAATAAGATTAGAAAGTTACTGATTTGTGCTTTGAATGATTTTTCTTCCTTCTTATGATGAGGAGCTTGAGATGACCCGATGAATTGTAATTGATTTATTAAATAAATATATAGATACGTATTATCTTGCATTGGTCATTGACAATTATCTGAAAACATTGTTTATAAATATTGCATGTTTTTGATTGAAAATGAAATGAAGAGAGAATAGAACTGTATAGAACCCTTGGCATGTGAAAATGCTTAGCGTGTTGCTTTTATCCAACAGTGCAGAAGTGAATAGATGCAAAGAGTGAAGGCGCATAAACGAGCCAACGTCAAAGCCATTCGAAGGAGAAGTAAAACTCCGTGACATGCATGCATGAAATTGAATTGACTTTTTTTGTATAAATTATCTTGTGAAAGTTAAATTATGATTCTATTTTGTAAATGTTTTTGATATTGAAAACTCTAATAAATTTTGTAAATGATGGTACAAATGTGGGAGTTATCCCAAAATAGCGGGCCTTATGTGAAATGTTGAATGTCATAATGTTTAATGCATATTTTTACACTATACCCAATGGTATTTGAAATCTTGTTTTGGTATTGAAAATGTATTCACATTTGTATTGATTTTTTTTTTTTTTTTTTTTTTTGTATTTGGATTGGAAATGAAAGTGAGGACTGCATTCCCCCAGATCTGGATTGGATTTGCCAATTGGGTCGGCTCGGGTACGAGGCGGCGATCTGGACCTAACAAAAATTATAACAGACCTTTGTGACAGGCTTTAGGGTCTTCATCTTAAAAGTCGTCACCTCAAGTGTAGAAGGATGGCGTCTCCATACACCTTGTCCCTGCGTGAGGAATCTCATGAGCTGTTGGTAGTTTGTATTATGAAATAAAGCCCTATATGCGTCGCTATCGTCGTCAACCAGATTATGAAGCTGGTTTATTGTTGTCTCGCTGAAGTCAACCCATTTGCCTTGAACATAGACTGTGGACCTAACCCGAATCCTTAGGTTGGAGTGGAACTCGTGAACGACTAGAGCTATCCTGGGTGGGGGATGCTCTTAGATGACAAAGCTGAAGTAGGAATTGAAGTTCGGGAAACCCCGCTCAGGAACAAAGGTCTTGTTGTAGAGAGAATCGTGGTATAACCTCTCAGCATCTCGGGTGATGAACTTCTCTGGGTTGTCAGAAGAAGGAGGAGGTGCCCGCGAACTAGATCTCATCCTCTTTCTTTTTATTGGAACTGATTTCTTGGAAGCCATTTAGAACGAATGAAGGTGGTTTGGAAATACCGAGTTTTGGAGGGAAGAGAGAGAGTCAAACTTGTGTGAAAAAGGAACTAAATGACCTTTGGGGTCATTTATAGTGCCCTAGGTTTGGGCATCTTCACCTAGGCAAAGCACTTAAGAATATGGATAGTCCGCAGTTCACCTAGGTGAAGATTTGGCTGCACTAGGTGGACTTGAGGCATGCGAAAGGCTCACAGGGGTTTGCCTAGGTGAAGGGTCCTTCACTAAGGCAGACTCGAGAGCTTGCTAACAAAAATGGGGTGGTTCGCTTAGGCGAAGCGATCCTTCGCCAAGGCGAACTAGAGTGTTTCACAAAATGAGTTACGGGTTGGCCTAGGCGAAGGACCATAATGTTGTGTGGTGCCCAACGAAACAAAACCCAAAAAATATGCCTCTTTGCCTAGGCGGACCATAATGTTGTGTGGTGCTAAACGAAACAGAACCCCAAAAATATTATTTCAAAATATGTGGCTCTATTTTGTCCTCGATTTTACACTTAATGTATGAAAATCAATTTGACTCCATGGTTGTCTCTCTTTTTAAAAAATGTCATATTTTTAATTCCACCCTAGAAACTCGGTTTCAAAAAAGTACACCTTGACGTGGTAAACCCGAAACACTCAACAAACACATAAAAAAAAACAAAACAAAATAGAAAATAAAACAAAACAAGAATCCCCAAAATTAGCAAAATGAAACTAAAAACAAAAATGAAAAAGAAAAAGAAAAGGAAATGGAAGAAAATGATTCTTACAAAACTTAGGTTGCCTCCCAAGAAGCGCTATATTTAGCGTCGATAGCTAGACGAAGCTATGCCGCACTACTAGTACTCAAAGAAAGACGAAGAAATGATTCCACTCAACCTAGAAATTGGCTCAAGGGTTCTTGGTCAAGTGTTCCAAAAGATGCTGGAATGAAATTCTTTGGCAAGATGAATGTCTTGTGCTTTTTTGTCTTTAACTTTACAGCAGCCGATTGTTCATTTCCTTCAACTGATAAGTGCTTTGCATTCACCATCCCCAAACATAGGACTATCTCTTTTTGGTCCACTTTTGAGTCAATGTTTACATTCAGCTTTTTCTCCGGTTGTTCTTCATGCGGTGAGGTACCACCTATGATTTTCACAATTGTTCCTTTAGTGGTTGTTTTCATGCTCACAACTTCTTGCATGGGTAGAGCTTCTACTCTCATGCATCCTTCATTCTCTTTCTTTTGGAGCTTGGCATTTTGATAGATGCTCAGTTGCACTTTGTCATCTTCGACTCTTAAACCACCATGAAGTCTACTAAGAAAATAAACTTGCCTACTTTTATAAGCACATCTTCAATAATACCCTTGGGTGAAGCCATTGATTGATATGCCATTTGAAGGGATAGAGTTTTCGGTTCGATTTACCCCAGATTCAACCTTTTTGCTACTGAATACGACATCAGATGAATGTTGGCCCCAAGATCACACAATGCCTAGTTAAAGGTATGCTCCCCTATGACACAAGGTATGGTGAAACTGCTTGGATCCTTAAGTTTTTATGGGAATTTCCTTTCAATGATTGCGCTGCAATTTTTCGACAAGTTCATTGTTCCATATGCCTCTAGCTTCCTTTTGTTGCTCATTATTTTCTTCATAAATTTCACATAATTAGGCATTTGAGCAAGAACATCAACAAACGGAATATTGATCTTGAGTTTCTTGAAAATGTTCAGAAACTCAGAAAATTGAGCATCTAGCTTGGTTTTTCTAAATTTGTGGGGAAATGGTAAGGGTGGAGTGTATACAGAGAGGGTTGTCGAGGAAAAGTCATTCTTCCTAGGACCACTTCATCAGATTTTTGCTGCTCTCATTTGCTGTTCATTTCAATTTCAAGTTCCATTATTTCTTCAATTTCAGTTTCCCATCTCTCTTTTTCAGCTTCCATAATTTTCTACTGCACTTGGGTTTCATATTTTTCAACATTTTTGGGTTCATGTAGCTCTTTCCCAATTCTTAAAGTGACAACCATGCATTGCTTTGGATTGGTTTTAGTATCACTTGGAAATGAGTTTGGGGGATGTTCCCTCACAGATAGAGATAATCGACCCATTTGAGTTTCCAGATTTTTGAGAGATGCTCCAAGATTGGCCTGATTCGTTTCCATGTTTTTCATGCATGTTCCAATATTTGCTTGACTGTTCTCTAGATTTTTCATGCAAGTCCCCATGGTTGCTTGAATGTTTTATAGGCCTCTGATGTGCATTCCAAAGGTGAGCTGATGGTTTCTAGCCACATGAGGCGTGACTCATTGCTCTCTCATCTCATTCATTGCTACTAATAGCTCATTGACTTCAGTTTGTCTTATGTTCCCTTGATATTTTGAGCTCGAAGCTCCTTGATTTTGGAATCCCGGAGGTAACATGGTGGTGCTAAGCTGATGGGGTTCATGCGGAACAATTGTTTGATTTCCATATGACAATTCTAATGGCTTCTCAGCTTGGCATGATAATGAGATGGCAAATTATTGTTGGGGGTGAAATGTGTAACTCCTGTATTCATAGTCGGCATCTTCAATCGGAAGTGGAGTATTCGCCATAAGAGTATTATGATTTGCATGCTTGATCTCACGAAAGTCGGTTCCTTTGGAGCTTGTTGATTCAATCTAGTCATCAAAGCATCAAATTTTGCCTCTAGAGATGATATTCTGTCAATTTCATGAATTCCTCCTTGCCTTCTACCATTCCCTCTCTCAGAAGGAGGTTGGTAGTTGTTTTAGGCCAGCTCTTTAAACATCACATTAGCTTCTTGTGTTGTTTTCATAGTGATGGAACCTCTACATGTTGCATTAACTAATGCCCTTGTTAAGTAGTTGACACCATTATAAAAAATCTACACTTTAGCACTCAGCTCATACCCATGCTATGGGCATCTTCTCAACAACTCTTTGAATCTATCCCATGCATCATACATCGTTTCTTGATCACCTTGTCGAAACTGAGTGATTTCATCTATAAATTATGAAGTTAATTGTGGTAGGAAGAACTTGGTCAAGAATGTCTCAACGAGTGTCCCCTAAGTGTCTATCAAACCCATCGTAATTGTTGGTCCAATTCTTCCACTTTATATCTTAAGAGAAAGGAAAAGCTTTAAGCAGTGACATTATGGTCCACTCGTTCATCTTTATAGTGCCCGCAGTTGCATAAAAATTTAAAATAGTGTCCATTGGGATCCTCAAGGGCTAACCCAGTATTCTTCTTAGATGTGTTGATTAATGCAGGCTTTAACTCGAAATTCTTGGCATCAATGGGCTGATGACGAATTCTTGAATAATCTTCATTCATCATCGGACGCCAACAATTTCCTAGTGTTGGTTCTTTAAGTCCAGGCAATTTATTATGGTCCAAATGACCCTCACTAAATTTGTCATTGTTTTGATCCTCCATTTCTATGTTATCAGCTTTCGCTTTCTTTCTTCTGAACAAAGTTCTTTCTATTTCAAGATCGAGCGGTAGTAGTTCAGTGTTGGATTTTCTGTGCTTGTAAGATTGGTACCTGAAATCAGAAAATAACATTAGAAAATAGAGTAAAGAAACTGAATACCAATGAAACTAAATTAAAATACTAATGAAAATAAGAGAAATAAATAAAACTCCTACATAATTTTTTTTTTTTGCTTAAATTAACAAATGTCTCTTTTGTTGGAATATTAATCTATTCAACTTAAAGCTAAAACTCTGAACAACAAAGCTAAACTTGTTAAGATTATTTGCATGTATATAAATTTTGGCATAAAAACAACCAAATCCGCAAGTGTACGGATAACAAGTAATATAGTGTCTTTTTAATTAAAAACCTAAAGTATCGAATCCACAGGGAAAAATTGGTTTAAGTGGGGATTAAGTACCCCGGCTACTAAAGAAATTCACTATCTAAGCGATGTGACTAGTTGGGATGATGATTAACTATGACTTAAACTAAATTAAACTAACCTAAATCTTGGAAATTAGCAAATCATTGAAGTGAAATGGAAGAAAAACTTTAATGATTAACGCTAGGGCCGGTTATCTCCATTGGTGGGTTTATGACTCAACACTGCAAAGTACCGATTGAAATGAAAATGTTATTTCTCCTCAATTTCTCACACCTTATTTCGATTCTCCTTTCGGTCCTTTTAGGTCAGATAATGTGATATTGGTTTTAAGGAAAATCGATCCAAGATTATTAGTCTCCTTTTTAGTCCTTGTAATAGGGCCTTGAGGTTTTCATTTCCGATCGATCTCCTTTATGTCCCTTACGATGGTACCGAAGGTTGGATGATGTCCTGTTAATAAATCCACCCTAATCTTAGGCTTTCTAGTTTCCTAGATCTCTTTGATTAAAGTTAATTAGATTTTAACAATTGTGGGACATTAGGGTGGGAAATCAGTTCCTAGGGGATGCTTCTAGGCTGTCACTCTAGAACCCATAGAAGGCTCCAGGTCTCAACTTCACCCTCCTAGCATGCAAGCAATTAGATAAAACTACTGGAAAGTGGAAACACATACACTCTGACCTAACACAGCATGGATTCATAAAAATCATTAAATAAGCCTAAGTCTACCACAGTTTCAGCAGCCCAACTTAGGGGAGAAATTAGCCATATGTGCGCTAAAACCTAACAATATCATATTTTCAAATAAAATATTCAGGAAAGATTAAGAATAAGTAGAGTTAAGGAATCTGAAACAAATGTGCGATCGATCTCGTCAGCTTCGGCTTATTTCCTTTATAAGGTATCTAACTTGGTTGGATCTTTCAATACAGCTCCAAAAAATGAGCTTAAAATCAAGTAAAAACTAAAAACCCTAGAAAAACTAAGCCTAGAGAGAAAAACCCTTGAAATGGAAGTATACCTGCCTTTTCTCGAGTCTCTCCCCTCCTTTTTAGGTCTATTACATATTTAATATATGTACCATCAGGAAATATGCTAATGATTGGGCTAAAAATAGGAATGTTTATTGTTACAGCATGATGTTCTTCGCTTAGACGGCCCGAGCTTCGCCTAGGCGAGACACATGTCTTCTTCGTGTGGTGGTCCTTCGCTGGCGAACACCTCGCTGGGCGAGGCTAGGTCGCTAGGCGCGAACTTTCGAGTGATCTGCCTTCGAATGGCGGTGTTGGTGCTGAAGTGAGCTGTCCTTGTAGCGACCAGGACCGGATCTGCCCGAGATGGCGAGTCAGAGTCGGAAACCCGGGACCTTGGTTAATTTCTTCAATTTACGTGTTATTAATTTTCTTTTCAAAAAATGTAGTGACCCAATCCTCGTGACCGAATGGCAGATCGAATTTGAGCAGGTTTATAAATGTTTTCATTTATCTTATCAAAACATTTTATTAATTCCATTTTAGTTACTTGGAAGCGAGTTTCGAGTTTGGGCAAGCCCATAATCATTTACAAATTCAAAACAATTCGGTAGGCCCATAAACATTAACAAAATACATTTACAAAGAAAAGCATTATATGCCCTTTCAAAATGATATACAAAAATCAAGTTTCAGGGTTAACCCTTTGGTTTACAAAATACCACTTGTTCAAAAGAGATGATATGCAAATGCAGTTATGCTCTTATCGTCATACTCTCTGTGACTGCGTTGTGCGATCTTGGCCTTCTTTTCTTTGCTTACTCGATACTGCGCAGATAAAACTACAGCTAAGCATTTTCATGCTTAGTGGTTCTATCTGATTCTATTCCAATATTCAATTTAACTACGGCATGCATTTAACATTAGAAACCATGCCTAATATATCATATACTCATGCTGCTATTCATTTCGCATGCTTTCAATATCCTGAATCATTTACCATATCATATCATGCATTTTCAATGCAACGAATTCATTTCACCCGATCAATTTATGAGATTTAAGCATATACATAAGAATCCCATTTACCTTTCGTCGTGTTGGTTCTTTCACCTTGACTATTCAATTTACATTTTCATGATTCCGTTTGTTTGATGAATCGCCCTTATTATCATTGATAATGTGCTTGCCACATTTTAATAGTTCGATCTCCCATCATGACGGATGCCGTTTGGTGCATCCCGACACGTGGTATCACTTATTCGGTCTCCCATCGTGACGGATTGATTCGTGCCACGGTAGGGGATCCGGAATCAACAATATTTGTTTCCTATACTCCTCCTACTGCCGTAGTCAAGCTACTGCAGTATAGCGATCTAGGGTCGAACACGGGGATGGGTTTTCATCCCACGAATGATTCGCATCAATGTTTGAAAATGGTGAGACTTTTTGTTTGGATTTTTGGATTTGGTTAAAAACAGGTGAGGTTGTTTGTTAACTGGTTAAATGAAAGTGTGAAATGGTAACCTTGAAGGCTTGGGTCACTAGATTGATAACATGGGGCTATTAAAGTGTCCTCGGGTTATTTCCTCGCATTAGGATGAATAACATATAGTGAACCAAGCTAGGATCTTTGTTTATCTATAAAACAACCACTAGAACCACTCCTATTTGAGTCAAACCAAGTATTAAGCATTCAAAGTCCATTCGGTTTGAAACCTAGCATTTAACCTCATTTCCATGGCTCGTAAATGACATCTAAAAGATATCGGTGCATCTACCATTAGAATCTGCTTTGAACCACAAGCATGGCAAGTATTGACGAAGGAAAGACATTAATAACAGTAAACCCTAGTTTGGAAAGTATAGAACAATAAATGCGTACTTTGTATCATTTTAAAGCAGAGGACAAGCTGCGTTAGCCCCAAAACCAAACTAGCAGCCCTTCTCTTCTGGGCTGGAAGCAGCCAGGCATCATGAGTTGTCATCCTCGAGAGTGTTTAGCGTAGAAAATGAGGAAGGAGAGAGAAGAGAGCAAAATAAACCTAAAATGAAAATCTGCGGGAAAAACTTACATAAAATGGAATAGTTAGGGTTACAAAGTTGTGGGGGAGCTTATATAGCCAACCCAAGGTGTGAAATTACAAAAATGCCTAAAATATGAAATTACATTAGGGACAAAATGGTAATTTATCAACACATGGTCGTTTGGAATCAAAAATACCAAAAACAAAGGCTGGCATTTGCTTCGTCCTGATTAGTATGCCTAATTCTATTCCCAAGCGTAGGAATTATAGTCGTCTAGCATTGTAATACTGTGGGAATCCACAGGTCATCTCCACGAGAGGGAGTGAATTACGATTCGGTTGATCGATAAAGACTATTCTCCACTAAAAGTATGATTTAAAGCGTAGTGTTGTGTTGGTTGATTGAATGGTTGATTGGTTTGAATGTTTTAATAGAAAGACAATTCTTTGGGATTTTGAGGTTCCACTCACTTACGATCGAGTAAGTCCCACCTCTTATTTATAAACTCATCTAGGAACATTGATAAATGGTCTTCGATGGAGGATTTATCTTTAAATGCTTTGGAAATAAAGATGATCAAGTAATACTAAACACTTGTTCTCAATTAAAATGAACCCTTAGTTGGCATTATGATCAAACTGCGTGTGCAGGAAATATCTCGTTAACCGTTGTCGAATTTGTCCAAGCAGGATTCACGCTCTTCTACGCAAGTGATCAATATTACAAAATCCATTGAAAATCAAAGAGAGGAATTGAGGGATTTTACCTTGATCGAGTGAGTTTCCCAGTATGATCAATGATGGGGTTTAGAACTCCATAAAACTTGTATGAACAATTAAAGATGAAGAACGATTAAACCTAAAAACAGTACCTTGCGGAAATCAGAATTGACTTGTAAAACTGAGAATAGAAAATATGGAATGCTAAGATTTAAAGCAGAATAAATATTGATGCTGAAAGATTACAAACTCTTGAATCCGAAACTTCTAAAAGAATGGAAATCTGAAATCTGGATCACAAAGTACCACTCAAAAAATGGAAAAACTCTTAAAGGCTAAACCTAAGTGAAGGAACTCAAAACTCAAGAGAAAACTAAAAAGACTCCAAAGGGATCCTCTAATACTTGTGTCCTCCTCCTTTTATAGCCCCCTCCAAAGTGATTTTCCCATTTTGGTTCGCTTACGAAAGTGCCCTCACGTCCGGATTGAATTCTTGGACAATTCCCGCAAGTTCCATAAAGTTCTACCGGTAGGACTTTAAGTTCTACCGGTAGGACTTGCTTACTGCCAATTTTCCAGCAAGTTCTACCGGTAGGACTTGAAGTTCTACCGGTAGGACTTGTCCACTGCCAAATTTCCAGCAAGTTCTACCGGTAGGACTTGAAGTTCTACCGGTAGGACTTGTCCTCTGGTGCTTTCCTTGCTTCGCTGGGGTTCCCGAAACTTCGTCAATTTCTCACCCCACATCCACATTGCTTCATATTGGCTTCAGGAGCTTACATCCTTGTGCACTTCGTTTAAACTGAAAGACTTGCCTGAATCTAAAAACACGAAGAGATTAAAATTACTGTTCTTATGCCAAATGTAGGTACATTGTGATTTAAATGTGTTAGATTCCGTTATAATTATCACTCAATTATTATTATTCATCACTGACGCATCTTTATGAAGTCCACAGCAAGATTTGAATCGGAACTACCCACTAGGTATGAAAACAAGGCGCTACATGCAATCAGGTTTGCAAAATCTCAAAATAGCACTTATGGGTAGAGCATTTCACCGCGTTAGTATGCTGGCAGCTCAATTGCTGACCACATTCTTACACAATGGAACATTATAACACGTTAACACAAATTTGGTTATTCAAAGAAGGATTATGGGTTTAAGAAGTATAGAGTAGTCATACTTATAATTGAAGGCTATGTGATCAAAATAAGGTAAGCAATCATATAACATAGAACATGTAACCATCATGCATAAAGTCAAAAGGAACAGAAAACATAAGCCGAATCAAAAAGGTCTTAACAGTTTGTAATGACCATGGGTGTAATGAAAGAAAAGGGGAAAATCAAAACGGGTGTTGGCATAACATGGCTAAGGTCTACTACCGTGCATTTTCCCACTACAGAAACGATCCCAGCAGCGACTCTGCTGGTGTCGCCTCATCCTCGTGAAGAGAATCGTCCTCGTCCACACAATCGAATCGATTCATACGATTCTCCCTCTAAATCTGCTTGGAGGTAGCATGTATGTGTCGCTGGCTCTCCTGAAAGATGTGGCTCTGATGCGGAGGCGTCGGTCTGGCCTTACGCTTCCCGAGGATGCACTTGAGCCATCCTTGATCAGCCGCTCCATCCTCTTCAAGGCGATGTGCTCATAGGTCTTTGGGCTGTGGAAGGAAATGGTCCGTGGGAGGGGGCTGAAGGCATTGAGGGCGTGGTCTAGTGGAGGCTGCTTCGGCTCCTTAGAATCTTAGTCGTGATACGCTCACTGTAGAGGTATCACCCTTTTTCTTTTCTTTGTTCCCCTCATCCCCTTCTTCTACCATACTAGTCACAAGTGAGGCAGATACTCCGGTTTGAAGCGGGAATATTGCCAGAAACTCTCTCATCGGCGCACCATATGGCTAGTGCATAATCCAATAAGTTTTCAGTCATAACCTGCGTATAACAAGCGAATACATTCTTGGCCAGGAGACTCACAGCTCATTGTGGCTACGATTGTGGATGATCTTGTTCATCGGGGCATATTCGGCTTCTTTCGAAGACAAATTCTTGTCTATGAAATCCATTTCATGGAGTGCGGGCCAATTTTTATAGCCTCGGTGAATAGGCGGGCATCGAAATCGTGGCCACACAGTGGATGATATGGCCCGGTCCAGACACGTCGGGCGAATATAGTGCAAGGCATGTGCTATCGAGTCGGGAGTGACACGGCTTCTTTCCCATCAACTGAGTTTCCAATCTTAGGAGTCAACCGCTGATTTTCCTTCCAAATTGGGGTAGAACTCGAACTCTGAAGGTAAATATCAGCGATTCTAGAGTGCACGAAGTGCATATTTTAATTCTGGATAATTACCACTGATGGGATCTGCGAATATAAGAATGTTTCCAAATTGACACCCTACCGCATGGAAACCTCTATTCGCCGTGCGGAGCCCATTTCTCGTCTTGACTCGAGAATCTTCGGTAAACATAGCCTATTTCTTCATCGACACTCTCGGATAAATCCTCACTTTACGAGAAGAGGATATAGCCTGTTTTCCTTTTCTCTTTTTCACTGGCTGGGTGGCATCGGGCTTTCTCTTCTTCACCGCTCGTTCCATAGAGGACCTCGATGCCTTCCCCTTTCCTGTATTCTTCGAACGTGCCATGGAGATGGCAATGATAGCAATAACGGCCCAGATGGCCCAGAAATAAATCATCATATCCGGTACCCTGTCTCGACTGACCTTGGGCTGGCCACATGTACATCTAATAGTAGTCTCCTGCCCGTATAGAGCATAGCCTCTAAAATCAAACAATCACAGAATAATACTTGTAAAATCAACCACAAAGGTCCATATATAGAAAAGAGATCAAAATGCTAATGGGGAGTTGTAAAGCTTACCGTCACGAACTTATTTGTAGGTAACCAATCACGGAACTTCAGGCAGAAAACCTGCGGCCAGGCTTGGGAGTGTGACTCTAAGAGAGAGAGAGGGAGACACCGTGAGACTCTTCTTGTTGGGTGACAAAAAGCAAAAGGAATATGAAGAAGTGCCAGATTTTGGGTTAAAAAACCCTTCTTCGATTGCTTGAATCCTCTGGGGTAGGACTTTATTCTCTTGGGTAGGACTCTTGCCACTTTTTGTTAAGTTCTAGGTGGGACTTTTAAGTTCTGGGTGGGACTTACCTCGAAAGCAGATTTTTCTTCTTCTTTTTTTTTTTTGAATATATATATATATATATTTTCACTTTTAGGATGGTGAATTAGCTGTACATCTTGACTGTTCAAGCGCCTTTCATCAAGGTTTTTACGCATGTTTATTTTCTCTTGTTCGGAATTCCATGGCGGCGCATTTGTAGACTTAGCAGCATGTTGTTCTTGGGATATCTTCAAACTCCCATGAGAATCTTCTTTGTTCCATGAATCAGGATTCTAAGGTTCGAATAAACGACAATGAAAGCTCGAAAATGGGTGCAAGGTTGAGACCTTTACAAATCACGGGTATGCCGCAGAAATGATGGCCTACAATCATTTTCCACTTATGCGAGGTGTTAAGTAAGACTATGATGCGTAAATTAACATGACCAGCTAAAATGATGCACAATTGGAAACAATTACGAGCGAGGTCGAAATTTTGGCCATAAGTGCGTGGTTTGGGTGAAGTAAAGTAGGTAGAATACGAGGAAGCAGTTCCTGGAAGAATATAAGTCTTGTTAGGTCACATGCGATATAAGATGATGTGGAGAGTATATGAGATCAAGCGAATTTATGTACAATGCATGTAAAACATAATACTCGAGCCTTGAAATTTTGGGGTGACCCATTGAACATATAACGGCGCATAGTTACATTGACAGTGTACACACCCCCTTGTGAACAAGCATTGTCCCGATACCCAGACTAGTACCCCCACAACGAAATTTGAGGGATCCGCAAAAAACATGACCCACGATTTTTTATTTTCTATGTTATTGAAAAACAAATGAAATAACGCAATTGAAGTAAAAACAATAAAAATAAGCAGAACAAAAATAAAAAGCAAAACTATTTGCTAAATTTGAAGTGAGGTTACTTGGAAGGAGAGTTTTGGTAAATGGTGCAATCCACCAGGTGTGCTCGTGAGGAGAAATGCTCGAATGGTTTTGGGCGTTGGCCATTCACCTTGAAGGAGTTCCCATTTGTCGGGATTTTCAATTTCGAGGCTCAGGTATGGATAATACATGATGAAAGGGCCGATCGGCGAGGCGGAGCTTTCCGGGGAGATAGATGCAATCGGGGAACTATCTGATGCCTCCCGATGGGTTTGAAAGTTTCTGGTAATAGACTTGTCATGGAATAGCAGGCAGCTCCTTGTAAGTGCGGAGCTTTCATACGATTCCCTCATGACTCTTCCGAGTTCATTTAAGCTGCGATAAGCAGCCTTACAGAGTTAGATCGAATTAAAAGTTCGAATAGTGATAAGCCGTGTTCCATCTCTTGGCAAATAGCGAGCTTTGCCCATAAACTAGCTATGGGAGACATACCAAGAACAGTTTTAAAGGCGATGCGGTGTACTTGAAGAGCATCGGTAAGACGGTGACCCGATCTTTTAGGTTCGGGGCAAGCTGTCTTTCTAAAATGTGTTTATCTCTGATAGCTAGCTCGGCGACCATTGGTGCGTGGGTGTGTAGGTGGATACTTTATGGGTGACTCCATATTTCTTTAACAGATTTTCAAGATCGGTGCAAAGTGGAGTCCACCATCAGCAATAATTGCAGGCGTTCAATAGAAAAAATATGTTCCTTTATAAATTTCAAAACAACCTTATGGTCCTTGGTTCTCGTTGGAATTGCCTCAACCCACTTAGACACGTAGTCAACAGATAATAAAATGTAGAGATAGCCACAAGAAGGGGGAAAAGGCCCGTGAAGTCGATACCCGACAATCAAAATTTCAATGATTAGGAATTGGGGTGATGGAAGGCATCATGTTTCGCTTTGTGACCCCTCCTAGTTGCTGGCATTGAGCACAAGTTTTGCAGAAATCAAAACAATCTTTAAATAGAGTGGGCCAATAAAACCCAGCTTGCAAAATCTTGTCTGCCGTTTTTTGGGCGGAGAAATGTCCTCCGCAGGCTTCAGAATGGCAAAAAGTTAAAATCCGTACCTGCTCATCATTGGGTACACATCTCCTCATTATTTGATCTGGACAGTATTTAAATAGATATGGATCATCAAAATAGTATTTCTTAATATCTGTCAAGAATTTCTTTTACATTGAAAAGTCCGTTGGTGGAATGCGGCGGTGTTAAGGTGATTCACTATGTCGACATACCATGGGTAATGAGCAAGAGCAAAGAGTTGTTCATCGAGGAAGCTATCACCTATGGGTAATGCCATGGGGTTGGATTAGGTATCGAGATAAGTGGTCGACAACCATTCTCGACCCCACTTTATCTTTAATGGTCAAGTTGAATTCTTGTGAGTAAAATCCACCTAGTTAACCTTGGTTTCGTATCCTGCTTAGAAGCCAGTCTTAGTACATGATGCGCCAAAATGGTCGCAGAGGCAATGATATATGACCTGAATTTTCTAGAAGCGAGACAAGCTGCTAAAAAACTTCTTTTACGTGGTTGTGTGGTGGCACAGAGCGAGAGTCTAGTGTCTTGCGGCATAGTAAATGACAAAACCTTTGTCACTCCCTCTGTCCTAACACGGCTCACATGCTCAATCACCCAGCCTCGCCTGTGATCTCGGAAATGGAGGTCTGATTGGGAACTGACATGATTGGTGGTGACAACTAGCATGTTTTGAGGAGCGCAGCGAGTCACAAGCTTTTGACCATGTGAAAGGGACATCTTTGCGAGCAAAGTACATAAGGTTCGGGCTATACTTTAAATCTTTTATAAACCTTCTATAAAAACCAGCATGGCCCGAGAATGACCTTATGTCTCTAACACACTTAGGAGTAGGGAGGTTGGGAGATCGGTTGACTTTGGCCTTGCTCCCACGACTTTGATTCCATCTTTTGATACAATGTGGCTAAGACAATTCCTTGTGTTACCATGGTGACATTTCTCCCAATTGCTGAGATTTTCTCTTAGCACCTCTCAGCTTTTCGTAAGTTCTCTAAACGACTCCCAGAGCGAGTCACAGCGAAATCATCCATGAAGATTTCGATATAGTTTCTATCATGTCGAAGATTCCCATCATGCATCGTTGGAATGTTGAATTGCATTGCATAGTCAAAAGGGCATTTTCCTAAAGGCGAAGGGAGTACCAAAGGGCAAGTGAATGTAGTTTTTCTTGATCTTCCAAAGCTATCAATTTGATTGTACCACCAGTACCCATGTCGAGAAAGCAGTAAATTCATGCCTATGACTCTCTCTAGCATTTGATCAACAAACGGAAGAGGAAAATGGTCTTTCCTAGTACCTGCATTAAGCTTCCTATAGTCTATGCACACTCTCCATCCTGAAGTGACACGAGTGGGAATGAGCTCGTTATTTTCATTGGCAACTACTGTGACTCCCGACTTCTTAGGAGCTACAGTGTTGGGTAACCCACTTCTTATCGCAATAGGGTAAATAACCCCTACATCGAGAGCTTTAAAACTTCCTTCTTCACCACTTCTTTCATTATTGGGTTGATCGTCTCTCTGTGGTGCCTAGAAGGTTTAAATAAAGCTTAGTGAATTCTATGTGTGCGAGACCCGAGGGCTGATTCCTTAATATCTGCGATTGTCCGGCTAAAGTAGTCACATTGGGTTTTGATATTTCCAAAAGTTGAGTTTCTTGAGTCACTTCTAAGGAGGAAGATATGATTCTTTGGAAAAGTGTCATGCTCCCCCTAAGAATGCATATTTAAGATGTGTTGGTAAAGGTTTGGCTCAAGCTTAGGTGAAGCCTCCCTCCAGAAGCGATGTCCTCTCCTCTGTTTGGTGGCAAAGGTTAATTTAGGTACCCACACCAGTAACTTCAAATATCTTTATGCTCGATTATAGAGTGGAGAAACTCGACTCTAAAGTGGTCACTTCCTCATCAATTAAATTTGACCGGACAGGCTTAGAGGATCATCATGAGACATTATCCAGGTATTTTTGTACCACGAATTGATCATATTAATTTCTGCGTGTCTTCTTCATCCCCCATTCCTTTGATTACGTGAAAATATTCGATTAACAGTCATGTTCCCAAATGAAAGTGTCCATTAGGCCTCCCCCTCTGATGTATAATGGCATTGCGGTTACCCGAGAATGGTCGACCAAAATTCTTGGGAGCGAGTTCCTTGGTTGTGAGCTGAGTGTCGAAGCACCACAAAATCGACAGGAAGTAAAATTTGTTCACTTGGACGAGAACTCCTTCACTATTCCCACAGGAATTTTGACACTACGATGACCAATTGGAGGGTGATATTGGTTGACTCTCTAATTCTCCCCAACCACAGAGTCCCATATCTTTGAGTAAGGCAACAGATTAACACTTGCCTAAGTCCCTTTAAAGCATGTGACTTTGAATTTCAATTCTTATAAATAGTAGGACTACTGAGTCTTTGTATTTTGGGGGCAAGTTGTTCGAGATTAGGGACGTGGGTGTTCGGTCATGAATGCCTCCTTGTTGACACCTAGTTTCCTTTACCGTGCACGAGTCCTTCAGAAATTTAGCATATATGATGGGATTTTGCTTAATGGCCTCCCAACAGGGAATGTTCGGTTTTCACACCTTGAGAGCAAACTCATAAATTTGTGGTTATTCACTTTCTTTGGTGCTCTTAGCCTATGAGAATTATGGGTACGGAGGGGATATGGTTAGACTTATCTTATACAGTTTGCTTATCTTTGTCGTTTGCCGTAGGGACATGAGGTGTGTCTGATTTTCATCCTCTCTAGCTAATTCACTATGAGACTCTTGTGATGGTTCCTTGGTTGGAATAGTTTTGTCGACTACCTTACCACTCAGAAGAGTGATGGCCTTACAATGCTCAAAGGTACCCTCACTGGAACCTAAACTTCCCACACTGTTTTGACCTTGTGGGTTTTGGATGAGTTGTGATGGAAGTTTCCCTTTTTCTTGTTGAAGGTTACCTATAGATGAGGTTAACTTGGTTATCTGGGATCTCACATCGTCGACCGATTCGAATTACGTGTTTGTAGTTTGTTGGGTTTATCTGATTTGTGTGACTATGTCCTCCATACTTCTCTTATGGAGGTTGAAGGTAGGCCTGTGAGTTTGATTCCTTGGTTAGGTGGATGATGACCTTGATTGGAATTTCTTGAAATCATGGGGGCCTTGATTACGAATGGGAGGGAGATGGAATTTGGAAAACCTTGGTTTGGATAGTGAGGACCTTGGTTGTTTGGCAGGTTAGGTGGTCCTCCCTCATTTCTCCAGCTAAAATTAGGATGCTTGCAACCGAGTTGTATGTTTGCCAGTATAGGGGAGTTGAAGGTTTCCTTTGGTAGTTAAGGGCGTTGGCTTGTTCAATTTGAATGGCTCCCTTAACTTGAGGAAGATTTGGGAATTTAATGGTCGAGTGTGTAGGGTCATCGCATATAATGCATGGTTCCTCCACTCTAGGTCAGTGGTATCGAGGTATTTGAAATTGCCTAGTTACCTCGTTCCTCTCTTCATCTCTATGGCCTGTTCCTTGTCGATTGGCAATCTTGGCCTGACTCGTCATTCTCTCTTGGGTGGTGGATTCCACCACCAGCGGGTGTGCTATGCACTTTAGCGATGTCCCGAAGTGTTTGTCTCCCAAGTTCGAGCGTTCTCTGCTATAGTGTCAAAGTTTGAATTGCCTCCACGGCACTCTTTTCATAAAATTCTCACGCACACATCATTTGGATGTCTTTGTTTATTACTAGAGATAATCCTTGATGAAAGTATGCCTGGAATTTATCTAACATGACCTGTGATGAGGATAGCATGGAGGGAGATCCTTATATCTTTCCCATACCGCAGCAAACGGTTCACCCGGCTTTTCAGAAAAGTTATGAATTGCTCGCATGAGAACGCATTAGTGCGATGCGGGAGGGAAGAAACTTATTGAGGAATTCATTATGTTACGTAAAGATCGAATTAGGACGAGGAATGGAACAGTTTTGGCTTCTCCTTTAAAGAAAAGGAAATAAGACCCGAACAGATAATGTGGAGAGGGAACCGGTGGAGAGGAATGCACTCTGACATCAAGCCTTAAAATCCCTCATGAATGAGTAAGGATTCTGATTCGAACCCTTGGTATCACAATTAGAAGGCATGGATCCATTCAGACTTCATCGGGAATGGTTGGCCTCATCGGGAAGGCGAATCTGAAATTTAATTGGTCCTCAGAGTTGCAAAATTTCTCCCGAAGGGTTCTTTCTACATTGGGCAGGACGGGAGGAACTCTATATTGATTGTGCTGAAGGTTACCATTTCCTCCTCCTATCACTGGGTTTATTGGGAGCGTAGCATGGCCCCCATGTTGTGGAGGCTCATAGAGTCCTTGTTGATTCTCAGGATTATCCATTAGAGGTAAAATGTTATCTTGAGACACTTGGCTATAATCGTTTCTCAAGGTTTCTAGGGATCACCGGTTCGACTAATCGGTGTTTCGTTGTAGGCCCCAGTTGGCATGTACTACACCCCACTACGTCGAAACACTTGCGAGATTTCTCAACAAAAACAAAACAAAATAAAAGAAAAATGGAGAGCGTACGGATTTGCAATGCGATTGCAAATTACCTCTAACTCTCTTCGAGGATCAACGGTTGAGTCGCCGCTCCTGACGCGGCGCCCAATGCTTCGTCACGATTAGTATGCCTAATTCTATTCCCAAGCGAGCATGGAGTCACATTGTCATTATATCGTAGAATCCACGGGTCATCTCCACAGGGTGGTGCGATTCGGTTTGATCAATAGGGCCCATTCTCCTTAAAGTATGATTTAAAGAAAATTGTAGTGTTAGTATTTCATTTGTTGGAATGGTTGATTGGTTTAGATATTTTTCATAAATAGAAAGACAATTACAGGTTTAAGGGTTCCGCTCCACTTGTGGTAATTCCCTACATTTTATATGACTCATCTAGGAACCATTGATAAATGGTCTTCGATGGAGATTTATCTTCAATTCTTTTTGGAAAATAAAGATGATCAAGTAATACTAAACACTTGTTCTCAATTAAAATGAACTGTAGTTGGCATTATGATCGAAACTGCTAATGCAGGAAATATCTAGATTATGCGTTGTCAAGGAATTTGTCAACTAAAGTTCATTCTTTCTACTGAGTGATTATCACTACAAAATCGCACAAGAAAGTCGAAGGAATTAGAGATTTTATGATGGGGAATTGCGAGTTTGCATGATCGGTGGTAGAGTTAGAACTCCATAAAACTTGTACTGAACAATTAAAGAGATGAAGAAACGGTCAAACATAAAAGCAGTACCCAGGGAGTCGAGTGACTTGTAAAACTGAGAATAGAAAATATGGAATGCTAAGATTTAAAGCGAGAATAAATATTGATCTTGAAAGATTACAAACTCCAGATCTAAGAAACTTCCTAAGAATGAAATGCGAAATCTGGATCTACAAGTACCACTCAAAAAATGAGAAAAACTCTTCAACTAAGCCCTAGAAGTGAGAAAAGAACTCAAACTCAAGAAAACTAAAAAGACTCCAAAGGATCCTCAATACTGTGTCCTCCTCATTTTTATAGCCCACTCCAAAGTGATTTTCCCATTTTTGGTTGCGCTTGAAAGTGCCCTCACGTCAGGATTGAATTCTTGGACAATTCCCTTAATTTCTGAACCCCGGTAGGACTTTAAGTTCTACGAGCGGACTTTCACCCTCTTTGCCAATTTTCCGACCAAAGTTCTCAGAATTAGGACCAGAAGTTCTCACAAATTCAGGACTTAATCGCAAATTTCAGCGAGTTCTCTTGGTGGGACTTGTCTCTGGTCCTTTCAGCGCCCCATTGGGGTTCGAGAAACCGTCAATTTCTCACCCATCCCATTTGCATGTAGTGGCGGCTGACATCCTTGTGCATACGCTGGCGAAAGACACCGCACAAATCCTAAATACAAAGAGATTAAAGTACCCTGTTCTTACTGATCTTGATGATGTGATTTAAATGTGTTAGATTCAGTTATAATTATCCTTTCGATTGTGTATTCATCTGACATTTAAGCTATCTGGAAATTTATTCTTTCATGTGAAATTCAATATCTTACCATGAAATTTAAGCTCAACCTAGCGAAATTTGGCTAACTTGAGAATTACAAGAGATAAGCGAGAAAACCCGAAAGGAATTTTAAGCTGTGAGCGATGTTTACCGCTGGGCTGGCCGAATTCATTAACAATGAGATTTCACGTGTGAGATTTCTCTAAGTTGCAAAATTTCAAACAGTTCTTCAAAATTGCCGTCCTATAATTACCCCAACATCCATAAAATTCAGGACTATCCTCTTTTTGCTTTTCGTCTTGCCAGCTGCATAAAGCTTGGCATGGTTTATTCATCAATTGCCTTCAATTCTTCATTCATTTTGACATTTCATCGCTCTTTGGCAAGAAATTACCGATGATTCTCACATTAAACACATCAATAAGCCAAGCTCGCTAGCCAAGTTCCCAAGATCTGCAAAAACTATCAAAACAAATTAAAAACTAATGAACATACACGTGACAATTGGCTTGAGTCGTATGATTAGTGCGCAAAAAGCACTCAAAACCTATCTTGAATAGAATAAATAGCACTTTTGGGCACCTAATCACTAACCCGACACGTTGCTAGTCCCTTGCGATGCCAAAGTCAACTCAAAGAGTACTCACATAACGTAGCTCCACGAAAGTGTATATGGTTCAAAAGTGTGGCTCTATGATCAGCTTTACCTTTAATATAATTAATTCACACTTGTTAGAAATCAACACGAAAGAACAAAAACCCTTTTGAACAGTTTTAAGCATCATTTCAAAGAATAACGAAGACTTTTGAAATCTAATTGTTTCCACACCAGGTAACCATTTCGAGCCAACCAATTCTTCAGCTATTCGCCTTTTTAACTAGCTCTTACCTGTGGCCTTAAACTATTGACCAGCCCTAAAGCCAGGACTAACTTCACTCTTATTTCTTTATGATTGCCCATGCGAATTTATCTCAAACTAAACTTCACCAAAGTCCGTGCAGGGTCCCAGTAGCTCCGACTTAAATTCAGTTTAGAGACATCAATGAAGGATGTGACCATAAACTGCAGCTTCTGCAGACTCAGAATGATTTGAAATTAGGCACCTCTGACGCGCTAAACTTTACCATCCACCCGTGTAGCGAACACTAAGTTGATGACTCCCAACCAATTAAGGTTTAGGGCATCCGAGGCTTCCAAAGCTTTCGCGTCACCCGCCGGACGTGTTTGGGTTTCAAGGCAAGCGTCACGGCTTTTTATTCTTCTTTTTCTTCTTTTCTTTCTTTTTGCTTTTCTTTCTTCTTTGGAAGACTACATTGGTCTTCATGCATGATAAACACAAACCTATTATGGGTCGTCGAATGGGTCTAAGGCCGGCTGCGCAAGTGGAAGAGGTACCTGGCTTCAACCTATTGGTACAATCCGGTGTGCGATTATTATTGAATTAGCTACGGGGAATGTTCAAGGTTAGATATCTTTTGAAACTATCAGTGACTCCACTTCAATCATGCATAGATTGTTTCTATCTTCAAGTAACATACATGGCTTGATTCATCTTAGGTCAAAGCGAGTAGATACACATCAGATGGGGACACAAAAAGCAGTTTAAATTTAAGCATAATTGCCTTTCTTGGATTAATCATTTCCAGTTAAACTAAATTCAAGAAATATAATGATTACCCTCTATGGTTTGGCATGGATGCAAAACCAAAGGATGGGCTGTGCCTCGCCAAACTGCGTTTGAAAGGTCTAACCATTTGTGTGATATTCTACTGATTGCTCAGCATAAAGTGAAATCAAACAAAATTTTAAACAAAGAAATTTATCAAAATAACAATAAATGTTGGCTTTGGGATGAGGCCACTATGACGTGGATTGTAGGACTCGGGGAGGTCGGAAGGAGGAATTTACACCCTCCAGCGTCTGGCTTGCACAACATGGGCTTCACCCTTTGTCCATTGACTTTGATCACCTATTATCTTAGTTGAGTAGGTCCTTGAACCATTTAGGGTATGCTGAACAATGAATGGACCGTCGTGTGACTTGAGCTTGCTGAAATCGATGGAGTTTGAGTCATCACGGGAGGCTTGGTCCCCTCGTTGAAATTCTTCAGTTATCATTTGATCCATGCCATTTTTGTCTCCTTTGCAATCTTGAATTCAAGTGGCATCATTTACGTATTTCTTCATCAATGAGACCGAGGAATCTCTTGACTCGACCCTACTTAGATCGGTATTGACTTCTTGATTCACCCGCGCTTGCTTCGATCTCTGAAGGTGGCATGCCTTACCACCATAGACCAACCGATAAGGACATTGAGATTGTCTTGAAAGTTACCTTAGGCCCCTGACGAATCAAGCGGTTGATGGACTGAGGTCTTTACGTTGTTGTTTACACTTCATTAAAATGGTCTTGATATCTCTGTTAGCAAGTTCTGCCACTTGTTTTGAGGATGGTAAGGATTTGGCCTCTATGTTTCCTGTATGTTTATCCATGAGGTTTCCAAAAGGTTTATTTGATGTCGAACCTCCATATTTCCTCATAAGCTTTGGGACCCGAGACACAAAAAAATCACACACCGAATTTAGCACCACCTAGGTCATTGGTTTCTGGGGATTGCTTCAGCCCATTTGGACTTTTTCGTCCACACCCTAATGTATGTGACCATAGGATGTGGGGAAAGGTCCCATAATGATACCCCAATTGCCAGCTTGGAAACCACTTAAATTAGGTTCGAGGCATCATATGACGGTGAGACAATTTCGAGTCTTTGGCATCACACACCACGGCACATTTGGTGTGCTTCTTTAAATAATGAAGGCCGGTAGAAGCCAGTACTGACCCCTTTTCATTTGCGTTTACACAGGAAGCAAAGTGACCTTACGGGCACTCTCGTAGCGTGAAAATGAATCCACATTGTTCTTCTCGAGGCCCCACATTTCTGATTATATAGTGGTATTTAAACAAAGAAAGGCTCTTTAATGTGAGTGGACCTTCGCGAATACTTTCTCTTGTTCTTTCCCTCGATCGGATGGGGTTTCTCACTGTTACGAGAAATTAGTGATGTGAGCTTCAGGGAGCTTTCAGTGTTGCATCCGCAAGATTCTTGAGGAATTCATCATTGATGGAGTGGCTATGAGTGTCATGGGCTATAGATTAACTATAAAAAGATAAATACCGCCATAACATTCTCTACCCCCTTCTTGTCTTTAATTTTGCAGAGTTAAGCTCTACGAGTAGAAGAGACCCTACTAGATTATACTTGCTGTATTTGGCAGTCGGAATGTTTATTGAATGATCTGTAAGTGGCTATATTGGGCAAGCCAGTATGCAGCTTTGTCTAAGGCGTAGACTACGCAGCAATTCCTTCCTGCAGTAGTAGTATAATTCCTTTGACCCAGCCGTTCAAGGTTTTGCTTTACATAATAGGCTTTATGGGGTTTATCTCTCTTTGGTCGATGCTGCTCAGATGGCAAGATCCGCCCCACATCACACATCACTTCAAAGGCAGCGCGGGTTAAGAATTTGCTTTCATTACTATTGAAATGATAGTCAAATCAGGACTTGACTCTTAAGCTCTCTGGCATTCTTTCTCCCAGCCAATTTAGTCTCTTTCTAGGAGCTTGTACATGGGTTTAGCAATCTTGAGTCTTTAATGAATCTTCTATAGAGAGCACATGACCGGGTACTAGTTGTTTTACCTTTTATTAGGGATGGCGGTTTGAAATAAGTTCAATTTTGCTTTGTCGACTTCCTATTCCCTACTTTGGAAATATGTGAATTTATTCATAGTTAATATAAAACCTTTTTTTCTCCCGAGTTGAGCACCGGGTTCTTCTCGCTTCCCACCTCTGCGGGATAGCCTCAGTTAGTCGGACATTCTTCCAATCGCCTCACTTCACAGTGATATCTGTCATAACTATCTTCCATTATGCGCTCACTTCCATATCAGCTAAAACATGCCTACTTATCTCAGAAAAAAGTTAGTTTGGGGCGTGCAAAGACCAAAGGCATTCTCCTATAAACATCGTGCCGTGGACAAGTAAGTGTTCTTTGATCCTCAGTACAATCTCTATCTGTTTACTGAAATAATCACTCAAAAACAATAGAGATGGGTGTCAGGAAACTCTCTCGAGAGCGATCGATGAATGGCAACGGGAAATGATCACTATTGCTACATACCAGCCTCCTATAATCACCTCTCACCCGGTAGTAAGTCGGTAGATAATTCTTCACCCTTTTTCATTTTTCCACGGTTGTCACTCTAGCTTATGACTTTCTTTACAGGTTGGGCTTGCAAGTCTTTATCGAAATGGGAGTAAGTAATCTGGCTTGGGCAATTTTAGGACGATGAACTACTTCTGAGTGGGAACAAAGCCTCCATTGTGGTACACTTCTTTGTGTAGACTCCTCTTCTAGGTAAATGCTGGTAGTGCAGTTATTTGGGTTTTATACCTTTTAAAATCAAATTTTCACCCCGATGCTTGTGTTCTGTTCCTTTTGAGAAGGTGCAGTTCTCTTGTGAGTGGTCAGCAATAGCGTACAAATCAAAACTGGACATTGCCATTTCTTCAGAATGCATACTTTAACTCAAGCCCAGGAGAGGTTGAGCTCTAGTTGTTGAGTTCCTCTGAATTAAATCTGAAAATTTCATAAGCCCAGGATTCTATTTTTCTCCTCGGGTTTTGCCCACCTAAGCTCATTGCATTGAGGTTCTTGTTGTTCTCAAGGCACTCGGTCTTTCTGGGGTTAAGCCATCACACTCACACTCATTAGCACCATTCTTCAAAATTGCATCTACAGACTTCTTCAGTCATCTTCATAAAGTGCATATGCCTTTACTCTCGAATGAAAGATATTGAGTTCTAAGTCTCTTTCCCAAATGTGAGTTGCATATTCAATGGTTTATTATGGCATTCCAGTAGCCAAGGCCAAAGCCTCCCTAATATGATGGGCTGAGTTGGCTCCACGCCGGCTCATAGTAGTGCGATGAAGTCCTTTGGGTGAGCAGAGATGTCCGCGTATTCGCATCCTCAATGGTCTCCTTGGTGTGCAATAGGCCCTATCTCAGCTAGTAGCAGCGGGTGTGATGGAGCGTGGAGTTTAGTTTCACCCCCAAAACCAAAGTTACTTGTGGAATGCGACAAGGTTCACCCTCGCTTTCCAAGTCTAATAATGCTTTCTCCTTTCAGCTCCCTCAATCTTCAGAGATTGTAGGACATCTGGTCTTTATATTTCTTTGAGTCTTGCCTCAATGATAGCACTCATACTCGATTGGCCTTTATTTACATTGGAGACCTCTTTTTACCGTTCATAAGTCCTTCAAGAATTTTTATAGGTGGGGACATTTGATCGTAATAAAGGAGAATCAACTTTCCTTTGTAGTAAACCTCACTTATTGCATTTTGATTATGAAGATTTTCTTTTTAAGAGAGCACGTGGGAATGGAGGTACCTTTGGTCTTCACCTCTTCCCTATTGTTGTTTATTTCTTCTTGCCAGTGGGTCCTTCCATGGGTGACATTGACTAGATGATTAGTGCCCAAAAAGTGCAATTAGACCATATCTGGTTTTGAGTGCACTTTGCCCACACTAAACATGCTAATTAACCCGATTGTATTACGGTCCCAATATTCCTAGCCTCGATACTTTGGCAATTTTGAATTTGAATAATCATGCCAAAAGTGTTAGTCGATCCAACACAGATTTTCGTCAAAACTCGACATCATAGCTCAGGGACTAGAAGGAAAGAAAGAGAAAGAAAATGGAAGAAAAATGACGGAAAAAAAATTGATGAGAAGCGGCGAGACAATGACCAATGGAACGACAACATGAGGGAGAAACATTGATTTATTTCAGCTAATGAAATGCACCACTTCTTAATTATTCCCCTAAATCATGCTTTTGTAATTAATGCGACTTCAATTTTGGTGTATTACTCACTGTCCAAATAACCCAGCCTAGTTGGGTTTTTGTTATTTTCATACCTTGAGGAGACCTATATGGCCTCTTGTTTTGTATCTAAACAACGATTCAAGCATCAATCTTTGGGATATGAATTTGGTAAGTTTTTATTTTTGTAAATAAAGTCTACTATTTTAGTTTGCTTTTCTTTTCTCTCTTCTCTCTCCCTCTTTCTCTCCTTTCCTCGGTTGCCAAACACCTCAAAGATGACGTTTTGGAGGATGAGCGAAACTAAAGCGACTTCAACTAATATATCGCCTTGAAGAGTGAAAATTTCTTTGGGGTAAGATCTTTGGATATTGGTGGTTCCCTTTACTTTTCTGTTCACGGTAGTGTATTTATGTATATATTCAAAACTTAGTTGCATGGCATGGGATGTTGTTGTCTTGTAATCTTTCCATGCTTCAGGTCGATGCTAGGGTGAGAGATGCCTTTGTGTTCTGATAGTACTTACTTGCCTGGTGTATTCCCATATTGGGTTCTTGAATTAAGGTTCATGTCAGCTTTTATTGTTTTGGCGATACTCTCCATGCTTTGATTCGATCTCGGGTGGGAGTGTGATTCTTTAGATGGTCTTTACTAGCCTCAAAAATGACTGACGAATCACTGGGGTTTAAACTAAAGGGATTTTAACTACATCTGTATTCAGCTCAGTTCAGAAGTTCATTTCTATGGTAGTTTACAAGTTAATATAGATCCGGGTTATACCACTTTGATGTCATAACACGAGAAATTGTTCTTCTTGCAGGGACCTCTACTAATTCGCCTGGGATCTTGCTTCCAGAGTGGCCCTCTTTTGCTTCAAGAGGTTCTTTTTCTTATTTTCTTCATTTTTATTTTGAACATTCATCCACTTAACTTTTCGGGTTTTTTTAGTCATTCGGTTCGACCACTTCCCTGACTCCTTAACCAAAAATCAATTTAATTCACCGGGTTTGATTTCACTCAAATCCCATTTGTACGAAACCCATCCACATGTTCTGACCCTAGAACCGCTATCATGGTAGCAGCTCTGTGGTAGGGAGAAGAACTCTGGATCTATTTGCTGATTCGCTCACCTGCCGCTGCCGCGAATCCAAATGGGCGCGTTAGCCGGGGATGGTGCCTTGAGTCTGAGTGAAGAAATTTAATGGAACACTTGTGATCCTCATCACCGAAAGTTTACTGAGTGTCTTTAATTTTCATTGTCATTTTTATTTCATTTCATACAAAAAAAAAAAAAAAGTGTTGCAGAGAATGGGTTTTATTTTAATTTCGTCTGAAGTCCATTTTGATTAGTTGAAATTTTAAAACAAGCGATTCGGGTTAGTGGGAAATTGGTGAGAAAAAATGGAACACCACATGGAGAAACCATCTGATTAGGGAGTAACCTAGAGGCTTACATGACAACAGAGACTATCACGAACCTTCCACCGATTAGCGCTGACTGTGAGAGAGGAACAGTGAATAGATCCATGAGGGATTCTGAGACCATTGGATGAGTGCACTGTCTATGGTGGTTTCCCTCAGCTTATCCACCTCCTCCACAATATGATTATCCTGAGCCTCCATTTTATGCCTCAGCCCCTCGAATCCACCTAGTCCACCTCGGCCACTCGAGTCAAATCCATCACTCAAACCAGCCCATTTTGGATGCCTTACAGGATGGCTGGATGACTTTGTGGAAGAATAGAAGATTAATGCCCCATTCAATTATACCTGGAAGACAATTTGAGCACGAAAATAGATGGGGTACGAAAGATGACTTTGACAAATTCGGACATCAGCGGAATCAATCACCAAACTAACAATCAGTTTGTTCATGAAGAGGAGGAAAATTTGGAGGAAGAGTCAAGAGAAAGTGCTTGGCTGTAACCAGTTTGTTGTGACGAAGCTCTTCTGACCTCGGGAATTGAAAGTGGAATCATTAAAAATAAGAAAACTAAATCCCCAGGTCAATTTTAGATAAGCGAAGACAAAACCTTTGATGGCAGGGAGTAGTGGACACTGAAGCGAGGGGGAAGGCCAGGGCTCTCTTCGCTTAATCCATGAAGTTAAATCCTAGTGCCCTTGCAAGATACCAAATACCCCTTCTTAGCAGCCCCAGGTGATCAAGCTATATATTCTACCTCCACACCACCCTGGCCCACGCAGCAAAATCAAAACCCGGCACCAGCTCAAGCTAGTCAACCCATTTACCCCGGCCTCTAGCTAGTCCCATCCCATGCAGCTAGCGAAACCTCAGAGCATCACCACCAAGGCCACCTATCCTTTGTATTTAGGCGTGAAGCCATTGCATGCCTTTTTGTACATCAAAGATATGCATCACCTGATGCATGGCATAGTGGTTGGTTAGGTCTTGAGGTTCGGGTTTAGACACCGGACCTAGAGCATTTCTAAGCTCTCCACTTTTTGTTTATTTTCTTGTTTTGTTTTATCTTCTTTAGTTAGTTTATGTTTTAACCAGTTAATTTTCTTTTATGATCCTTTTCTAAATTTGCTTGTCATTCATTCCCCGGTTTGTGTGCAATTTTAGGCCAAAATGCAAATTTTGAAACTGGAGATAGAAAAAACTCATAGTAGATTTCTCAAATGTTTAGCAATTGTTCACTTAATTGTGGCGAAATCAAGAATTTATTTCATCCTTATTAATAAAATTGTGCTAGTGAAATTTTAAGCTAAACTAATGATTTCAGTGATGGCGAAAATGCGATTTATTCAAAAACATTCATGAAAATGGTTTGTGAAAGTACAGAATTTAGCTAAGATTACATAGTGATTCTGTGAAGTGTTTGAGAATTTTCAGTTTTCTGTGATCTAATGAAATCTATTTGATTTCAATTTTTGTTTTTCTTTTTTACATCTAGAACTCATTTTTGGCGTTCTTGTTAGTTGGAAAGCTTAGAGGAGTGTAGAATCTAAAATATATTAAGAAGAACATTTTGGGATTATTAAAATACATTAATCTGAATCCAGCTAGGTCTGCCTTTTCCTCTCTTTTCTTGTCCTAATTTGTTTATTTTGAAACCGACAGGTGCATAGAAAAGTCAGTGGAAGAAACTTGCTTTGGTCTCTGTCCAGAAATGATCCCATCTTATCATGAGGTAACCTTCCTTATCATTTCCATTCAGAGACCCAATTTAACAGACCCAGGATCTTGGGTTAGAGAAAATTCATCAAAGGAAGTGGATTTGTGTTATCCCTTTACTAAATATTTTTGTACCTTAAACTGATGTTAATTGAAACCTTTGGGTCCCCTCTATAAATTTCATTATACACTCAGCTCACTTTTCAAGATTGGGCAGTTTTGCAATAACACATGGTTTACCTAACCCTATAGTTTAAAAAAGTGAAAGCTTTGTCAATTCTAACAGTGTTAGATTGATTCCGTGCTTAGTTGAGTGAATGATTAGTTGAATTCTTATTGATTTAGACCTTTTCTTCACCTTCCTTTAACCACACCTGGCTTACATTAGATTTCTTAAGTGAAAAGCGTGCAACCTCCTTTAATTTGCCTAACCTACCTAGTTTTCTTTCCTTAAGCTACCCCAATGAGTTGGGACCCATTATGGAAAGAAAAAAAAGAAGAAAAGAAAAAAAAAGAAAAAGAAAAAGAAAAGAAAAAAGAAAAGAATAAAAAGAATTGCAACGTTTTTGCCTTGAAACACAGGCACAGTCCGAAGAGTATAAAGCTGAAAGCCTTTAGCTTAGTGCCCTAAAGCATCTTTAGTTGAGTGCGGCTTAGTGTTACCGCTCCATGGTTTGGATCAGTTGAGTTTAGCAAGTTGTAGGTGCCAATTCTCGAGCTAAACATTAAGTCAGGAGTGGCTTTGTGGGGTTTGTGAATTGGAGTTGATCCTTTTGGCTTGATGCCTAAACCTTGGTTGAGGTCATCGGTGGACCCCGTTACACGGACTTTGATGAAGTCGAGTTTTTGGCATTACACCCCTACAGCGCCAAGAATTGTGGAATAGAGGTGGGTGATCTTTGGAGTTGGTTGCGTGCTAGGTCGTGGTAGTAGCCCGGGTTGAGAGAGTGCGGTTTGGCGGTTTATTGTCGAGGCGATAAAATAAAACTTAGATTTTTAATTTGAGAAGTTCACGAGTTTAGCGTTCATTGAGAGAGACTCTTTGATACTCAATTTTGCTATAATCCATTCATTCTCTCATGATAGTTGTGAACACGTGCAGTAATTCTTACACCAAGATTCAGCCTTTGCTTCTTCACAACCTTTTTGAACTACAACCTTTTTGTCTTTACATTATTTTATTTATCATTTGTATATTCTCTTTCCTGCTTTCTTTCATTGCTATGGGACTAGCAATGTAGGATGAAGTGTGATTAGTACTTAAAAAAGTGCAATTTTGAACCCTATTTATTATAGGTTTTGAGTGCTTTTATTTAAACATGCTAATTAACAGATTCACTGGCTACGGTCCCAATATTTAATGATCACATTTTGCTGGCAATTTTTGCAGTTTTTGTAGAGATAATCATGCCAAAAGTATTTACGGTAATTAACCGCGAAAGATTTAAGTCAAACTCGACATCATATATCAGAGGCTAGAAAGAAGAAGAAAATGGAAGAAAATGGCGGGAAGAAATTGATGAGACGGCGGGAACAATGACCAATCAGAGCAGTAGCGCGGAAAGCTTCTGATTCTTCCTTCAGCCAAATGCATATCAACGAAATTTCTCATCATCTTTTGTAATTAATCGACCGACTTCAATTTTGGTGTATTACTCTTTTTTGTCCATTAACCCAGCTAGTTTGTTACGGTTTTGGTATTTTCATACCTTGAGAGGCCTATATAAGCCCCTGTTTTGCCAATAACCACTAGCAAGCAGGAATTCAACCTGATCCCGGATATAATAATTTGGTAAGTTTTTATTTATATAAATCTTTTATTTTTAGTTTTTGTACTGCACCTCTCTATATATCTCTTTCTCTCCCTTTCTCGGTTGCCAAACACCCTCAAGGATGACCCTTTCCCAGGATGATAACCTAAAACCACTTCCTTCTTGAGTAAAAGATTCTTTGAGGTAAGATCTTTAGGTTCTTTGGTGGTTCCTCTTTTCATCTTTAATTAAAGTGTATTTTCTGTTATATATTCAAAACTTGGTTACATAACATGGGATATTTATTGTCTTAGCCAATACTCTCCATGCTTTAGGTCCGATCTTTCGGGTGAGAGATACCCCACCTTGGTTCTTCAATGGTCACACACCTCGAGGTAATACTTCACATGTTAGGGTTCTTAGTGGGTTAAATAACATTGACTTTTTTATTATTTGTGTCTCTCTTTTGGATTAGGTGCTCGGGTGAGATGCCTTTGATTCGATAATTCACTTTCAATGATAATGGAAGTATTAGGGTTTTTAAAGGCCCAAAGGGGCACATCATTGCATCTGTATTATTTCGATTAGGAGTTGTTTTCATGGGTGAGGTTTGCTTCATTCATCTGATGAACTACCCCCTTTGATGCATATCATAACGGGAAATTAACAGGGGACCTCTGATTCTTTAGTCTTAAAAACTTCAGGTAGCTCACTTTAGGGATTCTTTTCTTTATTTTCTTCATTTTATTTTCGATTACAAACCATCCACTTAACTTTCATTTTAATTATTCATGGGTTTCCCAAACCACTTCCCTGTTTTTTAACCCAAACCCCAATCCATTTGATTCACCGGTTTTGATTTACTCAATGTATTTAATACGAAGAAAACCCCATCACCTATATTCGGCCACTGGAAGCAGCTTTATCTGCGGTAGCTTGACTACGGCAATAGGAGGGACTCACGGATACAAATTTTATTGATTCCGCTCACCTGCAGGTGGAACGAATCACTAGAGTGGAATTCTTGGTCTCAATTCTTTACCACTTCTTAAAGTCACCCTTTGCCTTGACTTCATCAGACCCTTTGGAATTAGTTGGTTGGAGCCTATTTCATGCACTCCTTCGATATTGCTGTGTATTTGGGAGGAACCTTCCCTTTGAACCTACAGAGCCTTTGGTTGGACAACCTCGAAATCTCGAGTGCATATTGTCCAGGTTTCTGTTGAGTGAGGCTCTCACTTTGTAGATTCCCAGTTAGATGAGACATTTATTACCTTTTGTTCTTCCTGACGTGCCTACCACTTTGCTTAAATTGAGTTGCTTTCGCGGGGGAGTAGATTGGAAGCGTTTGCTGTTGTCTTGAAGTGGAGCTGGCCTTCGTGTCATAGAGTAGAATATAAGCAAGGGTTTTGGTTCCACAGCCAAGTTTGGATGATTCCCCAATTAGGGTTATAAGTGTTGCCATATGAGCCTTTACTGGTGTGTTTTGGAGTGAGACATGGGCATGCTTGAAAGTGCTCCCCGGGGTGACTATTTGGCAGCCAGTGACGAAGGTTGAATCAGATCGTCATTCTAACTGCATTTCATCTGAGTTCTCTTTCGGCTCCTCCTTGGTCAAGTGAGTCAGTTTGCTTTCATCTCCATATATTCGGAAAGTGCATAAATGCCCCCCTCTGGTGGTTCGAAGGCCTCGATATCGGCTTCAGCAGGTTCGGTTCATCCCATGCCTTTAGTTTAAGCCCATAGTTCAAAAAAGTCCATGGCCTAAATGTTTATGCCAAATCACCATGTTTGATGATTAGCTATGGACCACACCATCCTCTGACGATTCACTAGCGTTCAAGTCTCAAAATAATAGTGAATGCATTGATGATCTCTTGATCTCCCAATAGTCTTCTCCGCTTTTCGTTGTCATGGGCCGGTGCGGTGTAGTCTGTTCTCAATAGTGAATCCCAGTTTGTCTTGAAGGCTTCTTGAGCTCAGCTTGGGATTTGGCCCAATTCTTGATTGTTCTTGCCAAACTCAATGGGTGGAAGCGGTACAGCCTTATCTTTCGATTGTCGATTAGAATGCTTTGGCTCCGAGCAAATCCATATAGGGCCTCCTTCAACTAAAACTTGTGCATACTTCCTCGAATTCCAGAGGATATGAAGTATAAGGGTTCTCATTTCCATTCCATGAATGTGTGACAATGGCTTAAGACTACCCCAATAGGCCTACTACCACGTCATCGGCGAATTGGTATGATGCGGGAAGGGTGCACTCACTCTGGAGGTGTATCTGATCCCCTCCAGCTGACCTATATCTTTGTTGGATTCATAGGAGCTGCTTGTTGACTCTACTGTTCCTCAGGTAGAGGATCCATTTGTTCACTATGCACACTTACTTTAGCTTCTGATCAGTTGGTGTACAAGCTCTTTGCGATCTTACACGAGTGTCTCTGTCCATTGGTGCATAGGCTTTTGTTAAACACTAAATTAGACACAACTGAAGAACACAAACAAACTTAAAAAAATTGGTGTTGGCTAAAACTAAAAATAAAATCTTAGGAAACAAAAGCGATTAATAGCGCCCAAGTGAAAAAGCTTGCGTTCCACACTCAAATTCAAAAGGTGAAAGGTCTTAACACCACCATGGATTACAAGTACATAATAACTCATCACTACGTAGTTGGCTGCATCCCAGGCAGCGGCGCCATTTGATTGATGCCGCGGTAGGGTGATCGGAATCAGCAATATTTGTTTCTCTACTATCTACTCTGGTAAGTGGCGCCTGGTATGTGATCTGGTTGAACACGGGGATAAGGGTTTCATCCCACTGAATGATTCGCATCAATGTTTGAAAATGGTAGACTTTTGTTTGGATTTTGGTTGGTTATAAATTGAGTTCTTGTTCACAGTTCATGTAATGGCCAAATGAAGTGTTATTCAGCCTTATGAGGCTTGGGTCATGGATTGATAACATAGAATATAAAGTGTCTCGGGTTGTTTCTAGCATTAGAGACGAATAACACTTCGATTAAAGCTATGGATCTTTGTTTATCTATAAGCTTATACAGAACCACTCCTGTTGGAGTCAAACCAGAGTGTTAAGCATTCAAGTCCATTGGGTTTGAACCTAACATTTAACCTCATTTCCATGGCTCATCAAATGACATCTAAGAATACTCAGGTGCATCTGCCATTAGATGCCTTGAACCCTACTTTCCGCCCTTGAAGTATTGACCAAAGGAAAGACATTAAATAGCATTGAAGCCTAGTTTGGAAAGTATGGAACAATATCAATTTTGTGCATCTGTTTAAAGCAAAGAAGAGGAATGCTTTGCGGTAGTGAAAACCAAACCAGCAACCCTCCTCTTCCAAGGCTATGAGGCTTGTAAACCTCCCATAGAGTTGTCATCCTCAAGGGGGTGTTTGTGGCCAGGAAAATGAGGAAAGAAGGAGAGAAAGAGCAATCAGCTAAATGGCTACCACAGGAAAACTTGCAAAATGGAATAGTTAGAGATTTACAAGTTGTGGGGCTTATAGCCCGACGAGTGGCAAGAGTCCCAATCATAAATATGAAAATTACATTGAATCAAAAATGGTAATTTATCAAAAACTACAGTAATTTGAATCAAAATACCAAAAACACCAATTTTAGCATTTTTAAGCTATACGGGAAATTATCATAGCGAAAATTTCGTATACTGTGAAATTTAATAACTAGTGAAATTACAAGAGATAGCGAAAACCAAAATTTAGCTATGAGCGATAATTTTAACTAGCTGCGAAATTATTAACTCAAATTTCACATAGCGAAAGAAAACTAGCTGGGATTATGAAATTTCGCTATGATTGTGAAATTTTCACAATCCTGCGGTACCCGCGATACATATGAAGTCGAGTTTCCTCCTACTTACTGTCTTGCCCTTTGCATCACTTCTGCATGGTTATTCATCAATTTGCCTTCAGTTCTTCAATTCTTTGTGCTTTCATAAGCACCGACTTGGTGAAATTACAGATGATTCTCACATTTAGCATCAGCTAAAAGCCAAGATCAAACTCACTTAATTTCTAAGATATAACTATCAAAACAATCTAAAACAAATTCAAGCTAAGTGGACATGTACACAACAAAATTGGCTTAATTCATGATTGGTACACAAAAGCAATCAAAACCCCTCTCGACCAGAACCAAATAGCACTTTTTGGGCACTAATCACGGATGTTGTTTGGTGCACCCCGACACGTGGTATCAATTAAATGCCATACGCCATCATGAAGGATGCCGATTGGTGCATCCCGCCAAGTGGGACATTTCTTCAATGCCATACGCCATCATGACGGATGCCGATTAGTGCATCCCACTCAAGTGACATTGGAATAATTTGGTGTTTTCGTGACGGATGCGATTGGTGCATCCTGTCAAAGTGTTCTATTCGATATCATTCATCTACATTTATGACTTGGATTCCGCTTTGATGAATCCTGCCCCATTATCATTCACATTTATTCGGGTTTTCAATTATCACATTTCAATTTCATATTCACTTTCGTGATATCTTTCAAAGATATACTCAATCTATGTACTTATTCCATATACTCATTCACTGATCATTCTATAGTTAATTTCTGGTAACTACTAAAATATTCAGAAATAAGAATAGTCGAGAACAAACCAAGCCGTCAAATCTAGCCTCTTCCTTCGTCTCTGGCCCTAGGTTAGGCGATCATTACCCATCCCTAGTCAATAACATTCACACCACTCTTAGTGGATAAACAATTGTTAAACAATTTTAGTGAATTACAAGTTTATTTCCTTTAACGGTCTTGGGTTAAGACACTAAGTCTTCCCGAAGACGAACTAGCCGAGGTGGCGAGGTACGGTACTTTTTCACCTAGCTCTAACCTTATTTGAACTCCCATTAATCATTTCTTTGGGTCCCTAAACATTCGGGATACGAATACGGGACTTAACGATGCAAAAATAAGCAAAACGGGTTCATTGAACAACCCAGACGCAGACACCCTTGACCTCAGACGGTACAAAGGTTTCCACGTGATACTTGTACCGCAGACACTTTGACCTATACCGGTACAGTTGCTCATCGCATGACTGCATCGTACAGCTCAACCTCACGCATCGTAGTTACCCACGGGTTTTGCCTAGAAATGTTCGATTTTGGCATTTTCACGCATTTTTCTTCCACAAATCTTCTCCCAATTGGTCCCATCTCAAAAAATCCACATGGAATTCCACCCAAAACAACTCCAAAAGTGGTTTAGACTAATAAAATCCATTTTCCTCATATGTTAGTGGCTTTTTCCCAAAATCAAAATCATAAATGAGGATGTTGGGGTTTCATTTTTCTTACCTTTTATCTCTTCAAATCTCCTCTTCCATGTTGTTTGATCTCAGAGCAAGAATCGAAGCAACCCAAACTGTAAAAGCCCATCCTCCTTGCAAACCCTAGCTTTTCTCCCTCCTTTCTCCTCCCCTCTTCTCAAAAACGGGATTTGCTCTTCAAAATGAGACCTAAGACCACATTTCTCAGCTTTAAATCTCTTTTATGTAAGGCTGCTCGTCTACACCCTTCTTCTTATTTCTCATTTTTCCCTTTTGCTCTTAAATCACTTATTCCCTTATAAGGCCTTGTTTGGCTACCTAATAAATCCACTTTCCATTTTTTTGACATTCTAACTTTAATTCACATTCCTTATCATTTGTCATTTATTTATATTACATTTAAGCTATCATTTGACCTTTAGGTCCTCATTTTACAAATTTCCACATTTTCCCTTTTTCACTTGGGTTTATTTCCGGGTTCAATAAATTTCTCAATTTAGCATATAATATTCAATCATATGCCCACACTTTAAATTTACATTTCACAATTTATCAAATTACCCGAAAAAGCCTAAGTTTGACTCAATTCATACCCAGAATATATAATAAAATTATTATAAAAATTCTAGGGTATTTTTGGGGTGTTACACTCCTCCACCTAGGCGAACCTCTTCGCCTAGGCGAAGGTTGGCCTACGCCTAGACGAACCCGAGAGGCCTTCTACTTTTCTGCTTTGGTTCTACCTTCATGTCATTCAACTCTTCTTTTGCTTGATTTTTCCTTCATTCGAGTTATATAAATGCATGAAAAACACACTCAAAATGCATGTATTATTAACACCGAACATATAGCAAGTTGCAGCCCGCTATAACGTGCTGCAACCAACTGTGGTAGCCCGCTGCAACGTCCAGAGAGGGAGTTTTTGGCATGTCAATGGCCACCCACTGAAGCGGAAGAGGATCCCGCTACAATTGGAAATGTGCTCGTTGCAACGTGACGAAGAAAGCCCAACCCATTACATGTGATTCTAGGTAGAACATTAAGAGAGGTTATAAATAGAAGATATCGAGATGCATAAAAGACACGTCGTAGGAGGTCGTGAAGGGTTAGTATGAGGTTGCAAACAAGGGTACGAGAGCACAGAGGTTAACAATCCGAAGAAGGAGACGACAGAGTGCTTGGATCGAGACATCATTTGCACCCTAGTTTCTCTATTCCCTTCTCTTAACATTTGATGATTTTGATTCGCATGGCTGTACCGACTTATACTATGTTCTAGTTTTATTTATAGGGTTTTGATGTAGCCTTGCTACACTCGAATGGATTAAGTGTTAATTTTGTTTTCATTCAGTATATGCATTTATTTCATCTCGACTTGCTCTATTTTTGCACCTTATTTACATGGTAGTGTTTAGCCAGCATTGGCATGTTTTTGCTGGGAGTCTAAGATCGAGAGATAATGACCCCTAGGGATATGAATAGAGTAACACTTGGTTAATCAATGAATAGAGATATCTTGGTTCCAAGTGTGGCATTTAGAGTTTAAACATTTAAGCATTTCGGAGTCCAGGGTTGAGGCAAAGATGCAATACACCCCTATTGTTGAGATAGACAGTTATTTCTCGAGAGAGAATATCTTGTAGGCATGGTTAACCCGCCAGTGTGAATCTATTAATATACTGAATGAATAATTTATCTAGGTTGAAATCCATCGAGTGTGGTAGGTGAAGGAAAAACCCTAGTTTTCATAAATTGTTTTAGCAAACAACTTAGGATTAGTTTTTCTTTTTATTAATTGGAATTCATTATGATTTTAGGTCTAGATAATATTTAAAGCTTTAATTCAATAATCAACACACTTCTCCTTTTGGGACGACACTTGACTAGCCATTATACTATGTAAACTCGATGCATATACTTGCGCGTATGGGCCTACATTTTAATACCAATTTGGCACCCGGAATAAGGGGTACTCATAGGTTTAGCATCGGAATGTCCAAACCTCTTGAGTATTTTCTCAACATAATGTTCTTGTGATGCCATTATACTATCACCCATCCTTGTGATTTGAACACCCAAAATTACCTTAGCTTCACCCATATCTTTCATGTCAAACTATGAATCTAGAAATCTCTTGGTACTATGTACCACATCTAGGCTAGTGCCAAAAATCAGCGTATCATCCACATATAATGTAATGATTACACATTCTCTATCTGTACACTTTATATACACACATTTATCCACTTCAACAGATAAAAACCTGTTATTCAACAAACCACTATCAAATTTCTCATGCCATTGTTTAGGTGCTTGTTTTAAACCATATAAAGACTTGTACAATTCGCAAACTTTATTTTCTTAACCAAGTATAATACACCCTTCAGGTAGTAACATGTAAATTTCTTCCTCTAAATCTCCATTTAAAAAACAAAAAATTGTTTTAACATCCATTTGATGGATAAAAAGTTTATGAATAGAAGCTAAAGCGATCAGAATACGAATGGAAGAAATCCTAGTAACATGAGAAAACGTATCGAAATAGTCAACATTTTGTTTTTATGAAAAACCTTTGGCTACTAACCTAGCTTTATACTTTTCAATAGAACCATATGGGAAATATTTTCTTTAGAAGATCCACTTGTAACCAATAGGTTTTGCTCCTGAAAGTAAATCGACTAACTCCCAAGTTTGATTTTATAAAATGTAATCCAAGGTCTCGCCTTTAATAGCTTCTTTCCAAAGCAATGTGTCAAGGGAAGAAATAGCTTCAAAGTAAGAAGAGAGTTCATTTTCAATCAAATAAGTATAAAAATCATCTCCAAAGGAAAACTTTTTTCCTTATCTCTTACTTCTTCTCAACTCATCACGAGAGCTTTCCATATCATTCACAGTGTTGGGCACATGCTCATGATATGAGTTTTCTATATCATCCACAATTGTGGGTGCTGATTCGTGCCACAGTAGGGGTATTGGAATCAACAAATTTAGACTCTAAGCTCCTATACCATTAGTAAAACTACTTACAGTATACGGGCTCTAGGGTTTAATACAGGATGGGTTTTCTTCAGATAAATGATTCATGAAGGATTCAAAAATGGTGAATTTGGTTTTGGATTTCAAGGTCATAAAAATGTAGGATTTCATGGTTTCAGAAACCTAAAATAAAATGAAGAAAAATAAGAAAAAGAACTCCTCAAGTATCACACGTTCTTAGTCCTAAGGAAACCGTAGAGGTCCTCACCATTTCTTTCGCATTGTGGGAGGATGACATATAGTCATCTCCGAACTGATCTTCATTTAACTTAAAAAACTAAACCCTAATAATTTTCTCTTTGATAGAAAGCATTTATTTAGCATTTATGGTTCCTACAAGAAAATCTATCACTCAATTCCATCCTGCTACCGGATCTGTAAGGGAAACTAATGAATCTCAAAGGATCTAATAATAAGCATCCACTGAATCCTAAAAGATTAACAAGTATTTATCAAAGAGGATGCACTACAAGGAAAATATAACCTCTTAACCCTACTTCCTCCATGGCTCATAAGGCAATCTAATGGATATCAAATGTATCTTAAACCTAAGAATACACTCGAACCCTAAAAGCTTGCCAAGCACACAAAGAAAGTACATCAAAAGCTTTAAACCTAGAGTTGCACATTTGGGGAACCAAATGTCGAACCTCGTCATGAAAAACAGGGGAACCAAAAGCTTCATCTTAAAATCAAGCCACTTCAGCAAGAGCTCCTCTCTGGGCTGAGGAGAGTGGTCTGATCCAACCATCCTCCGAGTTGTCATCCCCGAGGAGTGGTTTACAGCCGAGAAAGGGGGAAGAAAATGAAAGAAATGGGTATATGAAGCCGCAGAAACCGCCACCCTCTCCTGTATTGTCACGGAAGCCAAGTCTGGGGCCATTGCATCGAGGCTTATAAGTGCTCAATGTATATGAAATTACCAAAAAAAACTAAACAAAAGCTATTACAAGGGTTAAAATAGGAAGAACAAAAATGTAAAAACTCGAGGCGTGAAATGCAGAGAATGTGGTCACTGGAGGAACAATGCCCGCAGGAAAGCAGACCTCGAATGCACCATTTTCTTCCTGTTTTCCGCCATTCTTTCTCCGGTCTTTGATCCGCAATGCCGAGTTTGACTTGGAATTTTCGTGTTTGATTGACTCAACAATTTTGGTACAATTAGCTCACAAAACTGCACTTGGCTACAAAATGCGATCGCAGAATAGTAGGGACCTTTAATGTGCAATCAAGACCGAATGATTAGTACACAAAAAGCACTCAAAACCTATAATAAATAGGGTTCAAAATAGCACTTTTTGGGCACTAATCAGGTGCACGAAATGTTTTCTCATAAAGTGGAAAAATATGTCAAAAAATCTCTGAATTTTTTGTCTGAATAAATGTATTGTAGTCTAGATCATCACTTTTCAACACAAGAAATCTATAAGCGACATTATTACTAGCATACCCTATAAACATGCAATCAAAAGTCTTTGATCATAGTTTTCTCTTTTTTTAGATTAGATAACATGACTTTGGCAAGACACCTTAACACTTTTAAATATTTTAGGTTAGGGGCGTGACCTTTCCATAACTCATAAGGTGTCCTACCAGTTTTCTTATATGGAATTCTATTCTATAGATGACATGTAGACAATATAAATTTTCATTCCCATAAATTATCGGGAGTGTATTTACTGGCAAGCAAAGAATTCATCATCTCTTTAAGAGTCCTATTCTTTCTTTCAGCAACTCCATTTAACTCGGGTGAATATGGAGGAGTTACTTCATGAATTATTCCTTCATTTTCACTATAATCATTTAAAAGGATATATTTGCCCCTTATATCATATCTAATCCTTTTGATTTTCCTATTAAGTTGATTCTCTACTTTAGCTTTATAGCTTAGGAACATATCAAACGCTTCATCTTTATTTTTAAGCAAGTAAACTTTAGTGAATGTAGAACAATCATCAATGAAGGTCACATAACATATCTTACCTCCCCTAGTCATAGCTTGTTTCAGATCTCCTAGACTGTAACGACCGCCTAATAGTTTTTGTTTCTCTGTAGACACGACGACATGTCTTTTTAGATAGATTAGAAGTGGCAAATATTTGACATTTACTTAAGCATGAATAATCAATATTATTTATAAGGCCTAGAGATTGCATCTTCTTAATCTATCCAATACTAACATGTCCTAATCTAGCATGACAAACATCATAAGAATCAACCAAGTAAGAAGAAGAATAGGCATTTCCATTCATAATTTCAGCAATGTTGAGCACAAAGAGCCTCTGATTACAAAACCCTTTTCCCAAAAAGATAGTATTTTTTGTCATTACAATCTTATCAGATTCAAATGACACTTTAATCTCTAATTTTTCCTATAAAGCAACAGAAACTAAATTTGCTATAATATTAGGAACATCAACACCTTATTCAAGGCCAGAGTCTTTCCTAAAGTGAGCTTCAACATGACTTTGCCTTTTCCTAAAACTTGAGTAGTGTGAGAGTCACCAAGATATACAACCTTTTCGTCATCACCTATTGGAGTGTAGGAGGTAAAAGTGTCTATGTTTGCACAAATATACCTTGTTGCACCAGATTCTACCATCCAATTCTTGGAATTGGTCACCAAATTAGCTTTTGAAACAACAACTATTATGTCATCTTCTTCGACCAAGTTGGCTTTAGGAGGATTTCCATTGTTTCCAGTTTTTACTCTCTTTCTACACCAGTGTGCTTGATACCATGGTTTTCCCCAAACATAACAAATGCCTTTCTTCTTTAAAATATAGGGGTTAGCAATTTTTTTTTTTTTTTTTGGTCAGAGTTTTGAGCTTTATGATTGTACCTTTTAGGGTTGGTTTGGACCAAGTTTACCTTAGTGGTCATTTGTTTTGCTTTGGTTGCCTTTTGCTCTTTGCTTTTTGTATCTTGAATGATGATGTGAGTAATCAAATCAACCAGGGACAACTACTTTTGCTTGTGTTTTAATTGTTGCTTATAGTCACTCCACGAGTCAAGTAGTTTCTCAATCAATAGTTGTCAGGTGTGAATTATATCTTGTTTTGAGCATTCATTTCTTACAATTATTGAGTTCGTGATGCTAAATTCACACCTATATAATTCAAATACAGGCTAAATCCCTTTCTTACTTTGGTATTGCAGATAAGGAAGAAAACTTGAGCAAATGAGACAAGAAGCTAAAAAAGCGATGTTGTTGTTCTTGTTGAAGCGCTCATGTATCGACATGGGGTCCTCTCAAGTTTGAAGGCCACCTATATTTGTCACATCCAGTGTAAAATAAATAATTTGATTTGGTGTTACGGCTACCTAATTATAATTATGTAGAGGGTTATGTTGGTTGGAGGTCGTTTATGTTTTGCTATGCTTTAAGTTTGGATTCAAATTGTTAATATGAATTGTTGGCCTAAATAACGAAATTTGGCACATTAAGGATAAGAGTTGTAGAGGGACTTTGTAACACCCCAAATTCAATGTATATTGGAATGTGAAAAAGGGTATTTTGGTAAATTCTCAATTGAGGTTTTGTTTTCTATAAAGTGATTAGTTTTGTGTCATGGTAGATTTATGTTAAGTTGTTATGGAATTGAATAAAGTTGGGGGACTTAAAAGCAAGGACCTATGTGCAAATTAGGGTCTTATATGCAAAATGAGAAAAGCTCGAATACATGGAAGGTGACACATGGAACTTCGAGAAGAATGGATTCCAAATTGGCTTTGGGAGCCTTTGAAATCTGGTTGAGCTTGGGAGAATGAGATCTAAAAGTTTTTAGTCTTCTCATTTTGTGCTCTCTAGATACAATTAAGAGAAGGGAAGAAAGGAAGAAGAAAGGAAAAAGGAAGGTTTGTTCCAAGGTTAGAAAATCCAAACTTTCTCCATCTTTTGGGTATTTTGGTGTGGATTTGAGATTGGTTGTTTGTAAATTGTTTTGTTGGTAGTGTCCTTTGTTATGACCCTCAAATTGTAAATAAAACTGGATACATGGAATTACAGGGGAAGTGCTGCCAAAATTTCCCCAGAACCTGTTTTATTGTTCTGTCCATATCTTGGCCTCTGGATCTCCAAATTGGATGTTTCTAGTTGGAGATAAACCCTAAGAGATAGACCTATAATTGTCTACAAGACATCAAGAATCAATTCGTATCCTAAGTCCCCTGTTTTTTAGCCTAAAGTGAAAAGTCGGGTTTTGTTCCCTCAACAGGGGAAGGTTTTGTATTTTAACCATAAGTTGAGTTATAATGATCCAAATGAGGTGATTCCAATTTCTACTAAATTTAGACTCCTAGAACTACAACTTGCATGAAGGAAGTATTGGGAAAATATGTCTTGATTGATCCCAGAAAATTTAGAAAGTGTAGGAGATAAGAGTGCGATTTTGTTTTAATTTGATGATTTTAGGTTAAGAGACCTAATTGGAATTATTCTACCTTGATTCTTTGATTTAGGTAAAGAATTCTCTACTTAAAGGAGAAATTCAAGGATCAACCAAAAGGAGGTAGGGAAATCTTGTACCATTCTATGTTTGGTCGTGATGGTTTATTTGATTATATAAATATGTATATATATATATATATATATATATATATATATATATATATATATATATAAGTTTGGAAATGTTTTTGGTATACATATCATGATTTTGAAATATCCATGGGTGAATTGTATTGTGTAAAAATTGTTTTTAAATCATGGTATGGGATTGGACTCGTGGTGAGAGTCCTGGTTGTTGTGTTGGAGACGGGATGGTGACTAGTCCCTGGGTTGAAGTTCCAAAATTGTCCAAGTCATACTAGATGGAGACTAGTCCCTGGGTTGAAATTCCAAAATTGTCCAAGTAATACGGGATGGAGACTAGTCCCAGGGTTGAAGTCCCAAAAGTGTCATTGAGGGGTTGAGTTGGGAGATAAGTTAAGCTTTCATGTGTTTTCCATCTTGAAATCAATTGTATCTATGAAATACTCCTGTTTATATATATATATATATATTGGGATATGTATAATTAAAATATTTAATGGTGAGCATGGTTTGTTTATGAGATTTCATATTGAGTCAGTTGAACTCATCTATTATTTTCTTCTCCACCTAGATGGTGTAAGAGGCTAGCTACGTGAGCGAGTTGTGGAACTTGTAAGGTCTTGAGGACTGGGAGTTTATTTTTCTAGATTTGCCTTGAGTCCTTGGTCATGTGTTTTGATGAACAATCATATTTTGGTTTAGTGGATCAATGTAATATAACCTCACTTGTTTATACACTGTTAGTTTAAATACCCTTAGATAGTGCTTGGGATTGTAGATCATATATATATATATATATATATATATATATATATATATATATAGTATATATATATATATATATATATATATATATATATATATATATATTTATTTTTTTTATTTTTTATTTTTTTATTTTTTCTTATGACCTAAGTGTCGGTTTCCACTATTGACATGTGGGTATTTTGCTTGCATTTTGTGCAAAGGACTTGAGAGCATTAAGTAACATGGTTTCCAGGTTTATGCTTAAATATAGAACGGTTATTTTAATCACTGTGTGACAAATCGGTATCAAAGCCTAGGTTGATCCCCAGAGGTATGATGGTCCATCAAGCATGTAGGTTCTAACGTATACTCTAAGCTTTGAGTCAAGGATTTTAAGTTTGAGTGTTAGGATTTGACGTCATTTGGGTGATGCTATAGTTGCATGTATGATATGAGATTTACTAGCTAAGAAAGCTAGTGTGTGTGATTATATGATGATAGGTTTATAAGATGATTATTTCATATACTGGTATTTGGGGGGTTACATGAATAGAGGTGTTTACTTGCATGATGCGTGCTGACTATATATTTATTCTATGATTTTGGGTGAGACTAGTTTATTTTTGTCTTCTTATGCAAGGAGACAAATGAATAGGGGAAGGAAGCATGGGCCAATAAGGGCCAGGCACCGATTGGACCCTCTTCTCAAGTTCAAGAGGATGTGGCTAGAAATAGTGCAATGTCATCTTCGAAAGCTAATTCGGAGAATTGTAATGTGAATTTGATTTGGGAATTTAAAGCATTGGTCCCACCTACCTTTCGGTAGTCTCAATTTTCAAGCCGAGCGCCAGTCATGAAAGTAAGAAAATATCGATGCGCGGAGCTCCAAGAGGGGGAGAGAGCATCACTAGCCTCTTCATGTCGAGGATGAGGGCCGGACAGTCATGGACATGATTAAGAGCACTCATGATGTGCCCCGCATGAGATGGGCCCGCCGAGGAGTTACTTTGGCCAACCATTTCCACATGAGGGAAGCAAAGGGTCGAGTTTGTCCACTCATGCAAGGTGATACTTAATGTAGCTAAGTATGCCTCTAAGTTTACATAGTTATCCAGATACGCACAACACATGGTGGCAGATGAATAGAAGAGAGCTGAGCAATTTTAGGAGAGGCTGAGAATGAACATTAGAGAATAAGTTGCTCCTTTTATGCTCTACACCTACAGTGAGGCAGTGGCCAGAGCCCTTATTGTAAAAAGGGAGATAGAGGAGGTACAGAGGGTGAGAGATAGAAATTTCAGGTCTATTGGAGTGAAAAAAGAGGTGAGAGGGGCTAAGCGCCTAAAGATGAGTGTTCCACAACAGTTGCCTATGAGACAAGGGCAAGTTAGTGTGAATGTTGGTGGAGGCATGGGACCGAAGAGATGCTTTGAATGTGGACAGGTTGGGCACTGGAAGAGGTGGTGTCCTTGATTGCAACACCGATATTACCAGCCTCTTCAAAGGTAATCACAACCAGGAATTCCCCTTACATATTTAAGCAAGCAGCTTAAGAAAGAGAGAAACTCAAGATCAGAAAAGCCTCCATCTACCTCGGGACAAGGGTTACAAGCTAGAGTTATGCAAATAAGCCTAGAATTCAGCGCGAATGTTGGTCAAGGTATGGTCTATGTTTCAAAGACGTGGGCTCGTGTATTGCCTGACCGACGGAGCTTTCGCTTCCCTTTATTTCTACATCATTTGCATCCATGCTAGATTTAGAAGAAACCTCTCCTTTTCCCATTGTATGTTGAGACACCACCGGTTGGTGTTGAAGCTAAGTAGGTGCAAGTGTAATGCAAAGCAGATATCAGTTGCGAAGCCACCATTGATTTAGTGCTTCTTCGTACGGCAAGATCCGATCAGCTGGAATGGGATCAAGTTGTCCCAACATCATGCAAAGGTTGGATTGTTATCTCGAAGAAGGTAATATTCAAACTTCCGTGGTTTGTTTATTTCACTTATGGATCGAGGGTTTAGCCACCAATCGATGAAAGAGAGATAGAGACTAAGTGGATGAGAATGGATGGGGACAACAATTCCTTTACTTTTGGTGAGAGGGTAAAAGGAAGGTAGTTGTGGATTGTATTCCACAGGCGTGTGATTTTACTGATGTTTTTCTTAAGGAATTTCCAGGGTTGCCTCTCCATAGAGAGATGGATTTTCCATAGAAGTGTATCCCGGAATAGATCCTATTTCCGTAGCTCCATACAGGATGGCTCTAGTTGAGCTTAAGGAGTTGAACCTACAGTTGCAGGAATTGCAGAGAAAAGGGTTCATTCAATCGAGTACCTCGCCTTGGGGTGCTCCAATGTTGTTTGTAAAGCCAGCTAGCGGGGATGATCGCTATATTTATGTGTGGATTATAGGAAGTTAAATAGAGCTTACGCTGAAGAAATTGGCACCCGCTTCCTCAGATTGAGGATTTGTTTGATCAATTAAATGGAGCATGGTATTTTTCAAAGATTGACTTGAGATCGGGGTACTATCAGTTGAGGGTACGGGATTCAGATATCCCAAAAACTGCTTTTCGCACAAGATATAGGCATTATGAATTTGTTGTCATGCTTTTTAGATTAACAAATGCTCCAGCTACTTTCATGGATTTGATTAATAGGATTTATCGCCCCTACCTAGATCGCTTTGTAGTGGTGTTTGTGGATGATATTCTGATATATTCTAAGAGTTAAGAAGAGAATGAGCGGCTTACAGTCGGAGTTACAAACACTTAGAGAAAACCAAATTGTGATGCCAAGTTGGTGCAAGTGTGATCAAGCCATAAGAGATCCAACTTAGACACGCAGTCTAAGGAGGCATCTCAAAGGGATCCGACAAAAGTGTGGGCAATACAAAGGAGCCAATTCAAAAGTGTCTTCAGATCTGTAGTTTTCTTGAAATGGTTGGTTATTACCGCAGATTTATTGAGAACTTCTCCAGAATTGCGTGTCCAATGACTAGATTGACACATAAGGGAGTGAGTTTTTGATTGGAATGACAAGTGTGAAGATTCTTTCCAAGAGTTGAAAAGAAGATTAACGACAAGATCGACAAGTTTGACATTCTGAGCTGGTAAGTACACAATTTATTGTGATGCCTCAAGGTTTGGCTTGGGGTGAGTAAATAATCATAATCCTTATTATGATTATAAGGAGATGTGTATCTGAAACTGAACAAGGTGAAATCATTGATAAATGCCATATCATCACATGGAGGATATTTCAGAGAGACAATAAATTTATAAAATTCTCCAATCAAGTTTTATCGCCTACTTTATCCAAGGACTGTTTTGAATTGGTAAAACATTGTGATAAAATGTCAAAAAATAGGCAAATATAAGCAAGAAGAAATGAGATGCCCTCGCAAGGAATCTCGTGGTGCAGATTTTTTATATAATAGACTGACAGACCTTTCCATCACTTCATTCGGGAAATCTATACATTCTCCTAGTTGTAGATTATGTATCCAAATGGGTGGAAGCAATAGCTTGTCCTAAAAATGATGCTAATACAGTTGTTGGGTTTATACAAAGAAATATTTTGAGCAGGTTTGGAGCACCCAGAACAATTATTATTGATAAGGGAAGCCATTTTGCAAACAAAGTTTTTGCAAAACTCATGAGCAGATATGGAATCAGACATGTAATGGGATTGGCTTATCACGGTTACTCAAATGGGCAAGTAGAAATTTCCATTAGGGAGATAAAGAAAATTCTGGAGAAAACAAGGAATACAAGTGCAAAAGGTAAAAGATTGATCTATAAAGCCGACGATGCACCGGGCTTATAAACTCGCTACAAAACTCCTATCGAATGTCCCCATATTGGGAATCGTATTTGGAAAATCTTGTCATCTCCCTCTATAACTGGAATACAAAGCTAAGTGGGCCATCAAGAAATTGAAATTTTATTTTCAAGCTACCAAGGAAGAAAGATTACTCCAAATGAATGAACTAGAAGAGTTGAGGAATGAAACTTATGATAATGCCATAATCTAAAAAGATAAGACAAAGAAGTGGTATGATCATACGATTCTGAGGAAGGTTTTCAAAGAAGGAGAACAAGTCTTATTATACAATTCCAGGCTCAAGTTGTTTCCTGGAAAACTAAAGTCAAGATGGAGTGGTCCTTACACAGTAGTAGCAAGTAACAGGCTGGAGCAATGACACTAAAAAACCTAACTGGAAGTGAGTTTAAAGTGAATGGTCCGAGATCAAAGCATTACCTCGAAGAAGCTTAAAATGAGATTGATCCGTGACGGAAGAAATAGGAGAATTTTATCGAAAAGAAAACACTCGCAAAGAAATGTCTAGATACACATTAAACTATGAGCTTCTCGACGTTAACCCAAGCACACTTTCACACCAGCTTCGCTTTCGTTAAATCGTGTGCTCGGGGTTTAGTTTTAATTTTGTTTGAAATTTTTGTGTTGTTTTTGCTGATTTTTCGTGTGGACCTGTGAAACTCGACTAGAAATGAATTTATAAGAAAGCACACTCTCTCAAACCTGATTATGTAGAAAATTACATGGGGAGTATTTCAATTCCTTAACTGTGTTTCTTTAAATGATAATGAATGTCAGTTGTGGGGAATTGTTAGACCAAAAATATATAATATGTTTTATATGATATCACAGGTGCTAAACTCGGTATCACCACCCAAGAAACTATTCATCTCTCATAAATCACAAAACTTGTTCGAAAAAATCTGTATATATATATATATTTATGACACTGTTACCAAGGAATATTATCTATTCCTTGGCAATGGCGCCAAAAACTTGTTGACCAATTTTCGTATATATGAAAAGATGGATTTGTTTTTTTTTTGTAAAATGGATTCATTAAAATTTAAGTTTGGTCTTGATCACTGCAAGTGCATAGATCGTACAAGCAATAAAAGTGGATGTTTTAAGTCCATATCGTTCCAACGAGAAATGATGATAAACCAAGACTAATCACCCCAACTACTCAAGATCATTACTTTTTCATTCGAACTCCAATCATAGATGACGAGAGGACTAAAAATTTAATCCTAGATTGATTTCTCTAATATACATGAAAATAAATTTTAATAAAATGGTTTTGAGAGTTCACGAGTGAGACAAAACTGGAACTAGATCAATGAGCAAGAATTAATTTCTACACCATATCGATTCATAGCTCAGCCATAAGTTGGAAAACCAAGTTTGTCAAAGATGCATGGTAGTATAGTTTGGATTTCTCCCTTAACCATACTTTTCACTTATTAGAGGTTCATTTTCATTTCTCATTCATGTGTCTAATCAATTACCTGTAAGATATACTTTCTTTATAAGATCTGGGTATTTTTCCTTTTCCGTACTTGACACCCAAATTTTAAGACTGAAGAATTCTTACGCCCATAGACAGGATATTGCAAGCCTTCTCCAATTTGATTGACACCTCATCCTTAATTTCTGATAAAAATTTTCATCTCCTTAATTAGATCTTTGCTAACACGGGATCATAATCAATTCATCAGAAAGATAGAGAGACTCTAGTGATTAAACCTGGATATCATTCAACTATCCTCAAACCATGAGTAAGTTGGTGATCTATTTGAGTAACCCATCAAAGTTCATTAGTTCCATAGTATTAGTCTATCATACCCACAAAGAACTACTCTATACTCTCAGGATTCTCCATCTCTGAGTCACGCAAAGGGCTTCCTGGAAATTAGAGCAAGATACAGTACCTTGCTTGGGTACACTGTACTAGTACTGGGAACAATTAAATTAAAAAAAAATAATACCAATCAAATAAATTCAAGAATTCTAATTAAGGTGTTCTTCCACCTTGTGTAGAAAAATAACTATCATCATTAACCCATTCCCAGAGAGAGCTCCACTTTTCAAAACTGGTTCACTCATATCAGTGACTAACTGATCAGGAAAATTCACTGAAATTGTAAACGAACTAAAATAAATGAACTCTAGAAACTTTCCATCCTTCATTTAGATCAGACAGGAATGAGAAAGATGATTTTATCAATAAATTCCGGCTCGAAGCTGCACTTCAGTTCATTACCCAAATCTAGAAATTTAAAAGAAAACTAACTAAAAACTACACCAAAACTAAATCTACTAAAATGGAAAATAAAAGAAAAATAATATACATAGAGTCTTCAACCACCCGTAAATCTCGAGTCATGAAGCCAGCATTACCCGCGCTCCTGTGATGCGCTCATTTATAATTTCTAATGTTGGGCTGCACTTCGACCACGCTTGTAGATCCCCAAAATTGGCCCAAATTAGTTTCCATCGCGATACATAGAAAGTTCTGTCGTGATTAGCTTTCGGGCCTTTTATCCATGGCCTCCTATCCTAGCATGCGCTCGTCGCGACTGCTCTCTAAGCTTTTACTTGAATTTTGTCGCGACAGAGTTTGACAATGTCGTGACAGAGTTTTGGTACAACAGTCTTATTCTTGTCACGACTGAGATGTCTTGTGTCGCGACACCAAATTTGTTTGCGACTAGATTCTCATTTCCTTCTGCTTATGGAATTTGTCGCGACATAATTTTCCTTGTCGTGACAAGCATTTTTCTCTTCAGCCTGTCTAATTTGTCGCGACAGGATTTCTTTGATTCCTTTAGCAATTTCTGTCGCAACAAGATTTTGTTTGTTGCGACAGACTTTTCTTCTCTGGTTCTTATCCCTTGCTTAGCTATTTGTTGCGACATAGAAATCTTTGTTGCGACAAACTTTACTTGGCTAATCTCAGTTCTCATTCAATTTCTGTCGCTACCAAATTTTCTTCTATCGCGACAGAATTCTATCATTCCATAGCTTTTATTGTCGCGATAGAAAACTTCTTTGTCGCAACAAAGGTTCTGCCTTCAATTCTTTACTATGTCGCTTAATGAATTTCTTTGTCGCCATTCCTCTTGTGTTGCTCTTCAACTTCTTGTCGCGATAGAGAATTCACTTCCTTCATGTTTTGTTTGTCGTGACAAAAATAATCGTTGTTGCGACAAAGATTCTATTGCTCCTTGTTGTGAATTCAATTGTTATGTTCGCAATGTGGATTTTCTTTCTGCCGCTTACATACTTTTCTTCTTCCTTTGAGCTTCGGGTTCATGATGAAAACTTTTCGCAACATAAAAACAATTTTATCTCAAATTTGGATCAGGTTATATCTTTGCCATTTTTTGTCGCGACAGTCAGTTTTTATCGTGGACAGAGTTCATCTCATAATCTTCAAATTTTTCAGGTTACGCATGGTAGGAAGGATTATCACGACAAAGTTCTTTTCATTCTTCTTTATCAATGTCGCGACATAGAACTCTTTGTCGCAATAGAAATTCTATTTTTGCCTGAAGTTCAGCCTGGACTTTGTTGCAACATATAGCCGCCGTCGCATAGTTTTTTTTGTCTCTGCTGAAATTGTCATGATGTAAAAAACTATGTTGCGACAAACTGGCTGTACTTCACTTTTTGCTTCTTTTCTATTGGAATTATCTCCTTTTTCAATTAACACCCACAAAACAAAAAGTTGGTGAATATTCCATAATTTGGCATAAAAATAGATCGGAAACTGTTAAAAACATGCCAGAAAAATGGATTAAAAATAGATAATTTTAAGACTCATCAAATTCCCCTAAACTTAAAGTTTTGCTTGTCCACAAGCAAAGAAAAGAAAATTTTGTTTGTCCTTAAAAAATTTAGCTTTTATTTTTAAGGACCTTTTTTTGTTTAAAGCTCAATTGGGCAGGAAATATAAGTCAGTTGTAAAATTATTTTAAACATGTTTCCAATCTAGAATCAGGAAGATTTTCAATTAAGTTCACTGAACCAACAAATAATTCATATGGTGTAAACAATTTAATTATTTTAACCTTTGATTTAGAGTGTGTGTCTGTCTTCCCTTCTTTTTTCTTATCAAGTGTGATTGAAGTAATTCTAGATATTACTCAACAGTATGCCTCTTTCATTCTAAAGTCCCATATGCTTGTTTGTCATCTAATGTAAGCATATCACCACCTTTAGGATCAAATAGGTCTTTTAGGCTCAGAATGTGGGCCTGCACCAGGGTAGATAATTGGATACTTTAGGCTCAATTTGACCCAAATTTCACTGACAACTTCACTCTCGCTTCATCATGCATCCTTGATTTCTCTCGATTTGAAGTTTCTCACCTTCCATCAAAGCTATGGTAATCTTTTCGATATTTCCCTTTTCTTATTGTGGTGTCTGTTTCTCTTTTCATTGACCACACTCAGAATATAACTTCTCTTCCTTATTTTAGAATCTTTTTCACTTTTCATATCTCACCAAGTTTTATGGAATGGTGCAATGTTGGTCTTTTTAAGCTTTCTACCACCCTAACGAACTAAGTTAGTAACTCTATTACCAGACGGCATTAAGGTACTAGGTGTCGAACACCCCTAAGAACTTAATTGTTCAAGGAGGAAGGCTAAAGACTAAACTGCTCTTCCTCGATGTTTTCCTTTTCACATCTTCTTTCTTAATTCTCTTCATCTCTTCCTCATCTCAATGAATTCTTCTTTCTAACCCTTTTATCCTTCCATAAACTCTAAATAATATTCCCCCCAAACTTTGTCACAATGATGTATTTTGTCTTGTAATCCGCAAATAAGGTTCTTTTGTCGTAGATTATGTTTGGCTGAAGGAATTGGCTTCTCATTCATTGTTGATGATGATCAAGAGAGGTTCAAATATGAACTAGTATTATGCTTTCATGATACTATGGGCAAGCTTTGAAGGGCTTAAACTTTCAAGGATGGCCTAAATCATTCTCGTTATGGTATTGCCTCAAGATTTCATCACTAATAATCCAACAAGTTTCAGGACATTTGAGAGATTCATCGGTGGACGGATCTCGTAAGATATCCCTAATCTTGGTACAATTTGTTTCCAATGTTATCATGGATTGCGTGCAAAGCTTATTAGGATTTTTATAACCAAACTCGCTTACACAAACATAATTATAGTCTTATCTGCTCCATCAATTTATTAAAACCTTCCTTATTTTTAAGTTTAACACATTCATTAATATCTTTACAACTTTCCCTTTCAATTCATCTCATCCTACCCCAATGCATCTATCAAATGTTTGTTTGGTTTTGTGGATGTGTTGTTGTGTTATTTAACAGTTAGAATGTTCAATGAGATCAACAATTCGGTTAAGAGAAATGTAACACAGCAACAACTCAATTCCATCAATAATTCAACTCCACCAAACAATCCATAGCTGATTTAGCTATTCCATCCAGGAAATTTGGTTTCTTATTTATTCAACTAAGCTATTTAGCATAAGTCAAAAATTTCTAACTACTAAACATGAAGGAAAGAAAATTTAGACAAAACAAACAAGAAATGAAAAAGAAAAATAAAATAAAAGTGAACACGAGCTTGCAAAGAATTTTCTATTTCATTCAATATGTTAAGGATTGGATATTGGGTACAGAAAGGGAAAATAGATGGAAGAGCAAGTGCGAGCTTATTTCATGAATTCGCCCATTTTGTCTCCGCCTCAATAGAGTTCAAGGTTCCACTGCAACCTAAATTCCTAGCAGTACATCTTGATCGTGCTGTTGTTGATCATATCCAAGCTTTCACCCAGTGATTCTCCCTAGTTCGCAGTGCCCTCCCAATTTTCATTCCTTTCTAAATTAGAGTTCTTATTTCCTTCTGATGTTCCTTGTACAGATACCCAAAGGCATCTTCCTTCTATAGCAAATTTTTCTCCGAGGCATCTTCCCTCTCTTTCATGATTTTGATTAGCTCACTATCTTTTCTGAGCTGATCAAAGAGCAAGGCATCTTCTCTTGCCTTTAGTTCTCAGACACTTCTTGTTCTCTTTAGTTCCTATCTACTTTCTATTCCTCATCTCTCACAGTGCTTCTTCCAAATTCTGTCCTCATTTTCAACTCAAGATCCATACTCATCCTGCTGTAGTTGGAGTTTCAGCTTGGTCAGTTCTTTCTTCCATTTCTTGCCTCATGGATTTAAGCATTTCTAGGACTGCAATATTGTTTCTTATAGGCTCTGAGCTTTCAACATGCCTTCGTGGACTCGTTTCACCCTCGTGGAGAAGGTCGATCGGGCTCACACTTCTCTCGCCTCGTTGGAGCTTTGGAGCTCACTTCGCTATGGCCATTGTATTTCTGTCGGTTCCTCTTCTTCTCATAGCTTCCACCTGCCTTCCCGCCTCGTTCTTTAGTGCCCTCGTGATTCCTCGCACGCGCCAGGGGCGATGTCTTGGGGGAAGTTCTCTTATTCTTCCTAGTTTCCTTGGACACCACCCAAGATACAGAGCCTCGAGATCAGCGTTGGGTGTGGAATCAGCCCTTTGTATCCTCCTCTGTAATAACTAAGAATTGAGTTTTCTATTATCTTGCCCACACTAAATATATACTAGTTGAGGATGGCATATAACAATGTCGCCTCTTTCTCCCTGACTGTGCATAAGTGCTTAGAAGCTAGAATGACTGAACATAAAAAATAAAACCACACCTTTGCTGGTTCAGTCAGCGCTCCTCTGGAAATGGACTCATATGGGTTTTTCTCCCGAAAGATCGCCTAACTTTCCCTTGCCATCACCAACAGTTTGCACCTTCCGAAGTCGTGCTTCCACCCGCTAATTTCAACCCATTCTTCCTCTCATGAAGATTGTAAGTCTGGTCAATCTGTTTTTTATCTAAAAGGATATCCATTTTCCTCTAACGTACACGGCCTTATCCTTCATTCCCACCATGTTAGCATAGAGCTCTTTTACTACATCTACAAATCCCAGAGATTTGTGCTCACAGAAGAGTTGTCATCCCTTGCCTTCGATAATCTCTGTGAATGGAAAAATCCAGTTGTTGAAACCACTTTCCCCAATGAAGTCTCTGTATTGCAGTTTGTCCTTCCAAGCGACATAGGCCAAATCCGAGACCCAATCACTAGCTTTTTGTTCGCTGATCTCTGCTTCTTCATTTCATCTTTTTCTCTTTCTAGATTCTTCCACTGTCTACTCAAGTTCCTCGTTTACGTCAGCCCTTTCTTCACCTTGCCTCTACTACGCCTCGAGTGGCTTGAATCCATTTCAGCCTTCCAACTCATCATATTCTTCCATGATTTCTTAAGGTTTGGAACCTGTGCTTCGCGGGCTCAAACATCGTGAGAGAGAAGCTTAGTGGATCTGCGGCTCAAATCTGTTATATAAATTTAGCGAGGCAGATCGAATTTATTTGAATGTTATGGTGCGTATGACCCTTATGTTTTCAAAAAAATTCTATTTATAGGCCACAAATTTGTTTTGCTTTTATTAATTGTCGTGACCAATTTTTGGCCTAAAGTTGTGCCCTTTTTAATCTGGTGTCGCGACATAGAGAAATGATGTTGCGACATAAAATTTTCAATTAATTTTGGATTAGGGCAATTCTTTGTCGCGATTGAGAAAAAAAATAGTCGTGACATAAATTTGTCTATGCTCCAGTTGATTTATTTCGTGACATGTTTTTTTCGAGGTTCATCTATGTTGCTATCACGACAGAAAAAAAAAACATGTCACGACATGGATTCCTGCCACTTAGATGAGGTTTTATATTTTTATTTGTCATGGCAAAAAGAACCACTATTGCAACAAAGTTCAAACATTGTCGCAACATAACTTTGTCTGTCGCTTCAAAGTTCTGTTCTACCTCAAAATTTTTGCACGTTTTCTTTTTCCTCCATTCAACTCAAATGACATTATGCAATAAAGTCTATCCACTTAGTTCATACTTGTGAGAACACATTTTTCATCAAACAATCTCAATTCAAGCATGAACAATAAATCTCATTCTTCACTCAATATCATTCATCAAGATATTCAACAATGCATCCAAGCAATTTGCACAAGAAAGTTGTCTAATAATTTTACATTCCCTCAAACTTCAACTATGTGTTATTATTAGGGAAAAAGTGAGGTAAAAGATAGTACTCCCCCTTGTAGAAATTTTCTACATATTTCAATTTGAGAAAGTGTGCTTTCTAATAACTTCCATTTTCAATTCAGCTTTCCTATCCCTGAAAAATCTGCAAACTATCAATCTACACAATAAAATTTCTAACAAATTGAAACTAAAACTTCAAACTTATAAAAGTTAATTAAATCAATCAAATTATCAAAATTAAAATTTTGCTTCGGTTGCCTCCCAAGAAGCTGCTTAGTTTAATGTCCTTAAATGTGACACTTGTCGCACGTTCTTAGCTTCAAAGAAAAACTCTTCCCCTTTTCAAAATCTGGGTCTAAACTTCATTTATGCTTCCTCCAAGATAATGCTTCGGGCCTTTGACCATTTACTTTAAATTACTCTGTATCAACTTTTCTGAATGCTACTGCCTGTATAAATTGGAAGAACACTGCAAAGTGGAACTCACTTCATCTTGACTTCAATTTCCCTAAAAATAGCTTGAGCCTAGAGTTGTATAAGAGGACTTATTCTCCTGCCTTGAATTCCCTCCTTAGAATCTTTTGATCATGCCATCTCTTGGTCTTTTCTTTGTAGATTCTGGCATTGTCATAAGCATCATTTCACCCTCAAGTTCATTCATTCGAGTAATCTCTTCCTCGTACTGGAAGTCCAAATCTAATTTCACGGGCCTACATAGCTTTGTATTCTAGTCTTAAAGGGACATGATAAGGTTTTCCAAATACAATTCTGTATGGGGACATTCCAATGGGAGTTTTGTAAGTAGTTCTATAAGCCCACAATGCATCATCGAACTTTATAGACCAATATTTTTTGCTTGTATTTACTGTTTTCTCTAAATTTTCTTTATTTCCCTATTGGAAATTTATGGTTGCCCATTTGACTAAGGGTGATAAGCCAAACCCATCACATGTCTGATTCCATATCTGCTCATGAGTTTTGCAAAAATTTTATTTGTAAAATGGCTTCCCTCATCACTGATGATTGTTCTTGGTGCTCCAAATATGCTCAAAATATTTCTTTGTATAAGGCCTGAATTTTTCACAGCAAATAAACACCATTGGCAAAGATCTCCTTCTCCTCGTGGTGGAGTAGTTCTCTTGTGCCTCATTGAAGGTTTTGCTGGCATAGTATATGGCATTGAATATCTTTTCAGTTCTTTGTCCTAATACAACTCCCATTGAATAATCACTGGCATCATACATAATTTCAAAATCATTATTCTAATTAAGTATCAACATGATGGGAGCTGTCACTAATCTGGATTTAATTTCATCAAATGCAAATCTACATGATTCATCAAAATCAAAATTTGCATCTTTTTTCCAACAGTCTACATTATGGTCTGGAGATTTTTGAGAAGTCCTTTATGAATCTTTTGTAAAAACCAAAGATGTCCAAGGAAGTTTATCCCTTAATCAGGTGGCATGAGAGTTTTTATAAGAACAACTTTTACTTTTGCTTGGTCTACTTCCAATTCAGCAATAGAAATCTTGTGTCCCAAGACAATACCTTATGTTACCATAACATGACATTTCTCTCAATTTAAAGCTAGATTTTTGTCTTAGTACCTCTAAAGTACTATTTCTAAATTTTCCAAACAATTCTCAAAATAGGATCCATATAATCGGTGTTCATCCATAAAAGATTGCAATTTTCCACCAAATCAGAAAACATAGACATCATACATCTTTAAAAGGTGGCAGAGTATTACATAATCCAAAATCCATCCTTCTAAAAGCAAAGGTGCCATAAGGACATTGTTTGCTCGAACCAAAACACATGTACTAATATATCACACCAATGCCAAAGGACTATTAACTAATCCCCGGCAACGGCGCCATAAAGCTTGTTGAGTGAGACCAAATGACATATACACAAGTTTGTAACAACTTTACCAAAGGACTATTAAATAATCCCCGACAATGGTGCCATAAAACTTGTTGACATTATACTATATAAACCAAAAATCTCCTAGAGTAAATCATTTCCTTTAAAATTTGGTTTGGTCTCGATATTCCGTAAGTGCAATGTGTCGACAAGTAATAAAATGGATTTAAGTCCAGATATCGATCCCACAGAGATCTCAAGAATTTTAAATCCAATCCACCCCGACTTCACCAATTCCATACTATTTGGACCATAAATGATAGATGATCCAAATTTTAAGGAGCCGGAAAATTAAACGAATACAAGGAAAATGAATGAACAATCAACAATCTCAAATACAGATAGAATAAAGAATAATGAATATTTAAGAAAATAAATGGTCACTGAATAGTTATCTTTCAGAGTACCCATCAAGAATCCTGCTATAGTGAAGTATCAATTCCTGTAGTTAACACTGATAAAAATTGCTTGTGTATTTCAGGTTTTAAAATCTGTCCAAGGTGTTTAGCAGTATAGCTGGATCTCTCCAAACTACACATTTCATTATCTAATTTTTCTGACTTCAAGATGTGAAATTAAATAACTACTTTTAAAAGGATTTCTTCATCTAGGTATTTTTCTTTTGCAATACTTCATACCCATTTTATGGATCAGGAAACCTTAGCTCTGCTATCTATTACAAGGATATACAATCTGTGATTGCCTTTCCTCAAAATTAGAATAGATCACCCTCTCCTTGATTAGATCTCATTTAACACGGGATTGGCCTCATATTCGACTGAGATGAACTCTCCCCGTTGTTTAAATTGATAACTCATTCAACTCTTCTGATTTCAAGTGAGAAGAGATTTATCAAGTAAACTCGCAAAGCTCATTGCATCTCAAATAGCAGGTTAATATACCTTCAAGAAATTGTTCATAACTCCCAGGAATGCCTTCTCTGTGTCACCGTAGGGCCTCCTGAAATCGAGAATGAGACAATCTTATAATGGGTATAAGAAACCGGTTATTCGGGACAAAAACAAGACACTCCATACCCGTATAAATTCATAAACTGGAAATTCAAAAGTCAGTTTAAACAATCCACAGAAAGATAAATTCTGACTATAACATTTACTCAATGGAAGCTAGGTTCCTCAATTACCGAATTACACACTACAAAGATTCCTCCATCATAAGAATAATCGTGATTATGAAACCGAAGAGCCGAATTCCAGAATTTTGTCTGAACTTCAAACATTCCAGGTAGTAATTTGAAAAGAATTGAATTCTGCATTCAGCTTCTGCTCAAAACGATAACATTCAGATCCAGAAAATTAAAACGAAAACTAGAACGATAAATCTAATCTAATCTCTAACTATCAACATTGAAGAAAAGAAAAGAAAAGAAAAGAAAAGAAAAGAAAATAAAGAAATGAGCCTCACTACCCACCTCTTGTCGTGTCGCCGCTGCCGCGCCTCCTCTTTCCGGGTAAACAAGGTATTTATAGGTTTCGCTTGGGCCCTAATCCCAACATTCGTTATGGATTTCCCAAGTGGATCGCCTAAGTTATCGTCTCAAGTCGCGACCAAACTTTGTCGCGATATCATCCATGTCGCTACATTGATCTCACATCGCGACATCAACGAAGTCTATGCATGCAAACTCTTGAATCGTCGCTCGCGGATGTCGCGCGACTTCACCCTCTTGTTGCGATATCAACTTAAATGAACCGGCAAATTTTCTTCAATCGAGTATTTTCAATGTCGCTAATTTCTCGTCCCTGTCGCGACATCACTTTATGCCTTTGGGTGTTTCAATTGTTCTCCCGGCTGTCGCTGCATCATATCTTGCTGCGACATCACTTCAAGTTTTCGCGTTCTTCAACTGATCGCTCATGATGTCGCGACCTCAACTTCCTTTGTCGCATAAGCATATGTCATTGAAGGTTTTAATGGCGTTTCCGCTTGTCGCGAATATCAATCTCTTGTCGCGGATATCGCCTTAAGGAACTTATGCTTCCACTGACAGCTTTCTGCGTCGCGACAATAATCTCTTGTCGCACATCGCCTTACGGCTCGCAGTTTCACTTGACGGTTCCCGCTGGTCGCGACATCAACCCTTTGTCGCGACATCACCCATGCCTCCCGCAGTTTCAACCGGTCGCCATCGATGTCGCGACTTCACCCTCTATCGCCACAACAACTCGAGTTACTCCCACTTTGTATCTCACTAAGCCCTCGCTATAAATTTCGGCGATTCCTCTTGCCGCGACCTCCATCCCGAGTCAGCGACATCAACCCTTGTCGGAGCATCACGAGCGTCAGCCGTCGCGACATCATTCCCTTAAACAGCCTTCCGGGTTAATCCTCACCGCTTATCCGTGATTCCGCACCACCGGCCTGTTTATTTCCACTTCTTCCCGATGTCAGCGACCTTCTCTCTTTAGCCGACTTCGCCGCGGATTCCTTTTCTCGTGACGATGTCGCTGATCGCCGGCTAATTCATTGTCTATGTCACGATAAATACCCAGATGTCGCGACATGAAGTCTTCTTCTTCTTCATTTCCTCTCGGTTGCTTCACCCGAGTTTCTTTAACTCTTAGCCCGCCTCTTGTTCTTCAAGTGTTTCAAGCTCCGACTGGAGTTTTACTCGCCGCAACCTGGATATGCATTTGATTGTCGCTAAAGCCTACGACACCAGGTTCCTTCATCTTTGTGCTGCCTTTCCGCTGCAAACTTGCTTCACCCACCATCTCATTAACGCCTCATCCACCTTCGCTCTTTTTCTCTCGCAAAAATTTTCTTTTCTTGAATTCCCGCTATTTAACAAATATTAGTTATTCCATAATTCTTTCGCATCTACCTTATTCCTTTTACATTAAATCAAACAGAAAAATGGACTAAAAATAGATGACTTTAAGCTCATCAAACTCCCCAACTTAAAGTTTTGCTTGGTCCTCGCTAGCAAAAGAAAGAATTGTTTTGTCCTCAAACAAAAAGGACATTTTTCTATTCTGCTTTTTGCAAAGAGAGAAGTCAATTTTAATTGAAATAAAGCAAGGATTGCATTGTTTTCTCGCACATCTAGCTTCAAGTCCAATTTCAAGGTTGGTTTCTACTCTTATAGTATACAAAACTAAACCGTTGAAATTGTTTTACAAACAACATAATCATTATCGATCCTCGCTGAAAATAAATTGCTTTTCCTTTCTCATCTTCATAATTATTCACTTTACTCCCTAGGTCCTTCAGCGCTTTACCGTTATTGCCTTCCAAATTCCATAAGCTTGTTGTTCATATTGATCTCCACTAATGGTAGGTAATTCCATCCTTCAAGATCAATCGTGTCTTTTGGGCTTGTAATGTTAGGTCAGTAAGGGTGATAGAAATAACTTTTCGGGTTTAGATTATCCCTAACTTTTTCTCTTCTTCTCACTACCGCCCTTTTCCTTGTAGTTTCTTTAATAAATCCCCCAAACTTCATTTTTGGGACATTCTCGATTTCTTCCATTCAATCAGATGCTCCCATTTCTCATTTGTAATTCAACCTGGGAATTTCCTTTGTTTGTCACCATTCAGTGGATAGTGCAATGTTTACTTCTTAGGGCTTTCTAACACCCTTAGCGAACTTTTGGGTTAGTAACTCCCCATACCAGATGGCATTAGGTACTAGGTGTTGAAACACCCTAAGAACTTAATACCAAGAGAATTAGGCCACAAGGTAAAACTTATCCCTCTTTTGATTTCTGCTTTTGACCCTTTTCCTTTCATTCCCTTCCGTCTTTCTCCTTGAGTTCTTCAAAACAACCTCCCCAAACTTGATTTCCTTCTTCCTTTCGCCTTGGGTAATCGCTGTGTTCTTTTTAATGAAGATTGATTCTTCGACGGCTCAGGTTTAAATTACCGATTTTTAGAAATAAGGCTTGACTGCCTAATTTCTGAACTAAGGTATATGTTTAGCATATAGATAGGGATGGCTTGAATGGCTCCAAACTTTCCAAGAATGGCCTCGCATCATTTTTGTCACCGTATCACTTAGGATTTCAATAATCAATAATCTAACAAGTTCTAACTGCTACTCTACTGTTATCGATCATTGTGGAGTTCATTAATTTTTGTCGACGAGTAGTTAAACTCTCTTTTAGTATCCAAGAAGTTCCTCGACTATCGTCATACTACAATCTCAAAATATGTTTTGTTCCTTCAATTTCATTACTTTCCTCTATTCGACTTAATGTGCCTAAATTTAAACTACTTTTTAGACTTTGTGTTTCAAATGAAATCAGATTCAAATGGCTCCTCGTTTCCGCTTCTTTTGTTGTTTTTTTAGTTTACTCCTAAACTAACTGCTTCATTCTATTCATCTCATTACATCTCAGCAGTTTTTATTCTTGAACTAATTCCTACTTTAATTTCCCCAACTATGCATCACAAAGCAACACAACATCGAACAAAAGCAGATTCAAAATAGCACACAACAATTCATTCAAATTTCTATTTTATTTTTGATTCAATTGCAACATTGATACAATTCAAAATGGGATAAGAGGGTAAGAAGGTTAGGCAGGAGAAGGTCTATTTTTTTTCTTTTAAAATAGCCAGAGCAAAGATGTCAGGGGATCGCATTCCAGCAGATTTTAAATGAGTCGGGAATTCAGAATTTTCAATTTCTTTCCTTTCTTCGCTTCTCTCAATTTGTTCTTCAATGAAAATCTCATTAGAGAGATCAACCTTTGTTCAACTCATCCCTGCGTCTTCCCTTGCCATTCATTGTATTCTCCATTTCCAAATATGACCTCTAAAAATCTGAGATTATTGTTAATCGATCCAAATTTCTAGTCATTCTTTCGCCATAGATTCCAAGATCCTTTTGCTTCTTGTCTCTATCATCCAGTTTATTTTCAAAATCCCCTTCCTCAGAAAGACTTCCTGTTAGATAGAACTTGAAGCCCTTTGATTTGCTCCCCAAATTTGGCTTCTTGCTCGTATCTCTTTTCTTATCAATGTTTAGAGTCGAGGAATCACGCTCAAACCGATTGTTATAGTAAAGCCTTATGACTTAGTTTGAGTTTCAGAATAGATCAGGACTTCTTTCCTCTTACTTTTCTTCTTAAACTCTTCCTTGTCGCTTCAAAAAATTTTTCTATCCGTCTCTCTCTTCCTGCTCACCTCTTCTCCCCACTCGCCGGTCTCTCGTAGATTTCCATCTCATGCTCCTTTCCTTCTTGTTTAGCTCTTCCTCCTAATCAAGCCGGGTCTCTTCTCTTTTCAATTCTTTCATAAATGCCTTTCCTTCCAATTCCCGATTAGGTTCCACTCTTCCTGCTTTTTTCATCCATTCTCTTTGCATGGCATTGAGAGCTCCAAGATCGAACTGCTCTCAGGTTCCCTCGGAAGCTTTTCCATGTTGGAAATTTCGCTCTTCGCATGTGAGGAGAACTGCTAAGGGAATGGAGAAGTCTCACTGGGTCGCCTTCATCCCCGCCCTTCATTGTCCGCGAAAATGAAATCATTGTTGTCGTGAGTTTTCCTCGGGAAGTGCTCGCCTCCTTGGATCAAGAACCTCTCGAGTCCTTACTTTCTGCCTTTCAAATTCTGGCTTCATCTCTTTTCTCTCTACCAAAGACTCCCTTTTCTTCTGGTTTCTTGGTCCTTGCTAACTCCCCGTCGAAGGAGTGGTGAAGCTCGGGGTACTTCCTCTTCTGATTCCCATATTCCTTTCACCCCAGCCTTCAAACATAGAACAGTTGATTGTTGTCAAAGCGAGGAATAAACCCTCTTTTTATTCCTTCATGATACCATGATAGAATTTCAATGACAACTCCTACATCGACCTTGTATCCTTTTAGATGGCATACAGCAACACAAATTATTGTTCCCACCGTGCACACGCAGTTTTGTTGGAACCAAAACAGAGCTGTGAAGTAAAACCATACCTTCGCTTCCTCCCGTGAGGCTTCCCCCGGTTCAATGTTCCCGTATCTCCTTCTCCTCGTCACCGCACCATACCATTAGCGAGCTTTTGGCAATCTTTCAAAATTCAAGGTCTTCCAAAAGTTTCTTGAATTTGGAACCATGTTTGTATCACATGCCATAGGTGGGCCTCGTTGGATGGCCTTAGCTTCATATGAAACCCAGACTCCTCTAACAAAACCGCTCCATCCTTCCGTCCTACCAAATTTGAATAAAATTCTCTTACCAGTGCCGTATACCCTGATTTTTGGTGTGCGCAGAGACTCTCCCACCCTCTCTGCTCTATCATCTCCTTGAAAGGGAGTAAGGTCAGATTTTTGAATCTCCTCTCCGTGATTGACAAACCCCTTGTTAGCATAATATTTTTTCCATCGAGTACGCCTGTCACACTAAATCTTCTACTTCTTCTTCTCTCACCTTTCCTTTCCTTTTTCTGCCCTTCTTGGGAGTTTGCCGGAACTTCGGTGTTTCGATGGCACCTCTCCCGATTGTTCTTCCTGACGAATCTCGTCTAAGTGTTCTTCTTGACGAGTTTCTTCTTCTAGTTGTTCATGTTCCCTCATAATCTCGTCTAGGTTAGGGACTAGGGTGGGAATTTCAGCCATTGGAAACGGAAGAAAAGCTTTTCAAAAAGTTTGGAAAGCTAGGGTTTTCAGGGGTTGAGATCTCGTATGAGTGAAGAAGGTGAATAGTTAGTGTGGTTTAGAGGAATGGAGCAAAGTTTCCAACAAATATTATAATTCAATCAATGTTTATGGGCTAATTATTGCTTCATTAAAAACACGCTACTACTTCAATTTCGCTCTTCCTATTCGAGATCATTGAATTTAGGGCTTTTAAAGTGAGTTAATGGCATTAAAAAACTCTTTTATGTCGTGACATGCTAAGCTTGTCGCGACATCGCTGGATTTTAGAATTGTTTGATTATCATGTCATGATATCCCTTTTATTCCCTGCTTTATTCCCTAGCTATTTCATACCTTGTTGGGGTTGTTATGACATCATTTTTCATTTTGAAACTTAATTCCTCTGTCGCGACTTTACGTAGCTGGTGTCGACATATACCTTCTCTCTTCCTTCAATACTCAAATCGCTTCTTCAAAACAAAATAATGACATCAATGTTTTGTCGCGACATCACTTATGTCGACATAACCTTCTGCCGCGACCTAAGCCCTTAACTCCAATGATCTCAAGAACCTTGAATTCCTCTTATTGTTCCTAACCCTTTAGACATCTCTTCGTGCATCCTAAGCAAAGATTTAATAATCAATTCAAGTATATCTAGAATTGCTTAGTGGAGTATACATTCTTTCTCATAAGTTGTGACTTTCTCTCGCAAGGTCGGAATTGTTCCCTGTAGTTGCCTTGCTATCTATGTCTTTAAACTCAGAGAAGCTCACCGCATAATATTCAAGAAAATCTAATTAAACTACAATTACTCTAAAATTAAATCTATCCTTATAAAACAATCAATTTTAATTTTCAAAGAATTCAAAAAGAAAAATATTTCAAAACTTAAAATCAGAAATTAAATCCTTATGGGTTGCCTCATTAGCTTTCACTTTGAGTCCTTACTGGACTTGTTGTCGTGGTACTTCTTCTTTTCCTTAAGAACCACTGAGTTCTTCACTCTTCCCCGCTTAGATACCCTTAACCTCTGTCCATCGACCTGAATTCTTCCCATTAACTCGTCTCAAGTATGTCATTGCTCCAAATGTAGTACTTGACACTCACCGTGTATGCACCCACTCCATTTGGATTTTAATTTCCTGAAACAATTTCGCCTAGAATTAAACAAAGCAGAACCTCGTTCTCGTCGAACTCTTTTCTTCAAAATTCTCTCGATCATGCCATTTTCTGTCTTTGTCTCAGGATATTCTAGAAGACATAGGCTTCATTTTTAATTCTTCCAATCTGCATGCTTGGAGGAATCTTTCTTCCCTTGGTGAAATTAAAATCGAAGTTTAATCCTTGATGGCCCACATTGCCTTGTATTCCAATTCAAGAGGTAGATGACATGGCTCACAAAACAACTCAGACGGGAGATTCCAATCAGTTTCTATGCAGTCCGGTAAGCCCAAAGTGCATCATCAAGTCGGAAGACCAATCCTTCCTCGCTTGAGCTCACCGCCTTTTCAAGTATTCTTTGATCTCCCCCGTTGGAAATTTCTCGTCATTCACTGTCCGGGATGATAAGCCAAACCATTGGCATGCTTAATCCCACACTGTCATGAGTTTTCAGAAATATTTTGTTTGCAAAGCTGGTTCCCCATCACACGATAGTTCTGGGTGCCCTGGGAATCTCAGCTTTCAAAATATTCTTTTGCAAGAAACTCACAACCTGTATTAGCATCATTCCTTGGATGCTTACTCTTTCCACCCATTTGGAACGTAATCTACCGCTTAGCGCATGTATAGGTTTCAAATGACGCGGGAAAGGTCCCCATAAAATCTATCCCATACATCAAAAATTTGTAGACTACCAAAATACTCGAGGGCATTTCATTTCTCACGATATTTCCAATATTTTGCATCTACTTCACACAATTTAACCCACTGAAGACAATCTCTCCGAAGATATGGCCAATAAAATCCTCGATCGAGTATCTTGTGAGTCGGTTTCCTTTCTCTAGAAAACCCCATGTGCGATGCATATATTCATTTAAAATGTTGCCTTGTTCACTTTCCTCGCACACATCTTCTATTATCATGTCAGCACCTCTTTGAATAATAGCCGGTCATCCCAAATATAATAATTCGCGCCTGAAGCTCTTCGCTGTAGTCGAATTATGAAGGCATTATCTACGCCGTATAATTCACAATATCAAAGATACCATGAAGTTGGAAGGAAACCTAAACAATTGCTCATCCAAGTTCTCTCACATCACATTTTCTTCTTCATCATCGCTTCTTTTCTACTCTTGACAAGTGATCAACTATCACATTGTCACATCCCTTTATCCTCGATTTCCAAATCAAACTCTCGCAGAATAAAGAAGACTAATTTTATTTAATCTCGCTTAGGTTCCTTTTGACATCAAGTATTTGATTGCCGCATGATCAAGCAGAATTACCACATGGGATCCTAAATGTGGCTACCTAAATTTTCTACAAGCAAATACTATGGCTAGCATCTCCTTTTCATTATCGAGTAGTTCTCAGGCTTCATCATGTCTTACTACATAAGATGACGGCCTCGAATACTTCTCTTTTCTTTGCCCCAACACGCCTCCCATGGCAAAACCACCGCATCACACATTACTCAAATCCCCGATCCCATTCCGTGCAAACAATATGTGTGTCACATACTAATCCGCATTTTGATTTCTTCAAAGCATCCTCGCAGTGAGTCATCAAAATCAACTCAGATCTTTCCAAAGAATCTCAGATAGTTGGTCTGGCTATTTTTGAAAAGTCTTTGATGAATCTCCTATAGAATCCAAAGATGCCCCAAGAAGCTTCTTACTCCTTTTACTGTGGTAGGTGGTGCAAGAGTTTTGATAACGGATACCTCTGATCGGGTCTACTTCCAATTCAAAGAAGAGAAATTTTATGCCCAAGAACAATACCTTCCGTCACCATAAATGGCATTTTCCCAATCTGCCACGTTTGTCTTGGCATCTTGGAAGTATTGTTTTATTTGTTTAAACATTGATCAAAATGATCCATACACAAAGAAGTCATCCATGAAAATTTCCATCACTTCTTCAACCAAAATCTGAGAATATAGACATCATACACCTCCGTGGGAATGGGGCCGGAGCACACACATGCTCCCCCAAACGGCAGACCTCAAGGCAAAGGTACCATAGGGGTATGTGAATGTGGTCTTCTCGATCCCTGGGGGTGCAATAGCAATCCGATTGTATCCCGAGTACCCATCCAAAAACAAAAGCGAGGGTGTCCTACTAACTCCGTCTAAGATCCGATCAATGAAAGGCAAAGGGAAATGATCTTTTCTCGGCTGTTGAATCTAACTCAGAATTTCCAATACATACCTCCATCCCGTCACTGCTCTTGTTGGAATCCCATTCATTTTTCATTATGATCACAAGAAACCCAATCTTCTTTGGAACCATATGTGACCGGGCTCACTCTGGCGATCATTCAATGATAGAGAAAAACCAAAGATTTAAAGAATTTGTACCTCCTTCTCGACTACCACTTCCTTCATCACCGGATTCGGGCCTTTGATGTTCTACAGATGGCTTTGGTTTTCTAATAGAATTTTTGTGCATGCAACCGATGGATCGATACCCTTCAATTCCTCACCTAACAAGCTATAGATTCTTTATGCTTCTTTAAGATTTGCAGCAACCTCTGTTCCTCAACGCCACCGAAGTTCCAGCGTAGATAATCACCGGTCTTCTTTGATGATTCGGCAAGTATGCTTCAAATGACTTGGCAATTTTCTTTCAACATCAAATTTCACTCGGTTTCTGATGAATTTCCCCTTTTCATTATTTTCCCTTGTCATTTCGCTTTGCTTCAAAGTCCAACATACTTAGAATGAAAACCGTTGTATGGATAATCGTAGAGTAGTCATCTTCAATATACTGGAATTCATCTTCTCATCGATAAAAATTTTAGCATTACAATCATTGTGAACATCGTGGTCAGAGGTATAGACATCATCAACTTACATTGCAATTTTCTCTCGTCTATATCTATATTCTCGTATGCTTTGATCAAGTTGAAAGTGCAGCCTTCTTCTCCAACCCCTGCTGTAAGAACCCCGTATGCTCCATCGTGCACCCAAAGAGGCCAGGAATGGTCTCCCAATAGCAAGGGTACTTGTAATCTTCTATGTTCAGAATGACAAGCTCCCATCGAAAAACAAATTTCCCAACAAAGGATCAAAGACATCTTCCAAGACTCCTCTCAAAGCCTCACCATCGATCCGGTCCCGCATTCAAGAGCAATGCTGGTGGGAAATAACTCCCAAACTTAATTGCTTGGCAAATGTAGTATAGGCATCAAGTTTATACTAGCTCCCGAGTCACGTAGAGCTGAATTCAACTCCTCCAATGTGATGCAAGGAATCGTAAATGCTCCCCGGGTCCTTTCATCTTTTCTCGTGTTCTTTCTTTATCACAAAGACTATAAGTGCAGCGTTGAGAGATTCAATCCCTTCTTCACTATCTTTTCGTTTCAAAGATGTCCTTCCAAGAATTTCCTTGCATAGGAGCGGCATCTCGAGCCACCACGCCCCGCTGGGCATACTCGATCTCTTACTTTCCGGAAGGTTTTCAAAACCTTGCAAATCAAGCCTTCTATCTTGGATTCTCGCAGTCTTCGGTGGAAATGGGACTGCATGTCTAGAGCCTTTGATATCCTTCCTGTCCACTCCTTCTTCTTTTCTCTAATGATTCTTCCTTTTCAGCTTTCTTCTTTGTCATTGCCATTTTTTCTTTTCATCTTTCTAACTCCTTCCTACTTTGAAGTTTGACAGCCATGCAAATGTTTTGATTCTTCTTGTGTCACTTGGGAAGGCATCTTTCTCCTGCTTTATGGTTGGGGTGGCCAAACGCCCCTACTTTGTGGTCTCTGTGTTCTTCAGGATGATTTACAGGAATTAAAATTTTCGAGAATTGGTAGCTGCTTCCAATCCCAGAAACTTTTTTGTTCATGGAGTTCAATGTTCTTCTTATTATCCCCCATGAAATGCAAAGATCTCGATCTTCAAAAGATCGGGCCCTCCTTCACCCTCTCGGTATTCATTCTCTCAGGCTCATTTTCCTCGACAAATATGTCGCTGGAACTCAGCGGGTCATTGATACTTCGCCGAGGGTTCTCTGTCTCTCGTTGGCCTTGAGAAGTTCCTCTCCACCATATGAGAAATTCTCATGGTTCCCGAGTGTCGGGTGATAATGTAAATAAGTGTTAGATTGCCTGAAATGGTAACTTCTCTCGCTTCACCTAAGTATTTTACCCCCGCATCATAACCGGTTTCATTAGCTTTCAAGACTTCCTCTTAACAACTCTTTTTCAATCATTCCTACTTCATGGACAAGGTGCAGCCTCTCCTCTCTTTGTTTGTCCATTCGATGCATAATAGCATCCAACTTTGCTTCCATAGCATCTGGCATCTGCTTCACTCTCCATGATCCCTTTCTCCGTTGTTCCCCTTTTGAAAACTCGTATGAGTTTATATTGCATTTTGCCAGGTCCTCTATCACCTCTTGCCTCTTCAAATTCTTTTCGCTTGAATGCTCCACAACATGAAGCATCAATGATCCCTTGATATATCATTCAAGGCATGATATACGATGTCCATCTCGAGTCTTCAGACTTATCCTACGATTGGACATCTTCTCAAAGAATCAGCTTGAATCTCCTGTGCCATATAGGCTCTCATCTTCCCTTGCCGAAAAACAATGATTTCCTCCTCCTTCGAGGTGAGTGGGATGGGGGAAGAATCTACCCAAATAGGCCCTCACTGGGGCCTCCCAAGTATCAACAGAGCCATACGGTAAAGATTCATACCATGGAAGCCGTTGTATCTCTTAGAGAGAAGGGGAATAGATGCAATGAATGACTTCCGTCTCACCTCATTCAACTTTATCAGACACATCCCGAGAAATCTTCCCAGTGCCTGCTTGTCCGGGATGACCAAGAACCGATGCTAATGACCATTGTAATTAGTGCCTGGGCGAAGTTCCAAAATCATGGTATCAATAGCCGGCTGCCTGATTGCAGAGTACTCATCTTGAATAATAGGCTCCCATAAATCCTCCATAGTATTAGTGATTGGAGGCCTAGCCGCTTCTATGCTTCATTTAATCTCGTCTTTCATCATGGTGTTTTCGCTTCTTGTCTTTTCTCAAGCCGCTGCGTGCTTTCTAATTTAATCTAATCAGATCGTCAGCTCTATGCATCAAAGTTTTTCTGAAGCCAAACATTAATTCTATTAATAGGATTAGTCAAAACAACAAATATATTCAATGTGGTTCGTCAGAGGTTAGTGGTCAAATGAACCACGTTTCAAAACTATTTTTGCTTCTTTTCTTTTAAATGTCCAAATTAGTACTCTCTTCATCAGAATATTGATTCACTAAATTTTCGATCACTACAACGCGCCATAAAACTTGTTTGCTCTGACCAAAACACATAATAATATATCACACCAATGCTAAAAGGACTATTAATTCATCCCCAAAGAATCACATATAAAGCTTGTTTGAGTGAGACCAATTGGATATATACACAAGTTTGTAAATGTTCTACTAAAGGATCATTAAATAATCCCGACAATGGTGCCATAAACTTGTTGACATTATACTATATAAACTAAAATCTCCAGAGTAAATCATTTTCAAATTTTGCTTTGGTCCGATATTCCGCAAGTGCATGTGCTCGATAAGTAATAAAATGGATTTAAGTCCAGATATCGATCCTACGTAGATCTCAAGAATTTTAATCAACTACCCCCGACTTACTCAATCTCCATACTATTTGGACCATAAATGATAGTGGGATCCAAATTTTAAGGAGCCGGAAAATTAAACGGTCAGCAAGGAAAATGAATGAACAATCAAATAATTCAAATATAAAGAATAAAGAATAATGAATATTTAAGAAAAAATAAATAAATGGTCATCGAATAGTTATCTTCGTGAGTACCCATCAAGAATCCCGGGCTATAGTGAAGTATCAACTCCTCGTAGTTAACACTCGATAAAAATTGCTTTCTGTGTATTTCAGTTTTAAATCATTCCAAGGTGTTTCAAAGAAGATAGCCGGATCTCTCTAAATAACACATTTCATTATCTAATTTTCCCGATTCTCTCAAGACAGAAATTAAATAACTACTTTCAAAAGGGATTTTTAATCGGGGTATTTTTCTTTGCAATACTTCATACCCATTTTATGGATCAGAACCTTAGCTCCTGCCATTCCACAAGCAAGGATATACAACTTCAGATTTGCTTTCTTCTCAAAATTAGAATAGATCACTTCTCCTTGATTAGATCTCGCCTAACACGGGATTGGCCTCTACTATTCGAATTGAGATGAACTCTCCGCTTGTTTAAATTGATAACTCATTCAACTCTTCTTGATTTCAAGTGAGAAGAGATTTATCAAGTAAATTGCAAAGCCTTATTGCATCTCAAATAAAGAAAGTTAATATACCTTCAAGAAATTGTTCATAACTCTCAGAATGCCTTCTCTCCTCGGTGTCACCTCGTAGGCCTCCTTGAAATCAGAAAGCAATGAGATAAATTTATAATGGGTATAAGAAGAAATCGATATTCAGATCAAAACAAGTATTGACCCATACCTTAAGTAAATTCATAACCGAATTCAAAAGTCAAGAAACAACTACAGGAAAGATAAATTCTGACTATAATATTTACTCAATGGAAGCTGGGTTCCTCAATTAATGAATTACACACTACAACATTCCTCTGATCATAAGAATAACTGCATTATGAAACTGAAGAGCTCGAATTCGTAATTTTGTCTCGAACTTCAAACATTTCGTAGTAATTTGAAAAGAATTGAATTCTCGTATCTCACTCTTCGTCAAAACGATAAATATCTGCATCTTAAAATTAAAACGAAAACTAGAACGTATAAATCTAATCTAATCTCTAACTATCAACATTGGAAGAAAAGAAAAGAAAAGAAAAGCGTAAAGAAAATAAAGAAAATGAGTTTCAAATACCTGCATCTTCGTCCCGTGTCGCCGTCAAGCTTCGCCTCTAGGTAGCCGTGGTATTTATAGATTTCGCCTGGGCCCTAATCCCAACGCATTCGTTATGGATTTCAAGTGGATCGCCTAAGTTACCTGCTCAAGTCGCTAATCTCAAATCCCTTTGTCGCTACATCATTCATGTCGCGATATCGATCTCACACGCGACATCAACTTAAGTCTATGCATGCAGCTCAATCAGTCAGCCAGATGTCGCGCGACATCAACTTTGTCGCGGCATCAACTAAAATGAACCGTACCTTTCTTAACCGGAGCAACGCCGGATGTCGCTAATTTCGGTCCCTTTGTCACGACATCACTTTATGCCTTGCGTGTTTCAATTGGTCTCTCTCGATGTCGCTGATATCGATATCTCGTCGCTGGCATCGCCTTTTAAGTTTTCTCGCAGCCTTCAATCGATCGTTCCGGCGATGTCATAATTTCAACTCTCGTCGCGATAAGTACATATGTCATTGAATGTTTTAATGGTTACTCGCTTGTCGCGACATCAATCTCTTTGTCGCGGACATCATCGCCTTAAGGAACTTACAAGCTTCCACCGACGCTTCTCGTGTCGCGACAAATAATCTCGCCGCTGGCATCAGCTTATGGCTCAGCCTTCACTTGATGGTTCCCGTCGCGGCATCAACTTCCTCGTCGCGACATCAATCTTGCCATGCCCTTGCGTGTTTCAACCGGTCGCCATCGGGATGTCGCGATTTCCACCCTCTATCGCCAACAATCCTCGAAGCTACCCCAGCTTTGTATCCTTCACCAAGCCCGCTGGTAGCTTCGCGATTCTCTTGTCCCGGCCTCTCCATCCCAGTCGCGACATCAACCCTGTCGCACACTGGGCGATGCTATCGCTGACATCATTCCTTTAGCCGCTTATCCGTGATTCCCCGCTGGCTCGCTTGCTTATTTCTCTTACTTTCCCGATGTCATGACCTTCTCTCTTTAGCCGATCTGCTGCGATTCTTTTTCTCAGACGCTTACGCCGCGACCGGGCCGCGACCCATTGTCGATGTCACGGCAAATTGGCCCGCATGTCGCTGACATGAAGTCTTCTTCTTCTTCACTGCTGTTTCACTGGAGTTTTTAACTCACCCGCCTGCTCTCAAGTAAGCTTCGGCTCGATCGAGTTTTACCGCCGCAACCTAGATATGCATTTCATTGTCGCCAGCTTCACGACACCAGTTCCTTTTATCTTGCGGCGCCTCTTTTCTACGTAACTTGTCACCAATTATCTCACATTAACGTCCATCCACCTTCGCTTCTTCGCAAAATTCTTCTTTTTCTTGAATTACTCCGCCATTTACCGCCAAGAAGTTATTCCATAATTCTGCATCTTAATTATTCCTTTTTACATTAAAATCAAACAGAAAAATGGACTAAAAATAGATGACTTTTAAGCTCATCAGACATGTAAATGTAGTTTTCTCCTGATCCTCTAGAGCTATAGCAATATGGTTATAACCGGAATATCCATTAAGAAAACAAGAATTGGAGTGCCCCCGCTAACCTGGCCCAAAGATTTGGTCAATGAAAGGTAGAGATAATGGATCCTTTCTCGCAGCGTGTTTAGTTTTCTATAGCTGTCTATACACACTTTCCATCCTATCACAGCTCTTGTAGGAATCAATTCATCTTTCTCATTTATGATCACAGTGAATCCTCCCTTCTTGGAACCATGAACCTGCTCACCCAAGTGGTCGATGATATTAGTATTATATGAAGCCTCGCATTTAGCCATTTTTGTAACTTCTTCCTCGACTACTTCTTTCATTACCGATTCAATTTCTTCTTGATGTTTTATAGAGGTTTTAGCATTTCTCCAACAGATCTGTGGCATATAGATAGAAGGACTCCATTCCTCTTTCAAATTCTTCTAATGACCAAGCTATTGTTTCATATTTTCCTCGAGAATCTCTAGTAGTTTTTGTTCTTTCAAGCCTACCAATCCAAATTCGTAATGATGACTGGTTTTCCTTTTTCTGGTTGCAAGAAAGCATACTTCAAATGTTCAGGAAATTCTTTTAGAATTAAACCCTCTGAACTTTTGTTTACTTCAGTAGCTTCCTCTTTATAATTGCCGGATTTTTCTATATTATTTTCTTCAACACTGAGTATTGCCTTTTTCAATTTAACATTGGAGTTCAAAAATTCAACTTAAAGATGCTTAAGATACTGGAAATTCATCTCATGCTCATTCATCAACTCCGAAAATTACAATCATTTATCAGTTCAGAACTGATGGGAATTTTTGTTTCTACAATCTCACAATCAACATTACGGTAGTTCCCGCTTCAAACTCCGTGGATTGATTGAAGTGCACCGCTTCATCTCCAACCCCGGGAGTTAATTCTCCTTCTTCACATCAATCAAAGTTGCTCTCTAAGAAAGGTCTTCCTGACATCAATGTGACTTGTTTGTCTTCCTCTATATCAATGACTACAAAGTCCATTGGGAAAATGAATTTTCCTACTTTGATCAGCACATCTTCTAAAATGCCCTCAAGATGGGCCAATGTTATGTCTACCATTTGCAAGGTCATAGCTGTGGGAGTAAGTTCCTCCAAACTTAGTCTTTTAGCAACAAATAAAGGCATCAAGTTTGGAGCATTGGCCTTAATCACATAATGCTTTCCTAGCACAAGATGCCCAATTTTGAAAGGTATAGCTTAAGCTTACCCTGATCCCGTGATTTTCTTTTGCAAAGACTTCAATCACTACACCGTGCTATTGTTAGGGCTCCATCATGCCTCTTCAAATAATCTTTCTTTCCTCGCTCAATATCTCCTTCCATACCTGAGACAAAAGAGGCATTCGAAATAATGCTTGCGAGAAAGGAATGTTGATCTCATCTTCTTAAACATGTTTAAGAATTTAGAAATTGCTCTCTATCTCTTTTGCCTTCATACCTGAGGGAATGGAACTTGAGGGCTGTGTTTTGAACTCCTTCTTTTCCCTAGATTTTCTTTTTCACCCTGTTGCTCGGGCCAGATCTTTATTTGCTTTCTTCCTCTATAGTTTCGAATCAATAGCTTAAATTCTTTCTCCTCCAATTTCTGCATATTTCTCTTCCTCAGTGTCCTTCTTTTCAATTCTTTTCTCTTCCAATTCTTTGCCACTTCTTAGAGTTACTGCCATACAGTCCTTTGGATTCTTCCTTGTGTTACTTGGAAATAAGTTCTTGGACTGATTCTGCATAGTTAGATCCAGTTGCCCTACCTAAGTCTCTAGATTCTTCAAAAAGGCGTTGGTGTTAGCTTGAAACACAATTGTGTTCGCCTGGAATGCTTCTAGCTTAACAAACTTCTGTTCAAGTATGTTTAGCAGCCTTTTGTTTTCCCCTATGAAAGCAAGCATCTGGTCTTCAAAGGAATTAGATCTCTCTAATTCCTAATTATCTTCTTTATCCCGTCATATCGCATCGTTTGTCGGGTTGAACCCCGAGTGAGGTAACGGTATTGCTACAAATTCCGGGCCCAAGTCTGACCTTGTCATGGCTCTCCCCATACGAGAAGTTCTCACGGTTCCCGAGTGCCGGTGTGTAGTGAGTGAGCAAGTCGAGGTTGGGCTTGGAAAGTGTAGCTCCTATCAGTACAGGTATCATGGCCTCCTCATCATTTAGGACCCTTGCCTTCCGACTCCTCTATAACACTCTTTCTTCTCTCTCTTTCATCTACTGTCCCCACTTCAAGTGTAGTATGCATTCTTCTCTCATTGTTTCCAAGTTTGTTCATCACTGCATCCATCTTTGCTTCTATGGCAGTCATACGATTAAGTTCAATTAAAACTGACTTCATCATTACCGTCCCCGAGGCTTCGGACTAGAGCTCAGAGTTGCATTCGCAAGGTCTTCAATCATTTGTCTTGCCTCCTCAGCATTTTTTTCTCTTAAAAGCCCCACAGCAGGATGCATCAATTATACCCTTTGAGGCATAATTCATAGCATGATAAAAAATATCCATCTAAGTGGTCAAGTCTATCCCATGCATAGGACATCTTTTTAGTAGTCTCCTAAATCTTTCCCATGCGTTGTAGAGACTTTCATCCTCCCTCAGCTTGAAGACTATATTCTCTCTTCTTCTTTCAGACATAAAACCCATATAAGCCTCCACCAACTCTTCCCAAGTGTTCACTGATCCAACTGGCAATTACTCAAACCAAGTTGCTACCACATCTCTCAGTCAAAAAGGGAAGAGTTGTAGCTTGATCACTTCTGGTCTCACCCTATTTAATTTGACTGTATTGGCCATCCTCATGAATCTTCCCATATTCTCATTGGGATGTTCAGAAGGATGACCAGTAAACTAGTGTTGCTGCACCATAGTAATCAAAGCTGGCTTCAGTTCGAAATTGTTGGCTTCTATGGCAAGTTGTCTCACAGTAGAGTACTCCTCTTGAATAATAGGCCTCCAAAAGTCCTCCATAGTATTAGCCTCTGAGGTCTCTCTTCTTCTTCTTCCTTCCGAATAGTCAGGTCTTTCTCTTTGATTTGCCATACTTCCGGATTCCGCACTTGTGTTCTTCCCGATTCTTCGTTGTTCTCCTCTCAATTCCCGTATCTAAAGGCAAATAGATCTGCTTTCCTCGTTTTCTATGCATTTAAAATCTTCTCAAATAGAAACACACTTTAGATCAAATGAAATCTGTGGGAGACAGTTATCTCCATTTAAGCTCATAGAAAAATTTCAGTAGCTTCTTCAACTACTGCCATTAAACTGTTTTTGTGATTTTCTGAACTTTATAATAACAAAAAAAAAAAAGTCCAAATTAATAACTCTTTCGTTAATATTATCTTTAATAATTCATCTATCGATTCTCGAATCGGCGCTTAAGAACTTGTTCAACTAAATCAGATATATATATATATATATATATATATATATATATATATATAAATTTATGACATCGTTATCAAGGAATACATTCATTTCCTAAGAACGACAATTCAAAACTTCTTATCGAATTAAATTTTTACACGCCTACCAAGGACTAACTAAAGTCCCCAGCAACGACGCCAAAAACTTGTTGACCAATTTTCGAATATATGAAAATATGGATTTGTTCTTTTTGTAAAATGGATTAATTAAAATTTAAGTTTGGTCTTGATCACTGCAAGTGCACAAATCATACAAGTAATAAAAGTGGATGTTTTAAGTCCAGATATCGTTCCCACGAGGAATGATGATAAATCAAAAGACTAACTACCCCAACTACTTCCGCTAAGATCATTACTATTTGAACCCATTTGTTAGATGACAAGAGTGACTGCAAAATTTAACTTTGATTGATCTCTTTTAATATACATGAAAATAAATTTTAATAAAAATGGTTTTGAGTTCACCGGAGCTTAAGACAAAAATCGAACTAGATCAATGAGCAAGAATCAATTTCTGCACCATATCGATTCATAGCTCAGCCATAAGTTGGAAAACTTAGTTTGTCAAAAATGCATGGTAGTATAGTTTGGATTTCTCCCTTAACCATACTTTTCACTGATTAGAGGTTCATGTTCATTTCTCATTCATGCGTCTAATCAATTACTTGTAAGATATACTTTCTTTATAAGATCTGCGTATTTTTCTTTTTCCGTACTTCACACCCAAATTTTAAGACTAAAAAATTCTTACCCCCATAGATAGGATATTGCAAGCCTTCTCTAATTTGATTGACACCTCATCCTTCATTTCTAATAAAAATTTCCATCTCCTTGATTAGACTTACATGATCACAAGATCAATTCATCGGAAAGAGGAGAGACCTCCGAGTGGTTAAAATGATACTTCATTCAACTATCCTCAAACCATGAGTAAGTTGGTTATCTATCTGAGTAACCCATCAAAGTTCATTAGTTCCATAGTATTAATCTACCATAAATTCAATGTAAAGAACTCACTCTATACTCTCGTGATTCTCCATCTCGAAGGTCAAAGGGCTCGAAATCGTAGCAAGATATGCGCATCTTGTCTGGGGTACATGTACTAGTACTGGGAACAATTAAATTCAAAAAAATAATACCAATCAAATAAATTCAAGAATTTAATTAAGGCTGCTCTTCCACCTTGTGCGTAAAAATGACTATCATCATCGACCTATCTCAGAGATAGCCTTCAACTTTTCAAAACTCGTCTTACCCATACGCGATCAACCGATAAGGAAAATTCACTGAAATTGTAAACGAACTGAAATAAATGAACTCCATAAACTTTCCATCCTCCATTTAAATCATTCAGTAATGAGAAAGATGATTTTATCAACAAATTCCAGCTCGAAGCTGCACTTTAGTTCATTACCCAAATCCAGAAATTTAAAAGAAAACTAACTAAAAACTACACTGAAACTAAATCTACTAAAATGGAAAATAAAAGAAAAATAATATACAGAGAGTCTTCAACCACCTTCAAGAAACCTGACGGTGGAAGTTGTGCACAGTGCCCTAGATGCTTCTATTTATAGACTTTCCAATGTCACGCACTTCAATAATTGCATTGTGGATCCCTGCAATTCTGGCCCAAATTTGTCGCCTCTCACTACGACATAGGAAAGTTATGTCATGGCTGCAGTTTTCGGGCCTTTGTCAGCCGGCCTCGTCGTAGCATGCAGCTCTGTCCCGACTGCTTCCTCCTAGCTTTTACTTGGATTCTGTCACGATAGATTTTTGGTGCAGTAGTCTTGTTCTTATCGTGATAGAGATATATCGTGTCAGGACACCAAATTTATTTGTAACCAGCTTCTCACTTCCTTCTGCTTCTGGAATCCATCGCGACATAATTTTCCTTTTCGCGATAAGCATTTTTCTCTTCAGCCTATCTACTATGTCGAGACATAATTTTCTCTATCGCGACAGGATATCTTTGATTCCTTAGCAATTTCTGTCGTGACAAGATTTTGTTTGTCACGACAGACTTTTCTTCTCTGGTTCTTGTCAGCTATCGAAATGATTGTTATGCATATTATAAATCTTTGTTGCGACAAACTTGAATTGGCTAATCTCAGTTCTCATTCAATTTCTGTCATGACAAAATTCTATCATTCCATAGCTTTTATTGTTTGATTTAAAACTTTCTTTGGCTGCGAGATGTAGGTTCCTACTTTAATTCTTTACTATGTCGCAACATGAATTTCTTTGTCGCCATTCCTCTTGTGTTGCTCTTCAACTTCTTGTCGCGACAGAGAATTCACCTCCCTCATGTTTTGTTTGTCACGACATAAATAATAGTTGTCATGACACAAAGACTCGTTCTCGTGCGGAACTCGAATGTTGGTCGCGACAGATTTTCTTTTGTCGCTGATAGACATTTCTTCCCTTTGAGTTGGCTCCATGCTAAAACTTTGTCAGAACATAAAAAAACTTGTCCTTAAATTGACTTGTGTTATATCTTGCCATTTCTATCGCTGATGTGAGCCGCCTTGTTACGATTGCAGTTCATATGTTAATCTTCAAATTCCTCAGGTTAAGTGACAGTATAAGGATTCTACGACAAAGTTCTTTCATTCTTTCTAGCAATGTCACAACATAGAACTCTTTGTCAGAATAGATTCTACTTCTACTGAAAGTTCAAATTTCGACTTTGTTGTGATATACGGTCAGGGACATAACTCTTTTAATTTGCTTGAAATTCTGTGGCGACAAACAAAAACTATGTCGCGATAGAAACTACTGCAATTCCCACTTTTTTGCTTCTTTTCTGTTGGAATTATCTCATTTTTCAATTAACACCTGCAAAACGCAAAGTTTGTGAATATTCCATAATTTTGCATAAAAATATATCTAAATCTATTAAAAACATGCCAAAAAATGGATTAAAAATAGATGAATTTAAGACTAATCAGGAATGTACTATTGTTTATAGCAAAAAATGAATAGTAGCTTTGTTGTTCTCATTATTTGAATACTCTGAATATCATCCTCGTTGGAATCATCTGAAAGGAAGAAATGAAATGTGATTGTTTATACTTGATTAGGGTTCTTTGATGATTAGATGTGTTTTCACAAGTATGTCCTAATTGTTATGATTGAATGCATAGTGTTTTGAATGTTACTTGATTGAAATATGTGAATTGTGTAACTCTGAGACATTTTTTTTCATGGTTGCGACATATTTTTCTTTTTTGCGACAGTATTACCAAAACACTGTTGCAATATTGTTTAGTAATGTCCCAACAAAGACTGGGTTAGTCTTTTAAAAGCAGCAGGAAATTATGTCGCGACATAAAATCTTTATGTCGCTATATCATACAATTCAGAGTAAAGTACAACCGTGTCGCAATAATGTTTTTTCCTGGTCGCGACATCATTTGATTTAAATCGATCCGTTCATGTCGCAACATATTTCATGTCGCTACAATTTTCTCTATGTCACTTACCTTGCCGGGTTTTAGACTCCGCATATTGCAAAGAGAGTTTCTTTGTCGCAATAATATTTCTCATTGTCGTTTACATAAGTACACTTGAACATCACATTTTTATGTCGCGACATTTTGGCTCTATCTGAACAAGAGACTGACCTAGTTTTAATTGATTTTAAAAAATATGTCACGACATTATTTTTCTATTTCGCGACATAAAATTAAAAAGGGAATAAACCCTAGGTTAGTTTTTTCGCGACATTTAATGATGGTACAACAAATAATTGGCCTATAAATAGATGAATTTTGAAACATGAAAGGTCACTTGCCTCATAAACCATAAACCACTAACTTTTCTTCACCAAATCTCTTCCCCTCATTTCGAAAACCCTAGATCCCCAAAGCCCTCTTCTAACAATGTTTGAGCCATCGAACCTTGTTCCTAACCTAAACTAAATTATGGAAGAGTATACCGAGAGAGAGGAAGAAGCAGTCCAACTGACTTAAGCATAAACAGGGCAAGAAGAAGAAAGAGCTAAAGCTAGAGTAGAGCCTGAGCAACCAGTGGAAGAAACAAGAAAAATGTAGAGGGGAGCTGAAGAAGCTGGAGCTGAGCGCATTGAGGAAAAAGCAAGCGATTAGGTTTCAGAGCTGGCCTATTTTGCTCAGAGATAAATCAGAAGATAGAGATTTCATAGGTGAAAGAGGTTTCAGCAAGTGGATCTCCTTTCCAAGAAGTTGAGAGCAAAGGATGGCATCTTTTCTATGAGCACAAGGCCTCGGGGTTCGGGATGTGGGTGAAGGAGTTCTATGCAAATATGGTGGGAATGAAGGACAAGACAGTATATGTTAGAGGGAAATGGATATCCTTTAGCAGGGAGCAAATAAACCAAACCTACAATCTGAACAAGAGGAAGAATTGTTCGAAGTTCAAGAAACTGGTGAAGGAACCTGACTTCCAAAAGATTGTAGATTTGTTGATTGAGGGGAAAGGAAAGTGGAATACCACCAGAAAAAAAACCCACATGAGTCCATCACAAGAGGAGCTTTGACTGAACGAGCAAAGGTTTGGTTTTATTTCATTTGTTCAGTTATCTTACCTTCAAAGCATCTAAGTACCATAAGGGAGAATAAGGTAGTGTTGTTGTACGCCATATTGAAAGGGTACAAGTTCAATGTTGGAAAGATAATAGAAAACTCAATTTTGAGTTATTGCAGAGGTGGGTACAAGGGATTGGTACCTTATCCATCATTGATCACTTAACTCTATATCTTAGGTGGTGTAGAAGGAGACTGGGAGGAAGAAGAAACTTACCCTAGGACTTCACCTCTTACACTAATAGGAATCATAAAGGGGCCTAAGAAAAGAGGCAAGGAGCAGGCTGAAGGTAAGAGAGAATGAAGAGAATACTGGAATCAATCAGCATGGGACATAATGTGAAGCAAAAGCAAGAACAGAGGCGTAATGTTTTGAGCCCACCTCTAACCTTCCCGTATTTGAGACAAGTCCATCAAGAGAAAAGCCGGAAGCTCACAAATTTCTGCTAAAAATAATATCAATCGAATAAATGTTAAAGCTGGTGAGATAAGAGATGCGTGAGAGGGACAACTAAACAGTAATCCAACTCCAACCTGTGGATGAGTACATCGTGTTGAGCTGAAAAGAAAGGATCAGAATTTGGAGGAAGCCCTCAGACTAAGAGGTGGAGAGTGGAAGAGTAGATGGGAAACCAGAGAGAGAGAACTGAGTGAAGAACTTGGGGCAATGGAAGATGCCTTCATGTCAGATAAGCACAGGAGGGATAGTGAGCTAATAAAAATCATGAAGGAGAGAGAAGATGCCATGGAGCAGAACTTGCTGTATAAGGCAGATGCCTTCGGGTACTTATATAAAGAGCACTAGAAAGAGATAAGGTACTCATAAAGAAAAGGGACAAGGAAATGGAAGACACCCTAAACTATAAGGAAAAATAGTGGACAAAAAGCTTAGATATGATCAACAACAACCGATAAAAATTACTCATCTGTGCAGGAGTTCGAGGGAACCCCAAACTCTATCAGAGATAAAATGAACACATCAAGAAAATGGCCCTTTCCATGGAGTGGCTCAGATCAATAAGTGAAGTTACGCAACAGTCCAAGCAAACACAACTGCATTCCCTCGAAGTTCTCTCCTCTTCCGCACCGGTTACAAATATGAACCAGTGAATCTACATCCCTCCCATAGGCATGATAGAAGAAGAAAATAGCTTGCCCTGTAGTTTCTTCCCCCTTTTCCCTCCCTATAACCAGATGCCTTACACTTAAAAACTTTAATGAAAAATCTTTTCGTTAAAATCGGGTGTTCACTCTCGCCTTTCCTTTCTAGTGTGTTTTCTTATATTTTCTTTCTTTTACTTTAAATAATTGAAATTTTATGACTTCAGTGTATGGCTTGATGAATAATGGAGAAGCCATTTACCTAAAGTCATATTACTTAATGTGTGTGAGAATTTGTCGGTGGAATCAAATGTTGATGGAATTAATTAGTTGTTGTGTTAAATTTCTCTGCATTGAATGGTTGATTTAAATGATCTTTTAATTGGTCAAATAGCATAGCAAAATATCCAGGAACCAAAGAATAATTTAATAGATGAAATGGGGTAGGATTAAATGAACTAAAAAAGAAAGTTGTGAAGATGTTGATGAATATGTTGAACTTCAAGAATAAGGAAGATTATAACAAATTGATGGAACAAATAAGACCTGTTATTCTATTTTGTAAGTAGTTCGGTTACTAAGAATCCTGATAAACTCTGCACATGGTCAAAAGTATCCTTGAAACAGATTGCAAGGAGGTTAGGAGCATCTTGGGATCTATCAGCGCTTAAATCTCTAGAATGCCCTAGAACTTGTTAGATTATTAGTCAAGGCAAAATACTAAGCAATACCACTAATATAAGTGATATAGTTATTCCTTTTGGAAGATCGAGCCTTTCAAAAGCCTAATTCTATTTATACGCAGACAAGCATACAATCTTAGTTCCTTATTTGAGCCAATAGTCTATCTCATCATCAACCAGCAAATGAAAAGCCTATATCCTCCCTTGAACATAATCCTATATTGAAGAACCCTTATTTGCCCAAATTACATGACAAATACATCAATGATGGAAGATGACAAGTTTGGGGGAATATTATTTCAAAGTACAAAGAAGGATAAGAAGGGTTGAGACAGAAAAATCAATTGAGATGAGGAAAGATGAAAAGAATGAGGAAAAGAAGCTGTGAAAAGAAAAGTGTCATGGTGGAATAAGTTTGGTCTTGTAGCCTTCCTCCCTGGAAGAATTAAGTCCTTAGGAGTGTTCAACATCGAGTACCCTAATGCCAACTGGTATGGAGTTAATGACCTAAAGTTCGTTAAGGGTGGTAGAAAACATAAAAAGATAAAACATTGCACTATTCCATAAACCTTGATAGAAGGTGAAAAGTGGAAAAGCTTCTAAGATAAAGAAGAGAATTTATAGTATGAATGTGGTCAAGAAAAATATTACCATAGAAAGTATGCAGAAAGATGCACCAAACCAAATGGGAGGTTAGAAAGTCGACATGAATGGAAAAAGTCAAGAATGCATATGCGAAGACAAGTTTGTCAAGTTGTGGGTGAAATCTGCAAAATTGAATCCTAAATTGTCCTATTATCTACCCAATTACATAAGCTTCACATTATAAGCCTAAAAGACCTAATTGATTTTGAAGGTGGTATATGCTTATATTAGTGGAGATTAATATGACAAACAAGCATATAGGGCTTTAAAAACTAAAGGAGAAGCATGATATCTAAGTAATATCCCAGAAGATTAACTAATCTACCAAGGAATAAGAGAGAAGAACATCACAACTCGCGAAATAAAGGACAATCAATTGTTTACACTATAGAAATTATTTGACTTTAGTGAACTTGATTGGAAAATCTTCTCCGACTTGGGATTGAAACATGTTCAGAAATAATTTTACAACTAACTATGTGTAGACCTCAATTTTGTCCCTCAATACTTGCATTTATCCATTGGGTGTCGCACTCACCCATTGTTCTCATATGGCACCGTTAGGGTCCTTTTAGGCTTAGTCGGTCTCCGAGCCTCAAGTGGGCTTGTATGTGGTACATTGAGTGCATATGTAGTTATAGGCTTCGTGCCATAGGAAGCAAGTGGGGCCTCTCGATGTTTTAACTCAATCGGAGTTTATTGAAGTATGTCGAATGAGGAGTACTTGGGCTTGTTTCTATCATATCTCCCTCATCCGAACTCGGAATCGTGCACCATTATTTTATTTTTTTTTTTATGGACTCCTTGTTCTCCAAGGAATATTCTATCAAAATTTTAAAAATTTTCCCAACCGGTCCTCAAAGTTTCAGTTTAGGCAGAATTCATTGAAGTATGTCGAATGAGGAGCACTTAGGCTTGTTTCGATCATATATCCCATATCCAAACTCGTAATCATGCACCGTTTTTTTATGGACTCCTTGTTCTCCAAGGAATATTCTGTCAAAATTTAAAAAAATTTCCCAACTGGCTCAACTAGTCCTCAAAGTTTCAGTTTAGGCAAAATTCATTGAAGCATGTCTGAATTTGGAGCACTTGGGCTTGTTTCAATCATATCTCCCTCATTCGAACTCGAAATCATGCACCATTTCTTTTTTTGGATTCCTTACTCATTGAAGAATTCTTTGAAAAAATTTGAGAATTTATCAATCGGATCACCAAAATGGAAACCGCCTCAACCGATTCAGCTGGATTTCAAATTAAAGTTCAATATCGGAGGTGTTCAATTGAGTATCAGAGCTTGTTTTGGTCATATCTCCCTCATCTGAACTCGGAATCACACTCCATTTTTTTCTTGGATTCCTTATTCTTCAAGAAAGATTCTATCAAATTTTCAAAAATTTTCTCAGCATGATCTACCGATTGGCATCTGGTTCTTCAAGTCAACTAGTATGGAGCACTGATTTTGGGGGTTTTAGAGCCCAAATCCTACTTGGTTCGGGTTCATAAGCTCCAAATCGCCTCTTAGAGAGACGATTTGGGCCCCAGCAATATTGGTCGCTGCAACCCACCTTGAGTCCATTTTGGATCTCGTGATTAAGCAAATGAGTTAATGTGGCCACCCTAACCCTCGTGAATGAGTGTTTATGGAGTCAGAAAGTCCTGACCTGGACAGAAGTTCCTGGATCAAGGTGTGCAAACAGTGAGCTCAGATGTTTATGAAAAAGAAATACAAATAAAAACAGGAAGAGGAAGGGACACAAAAAGAAGCAAGAGAAAAAGGGAGAGAAGAAAAGAAAGGAAAATGAGAAAAAAAAGATTCTCTAGATCCAGGGAGTGGTCTCTCATTTCAAGGGGATTTCCTAAAGTTTCGAGGAGTGGATACTGGTTTTAAGAAAAAGGAAGACAAAGGGGAAGGCCGTGAATCCCCAAGCAAGTATGAACATTGTATGCTTCTCCCGCTTTCTTTTGCGCTGTTTTTGCCTTTACGTTTGCAGATTTGATTTAGGGTACTAGGGCATTGTTTGGGCTGGCCACTATTCAAAGTTGGAATTATACACCGTTTATTTTTTTTGGATTCCTTACTCTATAATAAATGTTTTGACAAGTTTTGAGAACTTTTCTCAACCAGCTCAACCGATTGGGGAATCGGATCAGCTGGTTCATTAGGTTATGTTTTCAAGAACAGCAGTTAGGGTACTAGGCATTGTTTGGGTCAGTTATCACTCATTTAGAGTTACAATTGTACATCGTTTGTTTTGTTGAATTCCTTACTCTGTAAGGAATGTTCTGAAAAATTTTGAGAACTGTTCTCAATGACTCAACCGGTTAGGGAACCATAGGTACTATTTTCAGGAACAGCAATTAGGGCACTAGGCATTGTTTAGGTCAGTTCTCACTCATTTGGAGTCAAAATTTTACACCATTTATTTTGTTGGATTCCTTACTCTGTAAGGAATGTTCTGAAAATTTTTTAGAACTATTCTCAATTGGCTCAACCAATTGGGGAACCGAATCAGCCGATTCATTAGGTTCTGTTTTTAGGAACAACATTTAGGGCACTAGGCATTGTTTGGGTCAGTTCTCACTCATTCGGAGTTGGAATTGTACACCGTTTATTTTTTTTGGATTCCTTACTCTTTAAGGAATGTTTTGAAAAATTTTGAGAGCTGTTCTCAACCGACTTGGCTAGTTGGGGAACCGGATCGCCTGTTCATTAAAGTTATGTTTTCGTGAACAATGGTTAGGTACTTTTGCATTGTTCGGCTCAAGCCACCATCCGCAGTTGGAATCATACATAGTTTATTTTTTTTGGGTTCCTTACTCTGTGAGGAATGTTCTAACAAAATTTGATATTTTTTCTCAATCGGTTCGACTAGTTGGGAAAATGAATCAACCAATTCCTCGGGTTTTTTTTTTTAGGGATAGCATTATTTTAGTTTAATTGGAGCCCATGACCTTTGTGAGTCAAGCCCATTCACTCCAGATTAGTGTACAACTATGTTTAGGGTTTGAAATGGGGTTTAGTTCAGGTTAATGTGGTCCCATTTGGATTCACAGTATTAGGGCCAATGTAATGTTATGATTAGTTAAGCACTAGTAGTCTAGTGTTTTGTCGAGCCCGATTCCTTGAGATGAATAGGCATGTTTGTATAGTTGCACAAGTGTTGTAGCATCAATGAGTGGCTGAGATACGATGTATGGTTTCTCCTGGCTTCCTTTGCTTTTGATATTTAATTTTGAGAGATTGTTGTATGCCTGAAATATGCGACTAACCTTCCCCTGCAGCGCATGGCTAGGGACCACAGGTACGTGATTAGGCTTTGGTATTTGCATTTATATGCGTACATGGTGTTTGGACTTTGATGTTTGTGGTGCATTTGAGCTTGTTTACTGACCTCTTATGCAATGCTTGGCTAGGGACCACAACTACGCACCCATTGTTTTGTTTGGTCGAGTGTTTATGCATGTTAGATACTGAGTAGGTTGGTGTGATTGGGGTCATCTGTTTAGCCTAAGTAATCGATTGATCTTTGACCCATATGATTCCATGTACCCAATTCATTAATAGAGACTGAGTTTCAGGCCTAGAGGGGTGCTACCTCTCATGGGGTACCTTCCTAATAGAGGGGTGCTACCTCGCATGGGGTACCTTCCTAATAGGTAACCTGATCCTCGAACCCATAAATTTAGTTTTCGTGGACCGCTTTTTCCTTACTGGAGTCAATGAGAGGTTTTTATTCTTACTTAATTTTCCCCATTTAAAAAAAAATAAAAATAAAAAGTAAGTGGTGACTCCAAACAAAACCGCTCCTCACTCGGGATGGATTTTCCAAAGCTCGAAAATCAACTCATTTTTTTCTATTAATAGCAAGTCGCGTCGGCACATGAATCGGGTAGGGTCCACAATATGTTTCCTACAAAATTATTGATTCAACATAAAAATATCCTTAAAAATAAAAGCTAAATTGTTTGTGTGACACCCCAAAACCCGGGGGTCCGTTGACAACTCATATCAACTCACGGAATACTGCGGGATGTCGCAACCCTCACACCACTCACCTAAAATCGCAGTCTCCTTTGTACTGGAGCTTTACCCAAGTTAAGGTACAAACCCGTCCCAACACCAACAACTACCACACTGGTCCATGTGAGAGTAAAATGGCCACTCGGGCTCATGCATCAATACTCATAAAATTACATCAACTATATACCAATAGTTCAAGAAGTTATTACACATTTAACCAAACATATATCAAAATTTAAAGTTTTAATACATGTTCTACAAAACGAATACCAAAGCCACAACCCGATTCTCTAAAACGCGGCCCTAGTGAGCTGTCGTCCCTCCCAGACACCCCGTACCTGAAATAGTGATCCCCGACAGCAGCAAACCCGCATTGATAATTTCCTACGTGGGTTACTCCTTCACCTATGCACATGTCATGGCAAACAATCGTTCTCAAGTAAATACATGATCCTACTAGAATGTCTACATGCCTAATCCCATGTCTCGAGTTCACCGACTCTGCGCTTGCCATGCCTAAGCCAACGCGAGAAAAATTACGCTTCAAAACAAAAGCTTTTGTTCGAAACTTACTACCGAGTTTCGGTAAAATTTATTAGACAACCCTCCGAGGCGAATCTGTCGGATAACCCTCCGAAACAATTCATGGGCCCCTCCGACGTGAATTGTTAGACAATCTCCCAACACAATTCTCTGGAAAATCTTCCTTTTACAAACATTTTTCCTTTTTATTTTCTTTCAAGTCATGCACTCACTCCTAATATTCTAGGGTGCCCCATTGCATATGGAATGCATTATGTCAATTCCAACAACTCATGCTAATATATAAAACATGTATATACTAACATAATTAACTCACATAATTCATGTTATTCAATCTCACAATCAATAAACACCCAAATTAGCTCGCATTGGGCTAATTAACAATTCAAGTAATTCATTCAATCACCCAAAACACACAAAAATCACATTGACACCACGTGAATGTTGAAACCTCGGGTTAGCACCGCTCACGACCACACACGTAGATTTTCTCCACTTGCTCAAATGTTTTGAGACCAAAATTACGGCTAAATCAAGCCTCAAAATATCCCTAACCATTCATATGGCTCTTAGCCAAAGAATAACACAAGTAGAAAAAGATCCCTACCTCTTGGAGTTGTCGGAACTCCACAAAATCGGTGCCCACACGTAGCCCTCGCCACGTAGATCGACTTTGCTTCTTGCTCCGTCGAGAACTAACTGTCCGAACGCCAAGAAATCTAGAGAGAAGTCACATTTTTTCTCTCTAGAATCTGAAATCCCACCCTACTGCACGTTTTTGTGTTTCAATGGAGAAGAAGACTATTCATTTTTGTCTTATACTCATTTAACTTTCCAATAATTCCATCCATGTCCCTTTAAGTTTTGGATTTTGACACTTGGCTTAATCTAAGCCATTCATTTCCATCATCTCACTAATCATGCAACATGTGTCACATGAGTATATGTCATAGGTGACTTTTGTCACATCACATGTCTTCTCACAGTCGCTTTAGACACTCGACCAAGGCTCTAAAAACGTGAAATTCGACCGCCCTGCACTGATGAAATTTGATGTGGTAGCTAGATTTCCTCGTGAGACGATTCCAACTAAGAAACTGCTTCGTCATTTGGAGATCTAAAAATTTTGGTTTTGACCGAATTACTGCGACTTCTTTTTCAAAAATTCAATTTTCCTTGTTTAGCGCTTGATGACAAAAACAAAATTTTCTTTTCATTGCTGGGATAAGAAAAACCTTAAGCTTAGGGAATTTGATGATTCCAAACTCATATATTTTAATCAATTTTCCGCATATTTAAGTTTATGATTCATTTTAATGTTGAATTATAGAATATTCACCAAATTTTTATTTTGCAGGTTTTAAAGAAAAAAGAGATCATTCTAACAAGAAAATCAAAAAAATTGGCCAGGGCCTAATTCTATGTCGCGACATAGTTTCATAATGTCGCGATAGAATCCCAATAGAACCAACAGGAGTTATGTCGTAACAAGAATCAAGCTGAAATGAAGCTAGAAATGAAGACTATTATGACAAAATTTTAGATAGACTGACTATTTCTGTCATGACAATGGATTTTTATATCGCAACAAAGCTGGAGAAGCTCATGAAGAAGAATGTCGAGATCCTTACTGTGTCACGACATTGATCAAGCAAATGGCAATGGAATTTTGTCACGACATCTCACAACTCTGTCGCGATGTAAAGAAATGAAGATATCATATGAACTCTGTCGCGACAAAAGAAATCTCTTTCATGACAGAAAATGGCAAAGCAATGAGACAGGTCAAGACAATGTGTCTGCGAAAGAGTTTTCTATGTTGCATTAGACATTTCAGCTTATGACAAGACCAAGGCAGATTATATGTAGCGACATAAGAAATGTATGTCGCGACACAACATTCAGAGTCAGCAATGAAGTGAACTCTGTTGCGACAAAGACGACTACTGTCACGACATAAGTTGAGAAGAAATACAAGAAGAATTTTACGACACAGTAAAGAACTCAAGGAAGAAGTCTTTGTCGTAAAAAAAGAAGATTATGTCATGACAATAAAAGTTGTTGAGTAAGAGATTTCTATCGCAATTGAGAAGTTCTATGTCGTGACAAAAAATGGAAGAGACATGAGACCAACCAAGATAAGTTTATCGCGACAAATATTTCAATGTTGCAACAAAAAGTTCAACCAGTGACAAAGCTTAAAGAAGAAAATATGTAGCGACATCTTCAAAGTTTGTCGTGACACAGAGTTCATTCTCAATAGTAAGCTAACAAGACCTCATTACCGACAAAGAAAAAGTCTATCGCGACAACAGATCCTTGCTACTGTGAGAAACTATGTCGCGACAAAAGAAATTAGTGTCGCGACAAAGGTTGAGAAGAACCATAAAATAATGTCGCAACATAGCACATAATGCTGCAACAAAGTTGAAGAGCTGGAGGAAGAAACTTCTGTCACGACAAAAGATGAAGAAGAGAGAACATAAGATTGTCGCGACAAGGAAATTTAGGTCACGATTGTATCTGTACGTTAAATGACAAGTTATGTTGCAACCAGGTTTTTATGTTACGGCACAAGACATTCATGTTGCGACATAAACTAGACAACTTCAGCACAACTATGTCACGACACTATCAAAGTTTATCACGACATAATCCAAGAAGAAATCCTAAAATCATGTTGCGACAAAAAACGGGAAGCCACAACAAGAGCTAGGAAACAGAGATGAAAACTATGTCACGAGAGGATTTTCTGTGTCAGACAAAGTTACCACTAGGGCCACTTTGGGATCCACAAATTGTGCCCAAAAGTGCGGCCTATCATTTGAAAATCTATAAATAGACGCATCTAGGGCACTATGTGCAGCTTCCGCCAAACCAAGAACATCTAGGTAGCTGGAACTCCCTTATATATTATTTTTCTTTTCTTTCAGGTAGTTTTAGATTAGCATTTTAGTTAGTTCTTTTTGGGATTGAACAGTGATCTGGTGTGAAGTTTTGAGTTGGGTTCATTGTAAAAATTTCAGTTTTCATTACTGTCTGACTTGAATGAATTTGGAAATTTTCTAGAGTTCATTTAATTCAATTCTCTTGCAATTTCAGTAATTTTCTTTATCATCTAGTCAATGTTAGTTGTAATCCAGTTTTGAAAGACTAAGCTCCATCTAGGATTGGATCGATGTTCAGTATTGTTTTTTGCTCAACTTAAAAGAATGTCATAGTTTGAAATCTTGAATTTATTTAATTGGTAATGATCCGAAATACCGCTCAGAATATTAAGAAGGCAGACCTTAAAAATGATCAGATTCTGCACTGATTTCTAGGAAGCCCTTTAAGTGACACAGAGAAGGAGATTCCTGAGAGTATGGAGCGGTTACTTTATGTTAGACTAATATTATGGAACTAATGAACTTTTAAAGATTACTTTGATAGATCACTAACTTACTCATGGTGCGAGGATAGCTGAAAGGATGTACCAATTTAATCGATAAATTCTCAACTGACAAGGATCTTGATCCCGTGTTAGCAGAGTTCTAATCAAGGAGATAGAGAATTTTATCATATTCGATGGATGAGTTACTAATTAGATTGGAATAGGCTTGTAATATCCTGTCTATAGGGGCAAGAATTCTTCAGTCCTAAGATTTGGGTGTGTGAAGTACCTAAAGGAAATACCCGGCATTTTAGTAAAGAGGTTTCTATTCTATAAGTAACTTATTAGAATCATGTATCCGAAAGGAATATGGATTTCTTATTAGTGAAATGTATGGTTGATAGAGAAATCCAAACTATACTATCTTGCATCTTTGACAAGTTTAGATTTCAAACTAATGTTTGAGCTATGTTATAAAAATGATGTAGAAAATGATAATTGTACACTGATCTAACTCCTAGTGTTAACTTACCCAGTGAACTCTAAATCCAATTGTTTTAAAAAAAATTTACACAATTATGGAACTTTATGTCATTTTTACTTTTTTATTAGTTAGAGCAAAACCATTTTTAACTTTGAAGTTCAAATAGCAAGGATCTTGAGTAGATGGGGTAATCGATGTTTAGATTTCTCATCAATCCTCGTGGGAATGATAACTGGACTTAAATCCACTTTTATTACTTGAATGACTTGTGCACTTGCAATGATTTTGACCAGAAAACATTTTCAATTGAAACCTTCTTATTAAAAGGCAAATAATATATTTATTTCTTCAGTAAGTCTTTACAAGTTTTTGGCGTCGTTGTCAAAAGAATTGATTAGATCCTGGTTGTGGTACCAGAAGTTTGGCACCTAATGACTTCATCATATTAAGTTGATTTGGTCTTCAACTATTAGTCTTTTTTTCTTTTTCTTTTTTTTTTTTTGTCAATGTAAAAAATTAGGCAATCACAAAAGCATTGATTTTCCTCCTCCATCACCTCAACCAAGACCTCAAAAATAAATATCTTACTGAAAAAGATCTGCTTATTTTATGGCAATCCCTGAAGGATCGCTTTCATCAATAAACAAAATAATCATCCCTTAAGCACAACATGACTGGTTGAACTTACGATTCCAAGATTTTAAATATGTGACGGAATATAACTCAGCTCTAGACTACATGGTCTCACAGTTGAAGCTTTATAAACATAACATTACAGATACTAAACTGATAGAAAAGACAATATCAACTTTCCATGCTAGCGATCTTGTACTCCGGTAACAGTACAAGGCCAAGACTTTGCTACGCATTCTGAACTAATTTATACATTACTAATGGCAGAAAAACATAACCAACTATTGATGAAAAATCATAATGCAAGACCAGTTGGTTCACAAGCAGTGCCTGAAGCACAATAAGTGGTTATCTTTGTACCAATTCTAAGGAAGCCCTATTCCTACTTGACATCCCTCACCGTGACATTCTACCTAGTCTGAAATTCCGCTAATTACAGGAATGATTATAATTTCTGAATCTTCTTCATTCACCCTATTCCCACATTCCATCTCCTCCATTGCAAAATTAAGATGTAAGTCCTGTAAAACATTCGGTCTTTTTACTCATCATTTATTTATTTCTTTGTTGTCTATTGTTGTTTCCTTTTTTCTAAAGCAATTTCTTTTTTTAAACAAAAAATAATTTTATTGATTCAAACTTCCAATATATCGATAGATCGAAGATACAAATTGCTAAAAACCTTAAAGGGTGAAGCAATTTCTAGGTTAATAATATAATAAATCAGTATAAATCCTACAAATTTGATAATATAGTGAATAGAATATCTACGACACTAGTTCTTCAACGTACTGATGACCATAATCCGATATCTTTGATTGATCGAACCCGTTTGGCCTATCTAAATCGCCCTCACAAAAATAAAGTTCTACAACAAGACGAGGAAAAGCACCCCGTTGTAACAAGTTGATGACAAACAAATGCCACAATAAGACGGGGACAACATAAAAAAAACAAGACAATACTTAAATCTTTTTGGAATAATCACTTTATTGAGAGATGGACTAAAAAAAAGAGATGTAGAGATGTGATTTCAAGCTAAAAGTTGTTGAACATTACCCCCGTTGCTTAAGAAAGACGAGTGATTATAGAGGGAAGAAGAGAAAGTGCAAAGAAAACTAGGATTTTATTATACCTTAACCGTACTAAAGCAGTTTCCTCAACCAACATACAAAGAGAATAGTTATTACAAAACGGTAGAAACTATTTTTTGCTTTTAAAATAGAATGAAATGAATATAAATTTTAGAAGTAAAAAAAAAAATAAAAATTTGAAAAACCTTTAAAAAAATCTTTAATTGGTAGATAGTTGAGTGTAATTATAATGTTTATGAGTTTTTATTAATATGTGGATTCTAAATTAATTGAGATTTTAACGTGTGGTATTCAATGATAAATATAACCATTTTTATTCTTACCTTGGTATGAAATACTTTATCAACACTAATTGGATGGTAATCACGTATGTAAGAAAAAAAGTTTTAACTATTTGCATCTTTATAATAATGATAAGTTTGGTTTGTTTTTGTTTGCACCCTAATTAAAATTTGGCCTAATCCACAAATTGTATTTAGGCCTAAGCCCAAGCCCATGAGTAAAAATCCAAGAGATATGGGCCTAGATCCATTTGAGTAAGCCCATATAAAAGTCCAATGATATTTCTAAAAATTTTTAAAAATTTATGAAGTCAAACAAGACTTTTTCTAAAAGTCAGAACATGGTAAGAAAATGTGGGCAATTATTTGAGGTAGTAGAGAAAACTTGGGGAGCAAGCCTCCCTAAAGGAGATGTGGGCAGTCACTTGAGGAAGTGGGGTAGTGGAGAAAAGTGCGGAAGTGAAGAACTTAGACAGGAGAGCTCTTAAGAGGAAGGGACCAACAACCGATCAATCAACAACAATGAATCACTTCTAGCAATTTATTTATTCAAGTATATTTTTTTTTAAGACCAAATTGACCAAGTAATTAGCACTGCTACAAAAGACTATTCAGTTCCCGGCAACGGCACCAAAAACTTGTTGATTGACTAAAGATATAAAATATGTTGTTTGCCTTGGGAGAGAAGGCTCCATTTGGAAATGTGTTTTGGTCTATATCATTGCAAGTGCACAAGTCATACAAGTAATAAAAGTGGATTTAAGTCCAGATATCATTCCCACGAGGATTGATGAAAAATCTAAACATCAATTACCCCCATCTACTCAAGATCCTTGCTATTTGAACTCCAAAGTTAAAAGTGATTTGGTTTTAAACTAAGGAAAAGTAAAAACTAAATAAAATCTTATAACTATATGTAAAGAATTCAAAATAATCGATTGAAAGTCTATTAGGTGTTAACACCTAGAAATAGACATTGAGTAATATAAATTTCGCTTCATTCTTATAACATCAGTTCACCCATTAGTTTGAAATCGAACTTGTCAAAGATGCAAGGTAGTATAGTTTGGATTTCTCCATACACCATACATTTAACTAATTAGAGATCTATGTTCCTTTCAAATACATGAATCTAATCAATTACTTGTAAAATATAAACCTCTTTCTAAGATCTGGGTTTTTTTTTTGCGCATTTCACACTCAATCATAATAAGAATCCGCAAATCTTATAGACGTGGATATTGCAAGCCTTCTCAAATCTAATTGGTAACTCATCCATCGAATCTGATAAAATTCTCTATCTCCTTGATTAGATCTATGCTAACATAGGGATCAAGATTCTTTCATCAGATAGAGGAGAAACCTCTTATCAATTAAATTCATACATCATCCAACTATCCTCACACCATGAGTAAGTTAGTGATCTATCGAAGTAATCTTTAAGAGTTCATTAGTTCCATAATATTAATGTAACATACCTGGAGAACCGCTCCATACCCCACTTCCATCTGCGGTCACCAGCGGCTTCTGGAAATCGTGAGCAAGATATAGTCCTTTTCTAGGTACACGCTATTAATATTCTGAATAATTAGCTTCAAGAAAAAATACCTATTAAATAAATTCTAGATTTCAAACTATGACATTCTTTCAAGTTGATCAGAAAAACAATAAATAACATCGATCCATTCCCAGATGGCGCTCAGTCTTTCAAAACTATATTACAAATAACAACGACTAACTGATCAGAAAAATTCATAGAAATTGAAAGCGAACAGAAATAAATGAACTCTGGAAAATTTCCAAATTCCATTCAAGTCAAACAGTAATGAAAACTAAAATTTTACAATGAAACTAGCTCGAAACTTCACACTAGTTCACTGTTCAATCCCCAAAATAACTAACTAAAATGTTAAGCTAAAACAAAATTGACGAAAAAGAAATAAAAGAAAATAAAAATAAAAATAAACAAAAAATAATATACAAAAGAGTCTCCACTTACCCGGTTCCCGGTTTAAAACCTCGAGCACGCATGCTAGGATGCTTCTATTTATAGATTTTCAAATTATGGGCTGCACTTCAAGGCTGAAATTGTGGATCCCCAAAAATTTTGGCCCAATTGGTTGCTTTGTCATGACATGGTTGTCATCTTTATTCCTCAAATTTTTATCGCGGGCTTCTTGCGCTGGCTGCGGACATAATTTTTTGTGCTTTCTCCTTGGATTCTATCACGACATAATTTGACAATGTCGCGACATAGTTATGTTAAAGTTGTCTAGTGATTGTCACGACATGAGTGTCTTGTGTCGTGACATAAAAACTTTGTTGCAACCAATTTGTCATTCTTTGCTGCTCCTGAAAAATTTTGCGACATAAATATCTTTGTCACGACAAATATTTTTACCTTTAGCTTTTCCACTTTGTCGCGACATTCTTTGCTATGTTGCGACATTCCCTCTGGGGTTCTTCTCTGACTTTTGTCACGACAATAATTTCTTTTGTCAGTGATAGTTTCACAAATGCTATAGCTGTTGTCATTGGCCATGATAATTCTATTTGTCCCACATAGTCTTGTTGTCTTGCATTGTTAAGACTAAACTCTGTGTCGCAACAAACTCTAAAGATGTCGTGACATATTTCCTTCTTTGATCTTTATCGCTGGTTGAAATGTTTGTTGCAACATTGAAATCTTGTCATGTAATTAACTTGTTCTGCTTGTCTCATTTCTCTTCCATTTTCTGTCGCGACATAATTTTCTTTTGTCGCTACAGAAATCTCTTACTCTGCTTTTATTGTCGCGATATAAATTTGATTATTGAGACAAAACTCTACTATCATTACTTGATCATTGTCACGATAGAGCTAATAATGTTGCAACATTGTGGTTCAAAAAACTTTTCAATCATTGTGGCGACAGAGATTTCTGCCTTCAGTTCTTCATTGTATCATGATAGAATTTTTTTGTGTCGCAACATTCATCTTGTAATTCTTCTCAACTTTGTCACAATAATAGATGTCTTTGTCACGACAAAATTCATCTCAACCTTATGTTGTGTTTGTCGTGACATAAAACTTCTCTGTCATGACAAAGTCTTTTTGCCTTTCAATGACGACTCTGAATTTTTTGTCGCGACATAGTTGTCTTTTATCGCGACAAAGCTTTTTTGCCATCTTCAATTCTTTATGTTGCGACAGAGTTGTGAAATGTCACAACAAAGTTCCACTTCCATTTGCCTTGTTCAATGTCGCAACAGAGCAAGGAATTTCGCGATATTCCTCTTCAAGAACTTCTCCAGCAATGTCGTGACATACAAATCCTTTGTCACGACAAAGTTTTGTCTTTTGACATCCTTTATGTCCCAACACTCACTTCTTTGTCGCAACAATTATCAATCAATCTCTCTCATATTATGTCGCGACAAAGTTATGAGATGTCGCCACAATCTTCGTTTCTGGCTTTAGGTCAGCTTGATTTTTGTTTGGACATAATGCTGCTTGTTGCAACATAGCTTCTCTTGGTTCTATTGAGATTATGTCACGACATTTCTGCCTTGGCCATTTTTTCTGCTTTTCTTACTGGAATTGTCTCTTTTTCATTTAAAACTTGCAAAACACAAAGTTGGTGAATATTCCATAATTCAACATTAAAATAAATCATAAACTTCTAGAAATATGCCATAAAAATGGATTAAAAATAGATGAGTTTAGGACTCATCAAATTTTTCTAGATTTTTTTATTTCTATAGTACTTTGGCATTCAGTTTTTCTGGTGAAATGCAGAAATTTCTCTAACAACTTCTACAGCAATTCTTTCATTTTAGTTTTCCTAGTGAAATACAACAATCGCTCCAGCTTTCATTTTATTTTCTTCAATTTATTCATTGTGGCATTTTTACATAGATTCTGGGGAACTATCAAGGGAGCCAGTGAATCTAATTTTTCGTTTGATCAGAAGTTTGATTTTAGGCACATTATTAGTTTGAAAACGCTTTAATTTTCTGGCACACCCGTGCATTTTTCTAATTGTCATTATGTATGTTGAAGTGACATTCATAAAAATCACCAACAGTTTTAAACTTATTTTAATAAAATAGTACCAACTATATATTACTATTTTTTATTATTTGTTATTCACAAAATAAAATACAAGCCATTATTATTATATTAATCTATATTTTGTAAACTGTAGTATCTACTTCAAATATTATCATTATTTTCATTCAATATATATATATATATATATATATATATATATATATATATATATATATATATATATATATATATATATATATATATATGTTATAAAATGCAAACTAAGATGAATATGTTTCTTGCTTGCATATGAGGGAAAGAACTAGTGAGAAAGAATTAAAAGGAGAGAAAGAGAATGAGAGAGAGAGAAAGAGAGAGAGAAAAGAAGAGAGATAGATGAAAGTACTTCTTTCTCATTAGTATGCCACTATACAAAGGGTACGAAGCCTTTTATGGGCTTCCTGAATCAAATGATACATGAATCTCATGAATGGAGTTCATAAAGGAGGTTTGTAATTGAAGTTCATAAAAGAACTTCATAATGGTCTCAATGAATTTGGTCATTCACCATACAATGCATCGATTTATAGCACTCATTCTTATGACCATTATAAAGAATATGTCTCATTAAAACCTTGCTAGTAAAACCCAGTGGGATAAAACGTAGTGAAGGAAAAATAGTATAATATTCTTATGATATTGTTAATTGCTTTTATTTTGTTAGGATTGCCTCGTTAAAAACCTTGTCAATAAAACCCAGTGGGACAAAACCTAAACGAAGGGAAAAAGAGTACATTAAGCATACTCCCCTCCTTCGCGCATTCCAATCCTGTATATTAGTTTCCTGAATGTTGAGGTTGACAATGGCTTTGTGAATAAGTATTCTAGATTATCATTTGAGCATATTTGTTGAATATCGTTTTAACCACTCTTCTGGAGTTCATGTGTATAAAATAACTTAGGAGAAATGTTTTTAGTTCCATCTCACTTGATATAACCTCCTTTGATCTATGCAACGATGCAAGATTCTCTCTTCAAATATGTCGTCGAACTGTCAAGCTTATGTGAGGGGAGTCCGCATGTGATTCTTCGATATGTTGAATCATTGATCTTGTATCCATATAGTATCTTTACTTGCTTTAGAATTGCTATAATCTCTTAATGATTCGATGATGTAGTCACCATTGTCTGTTTAAAAGATCTCGATGAAATAGCAGTTCCATTACAATTAAACACATACCCTGTTTATGATCTGGCTTTATGTGGATCTGTAAGGTATCCTGCATCAACATATCCAAGCAATTGCTACTTTGATTCCTTTGAGTAAAATAGACTCATACAAGTTGTTCCTTTGAGGTAGCGTAATATATGCTTGATACCATTCTAATCTCTTTGAGTTGGAGCAGAACTATACCTAGCTAATAAATTGACAGAAAAAGCAATAACCAGGTGAGTACAATTAGCAAGATACATAAGTGCACCAATGGCACTAAGATATGGTACTTTAGGACCAAGTAATTCTTCACCTTTTTCACAAGGACGAAATGATTCCTTTTTCACGTCAAGTGAACAGACAACCATTGGAGAACTTAAAGGGTTAAAAGAATTTTAAGATTTTCTTAGTATATTTGCCATTGGTGAATCAAAACTCTAGTAGGGAAATACTCAATATGCAAGCCAAGACAAAAAATAATAATAATAATAATAATTCCCAAGATTTTTCATCTCAAATTCCTTTTTCAAATATTTTGTTGTTCTTGTGAGCTCTTCAAGAGTCCTAAATACTTTAAATCATCAACATACACGTAATAATTACAAACTGCTTCTCATTTCTCGACATAAAGATGACTGGCATATGGGCTCTTGTTTACATTCTTTCAATAAATACTGCTAATGTGGATTGTACCATATGCGTCCTGGATTGTTTTAATCCATATAGAGATCAAGTGTAATTGATCGGTTAATACCACGAGACTTTGTATTATTTTGCTTCAAGCAATTTATAATCCTTCTCGGGGATTTTATATATATCATTATCTATGGATCCATATAGATAAGTTGTGATGACATCCATGAGACGCGATATCTAGTCCTTCGTAGATCGCACGTCACACCTTCGATTCCCCGCCTCCAACCCGGACATGATCCGAATCCTAGCTTCGGGCGTGAAACCATATACTGAGACTCTTTACCTGTTTTTTTTTTTTTTATATATAACAAAGCTGAACTTGTACCTGTGGGTATGGCCCAAGTCTTATAACATAATCAAAATATCATATACATATACAAAAGAACTACCACCGGAGTAGTGTCCATCAAAATCAATACACATATACTGAGTCCCATTTACAAATACAAAACTGTACTTTTACATTTCAATTACATATTCAGAGCGCAGAACCAACTGTGATGAACCCTTACTAGTGTGTTGTGTAACACCCCAAAATATACCCTAGTAGTTTTTGACTTGTTTAGGGTATATTAAAAGCTAAATGGAATTTTTCGAAAATAAAATAAGAGACCCGAAATGAATATTAGAGACAAGGGTAAAGTGGTAAATTACCACTTGAGGACATAAAAGGCATAAATCAAAAGTTAGTATGCAATTATGGAAATTGAAGAAAAATTTGTGGGTCAAATTAGAATATGGCATAAGTTGAATTTCAAAAAGGGAAGAATCCAAGGACTTAAAGGCAAATAAAGAAAAGAACCCAAAAATGGGTTTTATTTAAAGGCCAAACATGGCCTTAACAAATCCATGTGATAAGACCAAAATTGGTCTCATTTTGAAGGGAGAAAAACCGTGAGAGAAGAGGAAGAGGAAGAGGAAGAGGAAGAAGAAGACGATGAGAAGTTCAAGCAAATAAATTAAGGTATGGAAACTAATCTTGATCATGGAATTGTATGGATCTATGGAATTTTAAGGCTTTGTATGGTTAATAGCTTGTCTCCAAATCTAGGGTTTTGATAGAATTGCATTCTAACCTTAGATTTCTTGAAATTAAGGTTGGTAAAACCCACAAGGAACAAGATAAGTATGGAATCCCCCTTTTAGGTTGGATTCATGGTTAAATTGTATGTAAAGGAGTTAGGGTTAGAACAAACCCTAACAAATCTCTATGTTTGGATCATGTATGGGTTGTGACCCATATTAGAATTGTTTGGAAGGATTTCATGATACGTTTTTGAAATAAGATAAGTATTGAAAGAAGAATTGAGTAGAAAAGAGGTTACAAGACAAACATGGAATGGTTTTTGATGTGTGCTGAAGTATAGAGTTGGTCAGATGGAAAATATGGAAAAAAGGGGAGAAACACACATTCTGGGTATTTTCGGATGACATGTACCGGGTGACACTTTGAACATGTACCGGTACATGTTAGGTTCTGTCATTTGTCAGCAATGTTCCTACATGTTAGGGCGCACCACGCATGTTTCCGCTCCAGCTTCCCACTCAGCCTGTATTTTAGCCATAACTTGCTCACATCCGAATCTTGAGAGATTCAAGTGTCTAATTAAAATAGACTTCAAGGAAAACCAAAAACATACAGAAATAGCTACCTCTAAATCTGACCTTCAAGTGGGCCCAAAATTCACCAAAGCGGGGGCTATGTGCAAGCCAATTCCATCACGACCACAGTGTCCCAGCTGCTTCACTATTCTGTTCCAGCTCCAGTCGGGCATCTGCTGGGAGAGAAACTCTTAAAATCTGGCTTATGAGTGTTGGTTAGTCTGAAAAGGTCAACATGAAGATACACTGAAAGAATAATATGCAATCTAAATTTCAAAATTAAATTAATGAGCTACAGTACTGAAATATAACTGAGTCACGAACGTCCAATGGAATGATCCACTCTCAAGCAGCTGATCCATCATGAACAAAGAACATTTAATGACGCGTGACAGTGATCAAACGCTGTGCAGTGATCCAATAAGCCACCTATATCCAATTTTCCACCACCTGAGGTCACTACCCAGAAGATAAAGGTCTGTATCAGTGGTAATAATGTGGAAGGTCATGGGCCTGATTTGGCAGTCAAAAACAGAACTCAGCTCTGAATAAGGTACATATGCCTAGCTCTGGTCGGAAACCTGAATTAAATGTGCAAAATAAATACAGAACCCTCATGTTGGGTCACCCATAAGTCTGGCTCCACAGTCCCATGTCCCAAGTCATCAGAGGATGACATATAGTCATCTCCGAACCCGGTCTTCATTTAGCTTTAAAACCTAACCCAAAAAATATTTATCCTTTGAAAATGGCATCTACTCGCCATCGTTGGTCACCGACAAGAAGAACGAGTCTCCCTGACTCCCCTTTCAATGGGTCATAGAGGGTAACTATCGAACACGCGGGATCTTAACAATAAGAATCCACCGAACCCTAAAAGCTGCCAAATAATAGCCAGCTAAAGGAGATCAAGGGATAAAAACCTACGCTTAGAAAGGGAACATGCTGATGGCAAAGGGATAATTCGCAGAAAGAGTGTGGAACCTCCAAAGAACCTCCAGATCCTACCCCCAGTAGCCTTTTCCTTCAAGGAAGAAGGGTTTTAGCCGCTCATCCTCCAAGTTGTCATCCTTGAAGGGTGTTTGGCAACCAAGAAAATAGAAAAGAAAGGGAAAGAAAATGAAGCAATGAAACTGAGAGTCGGTAAAGCTCCAAAATTTATCGTGGATTGTCGATTGATTGTCATTCGTTATGCACTCGAGGCTTATATATGCTCGGCTAAGAGAAATTGCAGCAACACAATATGAACAACAAAGACATGTGCTGGAGGGTAGAAAGGAGAAAAACCAAAACGGAGTCGTTTGGATCAAAAACAGGGGCAACAATTTTCGCTATGCACAGTGATTTTCGCTAACATAAATGAAGTTTCGCTATGATACGAAATTCGCTATCATAGAAAAATACGCATGTAGAAAATTGAAATTTTCGCTATGCACAATACTTTTCGCTATCATAGCGAAATTACAGGATAGCTTAAAATTCCAACAGAGCGAATTTTGGTTTCATCATTTCATCAATTGCTCCATCGTTCCTCGTCTTCCACTGCACATCCCGGTGATCCTCCTTTTTCTTATTTCTTCTCTTTCTCGCCTTCTTCCTCTCGGGTCTCTCGATCTATGATGTTGAGCTTGACTCGAGTTCTTCATGTTTGGATCGACTAAATAATGTTGGCATGATTAGCTCGGCAAAAACAGAAAATTTGCCACAAAAATGCGCATCGCAGGATAAGTAGTGGACCTTAATGTGTTAATCTGTTAATTTTAATGATTAGTATACAAAAAGCACTCAAAACCTATAATAAATAGGGTTCAAAATAGCACTTTTTGGGCACTAACCAATAGGCATCATACCGTACAAGTATCTGAAATGCCATATGGAATAGGCATGAAACCTGAATATGAACATGAAAAGCAATATGTCATGAACACAGAAGGTAATAAAGATAGGTTATGAGTTTTGAAAGACATATGATCATATGACTACCTAGGACCGAAAAATGAATGAGTGGACATCCTGTTGGTGCTTCTAAGACTCGCTGTGCTTCTAAGACTCTCGTTGGTGCTCCCAAGACCGCTGGTACTACGACACTCCCGTCGCGTGGTTAGCCACGTTCGATCGGGTGCTCCAAAGATTTCACTCGGTGCTATAAAGACTCCGCTGCATGAGCAGCACGGTCCCGACTGCTCCGCACTCCTCGCCGGGTGCTATGGCACTCCCGCTATGCAAGGTGCATGTCATGTACTGCACAAGACCCTAGCATCAGACAGACTCTTCGTACTTATCAGATCAAGGCCCTACTCATTCTTTATGATCGGGTCAAGGTAGTCAAACAAACATATGATAAGACACCCGAATAAAGAATAAGAGTAAAGATCCGACGTATCTTTGTATCCTGATTAAGTTCCGAAAATCAGGGGTACCCAGACTGCTAAGTTCTCACAGACCTACGGCACCCTCAGATTCGATTAAGCTCGTAACTCCTATAGAGTCCGAATGAACATACGTCCTGTTATAAGTATAAGTTCCCGTATAAGAAGAAACTCTATAACTCCTACGGGAGGTCCGAATAAGTATAAGTCCAAGAGGTACCTACGGTACTCCTCGTATTCTGCAAAAACAAGTATAAGTCCAGTAGTACCTAAGGGTACTTACACAAGAAATAAGTATAAGCTCCCAGAGTTCCACGTACCTCCTCGTATTCCAGAAAATAAGTACAAGTTCTCGAAAATAAGTATAAGTCAAGTCGTAACTACTTAAGCATTCCGTATAATGAATCTTCGTTGATCCAGACTCTACGAAAGACTAATGTCCTGTGATCTGTAGTAGTCCGATCTCGACTCGTATAGATATGATCAGTCTCCGTGAGCTACAGAGCTTATGCTTATACCATGTATTTTTATACTTATACTACAGAGTTTTACACTTATTCCGGGAGGTACCAGAGGTACAGTAGATATTACGGAACGTATACTGGTATTACAGAACTTATCCTTATACGAAAGTACCCGTAGGTATTACTGAGTTTAATCAGGTACAGAGGTACCGTAGGTACTGGCGTAACTTATTTTAGTACTCAGATTCCTTATACCCGTACTACGTAGCCTATCCTTGTCTTACTGATCTTCTACTCTGTACTACAGAGTTTATTCTCGATATTTCCGGATCTTATCCCGATATTACTGGAAAGCATATACATGTATTTGAGTCTATACATGTATTACGTAACTTATACATGTATTTCGATCTTATACATGTGTTTCGGGGATCTTATACATGTCTTACGTGAAAGATATACTTGTCTTACTGATCTTATTCTTGCGGCGAAGGTACCTCCCTCCCGCCCCGTGGTCGTATATAATGAGATCTTGCATACCATAACCCTACTTCACCTGACACTACATGTAGGCATCTAGCTCTCATCTCACTGGGCTCCTCCGGGAATCCCATCCGGCGGTGGTCTCGCCCTCCCGACCCAGGGACCTCCCTCCCGGTCCCGTGGTCGTATATGGAATGAGACCCGGCATAGTCATAACCCAGGCCTACCGACACTACATGTAGGCATCCAGCCTCATCTCTAGCCCGGGCCTCCCGGGAACCGACCGCCTCGAGAACATAGCATAGGAGTCTCTGCGACGCAGCCGGATGCTTCCGCCGGCCAGTCCTTCCGATGGACCTTCCTCTCAACCGCAATGTAGCCATCATCACTCAAATTTCGTAGGGGCTGAACCAAAATCCCCCGAGATCCTGAAAAGTGCCCAGGATGGCTCCCTCCCCGCACATAATGTCATAGAGGAACAAGCTGGAAGATAGCAAGTGGTCAATCAGCCAAAGATCTCGAGGCTAAGCCGCTCCCGTAGGTCACCGGACCAAAGAAGGATAATCCGCGTGCTCTGACCATCTCCCCGTGAGGCGTGGCCCAAGCTCGTGAACTCTAAGTTGCGCTACGGTGATGCGCAATCCCAATGCCGATATATCGGGCTGGTCCTCGAGTACACTGTGGCGGTCATCTATATCAACTGACTTCTAAGTGGACCGTCCGTCTCCCTCGGATGTCATGGAGCGGTAGAACCGCAATACCACTGTAATAAACCGCCGCGGAGTCATAAAGGGTGTAAGTGAATACTCCTCGATCAATCTCATGTACTCCCAGATCCGGGGCCACCACGCGGGACGCCATGTAATGACTCCCCGATGAAATCCTCGCGCTGAGTCGTGATATTCCCCTGAACGGGGTGCCCTACGCATCAGCCGCCTCCGAATCCTCTATGCAACACAGCCGAGGTGATGAAGTCGCCCTCGCAGACCGGAGTAACTCGGAGACGGGGAGGCCGAGAAGATGATGATCTCGCTCTCCGGGTCCGATGTGCGGTCCGCCGATGGCCGGCCTCCTAACTCTCCGCGGGTACGGCGCAGGGCCCGAGGTCCCATCCGAGTCCGATAACGCCTAAATCCCCCGAGGCTCCCCGTGATACCGCCTCTCGACCGGTAATGGTACAGAGCCGACCGAGTCAGGCCTCTCTCTCGCGCAGCAAATCTCACTCGAGGGCCAAGACGGATTCCACCTCGAAAGTACGAACCATATCTTAATATCGAAATAAAAATACCCTCGAAAAGGCTCGACTCACCGAAAATATAACCGCCGCGACTATATATTTGAACTAAGATCTCTCAAGGCATCAAGTACTGGCAATCAAACCGACCTGTGGCTCACCGGGCTACTACCGGGATACGGGCCCCGAACTCGTAATCGGATGACTCGATGAATGAACCGGGATGCCGGGCAGGCACCTACAACCGAACCGCAGCTCACCGCAACCGCCGGCTCAGTCGGTGGAGGCTCACCGATCGCCAGCGAGGCCTCTGGCTCGTGGCTGAGGCAACAGCCCGGCATGTAATTGGGACAGGTCGTGTTTAATGAGGATGCTCATCAAGGCTCCTACGAGGTACAAGCAATGGGGCTCGAAACTCCTCGAACCGTGCGTACACTGGGTCACTGGCCAAGAATGGAAGTCGAGCGTACCAAGGACGACTACGCAAGAAGGATACCACGGCTAAGCAGGATCGACTCCTCGGTGGCTTCACATGGAGCTCAGACACCTACCGAGTGGGGAGAATGTGAAGTGGCATTCTAAACCAACCCCCTCCCCGTTTATATAAGCCTGTAACTACAGCCGGCTGGTCATTCCTCTCGCTAATCTTTTTGCTATTTTTAATGAATTTATGTCACACCTAGTACACCACCTGCACTGGGCTCTTCGCATTTAAAATGAAAATTAATATATTACTAAAAGTAAAAATTAAAATTAAAATTAGGATATAGAATATATCTAATAATTTAATATAAGATAATATAAAATACTTACTAACTTGCTAAAATGGAAAGTCATTAAACTAGGGAAACATACTAAAAATAGCTAAAAAATGGAAATCGACTAAATTAAAATTAAAAACAAAATTGTTGAACCGCACTTGGTTTTGAGAACACCAAACCGCCTAATTTACTCAAAATTACTCAAGGAGGGTCAAGGAGGATAATCTCTCAACCCCGCAGCTGCCCGGGCACCTATCAGGTTTGCGACCAATTGTTGATCCGCTTCCTCGTTGACGAATTGAATCAACAATTGGCTGGCGTGTGTCGATGGCAAGACCAATATATCTTCATTTTCGTCGATCACCTCGCGCTTCGGGTACTTTGTTTTCCCGCATACCGACTTCAATTGAAACAACTCATCGTAAATTTGATTTTCAATTTCTAGCAACTCATGTTTGTTGTTCAAATGAAAGATGTTCAACTCCATGGTCATGTTACCAAAAGCACCAGATGACTCCATTCCCAAGAATTTATAATCGTATCGCAAAGGGCGAAATGGTCTTCCTAAGATGATCGGGTACATGATCGGGTCTCAGCAATTGGTTCGTTGTCAAGTACCACAAAGTCTACTGGTAGTAGAATTTGTCTATCTCACTAAGACACTTCAACTATCCCCTTGTGTGGATTTTCACCGATCTATCTACCAATGAGTGTGATGTCAGGTATTATTCACCTGCACCTAACTCGTCAGATACCGAATACGGCATTAGGTTCACACTGGCTCCTAAATCAAGCAAGGACTTTTCTATGCAATTCCCACCAATATTGACTGAAATTGTGGGAGAACCAGGATCTTTGTATTTGACAGGGTATTTGCTTTGAATTATGGCACTGACATGTTCAGTGAGAAATGCTTTCTTCTCAATGCCTAATCCCTCTCGACGCGGCAAAGATCTTTCAAAATTTTGGCTGCTGTGGACTTGCTCTGATTAGGTCCAAGAAAGGCATGTTAACCTTCACTCTGCCTAAAACCTCAAGAATGCCTCGCTTGTCAGTCATTCTTCCTCTCCAAGTGCTTCGTGGAAACGGAGGTGAAGCAGAGATTTCATCGAATCCTCTCTGTGAGAGAATATGCTCAAAGCTGTAATTCTTCTCCCCGCCTGATTCTTCAACAGTTTCACATGCCAAAGCTGATCAACCCTTTCCACTCCCTCGTGGTTATTATGGCCTTAACCTCATCCATCTCGAATTGTTGGATGATCCTACCTCATGAATTCCCTTGTGATTTGGAACTGCTTTTGTGAAGGGAACCTCCTCTTTCTCGTACCTCTCTAGCAACTTGTTAATCTTTGTGATTGAATACTGTAGGTTATCAATTTTTTGGTTGAGATCGCTTCAAGCCCATCTATTCTTTATTCAAAGGTACTTCTACAGTATCACCCTTTGTGCCACAAGACACTCTTTTGTTCTCGAACAAAGTTGCCCACCACCTTACTCAAATTCAATATGGCTTGCTCTACTGGAGAAGAGGATGGTGGTTGTTGTGACTGTGAGGGGAAACCAAACTGAGGCTTGGCACCAGGGGGTACATAGGCAGGGGGATTGGGTCTCCATGCAAGATTAGGGTGATTCCTCCAATTGAATCGTAGGTATTACCATATGGAGTACGGATTGTTGTGGCTTCTTGAATTGTCCTACGCTTAGTTTGCACGTTCGACATCAAATCCTTCACCGTAGCACATATAGGACACCGTTCATTGGTGTACAGGGATTGAAAATTGGTGCATGGGATTGGACTGAAAGGGTGATTTTCATCACGCATGCACCTTGAGCCGTTTGCCTTCAAGCTCCTCTACCTTCCTAACTAGGGTTGAAATCCTAGCTCATTTCTATTTCTTCAAAGTGCCATACATCCCACCCTTTGGTCAGACTGAGTCTTATCCTATCCAATTCCTAGTGGTTGCTCGCTCATCCCCAACCCTTAGAAGTTTCAGCCACGTAATTTAAAAATCCATGGTCATCAGATGTTTGCTTAAAAATCTCCCCACACATGGTTTCTAAGAGTCGCCTCATGGCAGCGGGACATACCAATCTTGCAGAAGTGGTTCACCAACATCCAAGTGTCAAAATCCATGATGTGGACAGGCACTGATGGTTTCCATAAATCTTTCCCAACACTGGAAAATCTCTCACCATCCCGAGCCAAGAGTGCTGGGATTTGTCTTTCAAATTATCGGGTCTCAGGAGTGCCGAAAACTTCTTCGTGAATTTACCAAGCAGCTCACCCCCACTTCTAATGGTTCTAGCCTCACTGAGTTGAGCCATATTCGCCTTGTCCTTAGGAGTCAATGGAAATGCCTTAGCTTCAGCAAATCCATGTCCATCATACCTTCTCTTAAAGGTAGTGCAAACCTCCTCAAAATCCTCCTAATATGAGCGATGGATTTTCATTTTCCATACCATGATATGTGGGGAGTGAGGTACCAAATATGGCCTCACCGCTACATCTTCGCCATAGAGGAATGATACAGATGGGGCACTAACTCTAGGAGGGTGGATGTGGATCCTCATGGTTCTATAGGCATTGATTCACGGGGGTTCTGGTCAGCTCATTGCTCCTCGTAGCTGGATCCATGGTATCAATGGTACACTAACTTCACTAGTCAGTCAAGTTGCGGTACTTATCCTATGCAGTCTACCTGATGTGTCTCTATCCCACTGTTGCATAAACACCTGTTACAAAATTGTAGAGACAACAAAGAGCAACAAACAACTTGCAAAAAGATTAAAATTAACTAACAACAATAAAACTAACTGAATGAAAAACCTGAATCGAAACAAGGCGCTATCGCTAATTGCTAAAAACTGAGTGGCCTCGCAATCGAAGTCAAGAAAAGAGGTAAAAAGGTTACCTCTCACTTGTGATGTGGATCAAGTACTCTTCAACTTACCATTAGTAGTTTGGCACCATCGTCCTCAAGAATCCGCGCCATTTGATCTGCGCTACAAAGAGGGTATCGAGCTAAAATCAACAAAATTATATACACTCTGTTCTCCTACTATCGCGTAGTCAAAGCTATCGCAGATAAAGGGTCTGGTGGCCGAACACCTGGGGATGGGCTTTCATCCTAGAAATGGTTTGCACGTTGGCATGAATAGGTAAGGCTTTATTTGGACTCTTTGAATCGTTTAAAACAGCTGGAATGAAGCTTGAAAACCGAGAAACCTGTAAAACCGAAATTAAAAGGTGAAAAAGGTAACTTTGAAGATTTAGGGTTACTATCTTGGCAAGTTGGGGCAAACAAGTGTCCCTGGTTTTATCCTCGCTATGACATGCAACCTAGTACCCATGGCATAACCGATCTATATTTAACTAGCAAACCTCACCCATGAAACATCTCCTATTCGAGTCAATACGTAGCATGCGCTTATGGCCCCTTTACTTAAAAACCCTAACATTCAATATCATCTCAGAGGTCAGAAAGACCATCTAAAGAACAATAGTCCTAAAGCATGGAGAGTATTGGCCAAATCAATAACATTAAATGCTATGCAACCCTAATTTGAGAACCTAACATATAAATATCATTTTAAAGGCTCGTAAAGACCATCTAAAGAATCACAGTACCTCTCTCACTGAATATGCACTGGATTCTAAAGCATGGAGAGTATTGGCCAAATTAATGATATTCAATGTTATGCAACCATGTTTTGAGAATATAAGGGCCATAAATACACTACATGTAGCTTTTAGTACAAAAGGACAACATGCATATGCCCCACCACCAAGCTAGCTTCCTTCCTCTTCAAAGAAAGGAGGCTTAGCCAAGCATCTCTTGAGTTGTCATCCTCAAGAGGGGTGTTTCATGTACCGAGAAAGGAGAGAAAGAAGAGCAGAGAAGAGAGAAAAGAAAGAGCAAAACTTAAAATAAAAGACTATATTTACAAAATAAAACTTACAAAAATATCTTCTCCATGATTGTTCACCAATTGTCCTCCTCTCTACAAACAAGAGGGGTTTATATAGACTCCTCAAGGTATGAAAATTAAAACCTATGGAATTTGGCTAAGTTATCGACAATTGGCAATACACCAAGTTTGGAGGCTAGCTTGCATTAATTACAAACATGACGAGGCATCACCTCATTAGGTCGAGGAATTCGCTAACTACTTAAATCAATGTGTCTAGCTAAAATGGAAAATTTCGCTTAAGGTTGTATAATTCTCGCTTAGCTAGCTAAATTTCGCTTAAGCTAGCGAAAATGTTGTGAGTAGCGAATCAGTTTTTTCGCTAAGGAACAAGATAATAAATTTTGAGGGTCTAATAAATTTGGCATTTTCGCTTAAGGTTGCGAAATTAAGCAGGTTGCGAAATTCGCAATCCTAGCGAAAAATTTTCGTTAACTCTAGCCAAAATCCCGCATTGTCGATTCTCCTTCACCGCATTGCCTGCCTTCAACTCGCATTGAATTTTCTTCATTTTGCCTTGGTTTTCTCATTGAATCTGGGTCAAGTTGATGGTCAAGACTTAAATTCCAACTTTTGCATGACATTCATCATTTGATTCGAGATTGAACTCATGAGTGTGCAAAAGCCTACAAAACAACCAAAATACCCTTAAATGGCATAAGTGTTACTAAGAAGACTAACACTTCAATTCAGAGAATGACATGATTGACGCAAGAAAGCACTCAAAACCTATCTAATATAGGGTTCAAAATTGCACTTTTTGGGCATTAATCAGACACCACTCCAGTGGTAGTTCTTTTGATTTGTATATAATATTTTGATTTTGTTATAAGATGTGGGCCATACCCAGGTATGTTTCGACTTGAGAAAAAATCGTAAAGAGTCCCAGCTTCTGGCTCGCGAATCTGTCGGGATCCGCCAATCTGATCGTGCCGGAATCTGGGGTGTGACATAGTCAGCCCAAATTATGGATGTTTTTAGAAGTCTTCTCCTTTACCTACACGGATTAAAAACCGGTCCTAAGCTTTACGCTTAGTGGGAAACATATGACTTGTACAAAAACACATGCACTTATACTGAATCATAATAAACATATAACATTAACTGATCTCAGAATCTTCATGAATTCATCTAACAGATTTACATACATAGTTATCCTTGTAACAAACTTATGCTTGTTCAGATCTCTCGTCTACGGTACTGAGCTTATACATATACTTATACGGAGGCACTTATCCACATACTCATACTTATCTCTATTTCAGATCTCCCGTAGGAGTTCACAGAAATTATGCTTATATCAAACTTATATTTAATTAAAAGTACCCATAGGTACTACTAACTTATACTCATACGAGGGTACTCGTAGGTACTACTGAGTGTATCCTCTTATCCTGAGTTTATACTGAGGTACCCGTAGGTACCATGTAAATTAATCGCATACGCAGGTACTGTGAGGTACCACAGAACTTATACTTATTCTCAGATTTCCAGATTTTATTCTGTATCACTCTGAGCATATACTTGTATTTCTGATCTTATAATTTGTATTATAGAGCTTATTCTTGTATTTCTGATCTTTATACTTGTATTACGATATTATACTTGTATTTAATGATCTTATACTTATTACTGAGCTTATTCCTCGTATTTCGGATCTTATACATGTATTATGGAACTTATACTTGTCTTACGGAACTTATACTTGGGTTACAGAGCTTATTCTCGTATTTCGGATCTTATTCTTGTATTACGGAGCATATACTTGTCTTACGGATCTTATACTTATATTACAGAGCTTATTCTTGTATTTTTACGGAACTTATACTTGTCTTACGGATCTTATACTTGTATTATGGATACGGAAGTACCCATAGTTACTACATAAATTATACTTATACTACAGAGTTTACACTTGTTCTAGGTGAACGTAGGTTCTGTGGCAAATCTGTTTATGTTTAAAGTACTCGTAGGTACTCATCAACTTATACTTATTTTACGTAACTTATACTCTATATTACCAATATAGTTGTAAATTTAGGTAATTTACAGAGATTTTCTTGTACAAAAGTACCCAGAAAGTACCCATGGTAATTGTATACAAAGGTACCCAGAGAAGATCTAGATCTTTACTCATATCTATTCTTCGCTCTTTATTATTTATCTCGAGTCTTATCATATAACCTGCTTGACTACCTAAACCAATCATAAGAAATGAGTAGACGCGGAAGACAATAAGTACCTGAAGGTACACACAAAGACCGAGGTACCGTGAGTACCGCTTCAAAACGTGCTCGCCACACATCAGGAGTACCGGAAGACTCGCCAGTGAGTGCCAAAGCACCGATCAGAACGCGGTTCCGCCCATCGCAGTCAGAGTGCCGTAGCACCAACAGGAGGCCGGCACGATCAACGCGTCCCGCCACGCAAATGTAGAGTGTCATAACACCAATAAGAGCGCCGGGCACCGGACGTAACGCCAGCCGCCCATGCAAATGAGTGCGCACTCAATGTGAGTGCCGGGCATCGAATAAAACGCCCACTCTTTCATTTTTCTGGGCCCTAGGTAGTCAGCAGGTTATCATATGTCTTTCAGAACTCGTAGCGTATCTTAATCACATTCTGTGTTCATGACATATTGCTTTTCATGTTCATATTCATGTTTCAGTTCGTTTTCATATTTTATATCATATTCATGTTTCATGAACACATCTTACATATTTCATTTCCTATACTTTTCTTGTTTCATTCCTATTACATACGGCATTTCATATACTTGTACAGTATGAAGCCTATGTATTCACACTTCATTCATGTATTCTTGTCCCTCTATGAATCTATTTTACTTAGAAATTGGAATCATTCCAATTGGATCATCCAAACTAAAGTTATGACATTTTCGGTACAACTAGTCAATTCTCCTACCGATTATGTCTCCTGACAGTTTGAAATACCCATTTTCCAGTGTCTTGACTCCATATTTGACACTGGTTCTTTATACTCCTTTAAAGTTAAGGTGCTAAGGGTTCTCCTCCAACTGGAATCACCAAAATCGGAGTATCGATAATTGCTATTAGCCCTAAACAACCTGCACTACTCTATGTTCAAAAACAAAACTTAAATTGGTTTCAACATACCTCACTTTGAATGACTTTTTAGGCCACATAGAGTCATAATTTTAAGGTTCCTATTTCAGGATGTTTGGTTCTCCTGGAAGTCTAGTTTAACTAGAAACTTGAATCACTCAAATCGAATCGAAGACCAGAGTTATGGCCAAAATCCCGAGACAAAGTGCGAGCGGACATTGCGTGCGGGCCACACCGCTGTTCGGTACTAAGTACCACCCTTCGAAAATTGTACATGGTGGTTTTTCACCTCATTTTCCATACTTTGCTATCCAAATCAACTCAATAATCAGTATGCATATCAAAACCCTCCATATTCATCTTATAATCTCTCTTTACTCCAGAAATGTCTTTTCAATACTTATCTTTCTTCCAAAAACCTTTCTGAATTACTCCCGAAACCACTCTAAAATGGGTCCTAACCCATACATAAACCAAATAAATAAAATTGATTGAGGTTTGTTCTAAACCTAACTCAGTGCTGTAATTAACCATGAATCAACCTCAAGGAGTTTCATGCTCATCTTGTACCATTTAAGGTTTTACCACCCCTATTTTCCAAGAAATATCTAGGGTTAGGATGAAATCCTAACAAAACCTAGAAGATCGAATCTGGAAACAAAATCCTTATATCAAAGGTTGCTCCATATAACCAAAACATGTATCCATACTAATAGTCATAGTTCCATACCTTTTTGCTCTTCCCTTCCTCTTCTCTTCTCTTCTTCTTCCTCTTCTTCTTCTTCTCCCCTTCTCTTCTCTCTCTAAGGTTTTTGGTCCCCCAAAAAATGAGACCAAATTTGCTCTTATCCAGATTTTTGACTTAAGGCCATGTTTGGCCTTCCAAAAACCCATTTTTTTAGGTTAAGTCTCTCTAATTACCTTTTAATCCTCTCTCTTTCTATTAATTGCATTATACTTTATGTTATTTCCACTTTGGCATCTCATCTCATCAACTTATGACTTTTAAGCTCCTTTTTGACAAATTTTAATTTTGTCCCTTATGCTTAATACAATTTAGGGTTTCTCGTTTATTTCGAAAATTCATATTTAACTTATTAAACCCTAAACATCTTCAAGCTGCTAGGTATATTTTGGAGTGTTTTGACGTAGCTTATTAAAGAAGAATAGTAATTAGATCCATGTTGGAGAATATATGTTTCTCGTAGTCAATACGAGTCTCAAGTTATGCCATGCTACTAATCGCGCTTTATATCTTATGATCTGTCATTTACATTGTGCTTTCAATATAAATGCCCATTTGTACCCAATAGGCTTACACCTTTGGAGTTTTTAGAGCTACGAGGTCCAAAAAACTTCTCGTTTTATTAACAAGTTTAATTATGCCTGCATAGTTTCTTTCCATTTTGGTCCATCATTTCTATGTCAAAATTCTTCCATATTTTATGGTTCGGGATCTTCATCATTTCTTATGATGTCTAAGGCCACTTGGAAAGCAAATATATTATTGATATCTTTATTTCGATCCCATTTTTCTCTATTGTGCACATAATTTATTGAGATCTCATAATTTTCAAGTACCTTTGCCTCTTCAAAGGCTATTTCTTTATTTCAAACCTCTTCAAGGGTTCTTGTTCAATATATGCCTCTGCAAGGGCCTCTTGTTCACCATATACCTCTTCAGGGACTTTTTGTTTATAATATGCCTCTAGAAGGACCTTTTGTTCATTATGTACCTCTTTAGGAATATCAATTCTCCTTTGTGTTCTCCTCTTCTAGGGAGTTATATCTTTTGAGCCAATAGGTCTCCCACGCTTTAGGCGTATTTTAGACTCATTTGCTAATCGTCCTTCAGGTACATCAATTCGTGCTAGAGCATTCGCAGTCGGGATATGTGACTTTGTCACTTTCTTTGTATCAATAAAAGTATCTGGTAATTTATTTGCAAGATTTTGAAAATGAATGATCCTTTGAACTTCTAGTTCACATTGATTGGCACAAGGATAAAAATGAGACATTGTAGATGCATTCTAAGTAATTTCTCATCGTTCTTCTGGAACCAACTTTTCTCCCCCCTAATGGTGGGAATACACTCTCATTAAATTGACAATCCGCAAAGCAGGCTATAAAAACATCTGTTGTTAAGGGCTCAAGATATCTTATGATTGATAAATAATCAAAACCTACATAAATCCCAAGCCTTCGTTGGGGACCCATTTTAGTGTGTTGTGTAGGTGAAATTGGTATATAAACTGCACAAGCAAAGATTCATAAGTGAGAAATATTTGGTTGTTTGCCTAGTACAAGTTGTGAAAGAGAGTATTCATGGTAAGATGTTGGTCGAATACGAACCAATCAGTATTCATGGTAGCATGTCCCCAGGCAGAAGTCAGCTATTTGGTTTTCATTAGCAGTGGTCGAGCTATTAATTGAAGACATTTGATAAGGGACTCTGCTAAACCTTTTTGGGTGTAAGTATGAGCAATAGGACACTCAATATTTATTCCAACTGAAATGCAATATTCGATAAAGGTTTGGGAGGTAAACTCACCGACGTTGTCAATTCTGATGGCCTTAATTGGATAATCGAGAAACTAAGCTTGTAATTTGATCATTTGTGTGAGGAGCCTATCAAAGGCAACATTTCTTGTCGAAAGAAGACAAACATGTGACCACCTGGTAAAGGCATCTATTAAGACCAGGAAGTAATGGAAAGGTCCACATTGTGGATGGATAAGTCTACATATGTCCCCATGTATTCTTTCTAAGAAGACTGGTGACTCAAATGTGACTTTGCTAAAGGATGGTTTGACTATCAATTTACCTTGTGAGTAAGTAGCACATGGGTATTCATTGGCAAAAGAATTTTTTTAGTTCTTTAGTGGATGCCCATGTGAGTGTTCTATGATTCTTCACATCATTGAGGACTTAGGGTGACCTAGCTTCTCATACCAAAGAACAAAAGTCTTTGGGTCGTTGAACTTCTGGTGCACGACAGCGTATGACTCGATGGGCTTTATATTTGTATGATACAACCCAGAGGAGAATGCTGAGAATTTTTCCATTATAAGTTTCTTACCGAAAACAATAAAAGTAATGTAAAGACATTCTATATTACCTCATTCATAGTTTCAATATGATATCCATTTATGCGAATATCTTTAAAGCAGAGCAAATTCCTTGTGGATTTGCTATAATATAATGCATCATTGATATAGAACCTAGTTCCATTTGGTAGCATTATGTTTGCTCTTCTGGAGCCTTCAATTAAGTTTACAATACTAAATATGGCACTCACATTGGCATTTGTTAATGTCAAATCTAGTAATTATCGGTTATCTCGAAGAATTGTGTGTGTGGTTGCACAGTCAACAAGACATACATCACCCTCATTCATCTTGAAAACAATAACTCATGGATTTCATATAGGACTAATAAACATTATAGAGAATATAAATAGAAATGTAATAGATGTAATAACAAAATGATATTTTATTTAATTTTGATATAAGAGCATCATTCAATAGTAGTATTTTCATCATTTATCAAATAGTCCATTTTTTCACTAGGACCTCCAAATAAATCACCATCATAATGAGTTAAGTCTAGTCCATTTCTATCAGTAAAGTTCATTTCTATTTCTTTTCCTTTTCTTTGAGTTTGTGCTTGGTGAGTGAATAAATGTTGAGTCGTACAACAAAACTCACACACTAATGCCCTTTCATACCACATCTATGACAATTATTCTCATTGGCCTTAGAAGGTGTATTTTGTATATACTTTGATATTATTCTACTTCTGGTGGTTCCATGAGGTTTTCCTTTTCTAGGAATTTGAATGATTACTACCATATAGTTCCATGGTATCGAAAATTCCTTCCACAACCACGACCGTGACCACGTCCACAGGTGTGAGACAATATCACATTCACTTCAGAGAATGGTTCAGATCCAGTTGGATGAGACTGGTGATTTCTCATCAAAAGCTCATTATTTTGCTCAGTAACAAGAAGACATGATATCAATTTAGAGTATTTCTTAAATCTACGCTCTCGATACTATTGTTGTAGGAGTACATTCGAGGCATGAAATGTGGTGAACGTTTTTGCTAGCATGTCTTCTTTTGTAACTTTCTCTCCGCACAACCTCAATTAGGAGTTGATTTTAAATAATGCAAAGTTGTATTCATTAACTATTTTAAAATCTTGCTACCTTAGGTGCATCTAGTCATATCGAGCTTTTGGGAGAATCATAGTTTTTTGGTGGTCATATCTCCCCTTCAACTCATTCCATATAGTAAGGGGGTCCTTTAAGGTAAGGTATTCACTTTTTAAATCCTCATAGAGGTAGTGCCGAAGGAAAATCAACGCTTTTGCGTGATCTTGCAGGGATGCTTGATTTCCTTCTTTAATGGCAACTCTAAGATTCATTGCATCAAGATATATCTTAGCATTGAGGGTCTAAGATAGATAATTCTTTCTGATAATGTCAAGTGCCACAAACTCAAGTTTTGTGAGATTTGACATTGTCAACAAATTTTTGATAATAATGTATTATGATCGGTTTTGACAAATAGCAATATAGATTTTGGTTTACAATCAAAACCAAATATAACTATAGATATGCAAAATCAAAATAACTTCAGTTAGGGTTAGGAAATTACCTTGAGAGCAAGCTCGTGGTGATAACGTGTTATAAAAGTATTATAAAGTAAATTAAAGATGAATATGTTTCTTGCTTACATATGAGGAAAGAACTAGTGAGAGAAGGTAAAATGGAAAGCGGGCTGAGAAAGAGAAAAAGGGAGAGAGATGAGTGAAATGCTGCTTTCTCATTGAAGTACCACATAAAGGTTGAAGCCTTTTATGAGCTGTGAATCAATCAGTATGATCTCATAAATGGAATTCATAAAGGAGGCTTGTAATTGAAGTTCATAAAGGAACTTTATAATGGCCTCAATGAATTTGGTATATATATAAATACCAAAACTTGTTTGTACAATAAAGAGAATATACTTTTTCACAAGTTTTTTTTTGCCATATTTTCATTTGGAGCCAAATAACCTAATTTTGAAAATAACAAAACCCTTTTCTATTCTAAAAAAAAAAAAAAAAAAAAACTTTTTTTTCTTCTTATTTTGTAATACATTTGGAAAACAAGTTTCAAAAATATAAAACACGAGGGACTATGTAGATCTATATTTGAAGTTCAGGAGGAAAAATATTAAAGAATGTAAGGAAATAAAAATATAAAGAGGAAAGAAGTAGAAAGAAAATTGAGAAAGTTAATTATGACTTATATAGGTGGCAAGAGTGCATGGTTTTCTGAAAAAAATTTAAATAAATAAGAAATCTGAAATTTAACTACAAAAACATTAAATAAAGAGATAGAGTAGAGAAATCAACTCCATATTTATAGTGGTTCGACACACCCTTGCCTACGTCTACTTCTTCTCAACCTTCAATTGGTGAGGGCTCCACTAGTTTCAAGATCCAACCCGAGCTTCTTCCTTTTACACTTGAATTTTGGCTCCAATGGGCACTTCACAAATCCTTCAAGCTATGCACACTTAAAGCTTTCACTCTTAAGCACAATGAGACATTCTCTCTAGCTCACAAGGTTGAACAAATTTAACTCAAGCTAGGATGAGAAATCAAATGTGCACTCTAGGATATCTGATGAGAATTGAATGCACCAAGTGATTGAGAGTGGTGCAAAAAATGGTGATTAAGAAAATCAATGCAAACAGTCTCATGGCCTTAGTGATCTTAGAAACTAAGAATTTATATGGTGAAAATCTCGGGTGGCATTTGTACCCAGCCCAGGTTGTGTCCCGGTCGATCGGTTCCATTAATAAACTAACCATTATGCATTTAATGCACTGCTACTGACCGTTTACTCAACCGGTCAACCGTTTGCTCTACCGGTTCATAACAATGAAAAACACACATTTCTAGACCCAAACGATTGACGTACACTCTCAAGCCCGGTTGCAACGGTTAGATCAACCAGGCAAACCCTTGGACCGCAATAGGTTAACAGCAGGATGATCTGAAACATTTGACAATTGCATCTTAAAGAAAAAAGTCATTTTGGGTTTGTTTCAACTCCTTTTCGCTCAAAATCAGTTCCTACCTTTAAATAACTCTTTTAAGAAAATTTTAAACTCCAAATAACTAATATTTGATGATTAAACATTGGGTTTAAATTATTTAATCAATTTAAAATCAAACCGAGTTAAAATCACAAAGTATGCAAAGAATGCTGAAAAGGCCTTGGAAATGGTCACTTTAGGTTCTTTTCATTCCAAATTAATTTCAAACCTTAGAAAACGCTTTTGAATACATTTTAAACATTAAATGCATAAGGTTTGATGCTCATACTTGATTTTTCAAAAAGTTATTCAATTTATACATAAAAACCAAGTTATGAAGAATATGCATATAAAAGATGATATACCTTAAAGTGCACCAATGCATTCATCTTACATAGATTCCTAAGCTTACAAAATCTTGACTTTATTCTTAAGCTTGGAGTCTTGGTTACTTGTCATTTTGGATTTGAAATCTTGGTTCTTTGATTTTAGTAAACTTCACTTCCAAGAGCTTGTCAAATACATCATTGTCATCTTAAGCTTGGAATATCTTCATTTGATGCTTGATCAATTTCAACCTATCACTCAACTTAATTTTAACCATTAGTAACCAATAACTTGGTTTGTTATCATCAAAACCTCAATTAGAGGTACCCTTGGGCTATCAATCTCCCCATTTTTTATGATGACAAACTTGGTTATTTAGGAGGAGTAAATATCCCTCTCAAAACAATAGTCTAAAAATAATTGCATAATACAATTTTTAACCAATTCAAACATATGCAAGTAGCATTCAACACATGAGACAAGCATCAAGGAATGATGTAAAAATTATAAATGTATCATCCTCTTTTAGCACATAACTCCTAGATATATATCTTTCTCTCCCTTTGGCAACATCAAAAAGGAACATGGGGCTTTAGACATAAAGGTATCTCTCCCTTTAAAAGTACATTTAAGTAAGGGTTAAGAAGTTAGAGTTTAAGCACAATATTTTTCAAGCGATATTGACAATCAAGTAATTTAAACAACTTTTCACAAAGAGATGACCCCTAATTGTCTTCTAATGTTAACAAACTGATTCTCATTAAGGGGTATGGTGAAAATATCTGCAAGTTGGTCCTCGATTCTAACAAATTCAAGTGTAATATTCCTTTTTGTACATGATCTCTAAAAAAAGGGCGTCTTATCTCTATATGATTGGTCCTAGAGTATTGCACTGGATTATTTGATATGCTAATGGTGCTAGTGTTATCACATTTTATGGGAACATGAGAAAATGTCAAAAGGACTTGTGCACATCCTAACCCGGAGGTTATTGATTCGTGCCACGGTAGGGTGATGCGGAATCAACAATATTTGTAGTCCTAAGTTCCTCCTACTGCCGTAGTCAAGCTACTGCAGCATGCAGTCTAGGTCGGGTACGGGGATGGAGTTTTCTTGGCACAAATGATTTGAGTGAAAACAAAGCGGTGAATTAAATTTGGATTTTAAGGTGGTGATAAAAATAGTGGGTTTAGAGGTGGGTTTACCAAGCGAAAAGAAATAAAATAAAATGTAAATAGAACTCCTTGAAGCATTGGGCCACTGAGTTTAAGATCCTAGGCTAGCTGAGAGGTCCCGGGTTGAACCTCCTCGCGTTAGGAGGGATGACATATAGTCATCTCCCGAGCCGGATCTTCATTGGCATTAAAACCCTAAACCACAATAATTTTCCTTTTGATAGAAAGCATTTATTGCTTTGTTGTGGTTCTCACGGTGAAAATCTCTATCTTGACTCATCCCTCTGATGATTACAGTGAGATGCTAATGGTCTCAATGGATCTAAAAATAAGAATCCACTTGAACCCTAAAAGATTGCAAGTATTGATCAAAGTGGATGCATGATGAAACCTGGCCCCTTAACCTACCTCAATTGGCTCGTAAATGGCAACTAATGGATATTAGTGTATCTAAAGCTAAGAATACACTAAACCCTAAAGCTTGCCAAGTAGCCAAAAAGTACATCAAGAGCTTTAAGCCTAGAAATGAAAATTTGGGAACCAAAATGACCAAAACCCTCTTTGCTTGAAAACGGGGAGACCACCGGCGGCACTGCGAGATCCTTCCCCCGGTAGCCTTTTACTTCGAAAGTGGTTTTAGCCCTCATCCTCCAAGTTGTCATCCTTGGAGGTGTTTGTAATAAGAAAGGAGAAAGAGGAGAGAGAAAGAGAGGAAGCTGGAACAAAATAAAGGCTGCGTCTTTGAAAGATTGAAGTTAGTTAGGGTTACAAAATCATGAGGGGCTTATATAGGCAACCCAGAAGTGTGAAAATGCAAGAAGCCTAAAATATTGGCTCATAGACAAGGAGGTAATACACAAAAGCGGGGTCGTTTGGCATTAATTACACAAAATTGACAGGGCGGGAATTTCGCTATGCGGGGAGAGGCTTCGCTAGGATAGCGAATTTCGCTAGCTGTGAAATTTTCTTTAACTAATGAATTGCACGAGATAGCGAAATCACAAATTTTCGCTATGCACAGTAAATTTCGCTAGCTAGCGAAATTTGGCTAACTGCGAAATTTACGTAGCCTAGCGAAGCTGTGAGAATGAAAATGGAAATTCGTAGGCACGGTGATTTCGCATGTAGCGAAATTTAGCTAACCCTATGAATTTAATTCGCTAGGATGCGAAATTTCGCTATGGTTCTGTTTAGCAATCCGGCAGAATTTAGCAATCATAGCAAATTTCTGGGTTGCTGTTCTTCCTTTGCTTTGCCTCTCTGCCTCTCTTGCATCACTTTTTTCATCATTTTGCACTTCATTTCTTTATTGCATCTTGGAGATTTGTGATGGCTGAAAAATGGTTTCAATCTTCATGGCTCACTTTATATCTCGATGTCGAACTCCCAAGGTATGCAAAACCTGCAAAATAACAAAAATAACCTCGAAATGGCTTAGTGATACTAAGTGGACCTGAACACCTGGTGGCTCAGTGGAAATCCCGATTAGTCTTGTAGCTTACTGAAACCTATCTCAAATAGGGCTCAAAATATCACTTTTTGGGCACTAATCAGTTATGTATTCGACTTCCTCCATTGACAAGGCAACCAAATTTTGTTTCTTGCTATGCCAAGACACAAGTGAGTGACCTAAAAAGCGACATGTTCCACTAGTGCTTTTTCTATCAATCTTACAATCTCCAAAGTCCGCATCCAAATAGCATATCAATTCAAAATTATCACATTTTGGATACCAAAGACCAATATCGATAGTGCCTTTCAAATATCTAAATATTATTTTAACCACATTCAAATGAGATTCCATAGAACATGCTTGAAATCTAGCACACAAGCATACACTATACATGATATTAGGTCTACTAGCCTTTAAGTATAACAAAGAACCAATCATGCCTTTATATTTAGTTTGGTCAATAGGCTTACCTTTCTCATCTATCTCAAGCTTGATGGATGAGCCTGTGGGTGTGCTCTTGGTCTTTACTTCTTCCAAATTGTATTTCTTGAGGAGATCTCTTATGTACTTTGCTTGAAGGTGCCCCCCTTAAGTTTTTTTATTTGAAGACCAAGGAAGAAGTTAAGCTCTCCAATCATGCTCATCTCAAATTCGCTATGCATAGACTTGGCAAACTCTTCACAAAGTGAAACATTAGTAGCACAAAAGATAATATCATCAACATAGATTTGAACAATAAGCATGTCATTATCCTTTGACTTAATGAAAAAGTTGTATCAATTTTGAAAAAGTTCCATCTGCCCACTCTGTAAACTCACTTCACAGCCCTGTTGAAGTGGAGCACTGACCCTTTCTAATCTACATGTAGTGTTCCTATCCCAATAGTGCATAAACTGCTAAGTAACCAACATAGACAAACAACCAAAAAGAAAGCAGGGCTACCAAAAAGGTTAATGTTAGCTAGAAATAGAAATGAAAATTCTATGTATGGACAGTATATATAAAAAAAATTAAATCAACTCAGCAGTGAACTGCAAGGGGAGATCAAAGTAAAGACAAAAAGGGATTAGAATTCACCAATACTTGTGATGATGATCACAAGTTCAACAGATTCTCACTTGCTCTAAGGCACCATCCCCAGCAACGGCGCCATTTGATTCGCACGTAAACGTGTAGCTAGGCAGCTCCGAACCAACAAAATTTATAAACCTATACCTTCTACAGTTGTAGCCTAGCTACTGCAGTATAGTGGCTCTAGGGTCGAACTTAGGGATGGGTTTTCTTTGGACAAATGATTTACAGTGAGCTCAAAATGGTGAATTTCAATTTGGATTTTAAGGTTTGGTAAAAACAGTGAGGTTTGGTAGGTTGCAAACTGAAAATAAAATGAAATAAAATGTAAAAGAACTCCTTGAAGCCTCGGGCCACTGGGTTGGAGGATCTAAGGCAACTGAGAGGTCCTCAGGTCCTATTCCTCACGTTGGGGAGGATGACCTATAGTCATTTCCCGAACCGGATATTGGTTTGGCTATAAAAATTGAACCCTAATAGTTTTTCTTTTGAGATACAGCATTTATTGGTCATTAACGTTTCAATGCAGTAAAACTGATCCTTTGACCTACCCTCTGACTGACCATAAATAAATATAAACTAAAGGGCCTAGTGGATCTAGCAATAAGTATCCACTGAACCCTAAAAGATTTCCAAGTACTAGTCAATTAGAATACATCAAAGGGATTTAAACCTATAGTGAAAGATAGAAACAAAAATGACAATAAATGTCTGCGTTGAGAACAAGAGGACCAGTAGTTTACCTTAAAACTTTAACCCAATAGCCTTCCTCTTCAAGGATGAGGGGGGTTTAGCCAACCATCCCTTGAGTTGTCATCCTCAAGGAGTGTTTGGCAGGCGAGAAAGTGAAGGAAAGGGGGAGAAAACGAGAGAAAAGAAGAAAAGCGGGAAAACTAAAGGTTCAGCCAAAGTTATTGCATCCAAAGTTCTATTGCAAGTCTTGGTAGGGAAACTGATGATGCAAGGTTAGGCGTGATGGATGATCAGTTTAGGTAAGTCAAAATATGGGTTTGGGGTAGTTTTCTTGGGCCAAATAGGTTATGGACGAATTTTGGAGATTTTCTAAGTTAAGAAAGGTGAATTTATGGTATATAAGGGAAAGGGGTGTTTTAGGAAGGTTTTGGTAGTATGGAACAAGATTTGGAAAGTTTTGGGTTGAGGTTGAAAACATGGTTATGGAAAGTTTAGAAAAGATGAGATGGTGATGGAAAGTAGAGTTTGCACAAGAGTGGTTACATAGGTTTAATGAAACGATCCACACAAGATGGATGATGAGTGGCTACAATCAACTATGGACGGGTTGATTGATAAGCCGGACATAAGACTTAAGCCACCAAGGAATCACAAGGTATGAGGAAGCCAAGACTCGTCCCCAAGGAATCCACCCAAGAGATAAGAGAAGCAAAGAACTCTTAAAAAGAGAAATCTGAAAATATTATTAAACTTGAGCGATTATCCAGACTACATTATGGGGTATATATAGCCTCATACTTTCTAAATCAAAAGCAACTTCTACTTTAACTAGAAAAGAAACTTTCTAAATTACAAAAAGCAACTCCTAAAGAAAACTTTCTAAAATAAATAAAACAAACTTTCTAAAATAAACAAAGCAAATCTTCTAAAATAAATAAACAAACTTTCTAAAATAAATAAAGCAAATCTTAGTAAAATAAATAAAGCAAACTTTCTAAATTAATATGGCAACTCCACATCAGAGTTTTTTTTTTTTTGGATAAGTAGCATTTATTTCCAAAAGCAAGCCCCTGACAGAATACACGGACAGGCCCCCACATCGAGGAGTTTGTCGAGAGTCGTAGCGTTTTGCCTTCCAAGGCCCAAATGAGGTCCAAAAAAGGAGTTTTCACATGTATTCAATGCGTCTTGACCTCCCCAATCCAATTCTTCAATAATTAGGGCTGAATTCCCAATGTTCGATGTGTTTATAGAAGCTCCTGCATCAATCCCCCATAGCTAGGAAAAAAGACTTGCCCTCAAGTCTTCACCGTGATAAGCCCTCAAGTCCTTGACATTGAACATTGGAGAAATTTCATATTCGTCGGCAAGCGCAACTTGTAGGCATTCTGTTTTCTCTATAATCTTGAAGAGCCATCTACCCTTGGCGAGCTTTCCAAAACTTTCCGGTGGAAACGCCTATCGCTGAAGGTGTACCCAGTTGATTGCTGACCTCAATCCTTATACTTACGGAAAGCGCATTTCAATTTAACAGAGTCTATATTGGCATTGCTGGCTATAATCTTCAAGCGAACTTCTTCATGCAACTTCTTGATCTGTTTGGCTCTTGGCATCTCCACTAAATTTGTTGAATATTGGATAGAGTGCTAATTGTAAAATTACGTCGGTTGTAGTCCTGGCTACCTCAGATAGGCTTTCCATCGGTTCTATGCATGTATGGACCTGGCCAGGCAAGCTCAATTTGGTGAATCAAATCCATTGTTTCACGTTCTTTCCCATAGCTCCTTAGCCAATTCAACCATGGTAACTTCGGTTTGATATCGGTTTGAGGTGATAAGAGGTACTAAACCAGTAAAGAAGTCCCGATTTTCTCCTGAGAGTTCTCCAAAGTGACTAAAAACTTAGAGTCTCGATCTGAAACCATAGTCTTGGGAATACCATGTAAGCGCACAATCTCTTTGAAGTACAAGTCGGCAACATGCGAGAAGCATCATTAGACTTGTTGCATGGTACAAGTGAGCCATCTTTGAAAACTTATCCAACGACCCGCAGAGAATCGAATCTTTGTTTCTTTGTGTTCTAGGTAATCCCGAAACAAAATCCAAACACACTCCTCCATAGCATATTTGGAATTGGCAATGGTGTATATAGTCCCGCATTGTTTCCATGAGTTTTAGCCATCATGCACCTGACACACTTCTTGACAAATCTAGCAATGTCTTTCTCAAGCAGAGTTTAAAAAGAAGTTTGCCTTCACTAGAGCTAAGGTTTTTGCTTCACCAAAGTGTCCTCCTAATGTTCCACCATGCAACTCGTCCAGAATACTCAATCTCAAGGAACAAGATGGGATGCATAGAGTGTTTCCTTTAAAGAAAATCGTCCATCTTCTGAAATCCTTGAAAGGCTTATTAAGTATATACCTTCAGTTTCACCAAAATCGTATCTCCTCATATAGTTCTTTCAACACATCGAATCAACTACTTGGACTTGCATGGAAGTCACTAGGGCATGTCTCTACTCGAGGCATCATGACAATGTTATGAACACACATTTATGCTTGATTGTGAAGTTGTACGCTTGTCGAGAATTCACGCCATGTCGCGTAATGCCGATTCAACTTGTCTTGGTGGTTGATGGTGCAGTGCTTCATGATGATCACGAGAAAAGCACAAATGGCTTGTAAAGCAAGTATTGACTCGATGAAATAAAGCTCATATAGATAGCATAAAACTCTTGTCATAGGTGGGTACTTCCTTTTTGCTTCATTTAACTTCTCACTAAAGAAGCGATGGGTCTTCATGCACGACTAAGGCGACACCAATCCCAACTTGAGATGCATCACACTCTACTTAGAACTTTTGTTGAAATCGAGTAAAACCAAACATAGGGCTTAGGTTACTCTTCTTAATCAACTCGAAGCTTTCTTGAAAGGCAGCACTGAATCACTTGAATTTTGTCTCCCTTTAAGCATTGATTCTGAGGCAGCTGTAGAGCTAAATCCACGAATAAATCTCCTATAAAAGAGGCTAGCCCATGAAAACTTCTCACATCATGGATCGAGCTAGGAGTTGGCAATTCATAATCGCCTCTATCTTTGCTTGGTCCATCTCGAATTCCATCTTTAGTAACCATATTGAAATATGATTAATCGGCATAGAAGTCACACTTCTTCAAGTTGACAAACCAATTGTGCTCCCTTAGGATGAGAACAATTGCGCAAATGCTCAGAGTGCTCCATCAATTTTTTGCTATAGATCAAATATCATCAAAGTATACAACCTGAGAATTTCCGATGCATGGCAGGATATGATTCATAAACCTCATAAAAGTGCTAGGGCATTGGATAGTCAAATGGCATCACCATCCGCCAGGAACATCTCGAGTTTAAGGCCGTCTTCCATTCATCTCCTTCCCTCATACAATTTGATGGTATCCACTCCTCAAATCTTCGAAAGATGGGCCATATATAGAGTTGATCCAATGAATCATCAGTCTTGGGAATGAAATCGATATTGATAGTAATCTTGTTAGTGTCCTACTATCGACACACATCCTCAAGATCCATCCTTCTTTTGAGTACTAGCAGGCGGGGAACGCACAAGGGCTCTTACTCTCGGGAATAAGCCCTTTGTTGAGCAACTCATCAACTTGTCTTGTAAGCTCTTCATGTTACATGGACTCATCCTATAAGCCCAGGTTTATTGGTAGCAGAGCACAGTACGAGGTCTATTTGATGTTGAATATCTCTCATAGGGGAGCAACCCATGTGGAATCTCCTCAGTACTACATCAACAAATTACGCGAGTGGCTCACTTCTTGGGATCTCCTTCTCACTTTTTGGTTTCTTCCGCAGACCCAGAGGCCATCACAAATCTGAACCAGGCTACGATTTCTTTCTCCTTTCAGTTTTGACAACAAGAATTTTGCTCTGTGGTTGGAGAGTGAACAATTGCCGATTTCAACGGTCTTTAAGACAATTTATTAAAATACATCACTGGAATGTGTAAGTGTTCTTGAAGCCATCATAAATGACCTTCCCTATCTATGTGCTGCGGCCTCCCAGTAGTGACAAGCATCCATTGGAACAACATCACACCATACCTCGTCCTGGTAGTGCTTTCCAGTGTAAAAGAGACAAGGCACCTATGCTTTACCTTGATATCACTACCTCTTGGCAAAACTAGTTTATAGGGTTTTTTGGGATGTGGATCCATCTTCAAATCGACTTTGCTCCATCTCAGAGAGGCACAATTACCAGGCTCTATCAATAATAACCAAACAAACCACGTCCTTAGATGTGCACTTTGTGTGAAAGACATTGGACCGCAACCAATTCTCCTGCTGCTTGTGCCACAATCTTAAGACTCCTTTGAACAATAAGGAAGCAATTAGGGCATAGTAAGTTCATCCTTAACTAATGGTCGATTCAATTGCCTCTTGTTATCTTCTTTCTTTACATTTTCTTCAATTAGGGCAACATAGTGGTTGGACATTCAGAAACTATCTTACCACAAATCATGGGTGGCATTCAAGCCTTGCCTTGACTTGAGGTAGACTCTGTGTGCGCTGCCTTTGAGGTTTGAAATTGAGTTTGCTTTTCTTAATTAGAAGTGGATTCTTAGTCAATCCTTCTTTCAATGGAGTTGTAGTAAAACCCCCATACTTGTTTAGAGCCTCAAACTTTTAAGGCAGAAGCTTTATCCCTCTTGAAAAAGTATTATGTGAACACTTGATTGACGAGTTTGAAATTTAAACCTCGAACCAGCAGGTAGCGGGCTATAGATGCTCCTCAGCCTCTTACAAGTCTCCTTTGATCATCAAATTTTCAAACTCAATGATACTCCTCCCACGGTCGGATTCTGGCTGCTTGAGTCACGATTTTTGAGGAAGATGTCTTGGCGATAGTGGAAGGAAGTCTTATTTTGGGTTCTTTCTTCGTCTTTTCAGTTTCAATCTTCTTCTTGTGTCTTATGCTGCCTCTTTCAGTACACAAAGAAGCATTCTTGCGCATCTTGATAATACAACTACTTTTGCTTCGGGGATCATAATATTCAAAAAGACTGATGACGTGCCAAAGCGATCAAAGTCATGTTTATGCATTCTTCCTTCAAATTCGGAATATCAAACTTTGGATCAGATACGGAACTTTCATCATTATTCGTTTCTCATAGTAATCATCATCGCGGTGTCGATCTTCATACCTTCCTCCCATAATCATATTCTCTTGAATGCTTGTCTTTAGGCTTCTTGCGCCTCGAGTAATCTCGAACAGCTGGCGGCTGAATTCCTCGTCAAAACTTCATCACCTTCGCACCAGTGAAGGTCTTTGTATATGGGATCATCATTGATGTATATGCTTTTTGTAGACGTTGAACACAGTTGAAGATCGGCAATGCGTTTTGCAATGGGGATTGAGAACTTCGCCAGACCACTGATTAGGACTCTTGTCTCAGAATAAGAATACTCTTTTGCTTATGATCAGCCATCAATCCTTGAGCTTTGATACCACTTTGATGCAAGGTTGGAATGGTGATGGATAATCGAGAAGTTTAGGCAGTAAATATGGGTTTGGGGTAGTTTTCTTGAGCCAAAAAATAGGTTATGTGGGCGAATTTTGGAGATTTTCTAAGTTAAGAAAGGTGAATTTATGGTATACCAGGGAAAGGGTATTTCTGAGAGTTTTGGTAGTATGGAACAAGATTTGAAGTTTTGGGTTGAGGTTGAAAATATGGTTATGGAAAGTTTAGAGAAAAGATGAGATAATTGATGGAAAGTAAGTTTGCACAAGAGTGGTTACTAGGTTTAATGAAGCTTGATCCACAAGATGGATGATGAAGTGAAGCGCCACAATCAACTATGAATGGGTTGATTGATAAGTAGGACAAAGAACGCCACCAAGGAATCCACAAGGTATGAGAAGCCTGAACTTCAGTCTAGAATCCACCCAGAGATAAGAGAACAAAAGAACTCTTAAAAAAGAAATAAAAAATATTATTAAGCAGATGATTTGTCCAAAGACACTTACATTATGGGAGTATATATAGCCTCATACTTTCTAAATCAAAAAAAGCAACTACATTTAACTAGGAAAAGAAACTTTCTAAATTACAAAAGCAACTCCTAAAAGAAAACTTTCTAAAATAAATAAAACAAACTTTCTAAAATAAACAAAGCAAAATCTTCCTAAAATAAAAATACATGAAACTTTCTAAAATAAATAAAGCAAATCTTAGTAAAATAAATAAAGCAAACTTTCTAAAATTAATATGGCAACTCCACATCAGGGGTTTTTTTTTTTTTTTTGGATAAGTAAGCATTTATTTCCAAAAAGCAAAGCCCCTTGACAAAATACACGGACAGGCCCCACATGAGGGGTTTGTCCGTCTGCGCGTTTTTGCCTTCAAGAATTTGAATGAGGTCCAAAGGAGTTTTCACATGTATTCAATGCGTCTTGACCTCCCCAATCCAATTCTTCAATAATTAGGGCTGAATTCCCAATGTTCGGTGTGTTTATAGAAGCTCCTGCATCACTTATATACTGCTCAGAATAAGGGAAATTACAAAAATGTATGAAGTACCCAAATTACATAGAGGGTATTTTAGGAAAAAGTCACCAAAAAGGCCCGGTCAAAATTGGTCAAGTGGACATAGGAAGCCGAGGTTGCGAAAGTCGCAACACACCAAAATTGCCGTGTTAAAATTTTACCCCTTTTGCTCCATTTTCCTTGACTTTGACATCGGTCCCGAGTTTAGCTTGGAGTTCTTCACATTCGAATTGCCTTGAAGATTTTAGCCTAATTTAGCTATAGAGTCTACAAAGTATACAAAAATGCGATTAGTAGTAAAGTAGGGACCTTAATGTACCAATTGGGTTATTTAGTTAATTAGTAAACAAAAAGTGCTCAAACCTACCATAAACAGGTTGAATAGCATATTTGGCGCTAATCATTCCTTTGTTTCAAGTCCCAGTAACAAGTGAAATCCTACACTAATTCTAATCGGCGAAAAAATAACAATAAAGCTAAAAAAATACTCTTCAAAAAAGAGTCCTCAGCTCCCCAAATGCTCTTAGTTTTCCCTTGACTAAGCGCCTTGCTTTCCTGAATGTTTTTTTATTTATAGAGCCCCGGAAGTTTGGGCCTAAATTCGAGCTACATTGTAGTTGCAAATTGACCCAGTGCATTCTTGGTTGTGACCTGAAAGTGTTGTCATGACAGAACTTTAATTCTTTATTGCAATTCTCTGTTGCAACATGCAGCATTCTATCGCGATAGTATTTGTTGTTTCAGCATGTTTATTTTGTCGCGACAAAGTTTCTCCTGTCACGACAGATCTTTCTTTGGCTCTTTAACACTTTGTCCTGCAAGGTTTGTCGTTCTGTCCATTCTATGTCGCGACATTCTCATGTGTTTCACTAAAACATTATATTGCGACATTGTGATTTTATGTTTGCGACATCGTTCCCAATAATACTAAAATTGTGCGGCCAGTTTTCTATGTCGCGGCAGATTACATTGGTTCTTGTTTATGATGTTTCTTATATTAATGAAGCATTCATCTTAGCAGTCTTGTCTCCACTTAACCTGATTTCTTGTTGCAACTTCATTTTTATTTTGCGACATAGTCTATTGGTGTTCTACATGTTTTGTGTCGCGACCCAGTTTCTATGTCGCGACAAGACTTTTTGCCTTCAGCTCATCTTTGTGTCGCGACCCAGTTCTGTTTTGTCACGACAAGACTTCTCTTCATTGTGTTGGAATCTTTGTCGTGAGATGCAAAAGTCTATCCGACCTTGTTTATCTGTGTTCAGCTTATTTCTATGTCGCGACAGATTAGTGCTCAAAAAGTGCTATTTTGAACCTTGTTTATATTGCAAGTTTTGAGCACTTTTTGTGTACTAATCAGCTTAATTAACCCAATTGGCACATTAAGGTCCCGGCTATACTACTGTTCGCATTTTGTGGCTAATTTTGTAGTTTTTGTAAGCTAAACTTGTGACAGTACTAAATAAGGTCAAGCTGAGCCTTGTTTATTGCTCGAAAGACTTTTGTGTGCTAATCAACTTAAATAACCCAATCGATACACTAAGGTCCTACACTATCGATCATATTCTCAGGGATATTTTTGTAGTTTTCATACAATTACACCATATTCTTTTGAGTCGATTCAAATACGATGAACCCGAGCTTCGAACTGGTCACAAATCAAAACGCAATTGAGCTAAAAATGCGTATTGAGAGAAGAGCAAAGCAGAATTCATAAGATTAGCGAAAAATTTTGCAACCCGCCTCAGATACTGTGGTCGACCGCTGACTGCATTTTCAGGGCTTTGCTCCAAAATGCCCTTAATGTAATTTTTGTTCTTTCATACTTTTATGTAATTTCCTTGACTCAGCACTATATGCTCGCCGGGCCTACGTAAGAGGGAGTTTTTAGTCTATCAATAAAATCTGCACTAAAGCTACCTTTCCAAATGGCATGATTTTCTTTCACTTTATCTCCCTTTCTCAGGCCACCTGCCAACACCTTGAGGATGACAACTCAAGAGTGCTGCTTATTAAACCTCCTCATCCTTGAAGAGGAGGGCCACTGGGTTAAAGGTTTAAGGTAATACAATGTCCCTTATTACCAACGTAGGCATCTATTATCATTTATGTTTCTGCATCTCACACGTCAATTAACTCCTATGATGTACCCCGAGTGGCTAGTACTCAAGAAGCTTCAAGGCTCAAAGTGATTTCATTGCTAGATCCACCAATGCTCAAATTAGTTTCCAGCCATTAGCTCTCGTTAGATCCAACTGATGGTTCTAATCGTTTAAACATTAATGGGTAATAAATGTCAGATACTAGGAAGGAAACTTTTGTGGTTCAGTTTTTATAGCCAACCTAGATTCCTAGCCTCGAAATGACTATAGGTCATCCTCCCCACATGAGGAGCGACCCGAGATTACACAATTAGAACCCTAAGCCTAAAGGGGCTCGAAACTTCAAGGAGTTCTTTTACACTTTATTTCTCTACAGTTACAGTTTTACTAGCCATCAACCTCACTGTTTTTACCAAAACCCCAAATCCAAAGTGGAAACACCATTTTAAATCAACTGTGACTCATTTAGCATGAAGAAAACCCATCCCTGAGTTTGACCACTATATCAAAGAGCTTGCTACTACAGTAGGGAACCCCGATATAAATTCTTTTTGATTCCGTAACACCTACCGGGCACGACTAAATGTGATGCCGTCACGGATGGTGCCGCTGTGAGTGAGAAGTCGCGAACTCATGATCCACATCACAAGTATCGTGAATTCTCATTCCCTTTATTAAATTTACTCATTTTTCCTTAGCTTACGCTTCACATCGGGAAATTGTATATTTATAATTCAGGCATACCGCTTTATTTGTTTTTAAAATTTAACCAACTATAACCCTTCGTAGCCTTGCTTTTGGTTTCTCGTTTGCCAGGTTGTGTTCCTGTGACTTTACGAACATTGGGATAGAAACACTGGGCAGTAAATGAGAACTAGTGCTCCACAAGGAATGTGGGTGGGAAGTCGCCTACATAAGACTCATATGGACTCCTCCACCGAGGACCAACAAAGCCTAGGGATACCTAGAACCCAATGCCTACATGTCAATAAGGGACTATATACACCCACCAAAGGTGAGTGCACCCTCATGCATTGTACCTCCAAGTAAGATGTAGTTGTCGCCTTATCTGGGTGCCCATGTTCCCAACCTTCCATGAAAGATGTGGAAAAATGAGAATCCATACACACACATCCTAGAGTTTGAGGAAGCTCAGACAACTTTCAAGGAGGCGGCACCGATATGGATCTCGCTTTAAGTCAAGGCCTTTCCCCTTAACTCAAAGACAAAGCTAAAATTTAGCTTAATTCTAAGGCCAAGAATCCATCCCGACCGCGAACCGCAAAGTGAGTTTTGAAAGTTCTTCAAAGCAGCACACAGACCAATAATGAAGAGGCAAATTTATACATTTGCAGCCCATGATAATGAGAAGTTCTACCAATGCTAGGAGAGATATATGGAGACCATCAGTGCATGCCCACACCATGGATTTGATACATGGATGTTGGTCAACCACTTATAAGATGGAATGTCTTCTACCATGAAGCAATTATTGGAGAACATGTGTGGGAGGGACTTCCGGTAAGAATCCGCACGTCATTGGACTTCCCTGTCCATAGAACCGGAACCTCCAAAGCTTGGGATGAGCCAAATCCTAGGGAGACGGACAGGATGAGGCCACCACCCAAATCAAAGGGGAGGCATATACTCGCTCTCAGAGGACATGGAGACTAAAGTAAAGTTGTCCACCTTGACTAGGAGGTTGGAAAAGCTTGGTTTGAGTGAACAGACGAGGTACAACAGCCGATCGAGGCATCTATGCCTAACCAACCATGCTTCAACCGCTACCCACCGGAAGCACCAAGGAGAGCATCAAGCCGCAGCCCCTTCCGCACGGACTTTCGTGGGTCAACAAGCCAATGCAAAGGCCAATACAAGCCAATGTTGCAACCCCATACAAAGAATACCTACAACCCCAACCGGAGAACCACCCAAACTTTCGAAACCAAAACTCCTCCCCTTTACGTGCCTCCCGCCGCACAACAAGAAGATGTCCCTACCACCACACTACCGCATCATCTTCATCTCCGCCTGAACAAGCTATTATGAACTGAGTAAGGTGGTGGGTAACTTTTGCGGAGGAACAAAGTGGGACACGCCCAAGCCAATCAAAGAATCGACACTAAGTACACACTCACAAGAAAATGAGCAACCTACACTTAGAAATTCTCAAAACCATGATGCAGAAGCTAAATTTCCAAAATACGACAACCTCGCAAGATTCAACTTCAAGACTATCCAACCGCCAGTTGTGTGGTGAAAAGGGAAATTCCCTCTCGCATACAACCAAATCCTGTGGGTCGGCATGAAGAGCTCTCCAAAGGAGCCAAATTCAAGACGATAGTTAAGGCAATCATCACACCGAGAAGTGGCAAAGAGCTCAACCACCAACACCTGAAGCAAAGAAAAATGCCAGAAGTCGAAGAAACCGAACTGCAGGAGGTGGTGATCGCTACTGCAGTAGTGTCGTGACTCCCACCTTTCCCTCAATCACTAAAAGCAAAAGAAGGCCATTAACTACTAAAATGTTAGATGGCGAGGCAAGTAAAGGTCAACATCCTTCGCTGATGAGATCAAACAAGTCCCCACCTATGCAAAATTTTTGAAGGACTTGTGTACAGTGAAAAGGGGGCTGAATGTTAACAAGAAGGCCTTCCTGACTGAGCAAGTCAGTGCTATCATCCAATGCAAGACTCCAGTGAAGTATAAAGATCTCGGGCCATTCCAACCATCTCTGCTAATACTGAGGCAATTTCAGGTGGAAAAGGCACCGCTGCACTGGGTGCAAGTGTGAATCTCCTCCTCATTCAATGTACAGTTGAGCGGCTGAGAACTAAAGCCCACTCCATCACACCGTTTCGAGATAGATCAATCAAGATACCAAAGGGGACAAAGTGGGAAGATGTCCTATCATTGCCGACAAATTCTACTATCCAAGATTTTCACAGACTGATACGTAATCCAAAGATCGTGGGCTAATTATGTACCTATTATTCGAAGACCATTCGCCACTTCCAATGCGATTATCAATCGCCAAAATGCAGTTATGCAACCCACCTTCTAAACACGGCAGACTAGAACTCAAACATTCTCCACTTAAGTAAAAAACACATGTCGCCTGGGTGGGAAGCATGGCCTAAGAAGTTTGCATCATCACACAATCTCGAGGAAACAGCCGACCAAAGCAGGATGCAAGATGTGGTAACTAAAGAATTGGCCGAAAGATTCAAAGGCAGCAGAAGCACAGACATGAAACTTGTCCCGTGGGCAACGGAGGAAGAAACAAGAAATTTTGGCCTTCGATGCATCGAGAAGTCAACCATGAGCCCCATAAATCGAGCTTAAACCTTGCCTCGTGGAGTCAAAATATGCCTATTCGGGAAGAGCGAGCGTGTCCACCATCATTTCATCCCCGTCGCACTTCACGTAGAAGGTAGTCTAATACGCATCCTCGTGGAGAACAAGCAAGCCCTGGGTGGAAGATTACTAATCTCAAGGGCATACCCGTAAGCTCAAGACCCATCACATCTACCTAGAGGAGGAGGCAAAGTCAGTAAGGCAGCCACAGAGAAGACTGAACCCACATATGCAAGAAGTGGTTAGAGCTAAAGTCCTAAAGCTGATACAGGCTGGTATCATCTACCCCATATCAGATAGCACCGGGTGAGGTCCCAACCTGTGGTGCCTAAGAAACTGGGGTAAATCCACGGTGCATAACAAAAAGGAGATGAGATGCCCACCCGCCTACCAATGGTCAGGAGGGTATGTATTGATTATGAGGCCGAATGAAGTGACCAGAAGGACGTTTCCTCTACCCTTCACGGATCACCTTCTTGAGAGGATTTCGTCAAATCTTCTACTATTTCCGGATGGCTATTCAGATATCAAATTGAAATTGTTGTGAAGACCAGAAAAAGACCACCTTCACATGCCCATTCCGCACATATGCATGTGAGAATGCCCTTTGGCCCTCGTGTAATGCCCCCCGCCACATTTCAAAATATGTATGCCTCGCATTTTCAAAGGATTTGGCAGGAGTGCATTATGGAGGTTTACATGGATGACATTACAATCTACAGTGGGAGCTTTTAAGAATGCCCAATCAACCTAAACTCCGTCCCGTATAGTGTAGAGAAAAACCTCGGTTTTGAATCGGGAAAATGCCATTTTATGGTCACCAGTGGAATAGTACTCGGGCATATTATTTCAAAAAAGGATCGGTTGATATAGGCAAAATCGACTTCATTTCAAACCGCCTCCCCACAAATATCGTGTGGACTGTAAGGCAATTCTGCATGTCACAGAGGTTCATCATAATTTCTCAAAATCACAAGCCTCCGTACAACCGTCGGAAAGATGCCAAATTTATTCAGATTCGTACCACCAAAAGAACTTTGAGGAGCTTAAAGCCTATTTGACCATCAGACTGGTCACAGAGCCCCAACTCGGCAATTACCCTCGAGGTGATGCGTGATGCAAGGATCTACCATTGAGCTGCTTCTTGACAAAAGAAGGAGGAAAGCCCCATGCGGGTCTATTATGCGAGCAAGACACCTAATGAAGTACTAAGAATTACACAACCACGTAAAAGGAAGCATCGGCGTTGGTCTATGCCTTAGACAAGTTTCAATCTTATTCGGTCAGTCGAACATAATTATATTCACTGACCATTCAGTTTCAAGTACCGCCACCAAACAAAAAATGCTAAGGCTAGGCCGATCGATGGGTTCTCCCGCTATAGAGTTCAACCTACAAATTAGTGGACAAAGGGTGTGGAGAATGTTGTCACGATCACCTCTCGAGACTAACAACGTGACATAACACTCACGACCCTCTGATTAATGATGAGTTCCCTAAGGAGTCCCTGCTCCTGGTTGAGAAGGCACCCTGATATGCCCACGTTGAAAATTACTTGGCAATAGGGGAGCTACCAGCAGGGTGGAAAGCACAAGACAAGAAATTCTTCTTTGCAAAAATTCACTCCTATTATTGGGAGGAACCATTCTCAGGCAACATCGTGTCGATCAAATAATCGAAGGTGTGCTCAAGCGTAGCAACCAGAATCTCGCCCTACCATGAGAATGCCCGGAGGCCACTTTGCTCCCAAGAAAACTGCTAGGAAGGTGCTCCAGTCTGGATTTCACTGGCCCTCTCTTTTCAAGGATGCCCATACCATGTGCAAGGAATACGACAAATGCCAGAGATTAGGTAAAAATTTCTCGCCATCACATGATGCCTTTAAACCCGATTTTGGTAGTTGACCTATTCGACGGGCATCGACTTCATGGGACCATTCTCTTCATCCTTTGGACAACTCTATATCTTGGTAGGAGTCGACTATGTGTCAAAGTGGGTCGGCAGCCCTCAGAACATATCTTCCGCATTCGAGTCCCCCAAAGCCATAATTAGTGATGGAGGTTCCCATTTCTGCAACAAACCTTTTGAGGGCCTCCTCACTAAGTATGGTGTCAAGCATAAAGTGGCCACTCCATACCATTCTCGCATCATCGGCCAAGCCGAAGAGCCAACAGGGAAATCAAGACAATACTGACGAAAGTGGTGAACTCTAACATAAAAGATCGGTCTCTCAAGTCACGGACTGGGCATACAGATAGCCTACAAAACCATTCTGGCATGTTCCCATCGTCGTTTGAAGCCTCGCCACCCGCCCGTGGAAATCGAATACAAGGCATGGTGGGCAAAAATTGAACTTGCATATGGGCAGCGCTAGTCTCAAAAGGCCTCGATATCAACAAGAAGAACTCGGTGAAATGATGCATACTCTCAACTCAAAATTGAAAATATAAGATGAAGAGGTGGTATTGACTGAATCGATAAATGCAAACATTTCCAAAAAGGGGACCACATTGCTTCTATGACTCCAAGCTCTACCTCTTTCCAGTCAAGCTTAAATCAAGATGGACTGGGCCATTCACCATCCAAGAAGCTTACCTCAATGGTTCAGTAGACCTGCTCAATGCCAAAGACAATCGAGTGTTCAAGGTCAATGGCCAATGGCCAAAGGCTGAATCCATATGCAACGCAACACTCAAATGCATAAAGGAGGAACTCTCCCGATCCTCCATAAAACCTCCCAAATTAACACATTCGGGAGTGACTTCGCAATATCTCAAGTCACTAGAATTTAATCGCTAATTTGTAATCTTTGCGGTCCTCGTTGTTCGTGGCTTGTTTTCCTTTGCAAATTTTCTCTTTAAGCTTGTTCTAATAATTTTGCTTCAAGTGTCGCAGCCGGCCGGGAGCGCTTTTATCCCGGTACTCTGTGTCAAGTAAATTTTCGTAACCTATGGAATTTGATACCACAAATTCTCGCACTATTCATCTCCCCGTCTTTCATCTTCCACTAGCGACGCTCCGATTCCCATGCCCTTCCTAAATTTTATTTTTTTTTCGGAAGCTAGCCATCATCAGCACTTAATACCATTAATTAACCAAGACCATTCACTTACCCCCTTCCCTCTATATAAACCTCCACCTTCCCCTTTTCATTTCAAATCTCCATTTCCCATTTGAAGTTCCCCTCTTCACCTCCTCTCCACCTCTAGCCCAACCATGGTGAAGACCTGCGGTGGACATGCTTTCGGCCTAGGGTGCGTGCCAGGCCCCTCCCGCCGGCGACCAACTCACCGGTCACCGCCGGCTACGCCTCCGCCACTTCCTCCCCTCGATCGCCACCGCACCTCCTCCCACCGCAACCAAGGTCGCCTGTTTCCCGCCACCACCGCCACCCAGGCGCCTCCCGTCGTGGCCCTCATGCCCCCGCCCGAGGAGATACCACACTAGAGTTGGCCCCACTCCGCTCTCCCCATCACATCCCGTGCAACCCTGAGGGCCCCACTGGCCCAAGAGAGCCGTGGACCCGAGCCCGTGGGAGTCCTCCTGCCGAGACATGCGGAGCCACAGTCACCACCCCATCAAGGCATTACTGGAGTCCCCCATCTGGACTTGTCCCCTGCCTCTATCATCAGGCGACCATATTTCCACTGCAACCCTATTCCAGGGAATGCTGATTGCAGTGAGAGGGATCTTCATGCAAAGGTTCATTATGATCTCCCGGACTTTTCCCAAGACCCGGAGCTCCTAGACTCGATGCTACTAGTGCAGAAGTTACTCCCGGAGCCGCTCATGAAACCGTCGCTTTTCTACTCCTGGGTGGTCATCTAGCCTCTACCACACGATGACATCCAGCGCAGTTCTCCAACCCAACTCGCTTCGCTTCTCCATCGATCGCCTACGTGGATACTCTCGTGGCCTCTCGACATCACAAATTTACTTTTAATCACGGCGGTCCTCGCCAACTCGGCATCTTATAGGAAGTGGCCCCATCCTCGCCTCTCTGTGAGATGGTCCGTCTCTCTCCGGGACACTAATGGCCGAGACGCATTCTGCTCAGAGGCGCCCCACTGCATGCCAGCCTTATGCATCACATTCTCATGGCCTAATCTTTTCCCGTCCAAGATATAGTCTGTAGGAGATGAGAGCCATCTCGAGGCCCTATACTGCATATTAGAGGGCTTCCTCGGTTCAGCCTCCATCTGAGCTTATGACATCCCTTGCTCCACTTCGAGGACAAGGTCCATTGCAAGAGTTTACCCCGCGAAATGAAACCACGCCTCTATTATTCCCGAGACTCTTGTGCTGTGTGTTGGGAAAGGCTACTCCGCTTCCCGAGGAGCCTAGGGATCGAGCATCAAGCCGTGATCGCAAGGCCGTCCTTACCGTTGATTGGTGGCACACTATGCCCCGTTCCTGTCATCTACCGCCTCCGAACCCAACCAAGGACCAGCCAGCTACCAATATTCCACCTGAGGATCAGCCCCCTATAGTAGAGCATATTGAGGAGCCTCAGCTCCAGCCCCCACCCGACATCCGCCCCTCCACCCAAATTTACCACTACTCCACAAGCCCGCCTCAGGCCCTCCGTCCCTCCTATGCCCTCGACCCTCGTGCCCACCGCCCATTCAGATATTGTCGGGCCGAGCACTTCCTCAAGACAAATTTCTTAGCCATCACCATCTCCACCTGTGACGACCATCATGGATGCAAATTCCGCACATTCTCCACCACACTAAGATCATTTTGGATCGCCTACGTGCCTCTGGGGCGGATAGATGACTCTGGTGACCGAGGCCGCATGGCTCGACCGCCATATCGGCACAAATCAAAGCATCCTCATGCAGATTCAGAGTCACCAAGGTCTCCCTACGATCTCCCCGTATGTACCTGCTCAAGCCTTTTCCGCATTCTCCATCTAAGATAATGTACCCCATCCTCCACTAGCCCCCGTTGCACTGACGTGCTAGCAACTCTGCTAGCTGGCAGCCCACTCCACTTCCAAAGACTCACTCGTCTGCCGAGGATGATTCTTCACCACACCGACCGGAGAGGTACTGACTTCTCCACTAACTTTCCAGCTTCAGTACCCCATTGCGCCAATGGATGTTCGTCAGAGAGTTAGTTAAGGAAGTGAGTTAAATAAGGAAGTGATTTTTCTACTTTCGAGCATTCTTTGCGGATTCTATACTTTGATTTCATTTATCATTTATTTAAGCAAAGCCCATTTTGTATGTTTAGTGGCTTTCTTGTTACTCCTTTTTGAAAAAGCTGAAAATTTAGTGACATACACTGTTATATATCATACAGCTCAGTTTTTTTGTTACTCATTTGCAACCATTTTTGCCCCTAATTTTTTTGTGGTTTTGCCCAACCTTCAAGTTGAAAAATTGAAGCACTGCCCAATGCCATTGATGCTAGATTAGTTCCATGCATGATAAAGTAGATGGTCAGTTGAAGCCTCATGGTATTCAATCTTTTTCTTCCACCTTTAGCTAGCCACACACCGTGCACGTCAGTTTTCTTTAATAGCCTAAGAAATTGCATAGCTCCCTCACCGTGCAAACCTACCCTAGTTTCATTTACCACCTGCAATAGGTTTTGGTTCCCCAGAAAAGAAGACCAATGAAGTCTTCTCAAAGAAAAAGGAAAAGAAAAAGAAAAAGTAAAAGAAAAGAGAAGACAAAAGCCGCATCGCTTTACCTTGAAACCCGAGCACGGTTCGAGGGGTATATGACGAAGTCTTAGCTCTAAGGTCTCAAGCCAACTAGTCAGAGCCACCGACTCAAGGTTCACACGTGGGTGGACGTAAGGAGGATTAGCGAGTCAGAGGTGCTGGAGTCTCGAATTCATTCGAAGTCTGGGGTGAATCCTGAAGAGTTAGTGGTCGAAAGATTCCAGTGACTTGATGCCCTAAACCTTAGTCAATCGGGAGTCATCTATGGACCCCCGCTACATGGACTTTGTGAGGTCGACTCAAGATCGCACCCTACATTACAAAAAGAAATATGAAATGACAGTGGAACCAGATTTATTTAGGTTGGTCAATGTGCTAGGACTTAGCCGTAGCTCGGTTGGGGGGGAGAGCAGTTTAGCGAGTTATTATTGAAAACCGGTTACATAAACACTTAGGTTTTGGTGGAAGTTTCGTGCTGATTCCTCTGGGTTTGACATCGTTTCGAAACTGGGTCCTCAGATGGCATATTTCTCCCAAACTGTAATCGTGGGTCTCACCATTCACACTGAGGGTAGGGCATTACTTATCCATACACTTTTTTGAAAAATACCATTCCTCAGATTAGCATAACCTATCTCGTCTTCCTTCTTTTTTGTCACTCAAGTAAGGGACTACTAATGTGTTTGCCAGGAGTGATTAATGCCAAAATAGTGCTGTTTTGAACCCTATTTATTGCAGGTTTTGAGCACTTTTTGTGTGCTAATCAACTTAAATAACCCAATTAATACACTAAGGTCCCGGCAACACTATTTATCATATTTTATGGATATTTTTGTAGTTTTGCATGCCAATTACACCATATTGTCGATTCAAATACGATGAACCCAAGCCGAACTCGAAGCTGCATGTGCAAATCAAAAGGCAATTGGAGCTAAAATGCAAAAGGAGAGAAGAACAACAGAATTTCAGAGGTCGCGGTACTCAGAATTGCCGACTTTGTGTTGTGAAATTTCGCAACCTCGCCTTTGTATGTCATGGTTGACCACTTTTCGAATTTATTTTCGGTGGGCTTCTTTGTACCAAAAATTCCCTCAATGCACTTTGTTCTTTCATACTTTTATGTAATTTCCTTGACTATGAGCATTATATAAGCTCAATCAAGCTCATGTAAGAGGGAGTTTTTTAGTCTATCAATAAAAATTGGCGTCAAAGCTTCACTCTTCCACCTGCTATTTTCTTCACTTTCTCCTTTTCACATTTTCTCACCCGTCAAACACCCTTTCGAGGATGACAACTCAAGGGATGCTTGACTAAACCTCCCTCATCCTTGAAGAGGAGGGCCACTGGGTTAAAGGTTTAAGGTAATACATTGTCCCCTATTACCAACGCAAGCATCTATTATCATTTATGCTTCTGCATCTCACATGTTAGGTTTGAATCCCTGTGATGGACCCTGAGTGGCTAGTACTGAAGATTTTCAAAGGCCCGCGGATACTTATCGCTAGATCCACTCGATGCTCAATTAGTTGCCATTTATTAGCTCCGCAGGTTAGAGATCCAAAGAGATGGTTCTAACTCATTAAAACATTAATGGGTAATAAAATGTTGTATACTAGGAAGGAAACTTTGTGGTTCGCTTATAGCCAAACTTGGGGATCCAAAGCCAGAAATGATTATAGTCATCCTCCTCTAACGAGAGGAAAGGACCCGAGGACATTATATTTACCTTAGAACCCTAAGCCCAGTGGTCCGAAACTTCAAGGAGTTCTTTTACACTTTATTTCTCTCTACAAGCATAGCTTACAATATCAACCTCATTGTTTCTACCAAAACCCCAAATCCAAAGTGGAAAACACCATTTTCAATCAATCAAGGACTCATTTACATTGAAGAAAACCCATCCCCTCGAGTTCGATTCTAGGACTGACTATACTACATGTTAGCTTTGCTACTTCAAGCAAAGAGGAACCCTAGGATATAAATTTTGTTGATTCCGGAACACCTACTATGGCACGAATCAACTTGCCAAAATTGTTGAGTCGATCCAAGCACGAAGAATTGAGTCGAACTCAGCATTGCAAATAAGAAACCAGAAGGAAAGAAGAGCAGAAAATGCAAGGAAATTGGGTCACTACAAGAATTTTGCAGGATTGCGAAAATTTCGCAACCTACATAATTTCGCAGGTTGCGAATTTGCCACCTCCTGCCACTGTTCACCTCCTACCACTGTTCACCTTTCCTGCTTTTTAACGTTTTGACCATTTTTTTTATTTTTCCCAATTTACCCTTCATGTATAATGGGTATTTGAGATGTTTTTACTTGCCTATTCCGAGCACTATATAAGCTTAGAGAAGTTCCCTCTCTCAGGATAGTGGATCTTTTCGCTCACATCAAACCGAAGGAACCTTCGCCAGCTCCCGCCTTTCTCCGCTCCTCCATCTCATTTTCTCTACCTCTTCAAGGTACCAAATGGTCTCTCCGAGGATGACAACTTAGAGGATGAGTGACTAAACCCCCTTTTTCCTTGGAGTGGAAGGCTACTGGGCAGGGGATCTAAGGCAAACTGAGCGATTTCCATGTTTTAATGGAGGTATTTTCTACCATTTATGGTTTCACTTAAACATCTACTTCCAATCCCTTCAAAGGCTTTGAATGACCGCATTTGATAAGCTTTTAGGTTCATTGATGCTTATTTTCGTGATCCATCGATTCGTTAGTTATCATCTCCATGGTTATTGAAAGGCTGATTTGCTGACGTTTTTATTTTCTCCAAATTTTGTGTATGATCCTCTGGTTTCAACAGAATGGCCTCCGCACTTGCAGCTTATAGGTTCATTGTATGCTTTATAGAATAAATGATATTCATTAGTTATCATTTATTAGCTATCGAAGTTAGTCAAGGTGGATGTTATTCCATCGTCCGAGACCATCAATGGGAAGCAAATACCAATTTTCAAAGATATTTATTTAGTACGCTTACAATTAAATGGAGAACCGGTTCTGAGACACTTATAGGTCAACCTCCCCTAACGAGGAAAGGCCCCGAGAACCTCGCCAACATTCTAGACTCCAACCCTGACTCCAATAACGCAAGGAATTCTATTTTACATTTTACTATTTTTACTTTTCTAATTTGCAACCTACCAAACCTCACTGTTTTTACTAAACCTTAAAATCCAAATTGAAATTCACCATTTTGAGCCAATTGCAAGTCATTTTGTGTGAAGAAAACCCATCCCTGAGTTCGACCCCAGATCGCTATACCAGCAGGGCCTAAAGGCCAGCAGGGTTGGGCACGTTTATGGCAACTTCTGTTGTTCGAGTCGCCAGCTACATGCTTTCTACGTGCTTAACTGAAGAACCTTAATATCTCTATCGTGACATCAAAACTTTTCTTCAGCTTGAAGTATGTCACAACATTGAATTCTTTTGTTGCAATCAGGTCAGTTCACTAAGTCAGCATCACTTGTCGCGACTTTGTTTCTCTGCTTCAGACTGTAAACTCCGTTTTAGTGTCACGCAATCTATTATCTTGTCGCATAGAACTTCTTCATACATCGCTCAATAGGTTCAAGTTGAAATAATCGTTGTCATGACAAGAGCTTTTATGTCACCACATAGTCACTTTCATTTTTCAATATGTCGCAACAAAACTGATATGTCGCAGTATTCTTCTCAGATATTTTTTAGCCTTTGTCGCAACATAAGATACCTTGTCACGACAGAATCTCTGCTTTCTTCCTTTTTCTAGTGTCGTGACAGGAGCTTTTATGTCGAGACAGGTTCCTCCTGGTTTTAACATCCAGCATAAGAAACCTTGTTGCAACATTATTTCTCTTTGTCTCAGCTGACTTGTTACATTCTTCTCATGTTTTGTCACGACACGCTGTCTTTTATGGCGACATAACTCTTCTTCTATATTCAGTCCTTTGTGTTGCGACAGAAGAAATATTGTCATGACAAATTTCCTTAGCCATTTGCTTAAACGTTTGTCGCGACACACAAAACTCTGTCGCGACATAGACTGTTGCAATTGCTCTTTTTCTCTTCTTTCTTGCTTAAATTTTCTCATTTTTAAATTAAAACCTACAAAACACAAAGTTTGTGAATAATCCATAATTTGGAATTAAAACAGATCTGAATATACTAAAAATAAGCCTAAAAAATGAATTAATAATAGGTGAGTTTAAGACTCATCGGTGTCCAATGCATGGGATAGAGTAGATGACTCAAATGGACATCTTTTACCATGCCATGAACTACATCTCAAAAGGGATAGTTGATGCAGCCTTTGGAGGAGCATTTAGAAGGAAGAGTGCTGAGGAAGCTACTCAGTTGATAGAGGAATTAGCCAAGAGCAATTATCGAGCTCCATCTGAAGCTTCAAGGAGCAACAACAGGCTGAGATGAGGAGGTGTAATTTAGTTGAACAAGATGTTAGTAATAGAAGCAAAGTTGGATGTAATTATGAGCAGGATGAGCAATCAAAAGAGAAGAATTCATTCAGCAAATGAAATGGGAACAATGGAAGGAGATGAGTAGAAATGTGTTGCTGATGAGGGACTTGATCATGAAGGTCCCTATCAAGTGGAGGAAGTTCAGTACTTAAATGGGAATAGAAGCTATAACTTCAAGCGAAACAATAACCTTCCAACCCACTATACCCCAGCCTTGAGAAACCATGAGAATTGCTCTTATGGAGGTGGACTGCAGTAGAGTCAAAGACCAGTGCAAAATTTCCAACGGAATTATGCTCCACCTAGTTTCTAAGGACAGCAGTAAGGCAATCAAAGGGCAGATAATCAAGGACAAAGAAGATCTCATTCCTTTAAAGATCCAATGTTGGCTTACATGTCTGAGAACAAGAGAATTTTAAACCTGCATGAGTAGAAATTTGCTGAGTTTGCAGTGTTCCAATCAAACACAACTGTGTTTCAGGCCAACACAAATGCTTCTCTCGAAAAACTCGAGACTCAAGTAAACTGGCCCCGCTACGTAATCAATCTAGGGACTCTTTTCCCTAGTGACACCAAGAAAAATCCTAAAGATTGCATGGTTGTTACTTTAAGGAGTGGAAAGGAGTTGCAAGGAAGAGAAGAAGCAAAGAAGGTAAGAATGAGGTCGACACGAAGGTAAATCAAGATTCAATGAAAGCAAGTGAGAAAGAGAAACAGCTGTGGTTATCGGGAGCAAAGGAGCTGGGATGAAATAACAAGATGAAAGTGCCAAAGAGGAGGAAGGAGAGCTCCATCGCCCAATCCCATTCCCTCATAGATCACGTAGTCCAAGCCGGACAAAACAAGACGCCAAAGTTCCTAAATATATTCAAGAAGCTAGAGATCCACATACCTTTTGCTAAGGCATTAGCTCAAATGCCACACTATGAAAAGTTTATGAAGGACATTATCAGCAAAAAAAGGAAGTTGGATGAAGGAGTGGTATGCTTGTCAACAAACTGCAGTGCTATCATCCAAAAGAACATGCCTCAGAAAATGAAAGATCCAAGGAGCTTCACAATACCTTGCACCATAGGCAACTATGAGTTTTGAAAAGCTTTTTGTGATTTAGGTGCAAGCATCAATCTGATGCCTCTGTTAGTGGTTAAAAGGCTAAGTTTGGGGGATTTAACTCCCATTACAATGTCACTACAGATGGAAAATAGATCCATAGCTCATCCTGAAGGCATCCTAGAAGAAGTGCTGGTCATGGTAGGAAAGTTTATCTTCCAAATGACTCTTTGCCAGGATTGATATAAGAGACAAGGCATTCCACTCTTCAAGGCACTCATTCCTAGCAACAGGAGCAGCTCTGATTGATGTGAAGAAAGGGGAGCTTACCCTTAGAGTTGGCACTGAGGAAGTCCACTTCAATCTTAATCAATGTTTAAAACAACATGATGTTGAGTAGGTTCATTGTATGAAAACTGATAGTGTTAATTCTGTTTGTAAGAAGATGAATTATGATTTAATGAAAGAGAACTCCTTTGATGACTACATCTCTTCTTCATTCTATATTGATGATTTTAAGTAGGAAGAACTGATTACAGAAACTGTTTTAAGCTTAAATGAAAGAAGCATAGAAAGTCTAAAAGTGAGGAAGAATCCCATATGGAAGAAAAGAGCTTTGAAAGTCTTGTCCTGAAGTAATTGCCAAAGCACTTGAAGTATGCATTCATTGGTAAAGAAAGATATAAACCTGTAATATTAGTAGCTGACTTGACTGTAGAGAAAGAGCATAAAGTGGTTGAAATTTTGAGAAAACATCAGGAAGTCATTGCATGGTCAGTAAAAGATCTGGAGGGGATCAGCCCATCAGTTTTTTTGCATAAAATCCTCATGGAGGAGAATGCAAAGACCTCAATTGAACATCAAAGGAGGCTAAATCCAATCATGAAAGAGGTTATGAAGAAAGAAGTTCTTGAATGGCTAAATGCAGGCTTTATATATGCAATATCAGATAGTCCTTAGGTAAGCCTAGTTCATGTGGTTCCCAAGAAGGGTAGGATGATAGTCATAAGAAATAAAAAAGATGAGCTTATTCCTACAAGGACTGTGACTAGATGGAGAGTCTGCATTGATTACAAAAAGCTGAACACTGCTACCAGGAAGGATCGTTATCCTCTGCTATTATTGATCAGATGTTGGACAAGTTAGCAGGACACTCTCACTACTACTTTCTAGATGGATTCTCTAGCTACATTCAGATAGCCATAGAGAAAACCACGTTTACATGTCCATATGGCACCTATGCTTTTAGAAGAATGTCATTTGGATTGTGTAATGAACCTACTACCTTCTAGAGATGTATGATGTCCATCTTCTCAAGTTTAATAGAAGAAGTAATGGAAATTTTTATGGATGATTTCTCTGTGTATGGGTCAAGCTTTGAGAGATGTTAGAATTTTGGAAACTGTACTTCAAATGTGCAAGGACAAGAACCTAGCCTTAAACTGGGAGAAGTGCCATTTGATGGTAATAGAAGGCATAGTTTTGGGGGATAAAATTTCTGCAGCAGGCTTGGAAGTTGACCAAGCCAAGATTTCTTTGATAAAAACTCTGGTTCCACCAACTACAGTAAAGGGAATCAAGAGTTTTCTTGGGCATGCAGGATTTTATAAAAGGTTCATCCAGGACTTCTCAAAAATTACAATACCATTGTGCAAACTATTGAAGAAGGATGCAAAGTTTGAATTTGATGAAGCCTGTAGTTTTGCATATGAGAATATCAAGGATAAATTAGTTATAGCTCCCATCATGGCTACACCATACTGGAGCAAGAACTTTGAGATTATGTGTGATGTCAGTGATTATGCAATAGGAGCGATCCTTGAGCAAAGAATAGAGAAAATCTTTAGAGCCATATACTATGCCAATAAAACTTTTAATGCAGCACAAGAGAACTATTCAACTACTGAAAAGGAGATGTTGGCAATGGGTTTTTCTTGTGAAAATTTTAGGCCATATATACTGGGATCCTATGTCATCATACACACTGATAATGCAGCAATCAAGTATCTCATGGCAAATAAAGATGCAAAACCAAGACTAATCAGATGGGTGCTATTGCTACAAGAATTTGACTTGGAGATCAAAGACAAAAAGGGCAGTGATAATGTGATTGTTGATCACTTATCCAGAATAGAGAAGCCTAATGAAGATGAAGAAAAGATTGAAATTGAAGAAAAAATCCCTGATGAGCAACCCTTTCAAATGACATTTCAAGTGCCCTGGTATGTTGATATAGTGAACTACCTAGCATGTGGTGTTCTACCACCAAAACTTAATTATCAGTAGAACAAGAAGTTGAGAACATATGCCATATTTTATATATGGGATAATCGACTACTATTTAGAAGAGGGGCAAATCAGATCCTTAGAATATGTGTTCCAAAAGTTGAGCAAGGTGGAATTTTAGATAAATGTCATGCATCATCATATGGAGGAAACTTTACAGGAGATGGAACGACCCAGAAAATTCTCCAATCAGGTTTTTATTCGCTAACTCTATTCAGAGACTATTCTGAGTGGGTGAAGCATTTTGACAAATGTCAGAGATAAGAAATGAGATGCCTTTGCAAGGAATCCTAATAGTGTAGATTTTTTATGTATGGGGGATAGACTTCATGGGACCTTTCCCACCCTCATTTGGAAATCTATACATTCTCCTTGCTATGGATTATGTATCCAAATGGGTGGAAGCCATGGCTTGTCCTAGAAATGATGCCAACACAGTTGTGAGATTTATTCAAAGGAACATCTTAAGTAGATATGGATTCAAATATGTTATGGGATTTGCTTATCACCCTCAGTCAAATAGACAAGCAAAAATATCTAATAGGAAGATAAGGAATATATCGAGAAACAAGAAATTAAGCTAAAAGACTGGTCGTAAGAAGATAGATGATGCAATGTGGGCTTATAGGACTGCTTATAAAGCCCCTATAGAAATGTCCCTATAGGATAGTATTTGGAAAGTCTTGTCATCTCCTTCTTAAGCTTGAATATAAGGCTATGTGGGCAATCAAGCTGCTAAGGAAAAGAGACTACTTCAGATGAATGAACTGGAAGAGCTGAGAAATAAAGCTTATGACAATTCCAGGATCTACAAGGAAAAAACTAAGAAATGGCATGATCAGATAATTCTGAGATGAGAGTTCAAAGTAGGAGAGTTAGTCCTACTATACAATTCAAGGCTCAAACTCTTCCCAGGAAAACTTAAATCAATATGGAGTGGTCCTTACACAGTAACTGTGGTTACACCTTTTGGGGCAGTGACACTGAAAACATATTTAGGGAATGAGTTCAAAATGCATGGCCAAAGACTGAAACGCTACCTTGAAGGAATTCTGAATGAAGAACAGTCCTAGATTATAAGAGATTGAAAGAATTGATGAAAAGAGAGCAAATTGCAGCAAAGTCTAGCAAAAGACATAAAAATTGAGCAGCTACTTGGGAGGCAACCCAAGCAATTTTTTTATTTTATTTTTAGCTTGATTTTGTTTAATTTTGTTCGTTTTGAATAGTTTAGATGATTGGTTGTTTTAGTTTTAGAATGTTTGAAACTTATGTTAGTTAAGTTTTTGCTTAATTTCAGGACAATGAAGCTGCAAATAGAAATGAAACTCAATTGGAAGCACTTCAGCCCAAACTCAATGAGCAGAATTGACCACGCAGGGGAGTTTAGTTCCCTAGCTTGTTCTTTAAGGATAGTGCACACAAAGCAAGTTTTGGGAGTTATTTATTTTTTGCCCGTAAATTATACAGCTTCAATGTTCCTAATTTTTGATGAATTTTTTTAGTTTTGAATGACAATTGTTGCAGTACAGGAGAGCTTTATTGCCCATGCTTGAAATGAGATGCTTAGTTCTTGTTAGATTTTGTATTCACAAGCATGATTTGAGAATGCGGAAATGAAAAAAAAAAAGATTATGGAAAATAGGTAGAAATCAGGGAGAAGAAAAATCCCTCCCAATGTCGTGACATTACAACCCCAATGTCGTGACATTTAGTCAAATCACTTAAAAAGTTTAATCAATGTTGTGGCATCATTTCAATGTCATGACACCATGTTAATGTCGCGACATCAGCCCAAAAAATTTTCCAATGTAGTGACATCGACACTACAATGTCGCAACATCAACTCTAAGACTTATCAAATGTCGCGGCATTCTAATCAATGTCACGACATCAATGCGGAGTTGCAACATTACAACCCCAATGTCAAGACATTGAGCCAAGTCACTTAAAATGTTTAATCAATGTCGCGACATTGAGAATGTCACATTTCATTCTCAATGTCGCTACATTTCATCCTCAATGTCGCTACATTTCTACAATGTAGCGATATCGCACTTAAGGCAGCCTTCCTATTTGAAGGAACACTTAGTGAAAATGGTAAATCCAAGCCAAAATCAAAACTTCTAAGCCCTAATTTCTTTCCCACCTTTTATTTTCAAACCCAAGAAAAATGTCTAGCCCTAGCTCTCCCACCCTAGACCAAGTCGTTGAGAATATCATAGAGGAAGTGTTAAGAGAGAGAGTCAAACAACTAGAGAATTAGGAGAATGCTCCTATGGAGGAGGTGCGGGAAGAGAATGAAATAGAGGAGATGGAAGGAGATGTGGCAGACACAAGAGTCTTCTTCACAAACAAGGAGCGGAGAATTTCAAGAAGACTCTCGCAAAGAAGGGGTTTGTTGAAGAAAGAGGGTTTATGGAACTTTTTCCACCCTTCAAGGAGAAAATTGAAAGAAGGGGATGGGAGATGCTGAGTAAACACTTAGAGCTAAGCAAAAGAGCCCTAGTGAAGGAGTTCTATGCTAATTTAGGCAATAGAAGGAACTTGGTCTTCTATATCAAGGGGAGATGGGTCCCTGCGGTATCTCCGACCGTTCGGATTAAAAGAATGAGGCAACTACTCTGAGTTTGAGAGGCTTCAAAAGAACCTCAATTTTGAGAAGATCGCCAGAGAGCTCACCAATGATCAAAGGGAATGGCAGAGAACGAAGACTATATCCAATGCCTTCTTGAACAAAGGGGACCTCACAGAAATCAATAAGGTGTGCTTTTATTTCATTAATTCTGTAATTAAGCCCTTAAAGCATGTCTCAACTATGAGACAAGACCGCGCAATACTATTGTATGCGCTGCTCAAGGGCTTTGAGCTGAATGTGAGGAGATTGTTGAAGAGTCCATTTTGGACTATGAACAAAGTAAATTCTCGGGAAACATCCCCCACCCCTCTTTGATCACACTCTTGTGTATCGAATGGGGTGTGAAATGTAATGAAGTAGAGGAAGAGAGGAGCCTCAAAGCCTCTCCTCTCACTCTTGCTAGAGTTCTCAAGGCTCTAGTAGAAAGTGAAAATGGAGAGAGAAGAGAAAAGCCCTCCAAAAAAGCCAAGAAGCGTAAAGACAACCAAAGCGCCTGTGACTAGGTCCAACAAATGCCCTCACTGAGAGTAACAAAGAATGAAGGGGTGGCTTTGGCTTATTCGCAGTAGCTGGCTCTCCCATCAGATCAGGGACACTAGCTCAACTAGAGTCAAGAAAGGTAAACATGAATCAAGAAAGTAGTGCCTTCAACTACTAATTTACGTGTGTGGGAAAGAGATGAAGGAAGAAATGAGAAAAATGGAGAAGCTTAGGTGGAGAGACAATCACCTTGAAGATCAAATCAAGGAGAGAGAACACTCTAGTAGTAGCCCTCTAACAGAGAAATGAAGAATTGAGAGAGGAGCTAGCCAATAGAGATAGTGCCTTGAGAGATGAGTTCAGAGAGAGAGAAGGCATTCATAAATGAGCAACTGAAGAGGGATCAGGAGCTACTGAAGATCCTAGACGTAAGAGAGAAAAAAATGGAGCAGAATATTGTTTGTCTGTTTATGTATAAACTAAACCACTCCATTTTAATGCCTCTACTAGAGTCTTACAGTTCCCCCATAGTGGACCAAAATTGGAGCTAATTGTTTGAAAAGTAGAAAGTGGTTTTATGTTCTTGAAATTATAAAATGGGTTTAGTCTAAGACATTACAAGTGCACAGGTCATACAAGTAGTAAAAATTTGGATGTAAGTCCAGATATCATTCCCTCAGAGATTGACAAGAATTTTAAAATCACCTACCTTAACTACTCAAGATCCACACTATTTTCACCTCCTTGTAAATGTTTTAAAAACTAAAATTATAAATAAGATCATACTTATATTATATTTATCTAATTAAAAGAAAAATTGAATTAAAACAAACAAAATAAACTAGACTGAATCAGTTCTCTGCTAGAAATGGACACTAATATGAAACTGCTGTGCAACAATCAATTTCTGCATTATAATCCATTGATCTTCTCAATCCTAATTTTGGATCTGGATTTGTCAAAGATGCCTAACAATGCAGCTTGGATTTCTCCACAATTCACTAATTAGAGGTCCCCGGCTTTCAAGACACACATGGATCTAATCACATTTGTATTCGTAACACTCTTTATAAGATCTGGGTATTTTTATTTTTCAATACTTCATACTCATTTCTTAAGACTGCAGATTTCTTGCATCCTAAGTCTGGGTCATTGCAAAACCTCTACAAAATGGTTGATGACTCTTTCTTTATATCTAATGGATTTTTCTCTTTCCATGATTAGATCTCAGCTAACACGTGATCAAGATCTTTCCATCATATTAAGGTGAAATTCGACATTTAAATTGATAAATAATCCTCTTCACCTCAACTCCAGAGTGAAATGGAAATTTATCTAAGTGAACTCTCAAAGCTTAGTAGTTCTTCAATGGTAGTCTAGCATACCCACAAATTGAATGTTCAAAGCTCTCAGGAATCTCCATCTCTATGTCACTTAGAGGGCCTCCTGGAAATCAGAGCATGAAACAGTCCTTGAAAGGATACTCAATACTACTATTGGGAACAATCAATTTAAGAACAACATCAATCAAATAAATCCCTAATTTCAGGTACTTCTCTCTAATATATGTAGAAAATACTGTAATTAACGACAAACTAAGAAGTGAAGTTGCGCCAACAAACTCCGCATCACGTTGGACAATGGAGCATCGATCAACATACACCAAAGAATAGTTGCAAATAACCCGATAAGAAACGAATTCCAAAATTGGTTTGGATTCCATTAATTTCAAGCAGTAATTGGAGAAGAAAATGAAAGATTAAATCCAGCTTCAATATTCTGAACAGGTTACTGGTTCAGATCTAGAAAAGAAAAGAAAATAAAAGACAATAAGAGAAAAATCTACTCGTAATTATACACTGAAGCTCCTTCAATCCCCAAGGATCCGGTTCGAAAGAGCCTCCCGTTAATGACGCAAGAACGCCATTTATACTTTTCCAAAGAATTTGGCCCGATTCCAAGGCCTTGCAGTGGATTTCCCCCACTCTTAATGGCCTAACTTGCCGCTCAAAGTCGCGACTAGAGGCCCCGTCGTGACTTGCTAGGTCTGTCGTGTCCTCTACAAGCTTGTCGCAACATTCTTTTGCCTTGTTTTTGCAATATTAAGTCGCGACCTGATGTCCTCTATCACGACATTGTTCTTGCAGTTTTCTTCAGTTGGTTGTCATGACATGAATTCCTTGTCGTGACTACCCCTTGACTCTTTTGTTTTATCAAGTGTGTCATGACTTGGAAATCCTGTTGTCTGCTTTTACTTAGCATTTTTCTTGAGAATCATCATGTTGCGCCGCGAATTTCCACCAAGGTGTCATCACCATGTTTAGTTTCCAAAGAGGATAACTTGTTGCGACCACATTTTCTTGTTTCTAGGTATTTGTGTCGCGATCAAGTTTTCATATTGCGACCTGGCTTTTTCTTCCCTTGCTGAATTATGTGTTGCGACTAAGTTTCCTTGTCGCAACACTGTTTCTGTTGCATAGCCCCTTTGATTCTCGTCACGACAACTTTTTCTGGTCTCTAAGTGTTTGTGTCGCAACCACAATTTCATGTCGCGACCTGACTGTTTTTCCTTTTATTGAATTATGTGTCGTGACAACTTTTTTCATGTCACGACACCATTTCTATTGTAAGCCAATTTGATCCTTGGTCACAACCTCCCTTCCATGTTGCAACATCATTTCTTGTTTTCTGCCTTCATGCAAGTTGCAACTCCAATTGCTAATCTGTTTATTTCCTTGTCGCGACATGGAAATTAGGTCGTGACAAGGTCATTTTTCTTACTGCAATTCCTGTCGCGACCTCAAAAGTATGTCGAGACCGTTCTTTCTTCTAATCTTGTCGCAACCTCATTTTTTAGTCACAGCAGTTTCTACTCAATTCAGCTTCTTTTTCTGATCGCGACTAAGTGGTGGCCCTTCTTCCCTTGTTCTTGTCGTAGTTGCTCAAACTTAGTCACAACATGTTTTAACTGTTCAGCTCATTTTAATGTCACGACATGAAATCCATGTTGCGACCTCACTGGTGTCTTCAAATTTTTATATTTTGTCGCACGTAAAGAATTGCCTTTGCGGAGACTTTGTCAATTCATTTAGCAACAATCTTTATCGCGGACATCGCTTATCTATTACACTGCAGTTGTTTTCTTTCGTCGCTGGGGTCTTCATTCTCCGTCAGCGACCGAAGTTGTCTTCTTCGTCGCCGACGCCGCTTCGCGCGCTCTTCATCTTTCTCACAACCGACGCAAGGATGTCGTGGACACACTTGAAGTATTTGTTCGCATGTGAGTTGTCGCAACATTATCAACCGTCGCGGATCGCAAAACTGCTAGGTACCGATGAATTCCTTATCGCGACCTCAACCGGCTCCGTCACGATCACTGCTGTCATTTATCTCATTTTCTTCGTTTCTTGCTGGAATTTCAAATTCTTTCTATACAAATTCGCAAAATATAAATTTGGTAAAATCTCTACATTCAAAGATAAGAATAAGTAATTACATTGTAACACTAATCGTAAAAATGGATTAAAATCAATGAGCTTTTACCATCAAATATGCTAAAAAGGTTGATGCCTCGTGGGTACTTGTACAGGAGCAACTGTATAGATAAGGACCACCATCCAAAAGAGGGATGAGGAAATGGAAGCCTCCCTAAACTACAGGGAGAAGTTGTGGACTGAGAGCCTTGACATGGTCAATGCCAACATGATCAGGATGTATAATGCCCAAGGTGAGTTTAATGGTGCTTTAAATTCTATTGGGAGAAGACAAAATGAGCTGATAAGGACAAATTTCAAGATGTTGGAATAAATGACAAACCAGCTCCTAGGAGATAGAACAGTTGAAAGGCCCCAACCATCCATCTCTGACTTCACCCCATCTCAAGCTAGTTATCAATATGAACCAGTAAATCTCAAACCCTCTAAATCCCAAAGGAAAAAGAAATGAACTTAATTGTATCTCACACTCTCTCTTTTTAATTCAATTCTCTGTAATTAAAATGATAAATAAAAATACAGTTTCTAAACTCCTTGTGCACTTGTGTCTATCTTTCTCTTTTCTTTTTTTTCCTTTACAATTTCTATTCTGCAATGTGTGAAGTATAATAAATTTTGAATTTGTGGATTACTTTAATAAATAATTGAGAATTCAGTTGTATTGAATGAACTGAATTACTTAGTTGAAATGATAAAAGGATGAAATATCAATGTTTAAGTTGTTAAGGTAGAAAATCTGGAACCTGAAAATGAGAAAAATTGAGTTTATGGAAGTTATGAAGAATTTTGTTTTAGTGGAATATTTTTGCATTTTTGTATAATTTTTTAATGATGAAAGTTATGATTGCTTGTTTGGTTGAACTGGGAGAATATATTGATTGCTTGTGCTGTTATTGTTGATGAAATAGTTGAATTGGTGAATCAAAATGAATTGTTGAATTGTATAAGAGCATAGTAATCTATTTTTGAACCAAACCAATAAATTTGTAAATGAAACTAGTCAAAGTAAATGGAATAGAATTGAAAGTTGTGATGTCAATGACAAATAGGCTGAGATTTTAGGTTCTAAAATACTGAAATTGATGTCAATGTTAATCAAGCTAATAATTCTAGTTTAATTTAACAGTACAGTTCAAATAATGACTAAAAACTGGCACATTGGTCATAAGTACCTTGAAAATTAATTCTTCTTGGGTTAGGAACACCTTATTGGATTCATCATAAGTTTAGTTTCAAAAGGTCCTAGAACTTCTTGTATTATTATCCAAGGCGAAATCCTATGCATCACAACTAACAAGAAATGATTTAGAGATCCCAGACGCTTGAGCCTAGTTTACCCCGCAGGGTATGCTTATGCTATACCTTAGTACATTATTTGAGCCTAATGCCAATTTCATCATCAAAGCCACATAAAAGACCCTTAACCCTTCCTTAAAAATCTAATCCTTCAGTGAAGAACCCCTTGTTTGCCCAAACTGTTAGATGAGTGCAGAAAAAGTGATCAAGATGCTAAGTTTGGCAGAGTAAAATTTTGAAAAGTGAAGAAGGATGAGAATTAAGGATGTGGAAGGGAAAGTAATTGAGAAAATATGTACAAAAAGAGGTGCAATAACAAAAACCGAGAAGCTGAAAATATTCGCCAGGAGGAATGTGGGTTCTTGAGCCTTCCTCCCTTAAGCAATTAAGTCCTTAGGGGTGTTCTACACCTAGTACCCTAATTCCAACTGCTATGGGAGTTTCTGACCCAAAGCTTGCTAAAGGGTGGTAGAAAGCTTAAGAAGGCAAAACATTGCACCATCCCTAACCTTAAACATAATAACAAGAAAAGAGCTTCTGAATTGGAGAAACTAAATTTGAAACAAAAAGTAGAGAAAGAAAAATCCACAATGGAAAACATGTAAAAAGATGCACAAAAACAAGTTTAGGGGTACTTTTGAAAAAGTTCTGAATATAAAAGAAAGGATGAGAGTAGAAGGCAAAATGTTGAGAAAGTATGTGCAGTTTGGGTCAACTTAAACCTTAAATGTCCAGTTATCTACCCAAGTACCCAAGCCATGCATTATAAGCCTAAAAGACCTATTTGATCTTGATTCTTGTGTTATGTCTACATTAGTGGAGAATGATATGATCAACAAGCCTATGGGACCTAAGTCACTATAAAGAAACTTTCATCCTTCGCAGTAAATCTCATAAGGTTAACTAATATGCAAATTAATCAAATAGGGAAAACCAACACACACTCACTAAGTCAAGAACTGCAGATGTTTACTAGCTATGAATTATCTGCTATATTGAATGATCTGAATTGAAAATTTTTAGGATTCAGAAATTGAAGCTTAGTTAGAATTGATATCACAACTGATAAGTCATTGAATCCAAATTGCTGACATAATTGAGAAGATGATTAAAATGAAAAATGTCCTTAAAAATTAATTTTACTTGTTTAAGGACAAACAAATAGTTTGTTCTTTGCTTGAGGACAAGCAAAACTTTAAGTTTTGGGGAGTTTGATGAGTCTAAAATTCATCTATTTTTAAGCCCATTTTTCATGTATATATATGGAATAAAATTCATTTTAATGCAAAATTGTAGTCTTCACCCAGATTTGTGTTTTGCAGGAATTTGAAGAAGAAAAAAACAAAAATCAACAAAAAAGCATAAAAGATGAGTAAAAATGCAATGTCGCGACATTGGCTATAGAATGTCAGGACATCACACTCAGAGTCACAAAGCAACTAAAGCAATGTCGCGACATCGGATAAAGAATGCCACGACATCGGATAAAGAATGTCAACATCAGATGAAAGAAGTGGAATACCAATTTCAATGTCACGACATCGATTAAGCAATGTTGCGGCATTAGCAAAGCGGTCAAGTTATAACATATGGAACAACACGATCACAAAGAATGTCACGACATCGTGCCATGTCGCGACATCGCGAATTTAAGCATGACATCGTGGGAGGAATGTTGTAATACTAAATCAATGTCGCGACATCAAGGTCCAATGTCACGACATCGGCCTCCAATGTCACGACATTGGTTGAGGTGAGTAGAACATGAAAGATCAATATCACGACATCGAAAAGCAATGTCGTGACGTCAAATTCCAGAGTCGCGACATTAGAATTAAGCTACAACATTGAAGACCCAATTTCATGTCGTGACATCAGCAGCAACATCAAAGCAATGTCGCGACAATGACAACTAGAGTCGCGACATTACACAGATAGGGAAAAATCCAAAGTTGCAACACCAAAAGCAATGTTGTGACATCACAGGAACAATGTCTCAATATCAGCCGCAACATAAGCGTGACTAGGGCAGAAATTTTGGGCTTTTCGAAGAATATGTTTTTCACCTTATTTTCAAGGCCCAATGATTGGAACCTATAAATAGAAACTCCTAGGGTAGAGTGCAAAGCCCTTCAACCGCTTGATTGAGGAGCAAAAGTCTTTTTCAGGTATATTTTCTTGCTTCTTCCAGATTTGTTTTAGTATCCTCATATAAAACATCCAGCAAAAAATGTGGAGTTGAGATCATTGTATATAGAGTATTCATTTATGTCTGAATGCAAGTGGAATTTAGGAATTTTTCTAGAATCCAGTTTATTCAATTTGATTACAATTTCAATTAATTTGTTTAATCAACTAGTCATTGTCATTTGTGATCTAGCTATGGAAGGATGAGCTCCCTCTGGGAAGGAATTTGGAGTTTTGATGACTGTTTGAAGTATTAAATGATGTTTCAGGTATGAAAACTAGATTGATTTAATTGGTATTGATCTTGTAATGAGTTGTTCTAAATATCAGTGTTCTATACCTAAAAAGAGTGGTATATGTGCTCTGATTTCCAAGAACCCCCTGAGTGACATAGGGATGGACAACCTGAGAGCAAAGAACGGTGACTTGGGGGCACGTGACCGACATTCATTAAACTAATGTACTTAAGATCACCGTGCACTAAAGGTGATGTTCTAACCTCTGACTTCAAGGTTCCCTTCTGGATGATAGCAAAAATGTGTTCTTGATGAATAAGGACCACTTAATGAGAAATCAATTTAATCCTTTAAGGTTTCATCTCAGTCCAGTAGAATGATCTTGATCCCGTGTTAGCTAAAATTCTAATCAAGGAGAAAGAGATTTTTATTTGAATTGATGGCTAAGGTACCAATTGCATTGAAAAGGCTCAGGTTACCCCCGTTGATTCGCTTCGCCAAGTAGGTGTCTTCGGAATCAACAAAATTTATAACTCCAGATTCCTACTACTGACGAAAGTGTGTTACCACAAAGATAAATGCTCTACGAACACGCGACGTGGCTTTTCTCAGCGGTAAAGAGTTACAAAGGCATTAAATGGTGTTTTTCTGATTCAAAGGGCTCAGAGGAAACAAAGGTGTGTGAATGTTGAAAATTGAAATAACTAAAGTGAAAAGTTGGCAGATAAATCCTTGAAGTCTCGGGCCACTGGCTTAGGTTCTAGTGTTAACCAACAAGGGTCTTTATCTCGCATTTTCTGAAGCACACATATAGTCATTTCCCGAACCGGATCTTCATTTAGCTTTAAAACCTAGACCCTAAGAGTTTTTCTTTTGAAAGATAGCATTTTATTAGGCATAAATGTCCCTAGCAGTGAAAACACATCTCAAAAACACTATCCTACGATAACTAATAGGAGATAACTAACTGGGCCTCAATGGATCTAGTGAAAGTATCCACTGAACCCAAAAGCTCACAAATACACATAAAGAGAGCATGCTTAAGAGATTTTAACCTATGGTGAGAAGCAGGGGCACAAATACCCTTAAACACAAACATGAAAAGCATGAGAACATGCAGCTAAGCCTAAAAACAACACCCAGTGGCCTTCCCCTTCAAGGATCAGGGGGTATTAGCCAAGCATCCCTTGATTTGTCATCATCAAGGGGTGTTTCAAGCACCAAGAGTGCAAGAAAGTGAAGGAGAAGAAGAGAAAATCACCACTCAGCAGAGGGAAAGGAAGCTTCGCATCTACCTCCTTGATTGATTAATGGTATACAAAAGTTGATTTGATTACAAAGCATGCCTGAGCTTATATGTGCCCGTAAATAAGGAAATACAAAAGGGTTCTAAAGAACCAAATTACATAAGGGCAAACTTGTATAAACCACCAACGAGGATCAAAAAGCAATCACTGTGCAATGTGAGGCACCTGGGTGAGCGTTGTCTCGTAGGTTGCAAATTGGCAACCTCAGAAAATTTCGCAAGTCGCTAAAATCGCAACCTCGCGAACACTCATGTGTCAATAAATTTTGCAACCCCCAAAATTTCAATCAGCCTGTTCCGTCTTCGCAATTTTGCTCCAAGTTTCCTCTGATTTGATCTTGCATCTTCAATTTGGCTCAGTTCATCAGACTGAAACTAATATAGTCAGAGGTGTTTTTAATCAAACCACAAAGAGTTTACAAATATTGTCAAGAGTTGCTCACCCACATTTAATGAGTGATAGTTGATAGTATGAAAGCATGATAAACTGCTGGCAAAACAAGGCTCCAAATGTTTATTAAAATAATTCACCCCTCAAACCAGAGGAGCACATGCTAGTCCCAGTGTTTAGTAGAAAACAGTGATTCATGCAGAGAAGCAAAACATCCTGTCTAAAGATAAGGCAAAAAAAAGAACAAATCCCGTGGCATACCAGACTCTGAGAAGATCAGCTGGAATGATATGCTACACAGATGGTCAGTGGTAATATCTCAAGGAAACCACCTGACCTCCACCCAAAATCGGGCAGCTTAAAGATCGTCAATAATGGGTCAAGCTGCCTCCCTCTCAACCAACTGTAATTTCGCTAAGACTGACTCATGAATCAACTCTGGGTGATCGCTCAACACTGAGCCGGTATTTCATAAATGGGGGGTAAGAAAACCATCATCAAGTCCTTGTAATAGAATCACCCATGAGACCCCATCCAACTATGGTTTAGGTATAAACAACAAAGATCTTTTCAAAACACAATCCCATGTGTTTGTCCTGACTCAATGATTTAATTGAAAATCAGCAACCCACAACTCCACCCACCCATCCATGGTGAAGGAGCAATGAAGAGGTGCTCCAACCACAAGCTAGGTACTAGGTTTCAAAAGGTTGACGCTGATAGCACCTCTCTTGATCTGCTCAGTCAAGTAAAGCGCCGGGCTTCATTTCTGTTCTTTCTTTTGTCTTCTTTCTTTAAAGATATATTAGCCTCATTCTTGTGGGGAAACCTTAATCTATTATATGGTTCTTCAACAAGCTTACATGTTTCGGGTATGAGTATGGTTTCTTAAATGGCTCATGAAAACCAAAAGAAGGAATAAAAGTGGGTCAGAATATAAGATAGTGTATCATCAGGTCCCAACCACTCCAAAAACCTGAATCCAAAAAGGAAACTATTCCAATAGTAATATATGTGTAAAAGTCTAATCTTTTCATCATGAAATAAAATCCATAAATATAGTATCAAAATAGATATAGAAAAGATTAGGATGAGACAGGATTTATGTGAATATGGTTCTATTTTTACAAAGAGGTAAACAAAGAAGCCTTTGATATGTTACACTAAGTCATTGGGACTAGACAAATATAAAATAAAAGTCCAGGTGATAATATATTTACCCTCCAAATACCAATCATCCAGTAATTCTGAATTAGAGTGTTAGCGGAGGCACTCTCTAACTGTACTGAGAAGGTCATCCTCAAACAGTGTGCCAAAGCGGTAGTGAATAAGGCAAACACCACAAAGAAAAATAGAAGTCATCTCCAATTGAAACAGCAATGAGGATCTGAGTTGAATAAAATGGAAACCCAATGTGCATTTAAAAGATGGGAAGATTCAATGAAGGCTTCAGATATCAGAGTACTCCAATGTGGTGAGTGCTCAACCAGGGCTCAAGTGAAGAACCAAAAGTGAAGAATTTCTCCGCTGCAGTCAACAAAGAGAGGCCACTTCTCACCGATCTACACTCCCATTATCTGTTTGACTCAGAAGCTCGCTTCCAACCCATGTAAAGGCTATGGTCAAAACTTTTCAAATAACGAACCACTGATCTTAGTTTTCGCCCAAAAAGGTGTGAGTCTGAGTCAGGAGAGACTGGTCCCTGCTAATGCTTCCATGTTGGTGAGTTGACTGGTGCCACTCTCTTTACCAGCTCCGCAATTCTTGGCCAGTAAAAGATTCTAAAGCCTCTGAATCGGCTCAGACTTGAGTCCCTGGAGGCTGCCTTCCGCTGTCCAAAGGACTTGACTGCCTTGATGCCCACTACACTCAGATCTCCACTCCCAGTGTGTCAAACAAAAAGTGCAACGAAAGAGAGGGGGATATCTAAGAGAGGCCTGGTAAGAGCCTGATGTGTGGTGCCCATGGTGAATCCCAGAAGCTTGAGCTGCTTGAAGCTCATCATTTCACCAAGAGAAGCCTGCCCTTGCAGCAATCTCCCACTTGGCCACTGGGTCCAGGATGCAGGTGGGTAAAGGCCTACGCTTATGCACAGGTTTAGAGAGTCCGTGTTTGAGGTGGGAAGCGAACTGGTCATCCATTGTGTTTTGAGTCTCTGGGCCTGAGAAAATATCTCTCATGAGCTAAGGCCTGGGGAGAAGGCTGCCCAAAAGCCACCAAGTCTCCAAATTCAATTCTATACAGAGTCACTCCAAGTATATGGTGATCCAAGAAGAAGGTCCAGTGAGTTCATGCCCAAATGCAAAGAATCAGCTAACAGTAATGGGATTTCCAGGTAATTCAGACATTAGAGATTTCTTCCCAACTTTGTATTTATCATGGTTTGGGCATGTGCAATCCAACAGAGGCTTATGAGGGTGGTACAAGGGAAACCCGCCTACACTTTCATTGTTTTCTGGGAACAAATGACTCCATGAAATTTCAGTTACAGTAATAGCGGGTCCCAAAATATCTTTCTGTGGTAACTTCTGTCACCACTATAAGACAGCAGTAGTTCCTCCTGGGGAGGAGTGATTTTTAAGAAAAACCTCTTGTCCAGGTCATCTGAGCAACCTCCTGCATCAGTGCACAGTGGGGAACCAAGATGGCCTCCATCACAAGAGTTAGACCCTCCCGAAATTTCCTCCACTGTGTGACTGGGGCCAGGCAGTTAAACAGAAGGTCAGAGGATCACAGCCACATTTTCACCTCCCATCCCAATCTGCAAAGAGTCCCTAGTGGGTGATGGTCCCACTGACAAGCCTAGCTCTGGGCTCGCTGAGCTGGTGAGAGCTGAAAGCTGAAATTGGCCCCAAGATGGCTGACTCCTGCCCCAATGGGCAGGGCGGCCACCTCCTGGTCCCCAAAATCACCATCCTTCAGTGGTAGTAATTCTCCAGTCATCTGGCTGCTTAGTGTGTCCAGAGGCCAAGTGTCTGTCTTTGGTCCAAGATCCACACAGCAGGTCACTGGACAACCCAGAGAATCCCCAAAAGTAACCCACATTAGCCCACACATGGCCAGCCAAGTCTTTCGAGTCTCTTCCAACTTGCTGATATCTCAACCCATCTAAAATGGCATTTCAAGAAGCTGGTAAAGGCTCAGGGCCTTTGGAGTCTGAAGTGAACTCCAGAACTGAGTGTCCCAAAATGCCTGGCCTCACACCTGGGCAGTAGGAAGCTGAAACTGCTCATCCAGCTCATCAACTAGTCCTCAAAACAGGCTTTGCCATAATGCCTCTGGGTCAACGGCAAAAGCCGTATTTCTCCCAATCACACTAGTTTTTCTCAAAACTATGATAGCTCCAGCCACAGTAAATTTGTACTCCTTCCCCTGACCACACGTCTGTAAACCCAGAGAATGCTCACTAACCCCTGCTGAAACTTGCACTGTGTGAAATGGTGAGCATTATGAGCTGGGCAAAAAATCCTCCATGTATATTGCCAACACAGTGAAAGTTGTCTTCCATCCTCCCAAAGACCCCACTGGAATGATCCCACAATCATCCGGCAGCCACTGTGCAGGCTAAATCCCCAAGCAAAGATCCATAAAATGCAAAGAGGGAAGATTCTTCCAATACTCCATTTAACCCATAACTAAATGATGTCCCTCCCACCTGAAAAGTGTGTGCGCAGGTTATCTCCCTCCTTTTCACAAACGGCTGTCCCCCCACTTTTTAAAATACCAGCTGACCACCAAAATTGCTTTAATATAGTAGAAGATGCAGCTCTGTGGTAGCCTCTTGCATGCTCTGCCGCTTCAAACCATTTCTGTGGCAGGTTCAAACCTTCTTAAGCATGCTTCCCACCACTTTTCGCCTCCTCCTGTGCGATGGTGGTAACCGGCACGCTGAATGCCCTCAGAAACTGAACTCCACTCCAAGGCTTCTGCTCTGTCGAGAACATGAAAGCACCCCTGCAGTACAGCAACGAAACAATCTCCACTGAGATGTTCATATCTCTCCGCAAGCAGGCTTTGGGGTCTGGTAAAGCTTTGATCTAGTTTCTCCTGGGTCTACCATTTCCTCCGTATCAACAGCCAGCCTCTGGCTTCTTCTCTCCATATCTCTAAACATCTACTGTCAATCCCTCCCGCTTCTACACTGCAACCCATTCAGGTGAGATCAAATGATATCCCTGACCCAGCCAAGTCCCCAGACACTAATGATGCATGCTTTCCAGACCCAGCCAAATGCTTAACACAGGTGGTATGAGCTCCAAAGTCATGTCTCAAGGAGTTAAACATAACACATCCCCAATGATTTATTTACTGAGGCGAACAAATTATCTCCCAAGATAGGCACTCACCCGCTGTCATGGTTCACATACCCACAAAACTGCAGATAGGTGCACCCTCTCTCTTCAACCACCCTAAACCACATGATCCTCCACTCCAAAAAGTGGTCCCTCTTGGGTTTCAGATCAATCATCAGTAGAGTGAGGAGGTGGCCAGCCCCCCAATCCTGAAAGTCATCAAAGATCATAGGAGGAGATCAAACACTCAAGTCTGACTGAAGAAAAGCTTTCAAGAAAATGCCCTCTCTCTCACGAATTCATACTGGTGGAACCCGACCAACACCTGAGTCTGGCCAGAATAGCCAAACACTCCATCGGTGTTAGAAGCTGCCAGCTGTCAACCCAATGCAAAGCCAACCCGAACAAGGTGAGGACTTGCTTGATCGTTTATGAGGAGTCAGACTTTATTTACTGCACACTTCAAAACAAACATTTAGCGCTTCTTGAAGCTTGAAATACTTTATGGAAAGGTGGGATGCTTATTTTCCTCAACAATCGCTTTTGATCACCACCTCCCCGGTTTAGCATCAATTGCTTCCCGTCTGGGCTTATTGCCTTTGGTGATGGCTTGTAAGCTCTTGCCACTCCTCAAGATGATTGCCTCGACCTCATTCAATTTGGAATTCGGGTCACTAGAGGAGCTCTCTTTCATGTAACTGTTTGGTTGTTCTTGAGAGGGAAAATTTTCCTTTTTCTTGCATTTGCTATTGGATAGTCAACCTGGAGACCGGTGCACGCAGTCATCTAATCTTTGGTTGAAAGTGCTTCAAATAAGCTGATTTTTTGTGTGGTCTCGAGCATTCACTGCCTTCTCGTCTTCATCAACGGCGACCCACTACCCGCTTCAAATTCACAATGGCCTCGCTTCTACCGGTGATGAGGTGGGGTTTGTTGTCAGAACCTCGTGAACCCGTGGAGTATAAGCCGGGGTTTTAGCTTCCATGATAAATTATGATGGTTTCTCCAATCGACTATTGTAGGCCCTATACGGAGCACCCTATCGCGCCTACTTGGTCCACCATGTTTGCTTCGCTTCCTACATCAAATCCTCAATTGAGGAGTGCAGTCAGACATTGATCCCCTTGATGACTAGTGGATTGGTAATTAAAACAAGATTGAAGAGTTACAAGCGGTTCAGTTACTGCCTGTACTTCATGCTGATTTCGCAATTCTAGTTCTTCTAATCTTCTAGTCAAAGAAGATAGCTTGGCTTTCATTTCCATTTCCTCGGGTATTGAAAAAATGCCCCCCTTTTGGTTCACTGGGGGCCTATGTTCATCGCCCTCGGGATTTGGTTCATCCCCAAGCTTTGGAGGTCTCAAGAACATAGCTGAGGAAATCCAGTGGCTTCCATCCGATTTTTGTTGAGAAAGTTCCCCATACATGGTTTCCAAAAAGTTGTTTCATGGAAAGAGACATTCCATCATAAAAATGGTCGACTAACATCCATGCATCGAAGCCATGGTGGGCACGCATTGATAATGCCTAAGACCTTCCCAAAGATTGATAAAATCTTTCACCGCCATGAGTCAAAGGTGTATATCTCTCGATTAAGTTGGTCTCAGGCACCGAAAAATCTCTCTTCAAAATTCGCCGCAGCTCACTTTCGCTTAATGGTCCTTGGCCTTAGTGAATTAAGCCAAATTTTGGATTTATCTTTGAGTGTCAAAGGGAAGGCTTTTAGCTTGAGCAAGTCCATATCGAATACACCTTCCTTGAAAGTAGTGCAAACCTCCTCGAAATCCTGAATATGTGTGTATGGGTTTTTATTTTCCATACCATGAAAAGTCGGGAGCAGGGGCACCAAATAAGGTCTCACTGCCACATCCTCTGCAGGGGGTATAATGCATGAGGGTTGATTAGTGCTTAAAAAGTGCTCTTTTGAGGCCTATTCATCGTAGGTTTTAGGCACTTTTTGGTACTAATCATTCCAAATAACCCAATTGGCATATTGATGTCCCTATTGTGTTACTAACAGCATTTTATAGGTGTTTTGGTAGTTTTGCAGGCCAAACACTTCTCCATCTTCGGACCGGACTGAGGACAGAGCTAAACACGATGAATCCAAGCCGAGTTCAAAGCCATATTGCAACTTAGAAGAATAGGAGCAGAAGAGGAACTGAAGAAGAATAGTAGAAGAGGAATGAAAGAAGAAGAGCAGTAAAATTGGTGCCAAAATCCGCATTATGTGAAAATTGGCAAAAATTGGCATTGGTGCCAATTTTGGCATTGGTGCCAATTTTGGCACTAGTGCCAATTTTGGCATTGGTACCAATTTTGGCACTGTGCCAATTTTGGAACCAGAAATACAAGCACTGTAAGTTTCCCGCTTTTTTTTTCTTCTTCATTTTCTTCATTTTTCTTCTAAGAACCAAACATACTCTTGGTGATGACAAACCAAGGTATGCTTGGCCCCATTTCCTTGAAGAGGAGGGTCTGAGGTTTAGAGGAAGATGTTTCATTATTATATTTTCAAGATGTCTGCTGCTATAATAAAGTCACTCATTTAGGTCACTCACTCACCTTCTCCTCCATTTATGAGCATTTAAGCTCCCGCATCTCACCCTAGTTGAAACCTCTCCTGCATCCAAATTTCGCCATGTGTATTCAAGTGCTTCGTGTTTACAAGGGATGCTTAATCTAGATCCACTCCGTCATCCACTTAGTCAAGCCTCCTATTAGTTGCCATAGGTTGCCTCGAGGGCCATATGCACACCTGTTAGGACTTGAATGCTCACTCGAATGCCATATCTCATGAGGGAGTACTTGTGGTTTAGGTTTTAGTGTCAAATCAAGGTCCGATTGGGGAAAAGACTATAGGTCATTATCCCCTAAACTGAAACAAAAAACCCGAGGCATGAATACACCTTAAAATCCAATCCAAAGGACTCGAGACTCAAGGAGTCTTCTTTTCTAAATTTTCTCTTTAATTTATATGCGCTTTACAACCATCCAAACTCACCGTTTTTGAACAAACCCAAAATCCAAAGAGAAATACCATTTTCAACTCAATCGCACTTCTCATTTCATTTTAAGAAAACCTATCTCAGAAACGAATTCTAAATCGCTATATCAGCAGCCTCACGGCAAAGAGGACATCTAGGATACAAATTTTTGATTCCAAAGCATTCCTACCGCGCATAATCAGGTGCACTCACCCTTAGTGGGTGAATGATCCTCATTGATCGATATGCATCAAGTTCCGATGAACCCCTCAAGCAATTTAATGCTTCTTCAGTGGGTCTCCATTCGATTGGTGTGCAAAGCACTTCACAACCCTCTTCAATCAAGCACCTAGCCTTTCCACCGGGCCTGGGCAAGCAGCTTCTCGTCCCATCGCATGTTTCATATGATCACACCACAAGCAAGAAACTAACAAAAACTAGACTAACAAAAAGGTTATCTGTTAGTTAAAATTAAAACAAAAGTAACAGTCTGCACAGGGAAGTTTTCAAACTCCCTGTAGTGAAATCTTCAAATTCCCTTGCAGTGAACTACAAATGGGGAAAAAATGATAAAATCAAAAAGAAATGAGATTGCACCAAAACTTATGATGTGAATCACAAGTTCACTACCTTTCTTTCTCACTAGGGCACCATCCCCAAGAACGGCGCCATTCGATCTTCTCGCTGGCAGGTGCTCGTAATCAACAAAATTTATAACCTAGGATTCCTACTAATGACGTAGCAAAGCTAATGCAAAGATAAAGGCTCTGTGGTCTAACATGTGACGGGTTTTCTTCTCGTGAGAAAGAGTTACAAGGCATTGAAAATGGTGTTTTCTCGTTGGATTCAAAGGGTTTGTGGGAAACAGTGTGTGTGAATGGTTGAAAATTGAAATAACTAAAGTGAAAAGTTGAGAGAGAAATCCTTGAAGTCTCGGGCCACTGGTCTTAGGGTTCTAGGTTAACCAACATGTACTCTGCCTTATCCTCATTTTGGAGCATGACATATAGTCACTTCCGAACCTGATCTTCATTTAGCTTTAAACCTAGACCCTAAGAGTTTTCAAAGATAGCATTTTATTAGGCATAAATGTCCCTAGCAAAGGAAAAAACACATCTCAAAAAACACTACCCCACGATAACTAATAGGAGACAACTAACTGGGCCTCAGTGGATCTAGTGAAAGTATCCACTGAACCAAAAGCTTGCCAAATACACATTAAAGAGCATGCTTAAGAGATTTTAACCTATGGTGAGAAGCAGGCACAAATACTCTAAACACAAACATGAAAAGCATGAGAACAGTATCTAAGCCTAAACAACACCTGTCCTTCCCCTTCAAGGATCAAAGTATTGCAGGCCAAGCATCCTCGATTGGCCATCGCGGGTGCGTTTCGCTACCAAGAAAGTGCAAGAAAGTGAAGGAAGAAGAAGAGAAAATAACCACCACAGAGGGAAAGGGAAGCTTCGCACTAATTTCCTTGATCGACACATGCTAAAAGCTGGATTTGATTACAAGCATGGTCGAGCTTATACAGTTCGAAATACAAATTACAAAAAGTGTTCTAAAGAACCAAAATTACATAAGGGCAAACTTGTATAAAAACCACCAACAAGTGGATCAAAAAAGCAAATAACAGCACGTAGTGAGGCACAGTGAGCAAGAACAGAAGTTATAACTGCGAAATCAAGAGTCATAAAATTCTAACCCGCGAAATTTCACAGTCATACTCAAGAACCTCGCTACTTGCAGGTTGCCAATTCCAGAACCTCAAAAATTTCAACAGCTTGCTCCCCCGTCTTTAGTAATTTTGCTCCAAGATTCCTCTGATTTGATATCGCACTCGAATTCGGGCCAGTTCATCAGGTTTGAATCGAATTGAGGAATTATGAGGTGTTTGACCCAAAACTACTACTAAAAATAGCTACAAAATGTCATCGCACGAAGCCGGACCAATGTAACAATTGAGTTATTGAAGTTGATTAGTACGCAAAAAGCACATAAAACCTGCCATAAACAAGGTTCAAATTTTCACTATTTGGGTACAAATCAATTGCTCATAGTGCGCTGGGGCCCTAAGAAATGGCTATGAAGTACTGGTTTAGGAAAAATAGTCACATCTTAAAGAGGATCAAATCCTAAAAGTAGCTATTTAGACCCATTGACCTAGTTTAGGAATATGGTATGCTAAATAGTGAAATGTGTAGTGTCATGAGGTATTCCAAGGCTACACTATTCTACTCTTGGACAAATCCAAGATTCATGACCTTCGCTAGTACTTGTTCTTAAACCTGTTGCAAACCAATAATCATAGCACTGATTCTATTCACAGTGTTATTTCTACTCATTGAAATCTCTTATTCTTTTGTTTAGACCTTATTCAATTAAAGAAAATTTTATACAAGCACTTTCATTACAGTTTTATTAGCTATTTTACAAATCATAGAAACCAGTAGTTCAAATAGTGATTTTCCTAAGTAGTAAGGATAGTTGATATTTAGATTTTCTCATCAATCCTTGTGGGAATGATATCTGGACTTATAATCCACTTTATTACTTGTATGACCTATGCACTTGCAGTGATTTAGACCAAAACGAGTCTTAATTACATAATATTATATACAACAACAAAAAATAGTTTTTACATCATATTTTGTCTCAACAAGTTTTTGTCATTACTGTTGGGGATTGAATTTATTCCTTGGTAGCAATGACGAAAATTAGAAGTCTAGACTCATCAGTTGTTTCGGTCTATGTAAAAAAAAAAATCAGTCAACAAGCACATACAAGAATATAAATAACTCTTAGGTTTAATTGAAATTCTTTATTTTCTTCATCACTATATTCTTCAAGAGGTTTTTCGATTTTACTTCCAACAACATTTTTCGTAGGGAAGGTGTAACCAGATAGGACTGTTTTCTAAACTTCCAAATCAAGAGATTGCAAATACCAAGTCATTTTGTTTTTCCAAAATTGATAATCAGACCTAGCAAAGAAAGGGGATTTGTTGATGGAAAAACTTTCAACTTGAAAAAGGGTTGAGCTAGTGTTAATGTTAGTGCTAGTCATTTTCCTCTTAGACAGTTAAGTCTTGAAAATAAGAGGTTAAGCTCTAATACCAATTGAAAGTTGATTATGACTGATCAAATTAACCAAGAGGGGGGTGAATTGGTTTTCTCAAAAACTTTTTGTAAATCAATAAGAAATCTACTAATTTAACTACACAAACATTAAATAAAGAGATATAGAGTAGAGAAATCAAACTTCGAATTTATAGTGGTTCGACACACCCTTACCTACATCCACTTCTCCTCAACCTTCAACCAGTGAGGGTTCCACTAGTTTCAAGTTTCAACCTGAGCTTCTTCCTTTTACACTTGGATTTTGTCTCCAATGGGTACTTCAAAAATCCTTCAAGCTATGCACACTTAAAGCTTTCACTCTTAAGCACAATGAGACATTCTCTCTAGATCACAAGATTGAACAAATATAACTCAAGCTAGGATGAAATCAAAGGTACACTCTAGGATATGCAAATGAGAATTGAATGCACCAAGAAATGAGATTGAGAATTAAGTAGCAAGAGAAATGGTGGTTGAGAGAATAAATGCAACAATTCTCATGGCCATAAATGATCCCCAACTAAGAATTTATAGGGTTGAAATCTTGTGTAGCATTATGTACCCAATTGGTCAACTGGTTCCATTAATAAACTAGTCATTGTGCATTTAATGCACTGCAAGTGACGGTTGAGATGACTGTTTACTCGATTGATTAACCAACCGGTCGACTGTTTGCTCAACCGGTTCATAAAAATGAAAAACAAACCTTTCTATACCCAAACTGTCAACATTACACTCTCGACTGGTTGCACCCGGTTGACTGAACCGATCGACCGCTTGGACCAACCAATTAACCGATTGACCAACCGGATGACCTAGACAACGCAACCAGTTGCTGGTTATAAAAAAGTCATTTTAGGTTAGTTTCAACTCCTTTTTGCTCCAAATTGGTTTCTAACTTTAAATAACTCTTTTAAGCACATTTTAAACTCCAAATATATAATATTTAATGATTAAACATGGGTTTTAAAATATTTAATAAATTTAAATTCAAACCGAGTTAAAATCACAAAGTATGCAAAGAATGTCGAAAAGGCCCCAGAAATGGTCACTTTAGGTTTCATTCCAAATTAATTTCAAACCTTAGAAAACACTTTTGAATACATTTTAAACATTAGATGCATAAGGTTTGATGCTCATACTTGAGTTTTCAAAAAGATATTCAATTTAGACATAAAAACTGAGTTATGAAGAATATGCATGTAAAATATGATATACCCTAAAGTGCACCAATGCATTCATCTTACATAGATTTCTAAGCTCACAAAATCTTCACTTTATGCTTGAGCTTGGAGCCTTAGTCACTTGTCATTTTAGATTTGAAATCATGGTTCTTTGATTTGAGCAAACTTCACTTCCAAGAGATTGATCAAATACATCATTGTCATCTTAAGCTTGGAATATCTTCATTTGATGCTTGATCAATTTTAACCTATCACTCAACTTTAATTTTAAATCCATTAGTAACCACAACCTTGGTGTGTTACTCATCAAAAACCTCAATTAGAGATACCCTTGGCTAACATAAAGAAAAATGAAGAAAAATAAAAATAGAGTTAAATTTAATATATTATTTTTATTTATTATTTTAAGTTATTTATGAGATTGGTTTTAAAAGGAAAAATCCCAAAAATATTTGTAAGAATAACTTCTTGCAAAAGTAACATTGAAAATATCACATTGGGAACAAAAATTCCCTTCCTTGACATAATAACTAAATCCCCATGAGCATTTTGTCCCATTCCACATTATAACTAAATCCTTAGGGGCATTTTTGTCCAAAATGGTGCTTTTTTGTACCTCTTTTTGCATTTTAAAGAAAGATGTTGTATTCAAAAAAAAAGATGTTAGTTTTGCAAATTACTTTTGAGTTTGTCCTTTTTAAACAATTATCCCTTTATTAATTAGTTTATATCTGTTAATATAAATATTAAATAATTTAAATATATGAAAATTTTTAAGTAATTTTATTTATATTTGATTCTTTTAGATTTTTCATTAAAATCCAAACATTAAAAAAATCGTTTTCATGGACATTTTTTCATTTCCTTAATACTTTCTAGAAACCAAACATAGCTGCACTCTCATGAGAATAATACTTAAATTAATAAATGAAGCACTTGAGGGAGAAGGTTTTAAAGCTCAAAACAAAGTTTGCAAAGCCGGAAGATTTTGGTTCAAGAAATTTTAAAATTAATAAAAACTCTTTTACGATCCTATGGTACATGCATACCTTTCAATCAACAAACAATAAAAGAAGAATTACCTAAATCAAATTAAGTGGAGATTTTTCCTCGACAAGTTGGAATTGATCGACTCAAGATCCTTTTATTTTTTCTGCTTTTTCACGATCTTCGTCATTCCTCTTCACTACAGGCACGTGCAGGTGGGCGTACAGATTAACAAAGGTTTTGTTTTGTAACTCTTGATATTCTCAACACATGAGATCAAGATATTAGATGGAGGCAAAAAAGTTAAACTCTTTTTTTTTTCTAATTTGTTATCACCCCTTGACGCCTGTGGTTTTGGCTCTATTTATAATATGTCTTGAATTGATTCCTCAAACTATTGGATCAAGTGGTATATTTAAATATTGAATTAAAATTAATTCAAAATTGCTTTAATTAAAAATAAATAGGATTACTTTCAAATTAACCGTTTATCCATATAGTAATTACTATTAATTAATTAATTCAATAATTAATTAATTAACATTTAATTATCCAATAATTACTACATAGTTAACAATGTCCTTCAAGGGATTTCTTTGTTAATTTAATTCTATATAGTGTTTTACGTAGGCGGTCCGGGACCTATGGACCTGTGGTTCCAAGTCTAATAAATTTGATAATTAATTAAACTCTTTTAATCAATTAATCTAATTTATTAGTTCCAGATATTCCACTAAAAACTGAACTCGAACTCTTGTAATACAATAATTTACGAGGATATTCAAGCAAATTCCATTGATATGATCATTACATGCAATTCAATCCTCCAAAATTGGTCCATCGTTAGAGCTAGGTGAAATTACCATTTTACCCCTCTAGTGATACCTTTATCCTTAAGTTCCATTAATTCACTAGTGAACAGTTAATTTATAACCTGTTATAAATTAGAGTGCTTAAACTGTTCCATTCCAGAATTAACACTTAAGGGAACCAATTATTTGGCTTCCCGTAAGAAGGGTTTGGATTCCATATCTATAAGACATGTTCCCAGCCACCTATCTCAATGGGCCTCCAAGACATAAGTATTGGGTATGTCTTAGGACAGACCGTAACCTATGAATCAAAAGGCCCTATTGAAATAAACAGGAGTTCATGGCTACTCAGGATTAAGATCAATCTGCATATGATCATCTAGTGACACGGTTTAAACTCTTAATTGTAACGACATATTATTTAAGAGTTTAATCCATGTCCGTCCTCGTCCTGGCGTAATTAGATTACATAAAGCACCTCCATTTTAATGTCACTACATTAGTAATCCGTGATCAAGATTAATGACTTAATGTTCGCTGGACCGCATTTTGTAGTATTATAGATCAAAGATCCCTACTTTGATTTACGATGCTAGCTAGTTAACTATAATCTTGATCATCTCATATATAATTGTTATATACTAAGATTATAGTTACATTAATAAACTTGGGATTTTCTTATATTTACTAAATTATACAACACATGTATAAAGAATCAAATATAGAAAATTGTTTTCATGAAGCAATAAATTATATGCTTAGTGGCACCATGCCCAATAATCTCCCACTTTGCCCTAAAGCAAGTGAGATGATGTCTCTTAAACCTAGTCCTCTAAGTGACCCGTGAACACCCTTTCGTGTAAAGTCTTGTAAACTGATCCGTTAAGGTTCTTTCCGACTTATCAAGCCATAATACTACATCCCCCCATATATCACGATCTCTCGTATCAAATGATACTCCTTCTATATGCTTCCCTCTCTTGTGACTCCTTGGTTCTTTTGAGTTTGCTATCTTCCACCGTTGTCACAAGATAAAACAAGTGGTTTTTCCATGTTTAGAACTACTTCATATCGTTGTAGAACTGAGCCAAACCGATTCTTTAGCTGCTTCACAAGCCGCTATGTATCTCGGGCTTCCATGGTTGAACTGGGCAATACTAGATTGTTTGATACTTCTCCGTACTACTACCCACCACTAAGAGTGAATATTGACCCGCATAACACTTTCGATCATCTTTGTCCATTGAAAATCAGAATCAATATATCCAATAGGGTTCAGGTCTCCACCTAAGTACACAAGCATATAATCTCTCGTTCTCCTAAGATACTTGAGAATATGCTTCACTGCTATCCAATGACCCATTCCAGGATTGGATTGGTAATGACTGACTATCCCTACTGCATAATGTGTATATCGTGCCTTGTACACAACATACATACATGAGGCTTCCTGCGCCTAAGGCATGTGGAATCATCTCATATCCTTCTCCTTGAGGTGTCTTAGGACACTGCCTCGAAAGGATAATTCCATGTCGGCCGATAATGTATCTTCTTGAATCTTGCATCGAAAATCGAGCTAGCACCTTATCAATATAAGATACTTGAGACAATGCCAAAAGCTTGTTCTTATGATCTCTTATAATTTGGATCCTAAGAATATAGCTTGCTTCTCCCAAATATTTCATTTGAAATTGCTCGACTAGCCATTTCTTTACATTCGATAATGTTTCTACATCATTCCCAATGAGTAGAATATCATCTACGTAAAGAACTAAGAAGACCACCTTCTTTTCTTTGATGTACTTGTATACACAAGGTTCATGAACATTTTGCTCAAAACCATACGTTTTGATAGTTTCATCAAAACGAAAATTCCAAGACCTTGAAGCTTGCTTCAGTCCATAAATGGACCTAAGCAACTTGCAAACTTTCTGCTGTTGGCCTTTAGCCACAAAACCTTATGGTTGCATCATGTAGATGCTTTCCTTAAGATAGCTTATCTCGTAAAAGCCGCCTCGACATCCATTTGACATATCTCATAATCGAGACAAGCTACTGGATAAAAGAATGCCAATTGCACTTAATCATAGCTACTAGCTTAGAAAGTTTCATAGTCCACTCTCTTTGGGTATAACCCTTTGCCACTAGCCTAGCTTTGAAAGTCTCCACTTTCCCATCTATTCATCTTTTTCTTTTGAAGATCCATTTACATCTTATGGGCCTAACATCCTCAGGTGGATCTACAAGTTCCAAGACAAAGTTAGAGTACATGGACTCCATTTCTTGGTTCATAGCATCTCGCATTTGTCTGCCAGATCATCCACGTATCACTTCGTATGTCAATGGATCATCCTGGTTAGTGACTGACACTAGAAATTATACTTCTCCTTCATGTCCGTAACGGGATGGTAGTCTCACTACCCTCTCACTACGTCGAGGTACCAGAATATTCTGAATAGGAATATGGGTCTCACTTTAATATTCGTTAGTGGCTTGATTGGTGATTTTTGATCTAATCGTAACGTAGTTCCTCCAAGATAACCTTACTACGAGGTTTGAAGTTCGCATATGGGCCATCTTCGAGAAAAGCCCATTTGTCGATACAAATACTTTCTTATCCGAAGGACTATAGAACAACCTCCTCAGGCCTTTTGATAGCCTACAAACATACACACTTCTGTGAGGGGTTCCAACTTCCCGATCTTTCCTTTCAGCACATGTGCCGGACACCCCCATATGCGAGACGTAAACTAGGATTATGTCCATTCCACAACTCTAAGGGTGTCTTTTGGATTGACTTAGATGGAGCTACATTCAAAATGTAGACCGTTAGCCAGGTGAATATCCCCAATATGGGATTGGTAACGAGGGAGAGCTCATCATCGATCTAACCATATCTAAGAACGTCCCTGTTTCTCTCTCCATTCCGCAACACCATTCTATTGTGGTGTCTCCAGGCCGTGAGTCGATAGGATTCCATGCTCCAAGAAATGATCCTTGAAGTCCGTATCAAGGCATTCACCTCCGATCTAAGATTTTTTAGTGATTTACCTAATCGCTTCGCCTTCTCGCTATTAATTCTTTAAACTTTCCAAAAGTCTCAGATTTCTTGTGCATTAGGTAAACATAACCGTATGTTGAATAATCATCAATGAAGGTGACGAAATATTCAGAACCACCTCTAGCTTGTATACTTAGTGGACCGCAAACGTCGCTATGTACAAGTTGAAGAGGTTCTTTGGATCTCTCGCCTTTTGCTGAGAAAGGTCTCTTAGTCATTTTACCTTCTAAATAGGATTCACAAACAAGAAGAGTGCCAATATTTAGCTTTCTTAAAGGACCATCCTTTACTAACCAGTTTATTCTATCAAGGTTAATGTGGCCTAACCTGAGATGCCAAAGATAATGCAGCATCACTATGGAAACTTTTGACATTTGTTAGATTTAGATGTTCTACTTTGAATAATTTGAATTATTTAATGATCACTTAGTCGGGTCTTAAGACGCATGCCCCATTTTCTCGTGTTCTCAGATGACAAATATCTAAACCATTTCTTGAAATAACAATCTCATTATTAATAAAAGAAATACTAAATAATTGTTCATTCAACATAGAAACAGAAATCAAATTTCTCCTAAAACCAGGAATAAAAAATACATTGTTCAAAGCAAGAAATTTATTCCTAAAATTTAAACAGGCGACTCCCACTACCTTTGCTGAGACGACCTCCCCACCACCAACTCTCATAGTAACGTCCCTATTAGCAAGTTCCCTCGAAGAACTAAGCATCTGTAAAGAAGAACAAACATGGTTAGTGGCTCCTGAATCAATTATCCAGGGTGACAAATCATCTTCCACTAAGCAGGCTTTTGAAACCAGTAAATCATATTTACCTTTCTCATTCTTCAATCTCTGGGAGAGATACTTACGCGCTCCAAAGGACCTTCAACCCTCGTAATGGAAACACTTTCCTTTAGGCTTCTCATCCTTGGTCAGTTCTCCTTCCCTCGCTCTCGTTCCTTTCTCGTCAGGCTCCGCACTCCACCTTGTGTGTTCTTCCTCTTTATTCTTGCTACCGAAGAGGAAGATACGGCTTATGCTCGCAACATTTGCTTCGCCCCCTTGAGCCTAGTCTTACTTATGGTCTTTAAAAGTCCGGTAGCTCATTCCTGTGGAGCTGAGGTCATGTTGTACCTGCGAAATTTGTTCATAACATAGTTGGTCGTGAACTCCAAGAGCTTCTGTGAGGAACTCAAGGATAATACTAACTTGAGTACGCCTACCAAATGGTGGCCCTATGTATCTCCGCCGTGCATCGTGCTGATCATGCTCAGCACGTTCCTCGAACAAACTCCTTTCTTTCATCTTAGCGTTCATGTATCTATGAGTAGCTTCATGATGGCACTGGTCGGATTGTTGCCCAAACATGGCCTGGAGAGATTCTCATATCTCATATGCGCCCATGTCCTCATGCTTCTTCCTTAAGAACATCGTTCATGCTAGCAAGCATAACGGGCTTTGTTGTTGGAATGAATCCTAACTATCATATCTTCGCATACACGAGAAGCATTAGCAAGGGGCTCGAGGATTCTCGCTGAGAACGAACTTCGGGTTCTCACAAATTCAAGACAATATTAACAAGCCACTTCCATTTAACGGTTATCACTACTCGCTTTTCAGCTAGCGAGTAAATGATAATGGGGTTGTTTGATGACATGATTAAGGAAAATAAATAACTCAAATAATTACTATAAATGAAAATAAATATCACAAGCTTTGGAAAAGTAAACGGATGCATGAATGCAAATTACAAACACATAAAACTTTATACTAATCCACAATAAACTGATTCAACAATTAATATAATGAGGGTCCGGTCGTAGACAATGTAAAATCAACTTTGAGACTATCTCAAATTAATAAGCAAAAATCAAAATATGTCATATTTTCTTTTACTTATTAACTACCATCAAAATTTGGTCAAGGTAAGATAACAGCTTTGAACTACATACCCTTGTGAGTGGGTGACCTATTATTTCGTATTTAATGACTTAACTCAAAATTGCCGCCTGGGGAGGGGTAGGACAACTCGAAAATACATCACTCAATCCTATCTCTAAGGAAGTTAACCTTGATATTAATATAGATAGAAACCCTCCGTAGGGAGGACAAAATCTAAGCGTCACTAGGCCCTATCTATATCTCATGGTGTTGCACTAATAATGGAGACCGTAGGGTATATTGTCATGTAACCTTCTCCCACTCACTATTGTGAAATAAGTGTTTTCTATTTATAAAACATCATATGTCTTATAATCCTAGCCAATTATTATATCCTATATATTCACTACTAAGATGTGAACTCTAATCAAATTATGAGTCCAATCTTATTGGTACTAAGTTAATTAGACAATCTAATCCATAAATTAAGTGGGCCTAACTATTAGGTAAACCTAGTATATAAAATAGTTGGGCCTAAGTCAAATTTACCATTAATCAATAAAATCTTTATTTTATTAGCGTTGGAAAATATGAGCTTTTCAAATGATACGCAAACCCTAAATTAAATTAATGTGAATTTTACCAAGTTTATCTAATTAAACTAAGCACATTATTTAATTAATTGTTCCATCAAAATGAACAAGATACACATAGGACAATCCTAATTATCATGTTCTAGAAAATGATATGTATGCAAAAGCATTAAATGTGGGCATTCATGTATGGCATGTTAAATGCATGGACATGTTATCAATCATATCAATAACAATAAAGAATAAAATAAATAAATAAAAGAAAGCGGGTCGGGTGTCTTGGGTATTTATAAAATTACAACCCTTGTAAATAAAATAAATAAATAAATAAATTACAAAGTTAGGCTTCTGCAGTTACATAACTCCCTTATTTCAACTCTCAAGGCAGTTCTTCGATCCACCAACTCTTGATTCAATAACCCAAAACTTCTTGGGTAAAATTCAATAACTCTTATTGACAATGCCCAGTTCTCAATTTTTCTCCATGCACTTAAACACTTTTAGGCCTTGACCTTGGGTCACAATCACTACTGTGGTCCAAACAGTTCATGAAAATTTTAAGGTCAAAGACGAAGAGCCAAAATACAGAAACAAGTTGTTTCCTGTCATCCCGTATCCCTGAACATATTTCCATATTTTAGGCATAACTTTCTCTTTAGATGTTCATATAAGACGATTTTTGAAGGTATAGAAAGCTGAGAGGTGTGGCTACAATCCATCTGTTGATCACTTTCTAGATCTTGATCTGATCTTCTTGTGTGCAGATTTTTACAAAAATAAACACAAAAAACTTTATGCCCCATTATGGCTACATAAGACTTAAAAAAAATCAACAAATCTTAACCCAAACACCATACAATTAACGACTTTAAAATCTTATACATTCAAACATTCATCAATATATAACAATTATAAATCCACAAGATTATCAAATAATGCAAGACACCCACATACACATTAATATGCACACATGATCGCCTGAGTATCAAATTTTACTTAAAGCTCAAAACAAAGCTCATAAATGTAAGATTTTGGTCTAGTAAATTTTAAAATTAATAAAAACTCTTTTACGATCCTATGGTACATGCATACTCATCAACAAACAATAAAGAAAAATTACCTCAATCAAATTAAAGATATTTTTCTAGCAAGTTAAGTTGACAACTCAAGATCCTTTTATTTATTTTTTATTTTTTTCCTATTTTCCACGATCTTCCAAACCGTTCCTCTTCACTACATGGTACATGTGGGCGTACAGATTAACAAAGGTTTTGTTTTTAGAACTCTTGATATTCTCAACACATGAGATCAAGAGGGTTAGATGGAGGCAAAAAAAAGTGAAACCCTTTCTCTCTTTTTTTTTTTTTTTTTTTCTAATTTTTATCACCCGACGCCTAGGGTTTTGCCTCTATTTATAATATACCAGAATGACCTCAACCATTGAATCAAGTGGTATATTTAAATATTGAATTAAAATTAATTCAAATTCATGCACTAAAAATAAATAGGATTAATTTCAAATTAACCAAGCCATCCATATAGTACTACTACACTTACTAATTCACTAATTAATTAACATTTAATTATCTAATAATTACTACATAGTTGCTATGAAACAATTTTTACAACTATGTTCCAAGGGATTTATTTGTTAATTTAATCATGTACAATGTTTTACAAAGGCAAAAGACGAGTACCTATAATTGCATTCCAAGTTTCTAATAAATTAATAATTAATTAAACCAACTAAATTAATCTAATTCTATTAGCCTTCCTAGATATTCCAATTAAAAATCAAACCGAATCCCCTGTAATTACGTAATAATTTACGTAGTGATTTTCGCGCTCATTGATATAATCGTTACATGCAATCTCAATCCTCCAATTGGTCAATCATTAGAGCTAGTGAAATTACCGCTTTACCCTCTAACGATATCTTTATCCTTAAGTTCCATTAATTTACTAGTGAACTGTTAATTTATAAACATGTTATAAATTAGGAGCCCCCAAACCGTTCGTCAGCCTAATTAGTCACCTCAAGGGAACTAATTATCCGGCTCACAATGGCTCGATTCCATATTTGTAAGACATGTCTCGTACCACCTATATCTCAATGGGCCTCCAAGACATAAGTTGTAAAACCCCGGAAAATTTAAAATCTTCTAAAAGTAAAAAAATAAATAAATAAATAAATAATAACAAATAATAATAATAATAATAATAACAATAAAATTCGAAATTGCTCAAGGAAATTCCAGAAAATCCCTAGAGCTCTGATTTATCAAACGGACTACATCGCTTAGTCCGTCTCACGAAAAACGAGTAACCTGTAAAAGTTTTGTCGAATTCCTAGGTAGTGGGGAATTATTTATGAATTCACTATAAGATCTAGTAACTTTCAAGAACGAGATTTTCTTAAAAATCTCGAGCTTATAAATAACTCGAAAGTAAGTCATTTAAACGAATCGAACTGAAGAAATAAATTGGCGACATAAACGTAACTTGAACTGTCATGGATGCGTGGAGCAAAATGAGCCCCACGTCCAACTTAAGATAAGAGAGACAAAAAAAAAAGAGAAAAGAAATGCTCATTTTTGGGCTGGAACCGGCAATGAGTGAGGAGGGTGTGAGTTAGAGAGAGAAATGAGAGAAAATTTCCACCTTCTCTCTACGATCTACGGAGATCTAAAGGCTCTAACTGCCGGCAGCATTTAAAGTTCATCTACTCGACGAAATACACGCACAGCATCGACAACATGCGCTTCATTGAAGATTTCGTGTTTCGAGAAGAAAATATAATGTGGCAGGTTTCTACTCTCTCTAAGATTTACTACGATCTGGCGCCTGTTTCCGTCAGCCAAGACCAAAGTTGAGCACTGCAGTAGGCAAACGCGGACACCGAAATCAAGAATTTTCACAAGATTCGAGCTGAAGTCTCGTAAGGCCGTGTCCTCGTGTCTCTGACTCCAAAGTTTCGCCTTCACTCCAAGAGGTAGGGAACCTTCCTACCTTCTAAGGTTTATATTTCATCTAAATACTGCTCTTGGTCTTGGTTGGGTCTTGTCTGTTTGGATTTGTGTTCTCGAACACAAAAAATCAGATTTGGTCACCTGGAGTTGTTTTTGTTAAGTTAATTTCGGCCGAGTTTGGGAAGGGTTTTGTGCCATGTTTATATCGAATTGTGGACCTGAAACTGGGATGGGCTTGTTTCCAAGTGAAAGGGTTGTTTTCGATGATTTTGGGTAGGAAAATAGCATGTACTCTGGAGCTTTGTGATTCCCAGGAAAGCAATTTCGTGGGTTCCACGTTGCTGCAAGCCACTGCTCATACAAGGCCTCAACTCGACGGCCATAACTTTCAATGCCGAGCTCCATTGGTGTTCTCGACTCTATGGAAAGCCCTTTGAGTCTAGAATCCATCCATATATAACTTAATAAAATTTGGACTCATATCATGTTCGGAAATGATGAAAAACAATAGGCCCCTGCTAGTGCGCGTAAGTTACTGTTCATATGAGGTCTCCAACTTTGGACGGCCATAACTTTCTCGTCCGAACTCCGATTTGTGTGTTCTTGGACTCTACAGAAGGCCCCTTGAATCTAGAATCTGGCCATATGATTGTGAATGGCATTTGGTGCCCACATATTTTCTGAAAATTTTAATTGTAGCAACAAGTGTGTTAATTATTGGTTGTGTGGATGTGAGGAGTTATGTTTGGCAAGCATATACGGCAAGTTGTAGGCTATCTTAGGTATGGGATATGTCATGAATTAGCTTAGGAAATGAGGTGTGTCATTACTTGCCTAGGTAATGACTTGATGAAATGTTAACATGTGTTTGTGTGATTGATTGAAATGGCATTTCTTGGTTAAGAGGTGTCATGCTTGGATGTCAATATGTGTGCTCTAACATATTAGGCTTCCAGATGTGTTTTCATGTGGACATGGCTATTGCATGGCATGTTGTAGGCTATTTTATTGGGCATTATAAACATGATGTAGCCTAGGGATTCGATTATGACATTACTTGTCTAAGCAAAAATAGGCTCGAATGATATTAATGCATGCTTGTTTGATGTGTTGACATGAATGTGATAAATGTTGTTATGGACTGCATGTATATTTACGTTTAATGAATGTATGGACTTTTGTGTGCATTAGACATGAGTGTCCATGGTACACGGTGGAGTGTACGGTATAGGGTGTCCATGTAGAGGTCTTTATACATTAGGCATGACTTAGAGCTGCAACTGACACCGCATCAGACCTAGCGCATGACATCGTACGCGTAGCAGTGCATAGTCGTTGTCATTCATCATCCTTGGTGAATGGGTTGTGGACTCGTAATTTGGAGGAAGTCCAATGGAGATCCACTTCCGCTTGCATGGTGGCACGTTAAGGAAATGCTAAATGATCGGTACTTCACGACGCTATCATGTAACAAAGAGGAGCGAATTATTGAGCGGCTCGATATCTGCTCTGAGGGGTCAATTCAACACATATTTATCGTAGGCATGTCCACTACAAACTGGGAGGGTTGTCCACACAATATCAATCGTCTGAGTATGCCCAATCGATATACATCTGGAGGTTGTCCACAAAATGGGACATCTGAAAACAGGTCCACTATTTTATATCAAGGGTCAGCTCCACAGAAATACAAATACCTACGCTTTGGAAATGGTTTTCATTCATGGCAAATGCATGTTTGAGGGAGTCGGTGAGGACTTGATACATGGGGCATGATGAGTCGTTGGCCTCATTCATGACAAGTAGGATTCTCGTGCTAGGATCGCATGTCCTAGGGTCACATGTGTGTCAGTCATTTCACCATTCATGCATTTAAAGTAGAATAGCCCTTTTAGGACTTATCTCTATCATGCTAGCTCACCCCGTCGTGAGACCCCTTTCGTGCAATGTGAGATGTGCAAGGAGATGGCGCTACTGTAGGTCGATAACGAAGAAAGCTTCTGATTGTGGCTTGATGATATTTTATAAAATACGATAATTCTTAATTTTGATATATGTTTTGTATAAGAGTGGTGTATATTTAAACTCTTATGGACTATGGTCCTATAGTTAGGTTCTTATATGTTTTAGTATGGATAAATGGGCCCTATATGGCCATTTTTACTCGTATGTGGACCCAATGTGGTCAGCCAGATAATATCGGGACATAGTTGCCATGAAATGCACTGTGTCAGATTTGCAGAGCTCCCGTACAAAGGAGACTCGCCTCCCGATTTTCAAGTAAACTCGAGTCCCGGGAAAAATGGACTAAATGGTGTGGTACTCCAAGTCACCCAACATCCACTAATCTTCCGCGGTTGATGGGTCACAATCCACCCCGATATCGCGGTGTCAAGATGCTAGGGCCTCGTCTTAAGACGCACCAACCTATGAATCAAAAGGCCCTATTGAAATAGACAGGAGTCCATGGCTACTCAAGATTAAGATCAATCTACATATGATCATGTAAGGGCCCCACCCCCTGGCCCACTCCGACGAGGGGTGGTCCATCAGTTATTCTAGTTTCATGCTCTTCGCTCCCGTGCTCAACTGGATCCATGAGCTAGATACAGCTCTCCCACTACCAACCCGGAGCTACTAGCCCGGCTTGGCTGAACCACTCGAATGGGTATCTAAGCTCATGGTCCCAAGTTTCGAGCCTAACTGAGGCGAAAGCAAACCCCGCGGGCTAGTCAGGAGCTGGGCCTGGGGGTGGGCCCTTACAAAAAGGCCTTGTAAGGGCCCCACCCCCTGACCCACTCCGACGAGGGGCGGTCCCACTCATTGTGCTATGTGGGCATGTCCCATGCCCTTTCTTTCTCCCCTCCGTGAGAGCTCAACCCAAGACCAAAGGGACATAATAAACGCAGCACTCTCACTACCAACCTGGCTACTGAACCTTACGACTATGGTCCTATAGCCAGTGTTTATATGTTTTGGTATGGATAAACGGGCCCTATACGGCCATTTTTACTCATGCTGACCTGTGGTCGCCAGATAATATCGGGACAAGTTGCCATGAAAATGCACAGTCATTTTCGGGGTGTGAGTCTCCCAGACAAAGGAGATCATTCCGATTTTCGCAACCCCGAGTCTGGGAAAATGGGACTAAATGGTGTGGCATCTAAGTTACCCAACATCCACTAATCTTCCAAGTGTCGACGGTTGTCAACTGACCCCGACACTGGGGGTGTCACATAAGTGATGAACCGTTTCAAGACATACCGTAACCTATGAATCAAAAGGCCCTATTGAAATAGACAGGAGTCCATGGCTACTCAAGATTAAGATCAATCTGCATATGATCATCTAGTGACACGGTTTAAACTCTTAATTGTAACAGTATATTATTTAAGAGTTTAATCCATGTCTGGTCATGTCTTATGTAATCAGATTACATAAAGCACCTCCATTTTAATGTCACTACTCGCAGAATCCGCATCATGACACGTATTCTTAATGTTCAAAGTGGTCCGTACTAGTAGTATTATAGATCAAAGATCCCTACTTTGATTTACTACTACGCTTTAGTTTATTATCTATAATCTCGATCATCTCATATATAACTATTATACTAAGATTATATTACATTAATAATCCTACTTTTCTTATATTTACTAAATTATACAACATGTATAAAGAATCACACAGTAGAAAATTGTTTTCATGAAGCAAGCACAAATTACATGCTTAGTGGCACCATGCCCAACATCAAGAGACTCCATGGACTGATAAAGTAAAGATGTGAACCATGTGCATCCAAAAGTCATAAGCTTTGGAATTTCTGAAGAAGCCATAGTGAATCAAGTCAATGCATGGATCTTAATCTCAAGTATGCTAGTAAAATGGCTCCCCTTGCGTTCTAATTCTTCAAATGAAGATAGGCCTAAAATATGGTTGAGTATCCCTTCTTCCATTAGATTAAAGTAATTTAGATATAATTTTCACAAGGATGATAAACTTGAGAAGCAAGCCAGTTTACATTTGAGAATCCAATCCAAGAGTGTTCATTTGGACCACTTAGTTCCATTGAAACTTGATAATTTAGATAAATACTTAGAACACTTGGTACCATGCATTGAAACTTGATAATCTAGATAGATACATAGCATACCTTGATATATCCTTTGTAATTGAAAAGTTTTCTCTTTTCAATTGTTTAAAAGAGCCTGGGATGAAAACTTAGGGTAAGATACATATGGGTTTAGCAATTACCATACCTTAGAATACCCAAACTTAATCCTAAATTTTTAGAAAAGCATCTTAGGCGGGGTTTGATGGACAACTACATGTTGATCCTCATTTGAACAATCGGGAAAACCCTTAAATCCCTTAAGTTACCTGAGGTGAGTGTTGCCTTAGTGAAACTAAACCCCAATGCCTTTTTCATTGATAAGGTTTTTATTTTTCAATTTGATAACCAATCCTAATTCATAAAAATCACAATTTTCCATCAAGTTGACTACTTTAGGCATACACTATGATTTGTCATCAAAAAATAGAATACTCATCCGGCGAACGACCCTAAAACCACTATCACTATAGTAACTTAGATTACCTTAGTTAGTGTATTAGGATTATAAATTTTTGTGATTATGTCTCCTCATCCTGAAAATAGCAATTAGCACTTCAACTTAAAGGTATGACTTCCAACTTGCATAATTCGACTTAGGCAACACTTAATAAGTTTAGAGACCAATCTTAAGACCCTCTAGATGTACCATAGTAAGATTTTCTCCTCTCAAACCACTTAGGTCAATTGAAACTTTGCAAGTTTGATATATACATCGGATTGTTATTACTTCATCCTTTGTCTTTGAATAGTTGTCTCTTTTCGATTGTTCGAAAGAGTTTGGTTGAGATCTTAGGGCTAAACCTATGCAATTGAATAGTTTCTACCTACATTAGATAACTGAGCTTTAAGCGGGCTTGGTGATCAACTATATGTTGTCTTCCCATTCAACTGATTTGAGCACCCCAAACTACTACTGGCTTGCCAAAGAAGAAAATTCTGAACCCGTCCCGCTAGCAAATTTTTACATTACTACTTCAGATTCATTTTCTATTTACAAAATAATATTTTCACAAAATCGAACACTTATAACATAGATTAATATTAGTCCCATACGAATATAATACCCAATCCCTTGGACATCCCTCTATCATCACAATAGTTTAGACTATCTTAATTAGTTGATGTTTATATAGTTATAAATTTTCATGATCAAGCCTATACATTAATTTAGAGACGAATTACATCCCCGAAAATCTTTTTGAAAAAATATTCATGTCTAAACATACTAGTGTTAAATTATATGTACATAAGATCGAGAAGAGTAATTGGATTGTTGTTCAATTATATATTCAAAACATAACCTAACGTATTTGTTCACTAATATATTGACAGTAACAAATAAATATTTTTTAGAATTATTTAATAAAAAAAACATTCTTGAAACAAAGTGCTATTCTTCACTAAGTTTTTTTAATAATTTTTTTTTGTTATAAGATTTTAATAAAAGCTATTCTTAATTATGTTGGACATCAAGCATATGTCATAAATGTACTAAAGGTATAGATGAACGCTGAACTAATAATTGACCCAATGAAGTCACCATTGCAATTTATAGCTGAAAACGAGTCAAAAGGGATTGGGTCAATTCGACTTATTTTTATTCAGGTCCTACTTTTCACTAATCCAATTTGATCTTATGCAGATCGTGGATCAAAATAGACCAGAATTAAAAATAAAAAATAATAATAATAAATAACAATTTTATAAATTTTATATTTTATAAAATAAAGTTTCTTTGAAATACTTTTAGTTTGTTATTAAAAGGTTATATAAAATAAATTATTTTAGTTATATATATATATATATATATATATATATAAATTATTTTTCATACTATAATATTTTTATTTTGTTAAAAACAATTATTTAATAATTATTCTTTTTTTAATAAATAACTATTTTATATTTTTCATAATAGAAAAACTAATATTTTTAATAATTAGAAATATTATGTAGTAATTAAAAATTTTAAAATGAAAAACAGGTTAAACTGAGCCAAGTAGGTTGGCTCGGCTCAAACCCTAATGGGCCACGAGCTTATTCAAGTCGGGCCAATAAACCTTAATTCTATTTAGACCATTATTTTCTCAACCCGATCTTCAAAAAATATAGCGAAAGCATTATCCTACCTCTTACACGATACTGCAGATCAAAAGCAAAGGAGCTTTTGGGAATCAAGCGAAATGCATTAGAGAGAGAGAGAGAGAGAGCAGGGAAGAGAGTAAATGCCAGTCTCACCTGAACACTTTCCCAAGAATAGGCATTCTTACCTGTCTTGACTCTATTTATTACTGTATTTTCTACTTCCTCTTATTTCACCCCTCTGCCCTGCAACTTGTCTGGGATACTGGTTTTTTCCATTTCCCATGGACCCAACTTTTGTTTTGGCCCAAGAAATAAAATGGGAATTACAGGATACATCCACCAGTGACATAACCTTTTTTTTATCCATTTCAAATTATTCAAAATGACCATGTTATCCCCGATAGCAATTGAGTTACTTTAAATCTGTTTTCACCGATGTTTTAAAAATCGAATCGACTTCAATAACCGAAAAAGCTTGTCGGGCTTTTATGATTTGATCGGGTCGGACTGATGATCGCACCGCAAGAAACCAAAGAATATAATAAATATATTATTTATATTTTAAAATATATAATTACACATTTAAGATATTATTTTTTATTTTATATAAATAAAGTATTTTAAATTTTATTTTAAAAATGTATAATATTTATATATGAAAACATATTTAAAAATTGAATAAACTTATTTATATAAATATATAACTTTATTAATATCTAAAATAATCGCAATGACAAAGAAGGGTAGAATAGTCTTCAGAATTCCTTCCCATGCTTAATCCATACCGCGCAAAGATTTAATCAATTTTTTTAAACATGTTCTAACCCTACAAACTCAAGAAACGATATCGTTTCGATGTAAAAAGCATTAAAACGACATCGTTTTCACTTTAAAAAAAAATATTTATGGGAATTAGCCGGTTTGACCACCAGTTCAATCGTTAGTTCACCGGTTTGACAGTCGTTTCACCGATTCGACCGTCGGTTCTTATCCGTTTCGATCAAAAATGCATATTTTGTGACGAACCGGATTTTTCGCTTGGCTCAATCAACCCGGCCCGACCGATCCGTCCACTTCCAAAATACTGTTTTCACTCGTTGAAGTACAAACTTAGATGGGTTTTCCTTTAAAAGTCAAGCTATAATAAAAATAAGCTGCTAGCTTTATTAATAATTTCTCGGAAAATGATCATTGATTTGTTGAATTATTCTCCAAAATAAGATGTGGTTCTTCCTACAACTATAGGTCACTCTTAATATCAATAATTTCTTGAAAATGATCATTAATCTGACAGCAATACTTAATTAAAAAGTTAAAAAAAAAGGTAGACTTAGTCATAATAATAATTTTATTTTCTATATGCATATTTTTGTTATAAAATGTGTGGCAGGAGTGGTGTGATAATATATAGAGATGGATGATGGAAGTAATGCATGGCCATATATATAGCCAAAGAGTGATGGCATCTGTCAGCAGCTGAAGCAGTAGAGCATTCATTCAAATGAAAGGTACGCCACCAAACTTGTTAAGAGCTCCTGTGGTAGATATTAAAGGAGAAGGAAAAGAAGAAGAAGAAGAAGAAGAAGAGATCGATGGAGGAAGCAGCATCAACAGAAGAGAGGCGAGAGGGACGACCAATAGTTTACTTCTCTCACAATCCGTGCCATTGTCTTAAAGAAGCTATAAGTGCTATTCTCAAATGTTTGGGTCTTGAATCTTCTTCAGGTGAGTCTTCATCAAGCAGTTCAAAACAAAAGGATGATGATGATGGTGAGGACAGAGAAACAAGACCCCAACAATCTCAGTCTTCTACAACTAAACAAGGAACAACAACACGCTCCTCAGCAGCAGCAGCAGCTGACTCTTCTTCAACTAATAACACCACCTTAGTAAGATTAAGAGCTCCCTCTCTCTCTTTTCCTCTCCCTCTCCCTCTCATTTTTGGGTCAAGTTTTATTTGAATCTTTTTAGGTGATCAACTAATTATTTATGTGTTATGTGACATCCCAGGAGATTGTTGAAACTGCGAGTGTGTCAGGAAGCTCAAAGACCACCGATAGCTCGGAAAAGCGGCCGGAGGTGGTTCCAAGAATAACTGATCAAGTTTCTATTGCCTTCTCCCCATGTCTCCTCATCACCACTCCCAGTGAAGTTTGGTTAAACCTAGGACATGGGTGTGCTTCGTTTTCCTTATTTTTCTTGTCTAGTGTTTTTTTTTTTTTTTTTTTTTTGTGTGTTATTTGTGTGGTTTTATGAGAGGTTCCCCCACTAGCAATCATGCATGGTCTGAAATTTCATAACCATGAGACACTTGTACTAATTTGCTCCACTTGTATCAATGTAAATGAGGGCCCATTTTCATGAGATCCCAATTCCCAAGTGTAGGCTCTAGGGCTCTTTAAAACTATACATGGAGTTGTTTCTTTACAAAATGTGGAAATATTTATGTATGTTATTTGAAAAGAATAAAGTTTTTTATCCATGTAGGAGGAGAAGTGGACAAAGTAACTCATAGTTAATGCTTTTAATGTGGACTGCAGACGATAAACTGTAAACCAATATTACCTTAAAAGACATGCATGTAACATCATCAATTCATAAATATACATCTAAAAATATTTACCCCGATGTTCGGCTTTTTCCAACATTTAACTCAAAAATAATAAAAAATTCCTGCAAGAGAATGAAGAAATAATCTTAAACCTAATGTATTTTTGTGTCTTTTAAAAAAAACTTTAATGAAGTTTTAGAAATTATAAGTTTATATTAAATGTCTTTGAAAAATATATTTTCATTTTTTGAATCTTTATCCTATGTAGAAAGTTTATGTAGAAAAACTATGTTAAAATTATAATTATTTTCAAACCAAGTTTTAGATTTATTTTAAATTTTTATATTAATTTTTTAAAATTACCAAAGATGTCAACATTTAACTTAATTAGTCTAAGTGTTCAAAGTTTAAAAAATAGGATATCCAAAAAAGGAAAAGATATTAATTAGTCTAACAAAGTGTTTAATTGTCAAAAAGAAAAAACACTTCCCTGATGTTGCCACGGACAATGTTTTGCCTTCAAAGAATTGCACCCCATCCATTTTTTTATTAGTGTTTCTTTTTTTCTTTTTTTTTGGGCGGATTTCATCATCTTTCACCTCTTTTAGCACCAACCGCTGACCCTTCAGTACCGTTTTCTGCAAAATACTTTTGATTAAAAAAAAAAAAAGGCAGGTGTTTACCACCTAACAAAGTGATTATTTGATTAAAAATTTTAAAAAATATTACTTTATATAAAATAAAAAATAAAAAAAAAAAGGAAATAAAGTCTCTGAGAGTTGACCATTCATTTACACTTCTCACTGATTTGGGATCATCCACAAACTTGCTGAATTTCATCTCTTTCTTCAATTCGATCCGATCCCACAAAATCATATTAAAAGGAGTTTCGGGCTAAAGAATAAAAGTAGAGCATCACTTTTGGAGGGTTTGGGTTTGGAAGCCTACAGATTGAGTATGTATGATTGCCCCATATTCTCAGACTCCCTTTCCAACACAAGTAAAGAAGCCTTTATTTCCAGCAAAATATCAAGGTTTTCTGTTTATACAAATATTCCTACAAATTAACTAGCACATAATGATGGTTACAAGAAAAAAAAAAAAAAGTGCAAATCGGGATGACTTTCTCTATGCTGGCTGCATTCCATCAAGGAAGCCGATAATACACAAATTATGCTTCCCAAATGTCCCATAGCTGATATCTACTTTACACGAAAAGAAAGAACCATAACAGCACTTCATACATATAAAAGCCTAATAACATAAGATACTCACCAGCTACGACTTATATAAAACGGGAGCAAACATCTTGTTTGAAGGGTTGTTCGGGTTCAGTCTTCATGGTCTGATCGGGAATTATCCATCGTCGCTCTATGATCTCCAGATCCGAGATTTGAGCCATGTGAGGTGAACAAGTTTGGGTAGGAAAAATATGAGTCTTCGTCCATGGAAGGCAATCTCTGAGGTAGGTGATGACCAGGCTTGTCTTCAATCACATGATCATGGGAAGAGGTGAGAATCAATCCCACTTGACCTTGTCTCCGTCGAAAGAGGAAGATTCAATGCCGCCTCTGATGCCTGGTATTTATCAGGATCATGTGGCTTTTCTGTTGTAGGTGGTGATTGATCAGATGCATTATCAGTATGGAAGGGATGCTCACTTCCACCATCAAGGACCTGGTCATTTTTCTTCATGATTTCAGTAATTCTGACCTGCGCAAGGCTAGCTGCCAAGCGGGCTGCAGCAGCAGCACGTTCAGCAGTTTCTGCAGCCGCCTGAGCAGCAGCCAATACATCCTGCAAATCAATATTGCCGCCCTCGGTTTTGGTTCTTGAGAGTGCGGGTGGTGGAGTTGGATTATTTTGCCTTGCTGAAAATGACGCAGAAGCCGACATTGGGGGAGAAATGAATGGCACAAACTGTTTTTCTTCCATGGATTTGACTGAAACATCAGGTAATTCTTCACTTGGGTCAACCCCTGTTCTTTCTTCTGATGCTTCCTGAGGTTCTGGATGTAGGTGTCGTGATAGGCTTTCATAAACTTCAGAATGTCCAAGCGCTTCATTATCAACCTGAGGGTGTGGAGCAGACGGAGATGGCGGGATCACTGCAGGAGCTGAGACAGAATCCGCTCTTGGCTGTATTGATGCCTTAGGAACCTCGGGAAAACCTATATGGTCGAAGCCAGCATCAAAATCAGAATCCTCTTCCTCTTCCTCTTCCTTAGATGCTTGTTCATGAGCAGAGTGCAATGATTCATCATGTTTCTCCATGGGAAGAGGCAATTTAGATCCACTGACAAACTGTGTTGGGCCGTTCTACAAATAGGAAACAGATTAGGTGTGAACAAAAAAACCTACATCAAGTGATGCATGAGTATTTGCAACAAGTATTGGAAATTCAACTTTGATTATAGAAGATTCAGATTCAGGAGGTTGCGAAACATTGGGATCATCAAAATGGCTTTTTGAGGAGTTATGGTCGTGGCCAAAGTTTGAGGAAGAGTTCACCCTAAGTCAATATTTTGATTTTATGTGCTTTATAAAGTCCCTAGTTTGGGTTAGGTCTTGATAGTTAGTAGAAAAGTTGTTTTTAGTTTCCTAGTCAAAGTAGGAGTTGTTTTTATTTAATTTCCAACAAATTGTTTTATTAGAATTAGGAGTCTTATTTCAAATATTACTTACCAGCAAGTCTTCATGTAGCTTAAGAAACTCGGTTTCAGACGCTGCTGGATCCCAATCTAGTCCATGCTCTTCAGCAATTTCCTTGAGCAGCTTCAGTTTGACATCAGGAGAAGGAGCACGGACAGAAAGCAGTTCAACCAACTGCAATTATAAGTGCAAAGAAAAGAATATGTTATGCACAAAGTTTCTTTTCATTTATAAAACAATGGAAAAAAACCTATGATTCAGCTGTTATCTATCCATGGAAGCAGTTGCACTTTGAGTTTATACCCATATAACCTGGCGACTAACACCACATTCTGGCATGAGCTCACTTGCAGCCACTACAAATTCCCGGCCATATTTGGATGCCATTAGCATTTGAACCTGCAGCAGCTCTGGTAGATCTGCACATCGTGGTGCAGCAAAACAAACACTCGATATTGCTTCCTTCAAGTCTAAAGGACATTCTCTGAAATAACACGATGTGTGTCAATGGTAATAAAGAAAAAACGGTTAATCTTTGAGCAGCAGGAAAAAAAAATTTAACTGGCCCATTTCTGTGATTCTATGTATTAAGAAATTTGAATACTGAATTAGAAAATCAAGCACCACAGCAATGCATGTATGATTCTGAAATCAACAATTTTAAATAATGCCGCATTCACAAGGTAAGAGGAAACAGAGACAGGTGAACACAGTGCAACATCAAAGTATCATGCAACCAAAGGCAACAATATTGCTAAGTCACAATGCGCAAAAGCTCCAAAGTGTGTACTAAAAATCGGAAAGAATTCCACCAGTAATGCTACTGTGACTTAACAAGCGTAATGAATTGACAATGTCATAACACCATAAATACCAAACTACAAGCATGTGATTTATATGGTAAAGTAGAGAGTTGAATTTTTCCCTGATATAAGCTGCCACGACTCACTAATTTGCAATGAGCAATAGCTGAGAACAACTTCTTATGAGTAGCACCCAAATGAGTCAAAAGTACCTCTCCAGCTCATCAGATTTCCTGGTTTACATTAAAACCGCCCCAGAACTGTGGGTCCAGGAGTGTGCAATGAATAAGAGATGGTATTTACCCAGACTAGATGTTAACAAGAATAAATATCTTTAATTCTACCATAAAAGCCTAATCAAAGGTGTAGCTCCTCAGATGAAACCATGCAAAAGATCCAAATCAAGAATCGATAAAAATTGCAAATTGTTGATAGAGGACCCTCCTTATTTGCTAGATATGTTTGTTTAAATATGTTTGTTAAGTAAAATGTGACACTAAGATTTACGCCAAAGGGCAACCATATTGATTAAACTACAATGGATTTACCCACCGATAAACCCATATCGATTAAGTCAGAAACAGTATAAGCACATCACAAGTATGTTTGTCATTTCCCATGTATCTCTCTCTATCTTTTTGTTGCCCTTTTTCTAGTAGCTCTCTACATCTAAATTTGCATGCCTGCTTCTTTTCTGTCTATGCTTCAAGCCCTTAAATTTTTTTTTTGAAAGTATAGCAATGTAATAGACAAGTGGGAATATTCATAGGAGTGAGATGCATATTTGCAGGGTTCTCTAAAATACTGCAACAGGTGGAGGTGTTTTTGGATGTTTCATACAAATTGTAGTGACATTTGAATAAACAAATGGGAAAGTTAGTACTAAAATCCTGAACTTTCATGACTTTTGCATTTAAATCGTGAACAAAAAGTTTCCTTTTTAAATATAGCAACTTTCATGAATTTTATTTTTATATCCCCAACAAGACTCCAAACTTCTACCATGTCCAACGTGGCACGACGAAACGACGTCGTTTGGATGCTAGAACTATAATTAAAGTGAAATTTTGGTATATAAAAACAAAATTCATGAAAGTTACTATATTTAAAAAGCAAACTTTTTGTTCAAGATTTAAATTCAAAAGTCATGAAAGTTCATGATTTTAAAACTAATTTTCCCTAAACAAATTATAGTATAAAATTCACAGACAATAACATACAAATCACAAATTTACGACCCTAGTTGAACAACTACAACTTCTAACAACAGTTTCTCACCCAAGTTCTTCCTTTAAATTACAACATGGGTGGAAACCCTAATATCAGGGCATGTAAATCCTGGCACGCCAAATATGTTCTACGACAATTAAACTTTAATATAAAAAATGACACATGAGTGTGCTTATAACTTGAACATAGCTTTTGAAAATTTTTCTCTAGAAGCCAACTTGTTCAAATACAAGTTTATAACCAAAACTGCGAACCCAATTTACGTACATGTTAAATTACTTTGTTATGACTCATTCTAAGTCCCATATCGCTAAGTTGCGACTTGGCCTCGTGGGTTTATAACCTCTTGGGCTCCCTCCCCTTAACAGCTAGCTTTTAAGGGTGAGTTCTGAAGTGGATTTATAACATGCTTAATTCTTCAAAAATATCTCTCTTTGTAACAAAACTCTAGGCCAAAAGAAAATATGAAACCATTCAGGTCAAGTGAAAATCTCCCAAAATTTCCCTATATTGGCCAGAATTCTTTCAACTAAATCAAAACTCAAATCCTTCCAGCCCTGGATTCATCTCATTGACTGCACAAAGCAAATCTAATTAAAACCACTCAAACAAGATTTCAAAAGTACTAATATTATGAGAACAACAGCATATAGAACATTAAAAAAAATAAAAAATAAATAAAAACATATTAAGCCAGAAATCCAATTTGAAAATTACCTTTGTGTTTCAATGATTGGAAGACGAACAGAGATAAGCTCACAGTACAGCTCAATGATCTCTTGAGCAGCCATCATATTCTCCTCTCTTATTATATGCTCCACCTAAAAATAGAAAAATCAGATAGTCACCAACCACCAGTATCATCATTAGAAAACTCAAAGTTACTTGAAGCTCGTCAATTTTAGCAAAGCCCACTAAACAAGAATGGAAACAGTTTCTACCCGGATCCGAGCAGTCGCTTCTTGACCATTCTCAAGAAGCTTAGCAATGTCTCGGCGCATTTGCTTTATCTGAATCTCTCTCCTGTTCCTTAACAACTTTATGCGAGGGATTGTAAGTTTCAGTAGGGTTTTACTGCAATTGGAAGCAAACAACAGAAATTCACATCAGAACCAAAAAATCAAAAAACAAAGGTTGCATACTATAACAGCAACAAATGACAAAAATTCGCATCAGAACCCAAAAATCCAAAAAAAAAAATGCTATACAATGCATCAACTAAAAAAAGGAATTTCAACACTTAACAAAGTTGCCAAATTCTCAATCTCGATACAGAATTCAAACTCAATTCAGCATATTAACATAGAAAAAAAATCCAACATAAATAAAGAACACGATTACCTTATCAAATCCATTACGGCGCTTTTTTGTCATAATTAAAATTCAAAATCCGAAACCCATTTTTTCTTTGGTGTTCTATGAGACCAAACACAACTGCTATGAAGAAATAAAAGGCAACACCATTTGGGAGCTTTGCCGCCCTTATTAAACCAGATAGATATATTCTTTCCCCATGATCAAAAACTAGAATTCTTGCTTCTTCCCATCAACCAAAGAACGAATTTAACAAAAATAATAACAAAAACAATAAAAATAAAAGAAATAGTACCATTTGGAACCTTTGAAGCCCTTGTTGAAGAAGGAATCGAGCATCGACATGACGGAACTGCGATAATCCAACAGATTCAGATCAAGATCTGATTAGAAAATCCCCCCAAGCCACAAACCCAATTCACACAAACATCAGAGAACAACCTCTACTATCGGGCACTTCTATTTATGATTTATGAAAGAAAATTATTAAATTGAGGAATGCAACGAAGAATATAATGAGTAGATTTCAGACCTGTGACGCGATCAAAGAAAAGGACAATAAAGAAATGATTCCTTAAGAGCGAAGGCTTCTGTACATGTTGTGTGGAGTCGTTGTAAGGATTATTAGAAATCTAGAACGCGGCTTAGCGATAGGGTAAGGCCAACCTAACCAGTTTTCATGTGAACCTTCGGTTACGCCTTCATCACGCTGTTTTTTTTTTAATTTTTTTTATTTCTTATTTCTTTTTTATTTTTATATTTTTTCTCTATAATTCAAAAACAATTTTATTTTGTTCATTGTGACTCTACCTCATGTGGTATAGTGGTAGTGTTATTCGAGTCGGGCTAATAGGTCATAGTTAGGGGCGAACCTAGAGTGTGCTTAGGGAGGTATTTGCCCCTCATAAAATTTTTGAAAAAAATTGCTTTACAATGCTCCTTGAAAATACTTTGTCTCTGACTATATTTTCTGGGTCATTCATTGTTCATAATTCTATTTGTGTACTTAGTTTTAAGTGCGAGTTGGGGCTGTGATGGATGATTTAGAAGTTTTGGTAAGTCGGAAATGGGTTTGGGGTAGTTTTCTAGGGCCAAAAGCAGGGTTATGGACAAGTTTATGAGATTTTCTAAGTTGAGAGTGTGTATTTGTGGTATATGAGGGGAAAATGGTATTTATGAATGTTTTAGTAGTATGGAACAAAATATGGAAAGTTTTGAGTGAGGTTGTGAAAATTGGTTATGGAAAGTTTAAAGGAGATGAGATGGTGAGAGGTAGAGTTTGCCTGAGAGTGTGGTTCTTCTTAGAAGTTTAATGAAACGATCCTCCATGGATAAATGGCCAATTAGATGCGCTCTTGTCAATATGGAATAGATTTAATTATTAAGCGAACAAGAAAACTGTGAAAGAATCGCATTATTATGAAACCCTGAAGCTCTTCACACAAGGAATCCCTTTGAAAGAATAAGAGAAACGAAGAAGCTTCTTAAAGAAATAGAAAATATTATTAAACTTGAAGCTAATTTATGAAGCTACATTATGGGGGTATATATAGCCTTGCTTTCCTAAATCAAATAAAGAGCTACTTCACTTTAATTAGGAAAAGAAAACACAGAATTACGAAAACAACTTTTAAAAGAAAAGTTTCTAAAATAAATAAAACAAATCTTCCTAAAAGGGATAGAATAAAATATTTTCTAAATCAAATAAAGAAACTCCTACTTTAATTAGGAAAAGAAACTTTCTAAATTACAAAAATCAACTCCTAAAAGAAAACTTTCTAAAATAAATAAAGCAAATCTTCCTAAAATGGATAGAATAAAATATTGGAACAAATCTTTTTAAAATGGATAAAATAAAATATTTGAGCGAATGCTACAAAAAGAAACCTGAAAGTCTGTGAGCCCAGAGCACAGGATCTCAGATTGTTCACGAATCAGCCGCGGAATCTATATGTCTCGTATTGCGAGACTAAATGCACAGTAAAAGAAATGCCTCTTAGACTCATAAAAACAAATAGCACGACTATATTCCGATTATCTACGATAATTCAATAGTTGATTACCGCTTATCTGAACTTGTATATTAAAATGCAAATTAATACGTATTTATGTCAAAAGAAAATATCAAAGCCACAACCAGGAACTTTTCTTGAATCGGTCTCTAAGATGAGTCGTCTCCTCAAATGCTCCTTGTACCTGAAACCAGTATTCCCTCGGCCGGGAGTGAACTATCGTTCGTTAGTGGAATCGCCTTAAATGAGTTACTGGCTGCAAGTGCATGTCACGATCTTTCAAGGAAATAAACACACCTGGCTCAAGTAAATACGTGATCTACTTGAATGTCTACATATGGAATCCATGTCCCCTACGAGTGTCGACTACGCTCACTTGCTTGCCTAAGTAGTGTATGAAAATAATCGTTTGAAACAAATCTTTGTTGTTCTTGAAAAATATACTACGAATATTCGATAAAAGAAATATGGGACTACTCAGGCCCGAATTGGTTGGTAGACTTTCAAAGCTTGATCATGGTCCTCATCCGATATGATCTGTTGTATCTCCCAATCAATTCTCGGAATATCATCTGTGAAATTCCTTTACCATAACCATAATAAGTTCTTACTAAAAATCATTATCGTGCGCTAGCACACAGCTTACAGGTTCACGGTGCGTATGAAAATGCGTTATCTTAATTTCAAAATCATTTATCTGATAATAATAGATATGTCTTTTCAATCATTCTGATTACAGCGTGTAATTGACGCATCAAATCATCTTGGGTTAGCTCACTTGGGCAATTTACATTATCATCTCGATAGCTTACAACCACAATTTTATTCCATATAATTGTGTCATTTATTAACACATTAAATCATGTCTTAACATCTATTTCCCTTGTATCTGCGTCATTGATTCAGCAATTCGAAGCACACAACATGGTGATTTGGTCAGTCGGATAAGCGGAATTTGTTTTAACGGACGAACGAGGAAGCATGTGGGGGCATCCGCAGGCGACCCACCACGTCCAACTCTCGGCTCCACTTTTTGAAACCAATTTCCTTAGCCATTTTAAGGCCTCTTACTCACAGCTCTGATTTATTTAATAATTAAATCCGCTGACACACCCAAAGCGGTCACTAAAGCGACGGATGCCACAAATGGGTCGAAATTTCAACATTTCGGTTCCAAGATTTGGGACCGTCAACCGGCAGCTCCGGCGCCAATCCCGACAATGACATCAGCCAAAACACTTAAACGAGAATAAAACAAGTAGGGATGGAAACCCTTTACCTCATGGAGTTTGTCGAAACTCCTCATATCCGGTGTCCACGCGTTGTCCTCTCACGCGTAAAAGCGACTTAACCTTGTCAGGCAATTTCATTTGTCGGATGCTTCTGATCCCAGAAGGAAGACTCTACCAGCATTTAAAACGAATTTGGAAAATTTCTTAGATATTTTTCTTTCTTACTCCCCCACGTTTTCTTTCCTTATTCTTATTTCATTTCCCATCATTTGTTTTCTCATTTTCTCTTTCTTTTATAACTCATTTCTCCCATTTCTTCATTTCTCTTTGAATTTATATCGCTAACAGGCGTTAGTAGTATGGGTCGAAAGAGGGAAGTTTCCTCCCTCCTTTCTCATTACCCAGATGTGTAGAGCACCAGTTTCAGTTCGTTTCTTTTGTTTCATGAATTCATAACATAACATCATCACTACGACAATATGAGCCGTAGGATCATTTTCTCACACATGGCTAATTGTGAGTCACTCCTTCAATGCCAAGTGTCATTCTCTTGAGGTGTCGTGTAGCGTCACTAGCCTTGCCATGTGTCGTCAGAGCGTACGCAGCCAGCATTGAAATCTCAACCACCTCGGAATCCAACGAAATTCGACGTGGTTGTTAAACTTCATGAGGCGATTTAATAGATGGTCCGTTTACGTCACTGCGAGGTCTAGAAAATTTCGGATATTTGCAGAGTACGATTTGCCATTTTGAGAAAATTGGAATTTTCTCGGTCTTCTGAGAATCATAAAACAAATCCTCGAGGAAGATCTGCGACCGTCTTTCTAAAATCAATATGGCTCCACGTCGGGGGTTTGTCAGTATAGCTAGCGTTTTTTCTTAAAGTACGAATAGGGAATCGAGTTTCGTATGTATTGATGCGTGCGACCTCCCCCGATCAATTCTTCAATAATTAGGGTTGAATTCCCAATGTTTGGTGTGTTTATAGAAGCTCCTGCATCAATTTCCCAACTCGGTACTTAAAAAATGAGGGTCAAAGTGAATCGGCCCATTGGAGCGGACTCATTTTCCCACCTTTATGTTGTAGTGATTAACTCTTGTGATAGAACACTCAAAGTTTTAAAAAATCAAGATAAATAGATAATTTACTATATTATAATTAAAGTGTTTAATTGTAGAAAAAGAAATTTAAATTAATAAACTTTTGCAATAAATAATAAAAATGAGAAGTTACTCTTTTAATGATTTTAATTTTCTTTTTTGATTTCTATTCACTTGTAGTACATCGATGTATTTATAAAGACTGAGCCTCTAACCTCGTAATCACGTCACACCCCTTTATCATTTGAGTCAAGCCTAGACGGCTTGAATGATTTTAAATTTAAATTTTAGTTTTATAAAAATAAGGATAATTTTAATATTTCTAAAAAAATTTTATATAAACATTTCCTAAATATTTTGGCATTCATTCACTCACTGTATTTTCGGTATACTACTTTGCTCAAGATTCGATCATAGTTCTTCGATACGCCCATCCAATCCTTTGAGGACTTCACTGAGGCCTTATTTCCAAATGTTTTAATTAATTAAAATTTTGTACTCATGTATGATTTGGGGAATTTAAAAATCCCCTTACTTTTTCATAGTAAATAAATATCGGTAAATAAAAAAGTAACAAAAATATTTTGAAATTAATAAAAATACTTTAAGAAAGTATAAAAATTATATAAATAAACAAAAATACATTTATTAAAGATAATACTTACGATAATTTATATAGATATTATATTACAATAGTCTTTAAATAAAAATTTTCGTTTCTATTTTTTAAATCTTAGATCTACTTAAATTGGGTTTTTTTGCTACATCAGTAATATTATTAAGTTAAACCAAAACGATAAATACCATATAAAATTAAAATTAAATTTTTTAGTGCAAATAAGGTTTATAATAACTTTTTTTTTATTGTACTTCCCATATTTTAAATTATCAAGTAAGAATTTAAATTTTTATAATATTAAGAAAAATTATGAATGGATAATAACTTTTTTTATTGTACTCCCATATTTTAAATTATTAAGTAAGAAAATTATGATTTTCTTAATTTGTTTTTAAACAAATACTGTACACAGATAAATTGGAATAATAAATGATAAATAACCTAAATTTTTTAATATTATTTGGACCCTCATTTAAAAAAATATATTATTTGGGCCCTTCTTAGGGCTTTTTCTCAGCCCATTATCTTCATTTTAGAAAATTAGATCTAAACCATACATTTTTCATAAACATCATCTCCGCTATTGATTTCTATTAAACCCTCCATGTACAAAATGTTTTAGAAACCTTTTCACTGCCCATGAACTTTTCATTCACATCTTCTTCCCATTTTCTTTTTCTCTTCTTTTTATACTGCTTCTCTTTCTTGTTTCTTTCTTTCTCCTCTCATATTTTTCTGCTTCCTCTTCATCTTCTTTCTTTCTTTATTTCCTGTTTTTATTCAGAATGTCATGGCCATTTTTTCAAAAAAAAAAAAAAAAAAAAAAAAAAATGATCATAGGTTGTCGATTTATTGCCGATATATTAGTGAAATCAACGATATTTCGCTGATTTTTTTAACTATTTTCTCGATTTTTTTTTCTTTTTGCGGGCGTGCACTCCAATCTCAATTTATCCATGATATTTCGATGTATGATTGATATATCAGGTGATATAAGCCAGATAATTAATATTCTAGATATCTCTATCCAATGCGCTTTGGTCTTTGGATTCGTTTCAAGGCTGAGTCAGATGCACGACATATCAGCGATATATCGATCGATATATCCGATATTTTCTTCTTTGATTCTGATATAGTAAAAGCTGTTCTGTGGAACAGGTATAGAGCTGGGGTGCTGCATAACTGGATGTTCGCGTTTTAAAAACTTTAAATGACTCTGTCAGTTAATTTAGGTATGTGATGATAAGTTTGAGTTTTATTTCTCCTTAAAACCGAGAATATCTAGAATTGGACGTACATCCTGATAATCACTAATAATATATATTACCAAATCTGTTGAAACAAAAAGTATTTGATTTTAAAAGAAAATAAAGTTAATAATAAACACTAATCTGCTTACAGTAACACCAGATTTCTCCATCTTGTATACAACTTCGTTCGATAAAGATGTTTGTGAAAATGAAACCAAAACGAGAAATGGATCGTGAGAAACAAAACAAGCATTCCCGTAGAAATCAGGGTGCTCAAAAAAAAAAATAAGGGAAGAGGAAAATCAATAAACAAGTTTATAACCACCGAAAAGTCTTTCACTATTCCGTCTTTCCTGTATTTTCTGAGCATCCAAACGGAGAAATGAGAAAGAAAGAACCATGTGATAGATGGAACCGCAATTGAAGACTCTGCAAATCGGCTTGTCGACCGACAATGAAAGCCTCCGAAGAGCCATTGCCATCGCCATCTCTTTCGTCACTCACTCTCCAACTCTCCTTTTGTTCTTCTCTGGTTTTGGGTGAAGTTTTCGTTATCGCACTCCCAATCTCAGAGGTTGCGAGTCCTAGAAGGATGCCAACGGTATGACTCACCCCACCACTCCTATCAATCTTCCTCACTCCCATTCCATCCACCGATACCAATTGAAATTCTACCAATACCAGTTTCTTAGCAGCGGCGATGGAAAACATGCGATTACCTTCCCGCAAGTGCTCGAATTCCTGAGCTTTCGCATCGTTAGCCCTAATCCCACTACCCAATTTCATCAGAAACCGTTGACTCGTGCTCTCGGATACAAAACCCGAAGGTTCTCGAAAAGTAAACTTTCAGTATCGCCGCTCCGAATTCTCCTGGAAATCCCACGATACACCGACTTGAAAACTCAAAGCTATTCAATGGCTGAATCAAAGCGAATCAATCAAGAACATGAACCCATCCAGAAGCACAAATTCCCTCCCGAAGTCAGCCATAATGCACCGACAGATCCGCACCGAAACGCTCCTAAAGAGAGCATTTTTTGGCAGCGGTGGCATTTGAACTGTGGGAAAGAAGGTGGCAGAGTACACGGTTGAGGGAGAGGAGAGAAGGTTTATTTATTTATTTTTTTATATTCTCCGGTTAATCCGGACCAAAACAAGAACAAAGTTAGGTTGATTCAAGATGAGATTATTTAAAGAAGAGTGAAAGTTTGAATTATTTATGTCAATTATTCCTAAATAAATACATTATATCAGTAAAATTGATAATTTGAAATTGATGGGACTTTACATAATATCAAGTAAGAGTAGTAATTTGAAATTGATGGGGCTTGTGTTCACTGTTTGTGGGAGAGAGCTTTATTTATAATTTGTTTGAAGAACCCAATAAGTATTTTTGATAAAAATTGTAGATGTTTGAAATAACTTGCCAAAACTCGCATAACCCATTCTATAAGTACTTTTTAGTTTATTTCGATAAATTTTATGGAAAATCACTATAAAAAGGCTTATCTAACTATATGACAAAATTTGTCATTTTAATGACAAAAATGTTATTATGAAAAATAATGAAAAAATAGAAACCAACTCTCCCAAAAATTATGTAAAATATAAGTACAATTTTGAAAAATTACATAAAAGAAGGAAATAATTATGAAAATTAATGAAATAAATTCCGAAAAATTATATAAAAATGGGAAATTTTTTAAAAAATTATGTAAAAAATTCTGAAAACAAATCTAAAACAACTTCTGAAATTTTATGTAGAAATAGGTAAAATTTTTGAAAAAAAATTGTTAAAAAATATGAAAAAATTATGACATATAATTAAAAAAAAATCTATTGATGGTGAGAATAATGATATTGATGATGATTTTTTATTTATTTAAATTGGAAATCTGAGATCTATAGTGTTTATTTTTGCTTTTTGGAACTTAGAATTTTTGTGATGATCGAAAACATTAATGGTGTTTGTTATTTTGTTTTGAAAATATTTGTAATGATGTGAAACATTTTTATGTTTGATGTCATTTCCTTTATTGTATTTTATTATTAGATAAAAGTATAAACTGATATTTAGTAAGATGTAGAATTTTTATTTATATTAGATAAGGTAAGAATCGGCCCAAAAAAATCCGTGCTCCGAGTTTGAAACAGCAGGCGCCGAGGAGCTTTTGTGCCTCTGTAGGTCTTCTTGCGGCCCAAATAGTATGGTACGTGATATGAGTTAATTGCCAGAAAACATCAAATTAAATATTTTAGTGAAGAAAAAAACATATAATGTTCGTTTTTATAATCTAACAGTGCGTATGAAATAGTGAAGAGAAGAAGTATTTCGATTGGTTATTTTTATCTTAGGATTAATTGAATGATAAAATGTTTTAGTATCACAGTGAATTTTACTTTATTTTTAATTTTTATCCACGGTTTAAGATCACGATACGTACGTACGTATATATATATATATATATATATATATATATATATCATATATATATATATATATATATATATATATATATATATTGTAAAAATTATGATAAGTAAACATTTATCAAAGCAACTGATTTATAAGTGTTTATGATAGTGCTGATAATTTTGCATTGTGCAAAGTGTTTGTATAATATATTGGCTTAACTGCAAAATGCATGCACGCTTTTTAAAGTATATCTAATCTGAATAAACTTTATTGAATAAAATATTTATGATATAAACTTTTATATAATAAACTCTTATAAAATAAGTACTTAACTAAACCGTTTACCCAAATCTTAAGTATTATATTGTATAAATCAACCAAAATCCGACGTAAATAATAATGGAATTGAGAACATAAATACAAATTATTTAATTATTAAACAAGTGATATATTGTATGATGGGAGTTAGTCATGTCAAAAGACTTTGTCAATGAGAGAGCAAGGGTTGTTGGATAGAAGACGTTTTATCACTATAATAAATTTATTTTTTTATTTCTCATTATTTGTTGCATTTAATCCTTATTTAATCAAATGACTTTGTAAATGAGTATATTTAGGAATCCACTAGAAGCACTTCTAGAAGCATGCACGTTTACTTTTTATTATGTTATTTTTGTATTTAAAACTTTGAAATGAAATTAATGATAGGAGAAAATATTTGCTCAATATCTCTTTGTCAAAGAAAACCCACAAGGGTTTTATTATTTGGTATCATAGTGGGTCCAAAGTGACAATGATATCATAGTGAGTCCAAAGTGGCAACCCACAAGGAGAGACTCGAAGCTTTGGAGACCAATGTCAATGATATCTAAGAAAACATGACTAAGATATTTGCTGAGTTACAAAGGCTGTTGGAATCACCGAATTCAAGGGAAGAGTCTTGACAAAGGAGTCCTAGCCAAAGCCGAACCAACAATCGGTCACTAAGAACCGAGATGGAATCTGGAAGACTTGCTACAACCATAAACCAAATGAAACAGTTTGTGGACACTAAAAGATGGGATGATGAATTTGAGGTGGGTGATTTAGTTTATCACGGAAATTTAACCTTACTATGATACCGATGCCAAAACATATCTTCACGTTTGATCACGTTTTAGTTTAATTTCATCTAGTAATAGTGCATTTATCGTCGTATATATGATGCTCGACTTTGTTCGGGTGAAAAGGCGGCGTTGGGCTGTGTGGAGATTTGAAGGAGATTGGAGAGGCTTAGCCTAGCGGCGTGACACTCCGAGCGTCGCGGCGATTGCCAGGGATCATCAATGATAATTTTTAGATATAAAAAAAATAAAAGAGCGACAAGAGGAAGGGGAGGAGGCTGAGATCCAAAGACGAGAATGACTACACGGTGTGGGAGGGATCATATAATCGTTGTATTCGTATTTTCTTTCTCGAACTCTTATTCGGTGAAGCAAAAATGATTATAGTATAAGATATAGTGTTCTGGTTTAGTCTACAGGTTTTTTTGTGTACTCTTGTCACACTCATATGGATTAGTAATTAATTCAATTTCATTCAGAATAAACATAGTTCCGATATTGAATTGCTTTATTTTCTGTGAATTATCTATATGAACGGTGTTTGGCCAACGTGTCAACATCCTATGGGAGCCATGAGAGATCGAGAGATAAGGTTCCAGGGGATCCAAATAGGTAACACTTGCCGTGGAGTAGAGATCTCTAGGTTCCAGTGTTTGCGATTAGGGTTCTTTCCATTCACAGTGTCTCAAAAGTTTGGTTTGATGTAAATTACGGCCCGACCCCTCAATGAGATAGGTGAATATACCTCGAAGGATATCTCGTAGGCGCGATCCAGCTGCCCGGCATGAATGTAGAAGTATTGAATGAGTGATTCTACTTGAATAGTAATCCATTGAGTGTGGTAAGGAGATATGCGTTCACGATTAATTGAGTTAAGAAATGTCGTTTAAAGTTCAGTATTTTCATTATATTAGCCATAATTCGCTCAAGTTTGAGATCCAGATAATATTCTTGAGCCAATTCTAGTATTGACACACTTCTTTAGCCCCATTAGAACGACACTTGACTAATAACATATTTCGTAAGCTCAAACCAGCATTAATACTTTGCGTGGCCAATTTCGTTTTACATTAATTTTACATAACCTTCACGGTGCGGGTCGAGTTTAGCAGATTGCAAAGGAAATTTCCATCGTGATATTGACAATAGCACTGATTCAGATATTATTACGGAAATATTTTTTATTTTATTTTGGTGACCTGAGTGCTTGTAATTTGGTCTCTATGTTTGTCAAAGTGTGAATTCAGTTGAGGATTTATTGTGGTGTATCACGACGGGGTCAAGTTAGACCCTTCCATTCGATCCTGGGCGGAAAGACGCCTGATTACGCAGAGAACAAAGAGAAACTACACGAAAGAAGATCTAGCGGTCATACAACTCAATGAAGGCGAGATCAAAGCTAAGAACCAAAGCCGGCGAGGGACGGAATGGGAATAATGGTAGGAACTGGCAGTACTGCGGGCCGTTCATGGCCTAGATGGACCAGTTTTATCTTCACAGGAGTTCACTTTGCAGCCTACGGGTTGTTAGTCACGCTGTTGAAGACCACCCATTCAAGCGAACAACTTTGAGCTGAAAACAGTAACATTGCAAATGCTTCAGAACATTTAGTTCCATGGTGCGCAGTGAGAACTTTGTTTCCATATTTAATGAGCTTCATTCAGGAGTATGTGACACAGTCAAATACAATGGAGTGATAGAAGAAGCATTAAGACTGAGATTGTTCTCGCTCTCATTGGGTGATAGAGCTAAACATTGGTTAATGAGCTAACCACTAGATTCCATTACCTCATGGAATGATTTGGTGCAGAAATTCATGACAGGAGGTTCTTTAGCCCTCAGTCGCACAATTGGTGCAAGATTAACACATTTAGAGTTTAGGCAGGGGAGAACTTGGTTGAAGCACAGGAAATTTCGTGAATTGTTAAAGGGAGGTGTCCTCACATCACGGAGCGACTAGATGGATACAAGTCCATACATTTTACAACGTGCATTGATTCTACTAGAGAAACGATTATAGATACCTGTGAGCGTGTTGATGAAAGACTACAGTCAACATTGTGAATCCTAGAGGACATGGCTACTAATAGTAACCAATGGCCTAGGGAGAGGATGATACCGAGGAAGGCAGTGGGAGGTGCAGACACGGAGGTCTTGAGCAATTTGGTAAATCATGTTGCACAACTCACCCAGTAATTTACAAAGCGACAAAGTCTTTGTAAATCTTTATTCAGGCTAACCCTTGGGAGATATGTGAGTCGTGTGGAGGACAACATAGTACTATGGAATGCCAGTTGAGCTAGATGAGAGTAGAGAAGGCTTAGTACGTGTCAAGATTTAATCAGGGTCAGTATGGGGGTAACACCTATCAGAACCAGAATCGGGGTCAAAATGAATGTCGGAATAATCGGAAGGATGGAGGGCAATTCGAATAGCATACCGCTTTGAGTTAGCAATTACCAGCGAGAGAAAAAGTAGATTTGGAAGAAGCACTAGCTCAAATGCTTACTTCTCATACAACCTTTATGAATGAAACAAAGGCAACTATGCAGAATCAGTCAACCCAGTTGAATAATCAAGCAGCATAGTTGAGAAACTAGAGGTCTGAGTAGTTAAAATGGCGTATTGGCGAGGAACGTAAGGTTCTTTGCCAAGAAATTCGGAGATAAACCCGAGGGGTGAAGGTAAGGAACGTGTTAAGGCTATCACTTTAAGAAGCGGTAGAGAACTAGCGACACGGGGGCAACCAACAATAATAAGAGAGAAGCGAGGTAGTGGATCGATTCATTGAAGAATCGAATGTAAAGGGCAGGCCTGAGAGGAGCTAACAAAGTTAGATGAGAAAGGTACAGAAACAGCCGATTCTGATTGAACCCTGCGCATGAGTCATACATCACAACATTTGAGGAGAATAAATGGATAAGCGGTTTACCAATTCATGGAAGTGTTTAAGCGCATATCAACATCCGTACGAGTGCGTGAAGCGGATTGACTATGTCAAATTCATGAAAGATATCTTGTCTTCAGGGAAAGAAAGTTATCAAAATTTGAAGACAGTGAATCTTGCGAGGTGCGAGTGCTACTTATGGAGAAATTGCGAAGGCGAAGGATCAGGCGGCTTCACAATCCATGTAAGATAGGAACTTGATCTTCAAAGAGAGTACTATGTGAGCAGATATTATTAAACTCAATACCTTTATCCATTTTTAGACAAATTTAGGGTTGGTGAAAGCTAGACCGCAGCGGTCCTGCTGTAGTTAGCAAATAGTCATTGAAACATCCTCGAGGGGTAATTATCAGAGATGTGTTAGTATTAAAGGTAGGTAAGTTTATCTTCCCGGCAGTTCAGTGTTAGGCGGCGGAAGATAAGAGATACCCATTATCTTAGGCATACCATTTCTACCTTGGCCCCGGCGGGGCTGTGATGTACGGAAGGGAGAGATTGACTAAGAGTGCAGAGCGATGAGGTGGATCAGAATTATATGTTCAATGATGTGAGTCCAACCGGTAGTGAGTGGTACATGTTTTATGGTAGAGGCAATAGAGGGCTATCAGAGCTGTACATAGTGGTTTAGTGACCACTTTAGAGTGCCTTGTGCGGGAATGCTAAGGAGGAACTATAAACAGAGGTCGAAGGGTATGTGGAAATTGGATGGACTCCTTAGGTGAACATAAGAGTGTGCTGCTGGCGGTGGGAGAGAACAGCAGACCAGTGCCTTCGATTGGCCGAGCTTCTACCACCAAGTTGGAGCAAAGCCGCTCACACAGTCACTTGAGGTAGCCACTTATCAGGGAAATCCTCAATCCTACCAGTTATCATATCGGCATCTCTGACAGGAGTGGAAGAAGATAAGCTTTTGAGAGTGCTTCGAGATCACAAGGATGTTATCGGGTGGTCTCTAGCTGATTTGAAGGGGATCCTCCCATGTGTGTATACACTAGATCTGATGAGAGGGATGGGCCTGAGCCTGGTGGGGCTTAGAGGGAACTCGACTTGACAGTGAAGAGTGATAGAAAGGGTATTGGAAGTGGTTAGATGTAGGAGTGATCCTGCCCCCATCTAGATAGTTGATGAGGTAGCCCAATTTGAGTTGTGCAAGGGAGGGACCATAGTGATAAGGTGAGAGCCAACCTACTACCTTCAGGCGATTCACGAGGGGTGGAGAATGCATAGACTACGAAATTAAATAAGAGCAGAAGGATCATTCCCTTAGTTCCTAGATCCGATACTAGACCCGCTGTTAGGGCATGAGTATTATTATTTCTTGGGCCGAATTCAAGCCTGATAGGAATCTGTATCCTTTGGAGGGACTGAGAGAAAATAACGAGTCAGTGCTTGTGTAGTACGTTTGCTTTAGAGCGAATGCCCAGCGAATGCGCTTTGGGCTATGTAGCGTCGAGCGCGTTTCGACGTTGCATGATGGCTATATTCATGGACATAGATTAGAAAACAGCAAAAATTATTCATGGATGATTCTCTATGCTAGGGTGCTTTGATAAATGTCGGAAAAACCGAGACAGATTTTCAAAGTGTGAAACAAGCCTCATCTTGATGGGAAAGTGCCATTCATCGCGGTGAAGGAAGGCATTGTATTGGGGCACGGATCTCAGGAAAAGGAATCGAGGTAGATAAAGCTAAGATTGAAACAATAGAAAAGCTACCACCTCCATCTTCAATTGAAGGTTAAGGGCTTTCTAGGTCAGCGGAGTTCTCTGAGGAGATTCATAAAGGATTTATCCAAAATAGCTAAGCCCTTGTCAAATATGCTTGTTCAAGGAACACCTTTTGTGTTTGATGATTAATGTCTGAAAGCGTTCTTGTTTTTGAAAGAGAAATTAGTATCATCACCTATTGTAGTAGCACTGGACTGGAATATTCCTTTTGAACTAATGTGTGAAGTGAGTGACTACGCTGATAGAGCTTGATATTAGACGGAAAGAACATTTCGGGTTATCTATTATGTGGTAGGACCCGTTGGGGCCCAGTTAATTCGGCCACTAGATTTTCAGTCCCTTTCTTATCTTTAATTTCCAAGTCAAACTCTTGTAGTAGTAACACCCACCTTATCAATCTCGGTTTCGCGTCCTTCTTAGTCATTAGGTACTTTATGGCTGAATAGTCGGTGTGCACTAAATTATGCAACAACTGAAAAAGAACTTTTGGCTATTGTGTTTGCGTTTGATAAGTTCCAGTTGTATTTGATTGGTAACAAGGTAATAGTGCACACCGACTATTCATAAAGCTAATGACAGAAAGACAACTAACCAGGTAATAAGGTGGTGTTACTGCGAGTTGACTTGAAGATAAGATAGAAAGGGCTGGCAGCATCTGGTGTCATTTCATCTTCACGATTGGAAAGGTCGAGTAAAGAAATTCAGATCAATGATAATTTCCCTGGTGAACAACTCTTGGTGATTGAAGACAAAGAGACAGTACCTTGGTTTGAGGATTTTGTGAACTAGGTGGAAAGAATGCTCCCACTAGAATTTAATTATTAGCAGAAGAAGATATTTTTTGCACAGTTGAAGCATTATTACTGGGAGAAGCCCATTATGTATAAGCATCGTGCCGACCAGATGATAAGATGTGTCCCAAAGGAGGAAATGGGAAGTATACTAGATCACTGCCACACTCTAGCTTATGGGGGGCACTTTGGGGGTCAGAACAAGCGCAAAGGGCCGCCGAGTCGGGATTCTTTTGGCCCACCTTGTTTAAGGATGCGCACCAGTTTGTGTCTACTTGTGACAAATGCCAAAGAATAGGAAGCATATCAAAACAAGATGAGCCGCCCTTGCAAACCATTCTAGAGGTAGAGCTGTTTGATATATGGGGGATGGATTTTATGGGCCCCTTTCCTTCATCTTTAAGCAATCTATACATTCTTCTAGCCGTAGATTATGTTTCCAAATAGGTGGAAGCCATACCTACCCGAACTAATGATGCCAGAGTGGTAGCAAGCTTTCTTCGCAGTCAAATATTACCGGAGTTCGAACTCCCACGGGCGTTGATGCGGATGGAGGAACACATTTATGTAATAAACTTGTTAACAACGTGTTGAGAAAATATGGTGTCTGGCATTGGACCGCACTTGCATACCACCCACAGACTAATGGCTAAGCAGAAGTATCAAACAAAGAAATCAAATCTATCTTAGAGAAAATGGTCAATAGCTCGAAGAAAGATTGGGCGAAAAGATAGATGATGCAATCTGGGCATATAGTTTGGGAAAGCATGCCACTTGCATGTGGAATTGGAACATAGATCATATTGGGCAACTAGGCAGTTGAATATGGACAGTAAGATGGCCAGTGAGAAACGCATATTGCAACTCAGTGAATTAGAAGAGTTCCGTGTGAGGGGCGTGCGAGCGCAAAGATATATAAAAGCGGCGAAGCACGCCCACGATAAGCATATTGTGGAAAGAGTTTGAGGTGAGACAGCAGTCCTCTATTTAACTCAGGCCAAAAGCTCTTGGCAGTAAAGTCGAGTGGGACCATTCTTTGTGACTCCGAGGTTTTTCCATTATGGAGGTAAGTATACACCCGAGTTAAAGGGAGTTTTAAAGTTAACGCACAATGATTGAAACCATACTTTGGGGGCGAGTTTCATGCAAGCAAGCAGGCCATAAATCCAAGCACATCGAAAATAGTGCCATAAGGTGTTCGTGCAGTCCCGTAGTCTCGGGAGCATTGAGATTCAGGAAAGTCGAGCTAACGACGCCCAAACAAGAACTCTTTGTCACACCCTCGACCCGCCATGGGACGCTGCTTTTTACCGGGACTTCTTTGATTGCTGTACATTGGTGGCCCAAGTCTTATGGCACTGAATTAGAATATCATATTCAAAGAGGTGCAAAAACACACCTAGTGGTGCTTACAATGTCATCATATGATATAATCATGAGTCCCATTTACATATACATATATACAACAACTATACATTTACATTTATACAATTGTGGCGTGAAACCCGGCAGGTGAACCCCTACGCGTGTCGCCCGGTCAGTACGCCGGAAGATTGTAGATCGCCCTCCTTATAGCCCACACCTGATTAAACTGCAGCAGCTTCACGCTTAGTGGAAACATATGATTTATAAAGTATATGACATTTATATGACTAATACCATTTACAATAAGTACATAATAGTAACAAACATATAACAGCAGAGAACAAAATTTATCATGAATTCATATACAAACTTATAATCTACTTGTACTTATAGCAAGAGTTTATGTTGTCTCGTATCTCCTAGGAGTTGCAAAGCTTATATTTATACTTATACTTTTTTAGCAGACTTGAGCTATACAAAAACTTAGGGTACTTGGCTGCATCCTACACTTTGATAATGAGGAAACGCTGTGAGGTATATTTGTTGCATCGATGTACATTACTTTCCTCTTATTGATTATTCAGAACCTTATCATATAACTGTTTGACTACCTAAACTAGTAATAAAGAATGAGTATGACATAACACAATGCACCGATACTGCATACCCGAGGTGCCTGAGCACAGCAGAGGCGCCAAAGACCGATCAAAGACGGGGCCTGCCCAATTTAATGTAAGTACCATAGCATCAGAAGGAGGTCAAGATCGATCGTGAGACGGCAGCCCACGAATAGAAGTGTTGTATGTTCAGCAGAGAGTGCGAATCGATCAGAGATGTGTCTCGCCCCACGAACAGGTCGAGCACCAGCGTGAGCGCCCGCTAATCGATCGTGAGACTTGTTCCCGCTTCCACGCACTTGCACAGTTGTCATTTAATATCCGGTCTTAGCAAATTCTACAATTATAAAAAGTTTTGCGAATTTACATTCATCATAGCACATATTAACATCGAACTGCTTCCTGGAGTACATAAGCCACTTTAAGTGTTTCATTCTTATTTGAACCCCGTTAATCTATTTATTAGTAAGCCCCCAAGTGCCCTGCAGCCAATTTGAGCTAACAATGTGGGGTAGATATAAAAATCGGGGAGCCATAGCAGCGTTGGTACTGGTACCACTTGGATCTAAGAAGAAAATTAACCTAGATTTGGGTGAGTGTACCTGTATCATTTGCCTTCGTATATGGTTAATGGGCACACCCCTATTTAGTACCGCACCACTTTATGATCGCCTTGAAATGGCAGATTTTGCCATTTTGATACCAACTTTTCTTCTATAAACCTCCTCAATTCCATCATACATCAAAACCCACCATGGAATCCATCCAAAACAACTCCACAAACACTTGTAATGGTGGTTTAGAACTACTAACCAAAACCTCGGCAAAATTCCAAGAATCCATACCAAAGTCCACCAATCTATACAAACTCTAGAAATGGGGAAGGACTCCATATTCATCTTATACAAACTAGGGTTTTTCAACCAATCTCCAACAAATCTAGGTTAGATGAATTCCTAACTGTAAACCTGTGAAATGGAACAATTTATCATCCATATAGAAAACAAATAGAAATCCATACCTAAAAGTCCAAATCCATGCTAGTTCTACACAAAAGCATGTCATCCATATACCTATACTTTCCATACCTTTCCTTCCTCTCTTTCTTCCTCTTCTTCTTCTCTTCTCCTCTCCTCTTCATCGTTGTCTCCAAAAATGAGAGACCACCAATTTGGTCTCACCCTTTATATTAAATTTCCTTTATTTAATTCAGTCCTCATCTCTCCTCTCTATTTGCAAATCAACCATGCTATATTTCACTCTTTAGCCCATAATTTTATCTTATAAATTTTCTGATGTCCCATTTTGACAAATTACAAATTTAATTCCTTATTTCTTGTACATATTTCTGCTCTAAATTTCACGTTTTGCATTTAAATTATAAAAATTCAATATATCTTATAAATACACCAAACAGGTTGAAAACCTATCAGGCATATTTTAGTGTTACAACTACTTAGGAGGCAACCTAAGCATTTTCAACTTTTTCATTCATTAGGTAGCTTTGCATATGTTGCTTTTTAGTAGACCCGGTATATGTCGTAATTTATGCATGTCGTTCTATTCTCAAGCTCCGAGATCGAAGTGGCAACAGAGAGGTAGCTCGGGTAATCGAAGCTGGAATTTGACAAAAAGTGGAATCTAAAAAGGGGAGTGCTCTTAACCTTAGAAATTTGTTTTTCAAAAAGTTGGGTTTTCTTCTCTATAATGTAACGACGTTGAGTTGCAACGTCGTGATCGCTATAACCTCGTGATTGAGCCACTGAGAACGCCGATAAGCTGGGATCCAACGCCATGACGCTGAAAATTGCGGTTCTCCGACGCGTCACACAGACCCAACATCACGGCCGCCGGAAGCCCGACACATTATAACTCGCGCAACCAAGGCGATGCTGGCTCGAACGCCGCGACGTTAGCTCCAAACGCCACGACTTCCCGCTTTTATTAACATGAACGCTCATCCTCCACGCGAATATGAACCCTCACGCCGTTCTCCGATTTTTGTGGGGTGTCTGCAAACCCTCATCCAGGGTACTGTTCCACCGATCTTAGAAACCTCCAAAGCCCTAAACACTTTCCTTAGACATCCAAAACACTAGTGTTCACCCTTCATTTGATCTCTCTCCTGATTTGGTTTACTGCAAGTTTAAAGTCTTAGATTCGATTTGTATTGGAGTTTTTCTAGGTTGTTTAAAGGAGAAGGAACCTTATGCGTGGTTGGTGGTTATGGGAACCCCTTGTTTGAGTTTATAACACCATCTCTAGCCTTTAGCACACATTAGGTGTTGTTCTTTCACCCAAGTGAGCTGCACTCTTACTGGTAATTTATAGAGGGCATCACACTAGTGTTGGGAGCCAACCAAGAGTGATTCAACTTAGAAGACACCCTCCAACCCATCCTTTATCAAGTGCCCGATGTCGATAAGAAGCGTAACCGGAGCTCGAAAAGGAAAGCAAAGTATGAAGAGCCCACCATGAAGATTACGATCATGAGAAATTTGTCAATGAGAGGCGGCCATAGGCCCGTCCACATCCTGGGACAGGTCCTTCACGGGTGAGGTGTCAACACCCCATGATTACTTTGCAAACCATTGTGAACAAGGGATGGACTAAGACTTTGCCAACCTCTCTCGAGACCACGCCACAAGTGTGGTGCGCCAGAGTTCTGCTTAATCTTGCCTCTTACGTGGGCCGAAGGGTCCCGGTGGGACCTGGTCATGGTAGGTAGAATTTAGTGCTAAGTCTATCAACGTATACCATAACCTAGAACCCAAGAACTCGAGGCCTACATAGGCTCCATGAGCATCCCAACTATCCCGTCCTGTGGGATGTTGACCTTGAAATGGCGTGGTGAGAAACTAATAGTGAAGGGCATGTGCAAAATTTTTAAGGCCAAACACATTCCTAAGGTATGACATCACTTTATCACATCGCGTCTCATCCAGACGACTAATGTGTGTGAAGTGACAGTTGCAGATCTACCGGCAAGTTATAAAGGATGGACCTCATACAAAGAGGAAGATGAACTCCTGGTACCCTTCTTATCTACTACAAGCAAGCTTCGGTGCCTTTAGAGGATAATGAGGCTTGGATACACACGATCAAGGCAATCATTGCTAAGAAAGACAAACTGGGTGTACCTAGGCCAGAGGAGGTGTACGATTCGGGCAATGAGCCCTCTGATGAGAATGAACTTAGTTATTGCCCAGGCTTAGGATCCCGCAGCGCCTGCCGCAAGGCCTCTGGCCACCATCTATTGAAACCCCACCACCACGCCTATCCCGTATGAGGACCTGTCACCCTTCCACTATACGGGAGGACTGTGCACAAGACCTGATAGCCGTATTCGAGCGCGTGACAGATGAGACACAGAAGCACTAGGCCACCATCAGCCAGGACATGGACACACTGATGGCCAACATGAGAACAGTCATGCGCAATCAGGTTACCATTCTCAGCAACCAGCAGTCCATCCAGGAGCAGCTTGCCCAACTCCTCGCCTTTCACATGCCACCTCTACCACCACCGCAGTGATCCGAGCTATCACCAAGGGAGTTCACTACACCCTCACTTGCGTTTTTATTGACATTGAGGACACTGTCCACTTTTTTTTGGGGGAGGGTGTGGGTGCCTCTATTGAGTTGGTTTTTTTTTTTCGTGTTTTGCTGTTTTTAGGCTAGCTGCATGTTTTTGTCTTCGCTTTAGGTTGCTTTGTAGCTTAAGTGCTTGAAAGTGTTTAGGCGCGGTTTTAGGTATCAGGTGTGAGCCGGATGTCATGCTTACTATTTTTTTTCAAAAAGATCGAGTAAAGAATGAAAAAGGACCCTTAGGTTGTCCCCTGATATGGAATAGTATGCTAGATAGGTTGGGCTGACTTAGTCTAGTCACCCCCTATGTGTTTCAAGAAGCCATTTCCCAAGTAGCTTATCGCACACACGTGTGATCTCCAGGGTATACCAAGGTCCTGGACCTTGCTCACAAGAAGTCCTCGCTCATTAAGGGTTTCTAAACACTCAAGTGATGGGACACCTTTGAAAAAGAGGATTGCTACCGAGCCCTAATTAAAAAAAAGATGTATGGGACAGAATGGTTGATCACCTCAATCGAACTCGCACAATCCGAGGGGCCTTTCTGCTTCACCCCCGAGCGCCAATCACTCGAAGTCATCAGACTTCACTACCCGCATAGGATAAGATGGACCCTTCCCATATTCTAGGGCCTCGTAGTTCTCTGCTGAGCTGTCGGTGAATTTTCAGGGGAACTAAACGCCTGGGTGGTTCTGTAACCAACCGTGGGAGTCACTAATGAACCCCGTTACAGTGGACACTTAGCTAAAAACTCATAAAGCTCTAGTGTTCTCATTCATGCTTAGGTATATAAATGCTGGTGCGTTTTATCTTTATGTGGTTGGAATCTTTCAAATGGGTGAGTAGAATTCAAGTTTGGGGGTATTGGAACCGAGGTATATGTTGAGATCAGAAACAATTGTATATAGACTTATGAGGAAAGGTCATTGAAAACGTAAATGAAGGCCGCATGGTTCTCCACCTGTTTAGCTACGTTCTGGTGTTGCACAACCTAAGGATCCCCTGATTTTAGACGAAAGGCTCGATTTCGCGTGATTTGGTTCATTTTGACTCTCCGCAGCAGGTTGCGTATATCACACTCCATGTCGAGTATCAGTGTGTCAATTTTCATGTGTAATAGTGTTATGAGTATGTTTCTTGCTTGGGGACAAGCAAGAAGCTAAGTTTGAGGGTGTGATGAGTGCCAAAACACTCATCATATACACGCGTTTGATCACGTTTTCGTTTCACTTCATCTAGTAATAAGTGGGTTTATCGTCGTATATCTGATACTCGGCTTTTGCATTTCAGTTAAAAGATCTTCGTGATTTGGAAGTCAGGTGAGATTCAAGAAGGAGATCGAGGAGAGCTCAGCCACATCGTCGCACCCCAACGGGCCGACGTTGAGGTCAGATGATCGGCAAATTTATATCACCTAACAACATTGTGACATCGCAACGTCGCGGCGTTGCCGTCATCCAGTGAGAATTTTTTAGATATAAAAAAAATAAAAATAAAAAGAACGACGAAAAAGAGGAGGAAGAGGGGAGAGAGGCACGAGATCCAAGATGAAGACGACTACATAGGGTGATAGGAGAGATCGTGTAATCGCTGTCTTCCGTATTTTTCTTTCTCGAACTTTCACGACTTTTGTATTTAAAATTATATTTAAACTAAGGGAAAATTAATATTAAAATCTTGAACTTTCATGACTTTTGTATTTAAATCATGAACAAAAATTTTGCTTTTTAAATATAACAACATTTATGAATTTTGTTTTTATATTCTAAAAAGACTCCGAACCTTTATCACGTCTAACGCAGATTTACGAAACGATTCAATACGTTAAAACTACAATTAAAATGAAAATTGGGGATACAAAAATAAAATTCATGAAAGTTGACATATTTTAAAAACATTTTTTTGCTTAGAATTTAAATTCCAGGATTTTAATGCTAATTTTTCCTTACATTAGTTGTGAGATTAAATATGCTATTTTGAATTGTGGCTAGTGTCATATTTTTAAAAGAGAATGATTTTATTACTTTCTTGTTAATCTAGGTTTGAAAGTATTTATGCAATAGTCTTTTTCAATGATTGACTCCTAACACATGAAGTTTTTTTATTTACATGATGAGATATATTCAAATTTAAAATTTAAACTCTCTTATTTACATCGAATTTGTGAGTATTCAAATATGAAAATCCGATTTTCTTGAATTTCTCTAACTTGATTGCGTATCTTTATAATTGCAATGGTTGATTAAAAAATTAGTATTTATTCAGGTTATACAAGTTGATTCCAGATTTGATCAAAACTTATCAAAATTTGTATCATATTGAAGAATCATATCAAATTTTGTCACCTATATTATTAGGAATTACATTTGATGCTTTGAAATTTATATTTCATGCGACAACCTCTATCATCCGGAATCACACTTGATGCTTTTGAAGTTTTAATTTCATTCGACGGTAAGCATATAACTTAAAGTTATTAGAGTTTCATTTTTCAAATGTATTACTTTATTTAGTAAAATTGATGTCATTCAAAAATTTAAAAAAGGAATTACGAAATTTAAAATTCTAGTTATCTTGAAAATTATGAAGAGCAAAAATAGTTAGGAAATTGATTGAGTGCCCACGTCTGTCTAATTTCACCTCTTCCAATTTCTCTTTAATCAATTTTAACCAATGTTTTAAATTTATTTTTAATCACTTTAACTAATTTGTAAAATTGAATTATTAGATCAGTAAGTCCAATCAATCAGATCATCGATAAATGAACTTTTCGATCCGATTCACCATCTCAAACCGCTTAATGATTGAACTAGGATTATAGCCCGAACCAACGAACTGACTAAATCGGGTGGTTTTGTCTGAGCCTTATGGTTCAAATTCTTTCCTTCAAAATGGTTCACCCCGCCCACTTCATGTTGCCATTAAGCCCAATGACCCAACATTACATCTCCAATAAAAACCTAAACAAGGAAATTATTATATTTAAGCTTAAATTAGTTTGGATATTTCCAAGTTTAAATATTAAGCCTATGTTTACCGGAGATGGTTTATCATATACATATAATATTATCAAAAATAGTAAAATAATAATAAATAAATGAATAATAAATTATATGCTACTTAAATAAATCAAGCAAATGTAATACATTTGATAAAAATCTTGACCCAAAAATTAAATTCAATAGGGATAAAAGATCCTTCTTCTTCTAAAGATCAAATAAATTTCTTAAGTGGAACTGGAACAGAAACTTCTGTTTCAACTACACTTATAAATAATTTATCTGATAAAGAAGATGATCAAATAAATAGATTGAAAACCTGGCACCAAAGATCAGGTGCACTTTATCAAAGACCTATTCCTCTAGATTTACAGTCAAGAAAGCTATTTAAAACAAAACAGTTATAATAACTGTGAAATATATTCTTGGAATATAGATGGCCTTTCTAACATGAAATCTGATTGTTTTGCCAACGAACTACAAAGAATCGCTATTTGTTGATGGTGAAGATCATACTGCCGCCCAGCCATTCCCCGATGTGGTTTCATCGTACATTAAGATTCTGGTGGGAAAATTTTCTTACTGAAAAAGAAAGATTTTTAATTCTTAATAGTGTTAATGAAGATGGAGAACAAGACGCTATTATAACCCTCATACATACAATAACAAAACATTTTGTTGGAAACCCCAGAAGTTTTGTTGAAAGAAACACTGAAATATTACAAAATCTTAAGTGTAGAACACTTAGTGATTTCAAATGGTATCATATGTATGCTTCTAGCCAAAGCGACTAGAAATGATGCTAGAGCTTCTTATTGGAAAGAAAGATTTTTATTTGGACTTCCAAAAGCTCTAACTGCAAAAATTCAAGAATCCCTAAGAGATAAATATCAAGGGAAAATTCCTTATGATGATCTCTCATATGGAGAAATCATAAGTGAAGTAAAACATGAAGGTCTTAAGCTGTGTACACAACTAAGACTTCAATTTCAACTTAAAAGACCTAAAAAGCTTCTAAAAAGATTTAGGATCTTTTAAACTCTCAATATGGCATTCGGGATGCCAATTCCACTCAGTCAATTTTTCCAAAATCAAAACCTTATAGGGATTTTTACCTGTATTGTTACAAATCTATTGTTTGCAGGTTTATGCCTGATGGATGTCGGGTCCCAAAACCTAATATTTGCTTGAAACAATTTATTTTTGTTTAAATATCCAGTCCATTATCTTCGGTTTTTGTGTTCTTAACAGCTTGAAATGTTCTTTTCATCGTTTTGCCATCATCACAACAGTATTCATTATCATTTCATTCGTCAGCATTTCTTTGTGGCTCATGAGCATGAGCCAAACAACATTACATACTCCATTTCATATAATGTTCAAACTGTGAATGCAGTTGGTTTCAATTTTCTGAAAGTTTGGCCTAATTGCTGCAAACTGTATTTTTGATATCATTTAAAGACGTTAGATTATAATCTCTTTGGTTAAATCTTTTTATGTATTGATACCTGGCCCATTGTAGAGCCTATTCAAGGGTTTATATTGGTTTTCGAGCACCTTGAGTTGTGTTTGGTGTTGACAGCAAAGCCAAGACACCTTCATGGTGACGACTAGTGTTTTTTGTTTAAGAGAAATACAATCTTTTTTGCAGCCACTGTGAAACTTGACCTGTTTGAATAATGTTGAATTACATTAAAATTTTTTTTTACAGGTAATGAATTACAAATGTTTTAAAATGTATTTGCAGTACTGCTAAAGATTGACATAAACATTTTTATTTTTTCATTCTTCTTGTTGTAATTGTTGAGATTTGATAAGTTTGTAGATGGTTTTAATAATAATTTTCATTATTCGACAAAACATTTACTTTGTTTCTACAATTAGGGGCAATAGAACTACAAATGTGGTCAAAAGGGACATATTGCCCCTAATTGTAGAAACAAAGTAAATGTTTTATCAGATAATGAAGAAGATTATTATTCTAAGAGACACACTGGTCTTCTTCAAATCGATAAATCTCAAAAAACAGATTCGGGGAATGAAAAGAAATTGAAAATAGAAATCGTTTATACAAGAACACGATAATCGAACAAAGCACTGTTAATTGAAATGATAGACAAAATTGAAGTGATAAAGAAACTAAGGAAAATATATAAGAAAATTTTAGAACAACAAAATACAAAACCTAAACCAAAGATGAATTTATCCAATTCATATCAAATGAAAGATATATTTCAATGTTATAAAGAACCTGCAACTCTACAAGATTTGCAAGAAGAAGTAAAACAAATAAAAATTCAAATAAATGAATTAAAAAATTGTACTCAAAACTTAGGAGATAGAATAACAAGTCTAGAAATCCAAAAGAAGATTGAAGCAGAAGAACAAATGAATAGAAAGCAAGGAAACTTTGCACATAGTATGACTATAGTACAAAACAAAGATGGCATACAAGAATAACTTTAAAATCGATCCTAATTACATGCGCTTTGATCGCTTATCGATTCAGAGTCGATTTAAATTGTATACAGGAAGGATTAATTCCTATTGTATATTTTGTAAAAACTTCTCAAAGATTATCAACAGCTAGTAATGATCCTTTGAAGGTTCAATACAAAATACCACAAGGTCATATTTGCAAAAATGGTATTTGTATTAAAACTTCATTCTTACTAGTCAAAAATATAAGTCATCAAATTGTATTAGAACTCCTTTAACACAACTTTATCCTTTCTAAATAGATGATAAAGGATTAAAAACCAAATATAATAATCAAGAAATTCTTTTGAATTTAAGAATAGAAGCAAAATAAATAAATCAAGTACAAGATTTTATTTCTTTAATTCAACAAAAACAAAAACATGTAAAATTCCTTCAAAAAGAAATACAATATAAAAGAACTGAAGAAAATCTACATTCAGAGAAAATTCAAGAAAGAATAAAAAATATTCAAAAACAAATAGAAGAAAATCTTTGTTCCTCTATACCAAATGCATTTTGGAATAGAAAACAGCATATGGTTTCATTACCATATGAAAAAGATTTTAATGAAAAACAAATTCCAACAAAGGCAAGACCTATTCAAATGAGTCCAGAACTCCTTGAATATTGCAAAAAAGAGATTAATGATCTCTTAAACAAAAAACTTATAAGACCTAGTCATTCACCATGGAGTTGTGCAGCTTTTTATGTCCAAAAAGCTTCAGAACTTGAAAGAGGAACTCCAAGGTTAGTAATTAATTATAAACCCTTGAATAAGGTCCTACAATGGATTAGGTATCCAATACCTAATAAAAAGGATTTAATTCAAAGGATTTATAATGCAACAATCTTTTCAAAATTTGATATGAAATCTGGTTTCTGGCAAATTCAAATTAAACCAGAAGATAGGTATAAACCGCATTCAGCTCCATTCTTTGACATTACACTAATGTAATTGTTGCCTCTCAAAATGCCTGTTATCTTAATTTCAAAATATGATGAATGAAATATTCAATGAATACTCTAGATTTTCTATTGTTTACATTGATGATGTTCTCATATTTTCAAACTCAATAGAAGAGCATTTCAAACATTTAAAAATTTTCCAAAAAATTGTAAGAGATAATGGTTTAGTTATTTTTGCAACAAAAATAAAATTGTTTCAAACAAATATTAGGTTTTTAGGATTTGACATCCATCAAGGTCAAATAAAACCTATACAAAGAGCAATAGATTTTGCTAACAAATTTCCTGATGAAATCAAAGATAAAACACAGTTACAAAGGTTTCTAGGTAGCCTTAATTATGTAGCTGAGTTTTACCTAAACCTTAGGATTCTAATTAAACCTTTATTTCAAAGGTTAAAGAAAACCCCTTTACCTTGGTCTGAGGAACATACCCAAGTAGTCAAACAAGTCAAAATTCAGGTTAAGGAACTCCCTTGTTTAGGTATCCTTCATCCTGAAGCCTTTCCTATTATAGTATATTGCATGCCTCAAATATAAGATAATGGTGGAATCTTAAACAAGATTTTCAAAACAAAATTTCAATTGTTAGATTTCACTCGTGTTTGGAGTGGTCCACAATTGAATTATTCAACGGTTAAAAAGAGGATTTTAGCCATTGTTTTATGCATTCAAAAATTTCAAAGTGATGTTTTCAACAAAATATTCATTTTAAGAGTTGATTGCAAAAGTGCAAAAGAAATATTACAAAAAGACGTTCAAAACCTGGTTTCAAAATGTGATTTTTTGCCGCATGGCAAGCTATTTTATTCTCAGATGATTTTGAAATTGAATTTATCAAAGGATCTTTCAATGTTTTACCGATTTCCTTTCACGGAATTTTTACAGGAAAATGAGCAAAAGCCGATCCTCTATCGTAAACCCACTTCAAAAGCCTTTATGCAATGAAAAGGCCTCAAACTTCAAAATCAAGCTTGGAATTTTGTGAAAACCTCAACTCCTTCTTTTTTTTTCAAATCCTCAAAAATTCTCTCATACTCAAATAAAAGAACAAAATTGTTATCTAAATTTTAGAACTCGATCATATATCGCTTCGGTGAGATTCGCATCAAAAAAGATTTTCAAATGATAGTATTTCATTTCAACGAAATACTAAACCCGTAAATTTACTAATTCATACTTCAGATGTTTAGTTCCAGAATTTCATGTCATGAACCCCAGGGTAATGACATTGCTTATTCAAATGCAAAATTTTGAAGGTTATTAATGAAAAGGGATCAGATCAAAATATTTTACCATAAAAAAGACTTTCGTAACACTTGATCCTCAAACCTTGATTTTTATGATTACAAAATGCTTGGTACCATACTTTTGATATCGTGCCAAAACACATTCCCCGGTTTTTTAATCGATGAAAAAGTTCAAAAACTTTTCCAAATTGGTTTCAGAATGGTGGCTTTTCCCGGGATGCTAATCCATATATTTTCTCGCCCGGAATCAGCAAAAGCTTTGATTATTTCAAATCAAATTAGAAAGCTCTTCCGAAATAGTTATTCACTTTTCTTTTGTTCCCAATTAAGGATCCCTTGGATTCTTTGTTGGGATTTTTGCATCCACCAATCTCATCCAGCCCCATTTACCTTGGAAATCTCATTTGCTACTTAAATAAATCAAGCAAATGTAATACTTTAATTTTCTGTAGATTTTTTATATTTAGGTATCATACATTTTTATTTAATAAAATTAAAACACACATGTTTATTATATGAATTATTATTTTAATGATATACTTTAAAAATATTTTAACTTTTCATAAATATAAATTATATATTTATGATATTTCTCGGTTCAACCGCGATTCAACCATCAATCCAATTACTGTGTGAACCCATATATTTTCCGGTTTAGTGATTGTTCGATTTTTAAAACATTGATTTTAACTCATGTGTAGTGTAGGGAATTTGCTTAACTTTAATTAAAGAATAATGTTTGCTTATATAAGCAATTACAAGGAGAAAAAAAGTAATTAAATGAATAAATAAAGCAATTCAAAATTTAGATAATGTTACCTCTTATATGTCCCCTCAAGATGGTGTTTCGCTAGCAATAGCAATCTTGTCACACAACATCTCTGAGAGTTTCTGGCCAGAAGAGACTTTGTATGAGCATAGACAATTTGATCTTTGGTAGAAACATGAACAACTCGAATAGTAAAAGACTGCACCAAGTCAAGAATAAAGTGAAAATTAATAGCAAGTGTTTTATGCGAGTATGAAAGACCGAACTAGCATAGAGATAAGTGGCACCAAGATTGTACGAGTAGAGAGCCGGTGTTTAATGCAAAGGAAGTCGTAGTTCATCAAGAAGTGATTTTATCCATTGTAGTTCCACCGCGGCTGAGGTAATGGCTTTATATTCGGCCTCGGCAGATGAATGAGCAATCGCCATTGCGACAGAGAGCTAAGAAATAGAATTAGCACCAAGAAACATGACATAGGCACCCGTGGATGTGTGGTCATCAGCACTATTGACATCTGAATAACCATGTAGTGTAAGTGGAGTGGTGGATAGCAACCTGATGCCAAGATTACGTGGATGTGACTGACCCACATCCTTCCAGATCTCCCGGTGGTCCATCTAGTAAAAGTCCCACTGTACAATCCCTAGGGAATATCCAATGGAACCCCATTTTAAGAAAGAAAGTAAACACATGTATTAATATAATACCTCAAATATATAAAAAGATTCACACAAATTAAATCCACAACCGATCTATCTTATCAGAGGGTCAGCAAAATCCACAAACACACATAATAAAGTCTCATATGAGTTCAATACTAAGATTAGAGTAAGGGTGTTTTAAGCACTTAGGGTACAATGAAAATAAATAAGTCCACAAAATAAGGACAGATAGATAAGATAGGAGTAATCGTACCGCCGCAAGAGTGATGTAGAAGCCGGGCGCGAGGCAGGTCTCACTGACCGCCAGACCTAGAGAATGTATTTAAAACAATAAAAACGTGAGAGATAATAAACTCTGAGTGACATAATTTATAAGGAAAATAAAGTTTTTATTTTCGAACATTTCTTCTCAAGACTCACATCCACTTTTTTGCAAGGTTCCCGCTTAAAATCATTTTACAACCCAAACTTATACCCAAGTCAACAATATGAAATTCATGCTCAAAATTTAACCAAAATTATTATTAAGAAAATTATCAATTGTATTTTTATTCACAACCTAAAATTTAGCATAAAATATATCAACATCATGTCGTAAGAAAATCATGAAATACAATAACCATAAATATTGAAATGGTTATAGCTTACTCAGAATTCAACAATGTACCATACCATATACTCATCATAACCGTAGGATGCCCCACCTCACGACCCTCAACATCGAAAGGTACCATGGTAATAATAATAATAAACTGTCGGGTACCACCTCACGGCCAGAAATACTATGCAACCGCTGGATGAAACCAACCTCACGACACCGCGGCAAACCCCGTAAACCGTTTAAACCTCGACCACCGGTCGTGGAAATAATATATAACCGTTGGATGAAACCAACCTCACGACACCGTGGCAAACCCAGTGTACTGTAATATAAATATTGAATCGAACCTCTGGTACTATATGGTACATCAATTTATAACAACCAACACAGTATCCTTACTCACATATACTTTTCCAACGATACTGTATTCTTAAATCAATAAATTTTCAAAGTGGTTTAAAACCTCCATCCATGTATCAAAATACTTAAATACCACAAATTATCCATGAACTCAGTAAAATTTCCAAATATTTAAAATGTTGACAAAATTCACATGAAATGATAACTTGTTTATATAAAAACAGATAATTATATTTATGCAACCAACCATTCGATCAAAAAATATATATATAAAATAATTTACCATCATTTTATATCATAATAATAATTCACATTTAAAGCATATAAAATCCACTCATGTGACTACGAGATGCTCACCCTCACGCCTCTACAGATCGTCTCCAAAGCCAGATGAGTGCCCCGTAATATAATAAAAATATCATTTAGGCTCTAATAACTAAACCAAAGACATTGGGATGCCCCAAATGTCTTAGAATAGTTTTTAGAACTATGAAACTATCTAAATTGGACTCCGACATGTCCAATTATACAGTGTGCCCTACAGACCCGGTATCCAAAATTGGGGCTTTTTACCCGGAGGCTAATTTTTCGAAATTGAACCCTCCAATAAATCATAAAAATATCCAATTTCACTAATCCATCTTCAATTCGTTTAATTTGATCACTGGTTCGCCTGCATCTTTTTCTGCAATTACCCTAAATGACCCGCAAAATCGAAACTAACCAAACGACGCCCAAAATTTTACAAACTTTATATAAACGGAAAAGCCCAAGACCGTAGAACACAAAGAAGATTCCTTTACCTTGGTCCAAAGGTTGCGGTGGCGAAAAACTCGATCCAACCGTTTACCAAACTGTTTTCACGATCTTCAAACGGTGAGGAAGAAGTGAAAGAGGACTAATGGAATGAGTTCAGAGGGTCCAAAACGTGGGGGAGGAGGTAAGGGTCAGTTCGAATGGTCGGAAAACGAAGAAAACCGGCTGACCCACTGGCGTCATTAAGAGGCTGGCCGCCCGATCCGGGGCACGTTCGCACCGTGCTCTCCTCTCGTCGGCGCGTACAAGGGTGGTGGCCGGAATCGTCTCCCAAGGCCAAAACCCGATTGGCCTAAAAACGGGTCGAAACGACCCGGGCCAGGTTCACGTCTCGGGGAGTTTTTCTAGGTTTTTGGAGCGAAAATATGTTTGGGATAGGTTCTATCGGCACGCAAAACTAGGTTTATATAGAGCCTATGGTCGTTTTCAGGTAAAAACCCCGGATTGACTTGGACACTGCTAAAATACTGCTGTTTGAACTCCCCAGGTCCATAACTTTTTATCCGTAAGTCGGATTTTGACGTTCAACCCGTCTATGAACTCGTATCGACGAGGCCTAATAAATGGTGTCTTAGTCAACTCCAAAATTATTATCCTTGAAAAAGTCAACTGGGCTCCATATTAATTGTCAGTCAACCGGTCAAATGTTTTAAACTTCAGATATTTGAATGGTCGTTACAGACATTACGAGTAAATACCATTAAGATACCGGAGAAGGCGCTTAACAACACTCCAATGAACCTCTGATGGAGGATGCATAAACTGAGATAGTTTTTTCATAGTAAAAGAGGATATTTTACGTCATTCAAGGTGCCAGAGGGTTGCCTAAGAGTTGTCGAAACGCTTTCAAAAAGATCCGTCACGGAGAAAGCCATCGGAATGGACAAGGGGGAGCTAATAGCAACTCCGGAGTCACACCGTTTTTTAATCCAATGTGTTTGCGGTTGAGCATATTAACAACATATTTCGCTATAGGCATTAATCCGGGCCGAGGTGGGAAGAGCTTCCACACCACAAAAATAGCTAAGGGTGCCGAGATCTTTGGTGGAGAACCTGCAATTCAGGTTCTGAATAATATGCTCAATCAACGAGGGTTCACCACCGGTAATAGAGAAATAATGAGATCATCCACATACACAAGAAAATAGATAACTCTATGATTTTGGATGAGAATGAAGAGTGATGTGTTGGTCTGAGATGTGAAGAAGTAGGAGACAGGAGGAACCATTTGAGTTTGTTATACCATGCTCGAGGTGTCTATTTAAGACCATAGAGAGCCTTGCGTAAGCGACACACATGATGAGGAAGGCTAGGATTAATCATACCCTTCAGTTGAGCCATATAGACTTCTTTAGTGAGGTGACCATTAAGAACGCATTATTGACATCCAATCGTCAATGGCCTACCACGATGTAGAGCAATAGTAAGAATTGTGCGAACTATGACCGAATTGATAACTGACTAAATGTTCCCATGAAAGCCACTGCCATTGATGAAGTCTTTAGCAACAAGGCAGCCTCAGAGAAAGTAACAGAGTCATACGGGTGGCGCGATGCAAAACCCATTTATTTCTAATAAGGTTCTGACGAGGATCAAGTGGAACAAGATCTCACGTGTGATTGAGAAGTAGAGCTTCATATTCCTCATGCATAGCTTGCAACCATAAGGAATTTTTAACAGCTTGAGCAACAATAGTGGGTTCAGTGTCACCTGAAATTGTAGTAGTGAGACCATATTTAATTCAACTAAAAATGGAATTTTAAGTCGAGAATAGGATGAGCATTAGTCAAGATGTTGGTAACCTAAAGGGAGGCATCAAGCAGGATGGGCGCATATGACGCCGTGAGTATGGTAAAGTGGAAGAGGCGGCAATTTCAGAGGGAGAATGGGCTATAAAGGCTTCGGGGCAGGCTGACACATTGATTGACCGGCATCGGTGGACCGACAAGAGTCAAGATAAGAGGGACTCATGCGAGTTTTGCTAAAGTGGAGACAGAAGTTTTGACTGGGGACATGGGCTCGAGATTACGGGGTGTAGGACTATCTGTCAAGGGCAACTGTGGGATGTACATCAAGAGAAGGTAACGAGGACTATGTTGGGAGGGCTTGCAGAAGACGTAGGCTAAAAGGAGGAGTACAGAAGCTTTGATTTCCCATGACAGATCAAGACACATAAAGGCATTCTAAGTAAGAGAATAATCAAGAAAAAGACACGAACGAGACCAAGGATCAAGTTTGTGAATTGCATACAAACGTAGCCACGGAAATCAAAGACATCCAAAGACTCGGAGCTTGGTGGAATTCACCTCTTGTTGAAGAGTTTCTCAAAGGAGGACATGAAAGAAAGATTTTCTTTGGGCCTATGATTGATGAGATACACGGATGTAGCAAAGGCATATTGTAGAACCCCTTTTATGTCCGACCCTGGCCATGGTCCAACCTCGATCCGATGCCTGACACTACTTAAGTGTAGCACTCTTATGGTCCGACCACTGCGAATCCGAATCCAGTTCGGATGTCATGGTTCTTATTATTTACTTTTATTTTTTTATTTTTATTTTATTTATTTAAACTGAAACAGACCCGTTCCCCGTCCGACTCAACAATAATCCGAACCCGGAGTCTGGCTTTAATTCCGACCATCGACGTTTATCTATATCAAAACGTTTCATTTATGTCATTTCATTTTAGAAGTTTAAATACGCTAAGCCGTTTGGCCATGGTAGGCTCATAAACATTTATCTTTATACAAAATATTTTCAAAATGATATACAAAACACTATTTCAGAGATTAACTCTTTTGTTCACAAAATATCACATGTTCAAAAGAAATGATATGCAATATGACGGGGTATATACTTATACGCCGCAACTTTCTTTATGACTCTGCGCTTCTTGATCTTGCCTTCTTTCTTGTTTACTCGAAACCTGCACACAGGTAAAAACTACACGCTAAGCATTTTCATGCTTAGTGGTTCTATACAGTTATATTCCAATTTTCAGTTTAACACGACATGCATTTGTCATAAAATCATGCCTTATATCAAACTATACTCATGCTTATTCATTTTCACATGCTTTCACTTTACAAATCATCGACGTATCAAATATGCATTTTCACATGCTTTCACTTTACAATCTAATCGATCATATCAAATGTGCATTTTCACATGCTTTCACTTTACAAATCACCGATCATATCAAAATGTGCCTTTCACATGCAACCAATTTATTTAACCTAAATCATGAGATTCAAATATACTCCCAAGGATGTATTTAATTTGATAAATCCCATTTACACTCATCAAAGTTTATTATTTCACTTTGTTCATACAATTTACATTCATGACTGATTCACTTATGAATCTCAGCCTTTTGTCATTCTGCAATGTGCTTACACATTTAACAATTTTTGTCTCCCATCATGACGGATGACAATTGGTGCACCCCGACATGTGGTCGTTTAAAATGCCATACGTCATCATGACGGATGCCGATTGGTGCATCCCGCCAAGTGGGACATTTTAACAATGTCATACACCATCAAGACGGATGCCAATTAGTGCATCCCACCATGTGGGACATTGCACAATTTGGTTTGTTTCATGATCTGATGCCATTGGTGCATCCCGCTATGTTGGTCATTCGTATAAATAATTCAATTCAAGATGTCAAGAATTGACTAATTTGTTTACAATTCAATTAATCACCATGCCATTAACGCCGACATCGATATCACATTTCCAAATCCATAAGGCACTTTCTGATAACATTTGTAGATATGATATTCCATACAATCATTTTAGATTTATTTGTAAACTACCAAAACACTTGAACCAATATGATTATGATGAACAAAGAACTAACAATATTTCACACTGAATAGGTCCAAGAACTAATCAAGTCAGTTTACTGCTCTCTTCTTCAATCTCTTATTTTAGGTTAGGTGATCCTCACCTACTTCTAGCAAATCACACACATCACATTTAGTAAATCTAGAATTATTCACAATTTAACGAATATTTCACTTAGTTTCATTCTTATTCAACCCCATTAGTCATTTATTAGTGTGGTTCCTATATCAGTTTGCAATGAATATGGGACTTAACAATGTAAGGGTACAATAATTAGGGCTGTTGGAAGCATTGGTACCGGTACCACTTCACCTCTGTCCAATGGTCCCCTCCCTTTTTTGGTACCTAAGAGACCAAATCCCTCTCAGGCACGGGTAATCGTACCCTTTGCGGATTTGCCTAAATGGCGTGATTTGCCATTTCTCACCTATTTTTCTTCAATAAACCTCCTCGAATCCATCCTACATCAAAACCCACTATGGAATCCACCCAAAACAACCTTAAAAAGCGGTTTGAAGACTAATAAAACCCTTTTACTTAAGTTGTGGTTTCAAAATCAAATCAAACCAAACTCAAAATAAACACTCCAAATATCATCCTTGACCAACCATGAGCAAAACGCATGGATGGATTAGGGTTTTTCTAACCCAACATCATTTAAAGAAATCTAGGTTTATGGCCATACTAAATCTTCGTCTTGAAGCCCTAGCTTTCTTCAACAATCTTGCAAATTCAGACAAACATGGAGAGATTCACACCAATCTCCAACTATTTCCAAAACCCTAGCTTTTTCTCCTCTCCCACTCTCTCTCAAAAACGTTTTTGCACAAGTGGGAGATTTTTAAGACCAAAAATGGTCTAAGTCACTTTTCCTCTAGGCCATGTTTGGCTCACCAAAACCTATTTTTGATTTGTTGCCTCAATTTACCTTATAGCACATATATCACTTCTATTTACACTTAAACACATAAACATTTTCTGAAATGACCCTTAGGTCCTCATTTAACATTTTTTCCCCTTTTGCCCTTAACACTTGAGTAAATTTCCGGGTTCAGTCTTTGAAATCACTTAGCATATATCAATCAATCATATAATCATTTGCAATTGACATTTAGTCATACAATCATATAACATTTAACAAATTCTTGGAAAAACACAAGTTTGTCTACTTTATACCCTATCATATAATAAAATTATTATGAAAATTCTAGGGTATTTTTCGGGCGTTACACATATGACCAATATTTGAGCTGAATGTGGGCACAATGAAGAAGAGCAAGGCCAATTTCAACAATATGTTGATACTGGCGTTAGGAGTAGTCATTATGCTTAGGTGTGTGGGGTGGAGTAGTGAGATGAGTGATGCCATGGGTGGAAAGAAAGGAGGAAAGAAACCGTATACTCACCTCCATTGTCATTAAACAACGTTTTAATTTTGAAGGAAAGGTAATTTTCAACTAGGGATTTGAAAGTGACAAAGACAGAGTGAACATTAGATTTCTTTTGGAGTGGGTAGAACCAGACATATTTAGTAAAGTGGTTAATGAAGGTAACATAATACTTGAACCCATCAATAGATAGAATAGGTGAGGTCCATACATCAAAATAAATAACTTCAAGTGGAGACGTAGATGAAATAGATGACGCAGAAAAAAGAAGCTTATGATTTTTATTGATATTGCATTAATTACAAGAAAATTTCTAAAATTGAGAAGACGAAAACGAAATATTCATATACGAAAATATTTTCCTAAAATTTTTAAGAGAAGGGTGACCTAAACGACTATGCCACATCAAAAGAGAACCCGAATACCTAGATAGACGAAAAATTGAAATAGAACTTGACTTGATTAGGAAGGAAGAATTCGAAAAAGGTAGATCCCATCAGTGCGCTTGCTCGTGATCATAATTGCCCCCATTTGACGATCTTGCACTTGAAAATAATGATAAAAAATAATACAGTCACAACATTAGAAGCATAAATAGCTAAAAATGAAATCGGATTCATAGACATAATTGGAACATGTAAAACATTGTCAAGCATAAGTGTATGAGTAGATGAGGATAGCTGCATGGTGCCAGAATTTTGAATGGAAAGACAAATACCATCACCAAGGACAACATTATCCTAGCCGGAATACAAATAGTTGATGAGTTCCAAATTCATCTATTTTTAATCCATTTTTCTAGCATATTTTTAGAAGTTTATGATACATTTTAATGCTGAATTATGAAATATTCACCAACTTTGTGTTTTGCAGGTTTTAATTGAAAAAGAGAAAATTCCAGCAGGAAAAGAAGAAAAAATTGGCCAAGGTAGAAATCTCTATCACGACATAGTTTCTGAATGTCATGACAGAATCTCAAGGGAACCAGCAAAGCTATGTCGCAACCAACAACTCTATGTCGCAACAAAGTCCAGGTTGAACTCAAGGAAGAAATAAGACTTTGTCACGACAAAGAGTTTTATGTCCCGAAATTGCTGAAGAAGTGTGTGAAGAAAATTGTCACGACAATCCTTATATGTCGCGACATTGATCAAGGCAAATGGTAGTGGAACTTTGTCGCGACAATCCTTACTCTGTCGCAACATAAAAGAATGAAGATAGCAGATGAACTCTGTCACGACAATAAAAGCTGTAGAGTAATAGAATTTTGTCGCGACAGAAAATGAAAGAGAACTAAGATAAACCAAGACAAGTTTATCGCAATAAAGATTTCTATGTTACAACAAATAGTTTACTAACGACAAGGATTATGAGAAGAAATCTTTCGCGATAAAAGAAAAACTCATATGATAAAGTCAGTTGAGTAACCATAAAGAATGTCGCACATAAAGAAAACTACATGTCACAACAAAGTAGAAAAGTCATAAAATGTTTGTCGTGAACAAAGAAACGTATGTCGTGACACTTTCTGTGGCGAAAAGTATGAGAAGTTAGTTAACAAATCTCTATGTCGACACAAGACACTGGCCACGCATACAAGAACAAGACTACAAATATTGAAACTATGTCACATTGTCAAAGTCTCGCCGCAATAGATCCAAGAAAAAGCTCAAAACCTATCGCGACATAAATTACAGGCTACGACAAAAGCTGGGGATAGAGATGAAAATCTATGTTGGGACATAATTTATTTTGTTGCGACAGAGTGACCATTTGGGCCATAAATTTTGGGAATCCACAATTTATGCCTCAAGTGCAACACCATTTAAAGCTTTATAACAGACGATCTAGGGGTTTCGTATGCAAAGATTCCCCAAAACCAGAACTTTTGCAGTCGGAGACTCTTTTGTATATTAATTTTCTTTTTATTTTTATTTTATTTTCCTTTATTTCCTTCTAATAGATTTGTTTTAATAAGAGTTTTTGGCTAGTTTTCTATTTATTTTACGGAGTCGAAGTAATGAACTCATGCGCCTTTGAGTTGGAATTTATTGTAAAATTATCTCTCTCATTACTGTTATGATTTAAATGGATGTTGGAAAATTTATGGAGTTCATTTACAATTTCAGTGAATTTTTCTTATTTGTTAGTCATTGATATGAGTGAACCAGTTTTGAAAGATTGAGCTCCCTTTGGGAATACGTCGTTGGTGATTGTTATTTTTCTGCACAAATTGGAAGAACACCATAGTTAGAAATCTTAAATTTATTTGATTGGTATTATTCTTGAACTTGACTGTTCCAAGTACTAGTACTGTGTACCCAAAAACAAAGGATCAGATTTTGCTCGATTTCTGTGGAGTCTCTACGTGACAATACTGCATGGAGAATCCTGAGGGTATGAAGCAGTTCTTTGTGGGTATGGTAGACTAATACTTTGGAACTAATGAACTTTGATGGATTACTCAGATAGATCATTCACTTACTCATGGTGTGAGGATAGTTGGATGAAGTATCAGTTTAATTGCTCAGAGGTTTCTCCTCTTTCTGATGAAAGGATTATGATCTCGTGTTAGCAGAGATCTAATCAAGGAGATGGAGAATTTCATCAGCATAGAAGGATGAGGTGTCAGTTTAATTGGAGAAGGCTTACATTATCCTGTCTATGGGGGCAAAAATTCTTCAGTCCTAAGATTTGGGTGTGAAGTACTGCAAAGGAAAAATACCTAGATCTTAGAAAGAGGATTACAAGTAACTGATTAGACCCATGAGTTTGAAAGGAACATGAATATCTAATTAGTGAAATGTATGGCTAAGGGAGAAATCCAAACTATACTACAATGCATCTTTAACAAATTCAGCTTTCCAACTAATGGTTTAGCTTTGACTCAAAATGATGCAGAAATTGAAAATTATTCATTGGTTTATTTCCCACTGCTGTCTCACTCAGTGAACTCTCAAATCCACTTTTATTAAATTCTTTATGTATACTAGTGAAATTATTTTAGTATTACTTTATTAGTTCTCTCATCATGTTAACATTGGAGTTCAAATAGTAAAGATCTTGAATAGTTGGGGTAGTTAATCTTTTGATTTATTATCAATCCTCGGAGAACGATATCGTGATTCTAAAAATCCACTTTATTACTTCGTATGACCGTGCACTTATAGTGAATTTGTAACGCCGGTTCGGTGAGGGTGTACTTATGTAATCAGATGTGCACCAGGGCTTCCCTTAATTATTTAGTACCATAAGAGAATTTTGAAAAAGTTGCTTGAAGGGTGAAATTATAAAGTTTTCAAAGAATTGTGGCACTTTTTCACCAAGGAAAGTTGAGGGGTGAAATTACAAATTATGGAATTTCAAAAGGATAATAATAAAATACCATAATGGTTCAGTAGTTTAGAAAATTTCTAGATTCTGATGATGAAATGGATCACACATTAAATTGCCTCATAATCTAATAAATACCTGTAAAATTTCGTTGAATCTGAGACAAATGTAATATTTACGATTTTTGGGTGATAAGTCGTCAAAGACTTCAGGGATGAGATTTTTACAAAAATCTCGGCAGTTAGGAAATGACTTGATCTAAGTTCATTTACAATAAAGTGAACTGAAAAGAAATAAAATTTTTCGAGGCAGAAATGGACCCGAATGAGGCAATAGAAATCATTTATCCAAATAATAATAATAATAATTAAAAAAAATGAAAAAGAATAAAAGTCAAACGGTAGGAGAACGTGAGACGGACGGGAGAGAGAGCGTGGAGGAGAGAGAGAGGTTTTTATTTATTTTTATTTTCTTCTCTTCGCTTTCTTCTCGATTTACTAAATCTGACCATAGATTTCACTCCGAAAGGCATGCGTAAAGCTCGACTACGCCGACGGTAGCCTACGCGCAGGCATTCAAAGCTTAGCCTTTGTCACACCAAAGGTAGGAATTTTCCACTTGAGTTATTTTAGCCTAAATGCTATGTAATGACTTGAAATTTTCAGAGGTCATGGAGAAGGTCGTGAAACTTCACCCCCAAATTCTGACCGAGTTTAGAATTTTAGGAATTTTCACAACTGTTCTATTAGCCGATCGACTTCGTGACTGCTTTCTGACAGCCTGGCTGAAATTTTTAGGATTGTAGCCTGACGTGCTGGACACTTTCGTAAATGTTTTCATGTTTTTAGACTCTATGGAAAGTCCTCGAAATAAAAGTTTGGCTAAAACAGATAGTTTTATGGGGCATTTAATGTAGGGACATTTTGGTCAATTTCACATCATATCAATGTCCTATCAAATGGGACTAGCACGCAGTTTTTGTTAGAATCGGTTCGCTTCGATATACGCTTTCTTGAAAGCCCTTTGTATGTTTTATGGTTAAAACGTTGAACTGAGGGCATTTTCGTAATTTGTATGAATTGTGTAGGCGATTGGAGCATCCGATGATAATCTAGAGTGCTTAACAAGAATTGAAAGAAATTAGTCGAGAAAAAGGTGAGTACTCAAAATCGTTTTCTTAAAACGAGTGTTGAACATGTTTGCAAAGTGCTTTGAAAATACAATGTACTTCGTAAAGCATTTTTTTTACCTCCCATTTGTTATACTTAGTAGAAAATTTTGATTTCAGTACTTAAGAAATAGTTTGGCCTGGTTTAGCAAAACCCCTAGATGGCACAACTCGCTTCCTACGATGTATCTCTTATTGTGTATGTATACAGGGATATTATATCTAATTCATATTGCCCGGTCGCAATCGGGGGTTAGATCTAGCATATATTTATATATACAGTCGCCTTCGCACATTCTCCAGGGTATGGTGATAGTTAGCAATGACATAGTACATGGCGATGAGGTGTTGGTTCCGAGGTTCCATCACACGACATTTTGGTTCCGAGGTTCCATTATGTTTATAGAGATCCCGCCGTGTTCACTGTGCCATATTGGGACGGTGTTGTTTCGAGGTTCACTACCGATGCCAAAGTTCTTGAGGTGTCTCGGGTGGCATCATGTCTAGGTATTCGTAAATGGGCTACGCGTTGGTATTTTTGATTTACAAAGATAGCACTTTCATATATTAACCACCATTGAAACAATTTCAAAGAGCGTAAATAGTTTTCGTAAACGGGCCATAAAGTGGTTGGTACTGATTTACAAAGATATCACTTAGATATTAACCACCATTGAAACAATTTTCAACAGCAGAAATAGTTTTTTAAATGGTTTTCATAGCAAAATTGTTTTCTTCTCATAAAAACGCTTTACAACCATTTATGTACATATATTTTCATATTGGAGGTACATACAGACATCACATTTAGAACTTATAGTAATTAATCGAGTCATTTGGCTCATAGTTTTCTGTTTTTAAATAATTTTTTAGGTGCAGGTGCTGAAGCCGAAAGACCTTTCCAGGATCCTCAGTCCTAGACGCTGTGTTGTATATATATAAGATAAGGTGTAAAGTAAACATAGCAAAAGTAAAAATGTGACATTTTGTATATGTAAATATCTTTGTAAAATACGATGCATGGTTTTGAGAAAAACAGTTATGAATATGAAATTATACTGATTGATTCGTATCTTATTTTAGGACCGTAGGTCCTTTATGGTTGTAGTTGATTTTGAAAATATTGCAAGTGTATTTTTTTATACAGTGATTTTGTATTTTGGCTTGACCACCGTGCGCGTTATGTCATTTCTGATTTTAGAAATCTAAAGGTGTGATTTTGATGTACAAGGAAAATTTCATAACCCACGCTTCCAAAAAAATACCTAAATAGCTTTTAACGTTTAGCTTTATGGTAACTTGTCAGTTGAGCGAGCTTGGCTGGAGGTTACTGTGGAGTTGCCGGCAGATTTCCTGTCACTAAGAAGGGGGTCTGTCAAAATTAGACCAAGACAAATTTAAACATAGACCAATTCAATAAAAGGGGTACACACATATTTGATAAAAAATCAGAGATTTCGATCTATATTAAGATCTGACCCTGGTCTTCATATTTTAGTCATCAACAAGCTTTTGGTCTATGTAATGAAATACAGTTCAATCAAACAAGTTTTTGGCGCCAACAGTCGGGACTACACTTTCGGTATAGCATTTAAGTTTGGCACAAATTGATTACATCATATATCAATAACAAGTTTTTTGAGCCGTTGCCATGGATTGATTGATGAATGGAAAGATCAATATTATAACCAAAGAGAGAATTACTAATTTGGATATTTTTCTTTATTTTGTCATAAATATATGAAAATCACAAAAAATAGTTTTTAACTGCAGTATTTGAATAAGCTACTTAAAATATTTTATGAGCCCAAATTGACATAGCTGTTTCCCACATATTTCATTTGATCTCAGTGTGTTTCTATTTTAGGAATAATTTAGATGCATAGAAAACTAGAAGTAGAACTGCTACCCCTGGATACAGAACTGGAAAGAACATTGAAGAATCTGAGAAAGGCTAAAAGTGCTGAATTAACAACTATGGCAAATTAGAGAGAAAGATTGCAACCTATTCCAAAAGAAGAAGAAGCAAAAAGACCTCAGAGGCAAATGGCTATGGAGGACTTTTGAAGGCCTGTTAGTCAAGATGATGAGCACTCTGCTGTGAGACAGCCTGCCATAGAAGCCAACCATTTTGAACTCAAGCCAGCTCTGATCACAATGGTAAACAACATCAGTTTATTGGGCATCCTAGAGAAGACCCCAATGAACACGTGGGAAGATTTATGAGAATGGTTAACACAGTCAAACTGAATGGGGTGAGACCAGAAGTGATAAGGTAGCAGCTCTTCCCCTTTTCACTGAGAGATGTGGTAGCAACTTGGTTTGAGTCACTGCCTATTGGATCAGTAACAAATTGGGAAGAGTTGGTAGAGGCCTCTAAGAGCATATTTTTTCCTCTATCCCTGATGTCTGAAAGGAGAGGAGAAATTATAGTCTTCAAACAGGGGGAGGATGAAAGTCTCTACTATTTTCTAGTATCTGAGCATCTCAAGTCAGAATTTATGAACTCCAATTTTAAATTAAAAGAGGTAGTACTTAGTGTTGAAGAAAATAGTACAGAAAAATCCAATAGTTATGAAGAGAAAGTTGTTGAAGTAAACACAAGTTCAGAGGGTTTGATTCTAAAAGAATCATTAACATTCAAGTATGCTTTCTCGCAAACTTAAAAAAAGAAAACCGGCCATTTAAGCCGGATTGATTGAGTCAAGAACAAAATTGGCAGGAGATTCTAGAGTACCCAAGGAAGCAATAGCTTGGTCTATAGAAATATTTGAAAGGAATCATTCTTCTATCTCAACAGATGCATAAGATCTTTTAGAGGAGAATGCTAAAACTTCCATGGAACAAGAAGGCAGACCCAAAGAATGAAAAGAAGTAGTCGAAAGAAGTAATCAAATGGCTAAATGCAAAGCCATTTATGAAATCTTGTGACAACCCTTGGGTTAGCCTAGTTCATGTGGTTCCCAAGAAGGGTGGATTCAATATGATTAGAAATGAGAAGAATGAATTGATTCCTACAAGAACTGTGACAGGATGGAGAGTGTGTATAGACTACAGAAAACTAAACAGTGCTACCAGAAAGGACCATTATCCTTTACCTTTCATTGACCAAATGCTTGAAAGGTTAGTAGGGCACTCCCATTACAGTTTTCTTGATAGATATTCTGGTTATAACTAGATTGCTATAGCCTTGGAGGATTAGGAGAAAACTACATTTACATGTCCTTATGGCACCTTTGATTTTAGAAGGATGTCTTTTGGATTATGTAATGCTCCTGCCACCTTTCAAAGGTGTTTGATGTCTATGTTTTCTGATTTGGTGGAAGAGACTATGGAAATCTTTATGGATGACTTCAATATATGGATCCAAAGAATTGTTTGAAAATTTGAAACAAAGATTGTGAGGTGTCAAGACAAGAATCTAGCTTTTAAATTTGGGAAAATACCATTTCATGGTAACAGAGAGGGTATGACACAAGATTTTTGCTGCTAGATTGGAAGTAGACCAAGCAAAGTTGCTGATTATAAAACTTTGCCACCTACAACAGTCAAGGGGATAAGAAGTTTCCTAGGACATGTTGGTTTTTATAGAAGATTCATAAAAGACTTCTCAAAAATCTCCAGACCATTATGTAGACTGCTGGAAAAAGATGCAAAATTTGATTTTGATGAATCATGCAGATCTGCATTTGATGAAATTAAATTTAGATTAGTGACAATACCCATCATGGTAACACCTGATTGGAATAAGGAATTTGAAATTATGTGTGATGCTAGTGACTTTGCAATGGAGTCAGGTTTGGACAAAGAAATGAAAGATATTCAAGGCCATATACTATGCCAAAGAAACCTTCCACGAGCTCAAGAGAACTACTCCAATACTAAAAGAGATGCCGGCAATGGTGTTTTGCTTGTGAAAATCTAGCCTTACATATTGGGGTCCTATGTTAATAATACACACCGATCATGCTGCAATTAAATATTTGATGGAAAAAAGGGAGGCTGGACCAAGATTGATCATATGGGTTTTACTACTACAAGAGTTTGATCTAGAGATCAAAGACAAAAAGGGTATTGACAATGTGATAGCTGATCACTTGTCTAGATCGGAAGAGATTGCTAAAAAGAAAAAGGAAACTGAAATAGCCAAAAATTTTCTTGATGAGCAGCTGTTTTTGTTATTAGTCCAAATACCCTGGTATGCTAATATTGTGAATTACTTAGCTCGTGGAGTTGTACCACCTGAGTTCAGCTACAGGCAGAGAAGAAAATTGAAAACTGATAGAAGATTTTATATTTGGGATGACCCACTACTTTTTAGAAGAGGATTAGATATGATCATAAGGATATGTGTTCCAGAAATAGAACAAGGTGGTATTATGGAGAAATGTCATGCATGACCATATGGAGGACACTTTGCAGGAGACAGAATAACCCAGAAAATTCTCTAATCAGGTTTTTATTGGCCTACTATATTCAAAGATTGTTTTGAATTGGTAAAACAATGTGATAATTGTCAGAGAATAGGCAACATAAGCAGAAGAAATGAAATGACACTGCAAGGAATCCCGTGGTGCGACATGTATGGGGATGACTTCACGGGACCTTCCATCATCACTGGAAATCTACACGCTTCCTAGCTGTACTATGAATCAAAATGGGTAGAAGCAATAGTTTGTCCGAGAAATGATGGCAGCACAGTGGTTGGGTTTATACAAAGAAATATTTTTAACAGATTTGGAGCACCCAGAACAATCATTAGTGATGAGGGAAGCCATTTTGCAAATAAAGTTTTTGCAAAACTCATGGGCAGATATGGAATCAGGCATGTGATGGGATTGGCTTATCAACCTCAATCAAATGGGCAAGTAGAAATTTCCAACAGGGAGATAAAGAAAATTCTAGAGAAAACAGTGAATACAAGTAGAAAAGACTGGTCTATAAAGCTAGATGATGCATTGTGGGCTTATAGAACTGCTTACAAAACTCCCATTGGAATGTCCCCATACAGAATTGTATTTGGAAAACCTTGTCATCTTTCTCTAGAATTGGAATACAAAGCTATGTGGGCCATCAAGAAACTGAATTTTGTTTTTCAAGCTGCCAAGGAAAAGAGATTACTCTAAATGAATGAACTGGAAGATTTGAGAAATGAAGCTTATGATAATGTTAGAATCTACAAAGATAAGACAAAGAAGTGGCATGATCAGAAGATTATGAGAAGGGAATTCAAAGCAGGAGAACAAGTCTTCTTACACAACTCCAGCGCTCGCTTATTTCCGTGAGAAACTAAGTGGAAGATTTGAAAGTGGTCTCCATTACGCAGTAACAAGTACACTCTTTGAAGTAGTAACACTGAAGACTGATGGAGTGGTCCTTACCACTAAGCTTATCGAGTGTTCATGCAGTATTCCATGTCTCCTTACAAAAGCCTGAAGTACACCTGCATCCGACTCATGCAAAGTGATCGGGGCGAGCTTGTCATTGATGTGACGGACCTTCTTCAAGGAGGGACTAGTATGCATCATGGATAGTTGGGATCAATTTTTGCGAAGCAAGACTGTGAGGCTAGTGAAGGGGTTGTGGCAGCACCGAGGAATGGAGGAGTCAACATGGGAGTGCGAAGACACTATATCGCAATTATTCTTCTGCTTAAAGATAGTATGTTTTTGAGTCATTCGTGATTAAATGACTGCATATGCATGTAAATTAAATGTATGTGTTTCTAGAATTTCGACTAAATTTCATTTATGGGGAAGAATGTAAAACCTGGGTAAATTTCAATTTTTCCAACAATGTGCAAAAAGGGTAAATTGCCTATGCAATACAGTCTACAGACCTAAAAATTTCTAGATCGCAAATGACAAAATAGACCTCATCGTTGGATTCGTCTCATGAAATCGAAGCTACCTGCACAAATTTTGTTGAATTATGAGACATTCGATTTTTACTAATTTCGGGGGCGATGGATACTGCGGAAGCCCAAAACGAGATTTTGGGAAATAATTTAAGTAAAGTTCATTTAAAATAATTTGAACTTGAATCGAGACGAAATAAATCGTTTCAAGGCAAAAAAGGATCTAGACAGGTCAAGGACACAGGACGCTACGTGGGCCACTCACTTAAGCCTTAAGTGAGGGCTTGAGGGGCAAAGAGGGAAAAAGGATCCAATTTTCCTGGTTCTTGTCCGAGAGAGAGAAAGAGGGGGAGAAAGAGACCAAGACTTCTCTCTACGATCTATGGGATTCCGTCGGTCAGAATTCGTAGAGCTAAGAGTGAAATTTCATCTACTCGACAAGGGCTACGAGTGGGGTACCAAAAATGAAGGATTTCGACGAAGATACAAAAGAGGATATTTAAGGGAAATCGAAGTTCTCGAGTTTAGGAGGGGTTCTCGGGACCTCCTACCAGTTAGACTATGCTTCAAGAGGTAGGGATCCTTCCTACTGTGGTTTTAGTCTTCATCTTTTGGTCGATTTTTGTACAAAACAAAGGGAACGTGTTAAGGGTTTGTTTGGACAAAAATGACCAAAACTCGACGTTCTTTGCCTAGGCAAAGGTGGGCTTCACCTAGGCGAACCCGAGGCTAGCTTTCAAGCTATGTTTTGCCTCGCCTATGCGAAGGAAAGGTTCGCTTAGGCGAAGGTTAAGGCTTGTCATGGCCTGTTTGTGGCAGGGTTATAGCCGGGTTTAGGGCTTGTTTCGAGGCCGTATATGGCTTGATTTTAGGCTATTGAGTGGACTGTTTTGTGGGCATTACACATGCAAAAATGGGTCTTGAAGGTGAAGAATGTTGTTACTTGCCTATGTAATAGCATGCTTGATTATTGTTGCTTGATTGAATATTGATATGTGTGTTATGTATTGACATTGAAATGATTGTTTGATATAGTTATCCATGATACATGGTTTAATGTATGAGTTAAGTGTCCATATGACATTCATCACATATGAGGCATGACATTAACATGTAGTAGCTCATCGCATTGCATTATGCACAGGGGCATCGCATATCATGGGTGTGAGTGCGTGGTTGGAAAATCAACACTGCGCCTAGGGATTGATTAGGTAGACTTGGTATCATTGGACGAAGTCCAATAGAGTCGAACAGTTGAATAAAATGGAGAAAACTTGTGTCGGTTGAATATTCTAGAAATTTACCGTTTTGCAATTTTTCAGAAAAATTTGATTTTTCTCAGGTTTTACATTCTCTCCCTCTTAAAAGAATTTCGTCCGAAAATTCCCACACACAACACACACAATCTCTTGCATATGCAACATTCAATTAATATCAATGACTAAAACATACCTTCTTCCTTGAACAAGAAGGGATGGTTGGCACGCATGGTGTCTTTGCGTTCCCATGTTGCCTCCTCTATTCCACGGTGTTGCCACAACACCTTCAATTAGCTCACACAAAATTTTGCTTCGCAAAACCCATCCCTAGCTTATCCATGATATGCACAGTCCTCCTCGAAGGTTCCATCCGCCTCTTACCCACAAGCTCTCCTTAAACCACCATATGAGTCAGATCTGGGGTGTACTTCCTGAGCATGGAGACATGGAATACCGCATGTACACTCAATAAGCTTGGCAATAAGGCTAACCGGTATGCAACCGTACCCACCCTCTCGAGTACCTCTAAAGGCCCAATATACCTTGGCGATAGCTTTCCCCACTTGTCGAACCTGACCACTCCTCTCGTAGGCATCACCTTCAAGAAGACATAATCACCCACCTCAAACTCTAAAGGTCGCCACCGTTTGTTGGCATAACTCTTATGTGGGCTTTGAGCCATGAGAAGACGTCAGACACCCACCTTCCTAAAGGTGTCTTTAACCAACTCCGAACTCGTGGTGGTTCTCTCTTCTATCTCTATCCAACAAACCGGAGATCGACATGGCCTCCCATACAATGCCTCATAAGGTGCCATCTATATGCTCGCCTGATAACTATTGTTGTATCCGAATTCCACCAAGGGTAAATGTTCTTCCCAGCTATCCTTAAGATCTAGGACACATGCCCATAGCTTATCCTCTAATGTCTGGATGGTCATCTCTGACTAACCGTTCGCCTGGGGATGAAAAGTTGTGCTCATCATCAACCGTGTCCCCATGGCTTGTTGGAAACTCTCCAAAAAAATGAGCCGTAATGCAATCCCGATCCAATACTATGGATACTAACACTCCATGTAACCGGACTATCTCCCGTATATACAACTTGCAGAATTCCTCCAGTGTGAAGGTCATTCGCATAGCCAAAAAGTGTGCCAACTTAGTGAGCCGGTCCACTATTACCCACACCACGTCATGCGCTTGCAATGTCCGTAGCAAGTGAGTCACAAAATCCATCGTGATGTGCTCCCACTTTCACTCAGCCACCTCCAATGGTTAGAGTAACTCTGTCCTTCGTGCTCAAACAGCACTGTTGACATGTGAGACATCACAAACCTAAGTCTCCTACGTGTTTCTTCATCCCACCAAGCACATCGAGACTTAGATTGTGATACATCTTCGTGCCACCTGGATGCATAGTAAAACAAAAGCAATAGAACTCCCTGAGGATCTCCTCTCTCAGATCTTTTGACTGGGGAACCACAACCTGTCCCCTATACCAAAGACTACCATCTAAGTGCATGGTCCAACCTTCGTCACCTATACCTGACCGTACCCGGTCCTTGATGGACAGTATCTCTACAACCTGTCCCTGTAACACGATCACTCTACCTAGTAGGGAAGGCGTAGCCACTAAAATCCCCAACGTGCCTTGAGTCTGATCACTATACTGCAATCCAAACTGTCCCATAGTCTGAGCATCTGCCATTCCTGTGAAGATATAATAGCTGTAACACCCTGCATCGACTGAGTGCATAGTTACCTATGTTTGCCTTTACCGGGATGGTATCGCAGCGAAGTCATAACTTCATATACTCCATCCACCGCGCGTTTCATGTCAGGTCCCTTTGTGTAAAAATGTACTTCAAACTCTTTGTAATCAAACACCTCAAATCGCTTCACTCAGAGCAACAAGGGCACCAAGCCTTAAGGCAAAGACAATGGCCGCTAACTCCATGTCATGTGTGTAGGTAACCTGCTCTGGGTGGGTTCTTCAACCCGGCAGAGCCATAAGCCACCACCCTCCCGGACTGTATCAAAACACATCCTAGTTCGTCCTCGAAGGCATCACAATACACCGTGTACCTCTGTCCCTCTCTGGACTCACGTAGGAGTCAAGTGCTTCCTCACCTCTGGAATTCCTCTCACATAAGTCATTTAACTCAAACTTGACTTCCTTCCAAGCACCTCATTATAGTGCAAGAGAATCGAGAAGTCCCCCATTAAACCTCAGAATACCGCCAATCCCAAGAAACTATGTATCTCAAGACCCACTCGTCCTCCTAACTCATAACTACCTCAACATTCTTTGGGTCTACGGATACGCCCGATGCCGATACCACATGCCCTAAGAATCTCACCTCAGTAAGCCAAAACTCACACTTGCTAAATTTGGCATACAATCGATGCTCCCTCAAGGTTTGGAGAACTACCCTCAAGTGACACTCGTAATCCTCCTCAGACTTAGAGTATATCAAGATGTCATCCACGAAAACCAAAACGAACTGATCTAGGTAGGGCTGGAACACTCTAACTCTTAACTAATGGTAGTTGGTGCGGAGATCTATCTTGGAGTAAACCCACGCCCCTCTCAACTGATCAAACAAATCATCAATCCACGGTAAAGGGCACCTATTCTTGATTGTAACCCTATTCAATTGTTGGTAATCTATACACAGCCTAAGAGTCTTGTCCATCTTCTTGGTAAACAGAACTGGAGCGCCCCAAGGTGCAGTACTCAGTCTAATGAAACCTCTATCTAATAATTTCTGTAATTGGACCTTTAGCTCTTGTAACTCAACAGGCACCATTCGATGTGAAGTCATTGAAATAGGCGATGTACCATGGTGTAGCTCAATAACGAAGTCTACATTCCTATACGGAGGTAACCCCGGTAGTTCATCCGGAAAGACAACCTCGTACTCACAAATCACCTGAGGTAGATCCAAACCCCATCTCACCTCGTCTTTTAGGGTAAGGCTTTGCCAACCACCCTATCAACTACCCATGCCACTTAGAGTTGCATGAAGACGGCCGGTCAAGCTGCCATGCTTATCCTCTCGAAATGTAACACAAGTACCATCTACAAAGTAGCCGTGAATCCTCCTATGATCACAATCAATGATGACCAGATATGCCGTCAACTAGTCCATCCCAAGGATGACATCAAACTCCAACATGTTCATTACCCTCAGGTCCATAGTTAGTAGAATCCCTGAGATCTCTAGCTCACAATTTTGACGTATCTGATCAACCCTCACCCTAGTCCTTAGGGGATAACTCACATTCAACAACTTTTCCAAGGTTTCAACCTCTAAGCCCATATCTTTCACACATGATGCAACAATGAATGAATGAGATGCACGAGAATCAAACAACACTCTTGCCCATAAGCGAAAGAGTAGAAATGTACCTTGAATGATCGACACCTACCGCCCGCCCGAGGTGTGATGACGTAGAAACACCCCAGTCCCAAAGTCCTAGCTATGAGCCCTATCCTGACCTGACCAAGACCCATGCCTGGGCTCCATGGCTCGGCTCAGAAATAGTAGGTGCCAAAGACTCCGACCGATACAATCCTTCTCGACCATGGCAGTAGGAGGAACAAAACAAGGCTTCAGGAAAAGTCCCACTAATGACTGGGACTATGGTGTCCCATAACTCTGGGATCTTTGCCTCTGAGGGCAATCCCGTCTAAAGTGTCCAAACTGGTGACACTGGAAACACACTCTCCGCCTCGGACCGGCTAGAGACCCCCGCGTTCCCATTTAGATGACTGATCCTACCTCGCCTTGGAAGTCGTGGCCCCGTCTTCCAAACCCTCGCAGCGTAAGTCCTCTACATACATATCCCGAGTCAGAGGAAGAGAGTCGATTTCTCTCATCTTAACACCAGCAACTAATCCCAAATGTCTGCGTAAGGGCCATCCACTTCCTCTTCTATGGCCATAGCCGCTCTAACCACGAAGTCTATATCTGCGTGAGTAGTCCCAATAATTTTACCTCGCATGGATAATTTCAAACCATCCTCAAATTTCCTTACTTTTTGGCCATGTAGTAGCCACATAATCATCCATGAAACATGCTAATTTAGTAGACTTTTCCATGCCGAGCACCGTCATTGTTCCTTGTTTCAACTCACAGGGAACTCCTGGCTTTCATGTCGATGCGGATGTCGGGATATGTTGCCCATGAATAGCTCACGAGAATTCTTCCTGTCTTAGCCTCGAGTTGCGAGGCTTTGACCCAATCCCACCATACGTGGGATTCACCCTTTAGCTAGAATGCAACTAGCTTTACCTTAGTGGCATCAAGGTGATCTATAGCCTCCAAATCCTGCTGACTTACTTAAGACGATAATCGAAGCACCGCCGGTTCCTATCGCCGAAGGTTGGAGAATGTGCCTTAAACTTCTAGAGTGCCTTAAACCACCAGAGGTTACTCGGCCCTCCTGGCCCACATTTGCACTAGCACATTGCAATGGTGGTAGCCCGCAACTTGCCAAATACGCGCGATGGTAGCAGTCGCAGCACTAATAGCCTCTATGAAGGCTTATTGATCAAAGGCTGGTGGTGGTTGGTTGTTTCCCCTTTCATTGCCTCTACATCCTCTTCCTCGAATTTCCATCTACACAAGTAAAATAGCAAGTTGAGATTCATTTTTCTTGTCTAACTAGTAGTGCATGTGCCAACTACTAATAGACCCTAACATCCCGAACTATCCCATTCGTTCTTGTCCGAACCCCGAAGGTTGTGTCTTCTAACCCTAGTATTCCTCTTTGCCTATATAGATTTTCTTACCATGCATATAATTCACGTCATCTGACACCGAATCATGTAGCAGTTAAGCGAAAAGCATGAAATGTACCTGATGAATCTGATGGTCTAAACCCATGCCCATCGATCCCTAGGTAATCACATACTTATGTTATGATGTACAAACTGTGACACCATAACTCAATGAATCTAATGACCTAGACCTATATCCATAAAGCCCTAGATATTCATATACCTATGCTCCAATACCAAGATGTGACACCCTAATTTTCAAGGGTCCCGTTGACTAGCCAACCTGCGGAAGTTCTACCTTAGGTCATTGCGCACCTAAGTCTTGGTACTGGACCGGTACCGTTTACTCGTGGACACTGAGTTACTCGACACCACCTCAATCCATCCTTTCACCAGGACCCATTCATTCAAATTTAAGTTAAAATATGAGACTAATATACTTAATTACAGCCCGTAAGAGTCCGATCCACCGATATCGGAATTCTCGCACTGTATGGTCCATAAAGGTGAGCCACACCCAAAGAAGGAATACCTCCCAAGGGCTACTCCCCACCTAAGTGTACATGCAATGTCTAATTAACATTTACAATCACATTCCAACAAGAACATGAAAATTTATATGGAATCCTATGATGCTCATGAAATGAAATGCGACCACCATGTACCATACTCGAAGTTCCTCACTCAACCCCCACACAAAGCCTAAGCCCATGTGTGATAAACTCTCATTCTGGATGACATCCAATGATCATTTTCAAAACAAAATTCATTTGTTTATAAACCAAAAGCTTTTTGGATGATACATCACAATTGTCATTTTATTTTCAAAATCCATGAGCCTTTATGTGGGTAGCGGATTTTTGGTGTTGCACCATGGGCTTCGCAAACTAATTCGTTTATGCCAAGTAGGTGTTCAGAATCAACAAAATTTATATCCTATCTACCATTTATAGCAAAGCTATCAAAGAGAAGCTCTAGGGTCGAACACGGGATGGGTTTTCTGGTGGAGAGAAGAGTTACAAAGGTATTGAAAAGGGTGTTTTCTCGATCTTTAGGGTTTGTGAAAAAAAGTGTGGGTGAATGGTTGAAAACTTGAAATAACTTGAAGTAAAAAGTTAAGAGAGAATTCCTTGAAGTCTCGGGCCACTGGGCTTAGGGTTATAAGTTAACCGACATGTCCTCGAGTCTTTTTTCTCACGTTGGGGAGCATGACATATAGTCATTTCCCGAGCCGGATCTTCATTTAGCTTTGAAACCTAAACCCCTAAAAAGTTTTCCTCTTGAAAGATGGCATTTAATGAGCATAATGTCTCTAAACTAAGTGAGAACACACCTCCTAAACCTACCCTTCAACAACTAATAGGAGACAACTAACTGGGCATCGGTGGATCTAATGATAAGCATCCATTGAACCCAAAAAGCTTGCCAAATACATGTTAGGGAGAGCATGCCTAAGAGATTTAACCTAAGGTGAGAAGCAGGAACACCTATACCCTTAAATACAAACATGAAAAGCATGAGAACATGTAGTTTAATTAAAACCAACACCAGTGGCCTCCCTTCAAGGATATGGGTTTTAGCGAGCATCCCTTTGATTTGTCATTATCAAGGGTGTTTGGCTAGAGAGAAAATGCAAGAAAGTGAAGGAAAGGGAGAGAAAATCACAAACCAGTCGAGGGAGAGGAAGCTTCGTGCCCACTTTTATTGATTGATTGATGGACTGAAAGTTGATTGATTTACAAACAAGACTAAGCTTATATAGGTTCTCAGTATAAGGAAATTACAAAAATGTGCAAATGAACCAAAATTACATCAAGGGAAAACTTGTATAAAACCAAAAAAAGGCGGGTCAAAAAGCAGTCAACAACAGGTGAGGTGTAGGAGCAATGTTGCGAAATTTCGCAACCTACGATGCGAATTTTCGCAACCCTACAAAATTTTAACGCTTTCTTTCTTTTGCAATTTTGCCCAATCTCCTTCCATTCAATCATGCATCTCGAATTCGCCAGTTCACTGTGTTTGAACCTGATTGAAGATAATGAGGTATCTGACTCGAAAATTACAATAATAAGAGCTACAAATGTGATCAAGAGCAGTCGGACTCAATGTATCAATTGAGTTATTGAAGTCGATTAGTACACAAAAAGTGCCTAAAACCTACTATAAACAAGGCTCAAAATAGCACTATTTGGGTACTAATCACAATACCAGACACTTTTACGGATTTTCACTGCTAGGGACTATGTCTGACCATAATTGACGGGCTTTTCACCCGAGGGAGGATCTATCCCTTCTTACTAATTGTTAGACCGATTTGTGATATATATAATAAACCAATTGACAAACAAGATCATATATATTCAAATTTGTGGAACTATTACCAAGGACTATTAATCGATCTCAAAGTAAATGGCATAAAACTTACGACGCACATGCGGTAAACAAGTTATGACTTTGCCACCAAAGGACTATTATCTAATTCCCGGAAACGACGCCAAAACCTTGTTGACCAAAATGTAATGAAAATATGTGTTTGTCCTTTCTGTATAATGGATTCATTAAAAATTTTAATTGGTCTTAAACACTGTAGGTGCACAAGTCATAAAAGTAATAAAAGTGGATTTTCATTAAGTCCAGATATCGTTCCCACGAGGATTGATGATGAATCATAAAACCAACTACCCCAACTACTCAAGACCCTTACTATTTGAACTCCAATATTAAGATGATCGAAAACTTAATAAAATAATACTGAAGTAATTTCACTAGTGTACATAAAATATTAATAAGAATGGAGTTGAGAGTTCACTGAGTAAGACAACACTAGGACATAGACCAATGAATAATTGTTAATTTCTACATCATTTTGAATCTTAGCTAAGCCATAAGTTGGAAAGCTGAATTTCTCAAAGATGCATTGTGGTATAGTTTGGATTTCTCTCTTAACCCATACCTTTCACTAATTAGAGATTCATGTTCAATTCAGACTCATGCATCTAATCAACTACTTGTAAGATATAATCCTCTTTCTAGGATTTGAATATTTTTCCTTTTCGGTACTTCACACCTAAATCATAGGATTGAAGAATTCTTGCCCCCATAGACAGGATATTGCAAGCCTTCTCTAATTTAGATGGCACCTCATCCTTCAATACTGATGAAATTCTCCATTTCCTTAATTAGACTTTTTCCTAACACGAGATCAGAATCCTTTCATCAGAGAGAGGAGAAACCTTTGAGTGATTAAACTGATACTTCATCAAACTATCCTCAAACCATGAGTAAGTTAGTGATTTATCTAAGTAATATTTCAGAGTTCATTAGTTCCAAAGTATTAGTCTACCATACGCACAAAGAATTGCTCTCTACCCTCAAGATTGTCCATCTCTCGTGTCGCAGAGCCTTCTTTGGAAATCGGGGAGAAGATACAATACTTTGCTTGGGTACACGGTACTAGCACTGAACAATTAAGTTAAAAATAATACCAATCAAATAAATTCAAGAATTCTAACTAAGGCGTTCTTCCACTTTGTGCAAAAAAATGACGATCATCATCGACTCACCCTAGAGGGAGCTTAACCTTTCAAAATCGGTTCACCTTGCATCGTTGGATCGATCGATTAGGAAAAATTCACTAAAAGTAAATAACTTAAATAAATGAAATTCATAAATTTTCCAAACTCCATTTTATTCAAAACAGTGATGAAAGAGAAAATTTAATAAGAAATTCTAGCTCGTAGTTGCACTTCAGTTCATTTCTCAACTTCGGAAAATCAAAAGAAAACTAACTAAAAACTATGCTCAAAATAAATCTACTATAAAGGAAATAAAATAAAAATAAAAGAAAAAAAAAAAAATAATATAAAAGAACGCCCTTTCTCTCTACGCCCCTTAACCACCCATGTGGTATCCGCCAACAGACCTGTGGGAAGATGCACACAGTACCCTAGATGCATCTATTTGTAGACTTTCCAATGTTGGGCTGCACTTCAAGATTGTGTTGTGGATCCCCAAATTTTTGGCCTAAATTGGTTGCTCTATCGCTACATAGAAAGTTTCCTCATTACACAGTCCCCAGAGTCTTTGTCGGCTTGGTCGTAGCATGCGCTTTATGTCGCCACCGCCTTCCGAGCTTTCTTTTGAATCCTATCGCAACAAACTTTGATAATGTCACGATAAAGTTTTGATGCAGCAGTCTTGTTTTTTTCGCTACAAGAATGTCTTGTGTAGCGACACCAAATTTGTTTGCAACCAAGTTCTCATTTTCTTCTCGCTTCGAATCGACATACCTTTTCTTTGTCGACAAGCATTTTTCTCTTCAACTTGTCTACTTTGTCGCGACAGGATTTCTTTGATTCCTTAACAATTTTTGTCATGGCTTAATTTTCTTCTTGCTCCTTATCATTGTCGAAGCATTATCGCGACATGTGAAATTTTGTCACTTACAGATTTTGGCTCTTCAATTCTTTACTATGTCGTAACATGAATTTCTTTGTCGCCATTCCTCTTGTATCGCTTTCTTCAATTTCTTTATCACGACAGAATCTACCTTCCTCATGTTACATGTAAATAATCTTTGTCGTGGACAAAGTCCTGCTAATTTTGTTGTGAACTCGACATTATGCCGCATTGTGATTTTCTTTGTCAGAATAAAATTCTTTCCGAAATGTGGGTTCCATAACAAAACTTTGTCGCAAATATAAAAACACTCGTCTCTGGCCTAACTTGTGTTATATCCTTGCTATTCTTCGCTAAGTGATAGAGTCGCTGCTTATCTCAGGATGCGAGTTCATGGTTAATTTTCACTTTTTATGTTACACAGAGGAGTGGATTGTCGTGGACAAAGTTCATTTTCCATTTGGCCTTGGATCATTATCGCATGCAGTTAAGAGTGCCTGACGCCTTCTTTACATTCTCCTTCAACAATGCCGCGACAGAAAACTCTTTGTCGTGAAAGAGATTCTATTGCCTTGGAGTTCACTCGATCTTTGTCAAGGACATACACCGCCAGGCCGCAACATACTCTTCCGACCGCTTGAAATTTTACGCGACAAACAAAACTATGTCGCATGTAGAATGTCAGGTAAATTGCCATTTTTTTTCTTTATACCGAATTATCTCATTTTTCAATTAAAACCTACAAAAACACAAAGTTGATTAATATTCATACTCGCATTAAATTAGATCGTAATCGCTAAAATATGACAAAAATGGATTAAAATAGATGAGTTTAGACTCATCAAATTTAAACTTAAAGTTTTGTTGGTCCCTGGGCAAAGAAAGAGCCTGTTTGCCTCAAACAATTTAACTTTTATTTTTACGGATATTTTTCTGTTTAGACCTCAATTGGACAGGAAACATAAGTTAGTTGTAAAATTATTTCTAAAAATGTTTACAATCTAGAATCAGGAAGATTTTCAATTAAGTTCACTAAACAGCCAAATAATTCATATGGTGTAAACAATTTAATCATTCAACCTTGATTAGTGAGTGTGTGTTGGTCTTCCCTCTTTTTCCTTGGCAGATTAGTTAATCTTCTGGGATAATACTCGCTAGTATATGCTTCTCATTCATTCTAAAGTCGTATATGCTTGTTTTCATATTAATCTCCACAATGTAGGCATATCACCTTTAAGATCAAATAGGTCTTTAGGTTTGTAATGTGCTTGGGTACTCAGTAGATAAGTGGGACACTTTAGGCCCACTCGACCTGCATTTCACTAACAACTTACACTCTTGCCTTCATCATGCATCCTTGATTTCTTTTGATTTTAGTTTCTAACCTTCCCATAAGATTTTGTGCATCTTTCTGCATACTTTCTACTTTGGTATTTCTCATTTCATTTAAGTCAATTAGAGTATGACTTCTCTTCCTTATCTTAGAAGCTTTTTCACTTTTCATTTGTTATCAAGGTTTTTGGAATGGTGCAATGTTTTGTCTTTTTAAGCTTTCTACCTCCCTTAATGAACTTTGGGTCAGTAACTCCTATACCAGTTGGCATTAGGGTACTAGGTGTTGAATGCTTCGTCCTTATTCGTATGCCGAATTCTATTCCCAAGCGTAGAAATTACAGTTGTCTAGCATTGTAATACTGTGGGAATCCACAGGTCATCTCCACAGGGAGTGGTCTGACTTAGTTGGATCAAGAGGAGAGCTACTCCCTCCCAAAAAAGTGTGATTTAAAGAGAATTGTAGGGTTGTGTTGTTTGATTGAATGGTTGATTGGTTTAAAATGTTTAAAATGTAAAGACACTTGATGGGATTTTTAGTTCCAATCGCCTTTTGATCATGTAAGTCCCACTTTTATTTTACAAACTCATCTGTGAACCATTGATAAATGGCCTTTGATGGAGAATTTATCTTTAAAACGCCTGAAAATAAATAAGGATGATTGAATACTAAGCACTTGTTCTACCAATACGAACCCTTAGCTCAGACTGTGAATCAAGCACAACGTGTACTTCTGAGGATATCTTGTTCACACGTTGTCAAGAATATGCCCCACTATGATCTACAAACGCTTGCAATGCTCGACAAGATCACACAATCCATTGAAGTTCAAAAGAGGAATTGAGGGACTATACCTTGATCGTGGTGAGTTTCAACAGAGAATCCCAAAGATAAGGGTTTAGAACTCCAAGGAACTTATAAGAACAATTATCATCAAGAGAGTCTAATCATAGCGCTTGAGAAAATCGACCAGCTTGCAAACCTAAGAATGAAGAATGTGAAATACTTAAGGATTGAAACCGAAATAATTGTTCCCGCTGAAAGACGGCATATGCTTGAATTCAAAAAGGCCAAAGAAAAAGAGTCTTCAATCTGGATCTATAAAATTCAACTCAAAACAATGGAAGGGAACTCCTCTCTTATGAAAACCTAACCCTAGAAGTCAAAAAGCTCCTTCTCCATCTATCCTCCGCCTTTTATACTCCTTTCCAATGTCATCTCCTGTTCAAGGATGATTGACAAGTATGCCCTCGTTAGGATCACACTCGCTCCATTCCCGCACTTCATATGTACCTGACACACTAATGGTGTACTCTGCACTTTGCCATCGCCAATTTCTGATTAGGTGTACTGCACACATTTTGGGTAAATGGTACACTTTTCCCACTCGCCACTTTTTTAGTTAAGGTGTACCACAATACAAAAGATGTACCGATACACTTTTTCCTCCGGGTGCTTTTCTAGATTGCCGAGTTCCCTAGACTCCCCATCAATCGCTTCGCCACATTCTCGCGCTTCAGTATTGGCTTCCTCGGACATAAATCTTTGTACGCTATGTTTAAGACCTCGCAAGACTCCGTGACCTAGTCTAAAACACAAAAGAGATTAAAAGTACCTATCCTCATGCCGAATGGGTAAATTTGTGATTTGTATTGCATAAATTCTACTATAATTATCGCTTCAATCAGGTATCAATACACTCCCCACCTCGCAGATTCTAGTCCCTAGCAAGATTTAGACTAGAACAACCCACTGGTTATGAATTCCAACAAGGCGCTCGATACAATTATGCTTTGCAAGATTTTCAAATTAGCAAATATAAAATATAATGCTTCACCTGCTTTAGTATGCACCAGTATGACTCATTTAGACCAACCACAATCTTACACAATGAACATAATAACAAGCCAACACAAAATCAGTTATTCAAATAAAGGATCATGGAAGTGAAGAAACGTAAGGTGTAGTCATAAACATTGAACCGTAGCGATCGTTATAAAGGAAGCAAATCCATTTAACATGAACATAACCAATATGCATAATGTCAAGAAACGATGTTACAATCGAAATCAAAAGGTCTTAAAAGTTTGTAACTACCATAGGCTGAACGAAAAAGGATAAATGATCAAAATGGGTGTTGGCAGCATCATCTCCATCCTCTGAAGAAGAAAATGCATCCTCGTCGACGCAGTCATCTAATTCCTCGGACTCTCCCTCCAGTCCGGGAGCGGCATCCGCCATCGCCGCCTCCTGGAAAATATGACTCCTGCCTCAGAGACGCCGGGTCGTCGTCTCGCTTCCCCTGCACGCACTTGAACCACCCCTTTACTCGCCGGGCCTCCATCCTCTTCAATGGAGATGTGCTCAATGGTGTCAGCTATGGATGAAGTGATCCCGAGATGAGGCAATCAAGACCGAGAATGGCGAGGCCGAGGCCTAGTAGATGCGGCCCGGCTCTGGCCTCGGGTCTTATTTGGTGATAGGTCCCAACCAGCAAGACCTTCTTCTCCCCGATCGCCCTCATTCCCGCGGCTTCCAATAATACTAGTCACCGAGGAATGGAATATGCCCGCTTTCATGCGTAAATTTGTGAACAATCGGGCATCAAAGTCACTGAGAAGCCCGAAGCTGGCAATGATCGCTCAAGCATCGTGGACGGATATACCGGCATGGCGCTTATCAATCAGGTGACTCGGCCGCTTACCCATCAATGGAGTTCTAATACGGTCTCACTACGATTCTCCTTCAGTTGGTATAACTCCCGAACTACAGCTGGTAATGTATCTCAACCTCGCAATACGAAATCCATATTCTCGCTTTAAATAATCCTCGATGTGAGAGTACAAAATGTCTCCACTCTACCAGCCCTTCTCGCAAAGGAAATCCCCTTTGCGATCGACTCCGGTCCATTTTTCGTGCTCGACTCGAGTCCTCAAGAAATATCGCCCCATTTCCCTCATCATCATCACCGTCGACATTTCACTTTCAAGATGACTCATTCGCTTTCCCTTCCCCTTTACCGGCCTTCGAGACACGATTTCTTTTTCTTTCACAAACATTCCATAGAGGAACTAGATGCCTTCTTTCCCGAGCATATTCTTAGATCGTGCCATGTAGATGGCAAGGATGGCAATAATGCATTCCGATGGCCCGTATATATAATAAAATCAAACCCGTTCAACAGCACTCAGTCGTTCTGGTATATCGTGATACACCTTCCCGCCCATACCATCACCGAAACTCCCAACCACTCAAGTACACAAACAAACACCACCCAATCCAACAAAACAGATCTAGCGATAACAACGAGGAGCCTAAAATGCTAGCAGGATTTGTAGATGGCTTACCAAGTCCGTAGGATGACCGCGGCACGTAATCCGGCCCGAACAAGAAAACCCCGCGCAGGCGCATAAACTCCGGTTGCTTGCTCGAGAGAGCAGATCCGCGGTGGTCGTTTCGCTGGAGAGCGAGACGCTCGGGAAATGTCAAAAGGCGCCAAATTTTTGGATTAAAAACCCATTTGCCCAAAATCCGACCGAGTGTACCGGTACACATTTTGGGTGTAAATTTTGCACGCATCAAGCATCGGGCCTTTTCGTAGGTGTACCCTAAGACACTTAAATGATGTACCACACTTTGTTCACTCCGCCTCGTTTTAAGGTACCTACATACTTTTAAGGTGCACTGCACACTAGTTCCAATTTGACATATATATATATTTTTTCTTTTCTTTCTCTTTGATTCTTCTTCTCTTTCTTTTTTTTTTAAATTTGAACAAAGGATGTCGATGTAAAATTTTGCCTCTTCAATCGTCTCCATCCCTGGGTTTCACTGTAGCTCATTTTTTTCTTTGGTTAGATTCCACCAAACTCGACCGTATTCATGTTTGGTTACTGTGAATTCTTCTTCGGGTACTTCAATCTTTCCATGGGGGACCCACTGCTCCAATGATCGTGGTTCCTAAGGTTCGAACCGACTGCAACTTAAAGCTCAAAATGGGTGCAAGTAAAGTAGACAAGACGAAGCCAGGTGTATATATAGAAATAATACTCTAATCATTTTCCGCTTATGCAAGATGTTCATAAAGACTATGGATGTATGAAGTTAATACATGCCAAATTTATGCACAAACGGAGCAAAAAGGTGTAGAATCGGCTAAAATGACGTGGTGTCTGTGGTTTGTGTGAGCAAAAGGGCAGAATGCAAAAAGGGAACAATCCAAAGAAGCTCATAAGGGTTTATGTGTAAGCTCGTTAAGGTGTACATGCAATAAGATGATGTGGAGTGTGGATGAATCATGCAGTATTACATTGCGTCAAGCATTATATTCAAAGAGCTATAATTTAAAAATCGACCACATACTAAACATGTAAATGCGCATAGGTAGATCTTAAACCAATGTGCACCTACCTCACAAATGTAAATGAGCATTGCCCTCAATGCATAGACTAAGGGTACTCTAATAAATGTAATCGAGGCAAAGAGAACAAGGACCCCAATTTTTTTTTTTAAATAAAATGGAAAAGCAATTGAAGTAAAAATAAAAGAAATAGAAAGTAAGAACGAAAATAAAACCAAATCAAAACTATATACAACAAGTTAAGAACGAGGTTACTTGGAAGGAGAGTCCTGGTAGAGCGGGTCTACCAAATCCTCACTATGCTCTTGAGGATTGAAATGCTCGAGGAATGGTTTGAGGCGTTGGCCATTCACTTTGAAGGATTTTCCAGTGTCCGGATTTTCAATCTCCACGGCTCCGTATGGATAAACTACCTTAACGATGAATGGGCCAGTCCAACGAGAGCGGAGTTTGCCTGGAAATAAATGCACTGAGCCGATAACAAGATTTTCCGTCGTTCAAACATTTTTCTCGCAATATATTTATCATGGAATAACTTGAGTCGCTCTTTGTAGATTCTGGAGCTTTCATACGACTCTCTCCGCAGTTCTTCAAGCTCATTCAAATGTCGCACCTCCGCTGATTTCAAACCACCACTATCTACAGTCCATTGAGTCTACACTCTGTCCTCCCCATGGGGAATGGCTGCCCTTCCAAGAACTAATACTGATGGTATAAAACGTTAATGATCTTTAGTTTAGCCGTTAAACAGATACCAAATATTAACGGTAAGATCTTGAGCGGACTCTGAATCTTTACATTCAGTATAACCGTTTTTTCCAAAATAAAATTGTCATGATTCCATTAGCTAGCCTACCTTTGACCATCGTCCCGTGGGTGGTAAGTCGCCGACACTTTACGGGTGACCCATATTTTTTTAAATGTGATTTTCAAAAGATCGACAGAAAAAGTGGAGTCCGCTTATCACTAATAATCGCACGAGGTGTTCCAAACGAAAAAAATGTCTATAAATTTCCAAACAACCTTGTGATCATCGGGTTCTCATTTTAATCGCTCAACCTAATTTAGAAACATAATCAACAAGATAATAAATGTAAAGATACCCACAAGAAGGGGGGAAGGTCTCATGAAGTCTTATACCCCAACAAGAAAAATTTCCAATAATTAGAATCGGGGGTAAGAGGCATCATGTTTCGCTTTTGTGACCCCTCCTAGTTTTGAATTGAGCACAAGTTTTAAGTGTAAATCAAACAATCTTTAAATAAGTGCGGGCCAAGAAACCCAAATTTTGCAAATCTTATCTCGTTTTTCTCGTAGAGAAATGTCCTCCACAAGCCAAATGGTAAAGATTAAAATCCTGACCGTCATCATGGGTACACATCTTCATTATTTGATCCGGGACATTTAAATAGGTACGATCATCAAAGTAGTATTTCTTAATATCTCACAAATTTCTTTTTTCTGGGCTGAAGTCCATCACCGGAATTCAACAAAGGACTAGGTAGTTCATAAATGTCGCATACCATGGGTACGAACAAGAGCAAAGAGTTGCTCATCAGAAAACCATCGCCTACGGGCGCATTTATTGATTCGAACTAATCGAGATAAATGGTCACACTACATTCTCAACCCTCTTTACCATGGTCAAGTCAATTCTCGTATAGTAAAATCCACCTAGTTAACCGGGCTTTGTATCCCGCTAGAGAGCAAATACTTGGGTCGCATGATTCGTGAAAATGGTCACAAGAGAGCCTACAATGGGCGATCAACTTTTCTGCAAAAGACGAAGCGCCTAGAAACTTCTTTTTCGTGGTCGTAGTCAGCCCGCGTAGTCTATGTCTTGTCATAATAAATTACAAAAGCCTTTGTCTCCCTTGTCCTAACACAGCCCCCATTGTGCATAATCACTAGCTACACATGATTCGAACGGAAGGTCCCAATTAGGAGAGACCGCATGATGGGAGGTGACACTAACATGTTTTTTGAGTTTAGTAAAAGCAATGTCACAGCTTCAGGACCATGTGAAAGGGACATCTGCAAGCAGAGTATAAGGGACGAGCCGAGAAAATTAAAATCTTTTATAAATCTTCAGAGATGTCTCGGGCCGTGACCCAAGAATGACCTTATGTCTCTAACACTGTGGAGAGTTGGTAGGTTGAAAATTAGCTCAACTTTGGCCCATCAACTTCAATGCCATTATACTATATGGCCTAAGACAATCCCTTGTGTTATCAAGAAAACACATTCCACTCAATACAAGATTTTTCTCTTGACACCTTTCCAAAACCTTACGTAAATTCTCCAAACAGATCTCAAATGAGTCTCCAAAAACTGAGAAATCATCCATGAAAATTTCCAATATGATTTCTATCATATCACTAAAGATTCCCATCATGCACCGTTGAAGTTCCGTGTATCAGATAACTAAAAGGCATTTTCCTAAAGGCAAATGTACCAAAAGGACAAGTGAATGTAGTTTTTTCTTGATCTTCCAAAGCTATCTCAATTTGATTGTACCTTGAGTACCCATCAAGAAAACAATAGAATTCATGCCCTGCAACTCTCTCTAACATTTGATCAACAAACGGAAGAGGAAAATGGTCCTTCCACTGCGATTAAGTTTCCTATGCACCCATGCACACCCTCCATCCCGAAGTGACACGAGTAGGAATGAGCTCATTATTTCTATCATTTACTCACTGACTCCGCATTTCTTAGGAACTACCTGTGTTGGGCTAACCTAATTTACTTTATGTGCAATGGTAAATAACCCCTACATTCAAGAGTTTTAAAACTTCCTTTCACTTCTTCATTATCGTTCAATCGCCTCGTGGTTGCCTAGAAGGTTCAACATCCTCCCCAAGTGAATTTCGTGGTGCGCATCAAGGGACTAATTCCCTTAATATCTGCAATTGTCCAAATTTAGAGCAAGCCTGGTGGGTTTTCAATAATTCCAAAAGTTGATTTTCTTGATTCAATCTCTAGGAGGAAGATGATTACCTAAAAGTTTCTTCTCCTAAGAAGGCATATTCGAGGTGTGATGGTAAGGGCTTTAGCTCGAGCCGTGGCCTCTCCTCGAAGGCGCACTCAACCTCATTTCCAGGCAATGGTTCAAATCTCTTAGGTGCCCACCCATTAACTCCAATACTTCTCGTTATGCCCACCATAGAGTGAAACCTCGACTCCAAGGCTGTGGTCACTTCCCATCCCAACTCCTGGGCCGACTAAATACGACTTAAGAGGGTCATCATGTGGAGACATTATCTAAATATTTCGCACCACGTAATCAACCATGTTGACTTCACACACATCTTCTTCATCCCCTCATTCCCTGATAACATTGAAGATGTTCAAATTAACAAATATGTTACCAAATGATAGTGTCACTAAGCCTCCCTACAATGTGTATAATGGCATTAGCAGTTGCCAAGAATGGTCTACCAAGAATTACTGGAAACTGAGTTCCTTGGTTTACCACAGGCTGAATGTCAAGCACAACAAAATCTACGGGAAAGTAGAACTTATCCACTTGTACCAATACATCATTTACTATCCCTCTAGGAATTTTTACACTACGGTCGCCTAATCGAGGTGATTGGTCAGCTCTAATTCCCTCCTAACCCCAGTCCATATACCGAATAAGGCAACAAATCTAACACTTGCCCCTAAGTCCATCAAAGTTGCCCTAACTTTGAATCCCTTACCACCATAGAAATAGTGTGGCTTCCCGGGTTCCTTTGTATTTCGATGCAAGTCAGTTTCGAATTAGCGAGGTAGGATCGCCAACATAAAGGGCTTCCTTTGTCGACACCTAATTTCCTTTTTACCGTGCACAAACTTTAGGAAATTTAGCATATGATGGAATTTTCTTATAATGGCATCTAACAAGGGGATGTTCAATTCTTACTTGTTTGAATAACTCAGATTTTAGAATGGTTATTCACTTTCGTGCTCTCACCTATGAGGGTACTTCGAGTTTCGAGGATATGGGTAGACTTGTCTTCCTCTGGTTGATCATCAATATCCTTTGTATTAGGGACATGAGGCTTGTCTGACAACTCATCCTCTCTGATTAATTCACTTGGAGACTCTTGAGTTGGTTCCTTAGTTTGAATGGTTTTGTCAACTACCTTTCCACTTCGGAGAGTAGTGACAAATTTTACGTTGTTCAAAGGTACTTCAATCAAGTTATGAACTTCCCACACTATTTCGACCTCAGGTTTCTGATGGGCTGAGATGAAGTTTCCCTTTTCTTGTTGAAGGTTACCTATAGACGAGGTTAATTAAGATCCGGATCTCACATCATTCGCAGCAAGCCTGAATTTCGTGTTTGTGGATTGGTCAATTGCATTTAATCAGGCAACGATATCCTCCGTACTCTCTTATGTGGAGGTTGATATGGTTAGGTGATGGAGTCCCTTGACCTCGATGGTCGAAACCTTGATTAGGGTTCACAGAACCTTGGGGGCCTTGATTTTGAAATGGTGGAATGGAATTTGTAAAGCCATGGTTTTGGTAACAGGACCTTACTTGGAAAGTTATTCGCCCTCCTTCATTTCTCCAACTAAATTAGGTGCTTACCCCATCCGTGATTATATGTTTTAGTATGGAGAGTTTAAAGGTTTCCTTTGGTAATTAAGGGCATTATTGCTCTATTTGAATTGCACTTTAATTGAGGAAGGTTTGGCACTTTGATGGTTGAGTGCGAGGGATCATCGCATATACATAGCCTCCACTGTTCAGAATGAGGGTAAACAGGCATTACTTAGTGATTTTACAGCGTATGTATTCGGCGATTTCGACTTTAGTGAGCTATATGGAGTAATTGTTGTTTTCTGAGGAGGATTTTGCATACGATGAGCCATGCACTTTAGCGTTGTCTATGGAGGTGTTATTCCCAAGTTCGAGCATTCTCCGCATGTCAAAAGTCGAATTGCTCTAGCACTCTTTCATAAAATTCGCCTACACTTCATCCGATGTACTATTTGTTATCTGCTGATAACTTTGATGAAAGTACTTATTATTTGTCCCATCCAATCCACGGTGAGGGATAGCATGGAGAAGGTCCTCAGAGCCTTCCCATACCGCAAACAGTTGTTCACCCGGCTTTCTAGTACCAATTACACTGCATGAGAGCATTGGTACGCAAGGTGAGGGAAAATTTGTTAAGAAATTCATTCCCGCATGTTTTCCCAAGGAAGATTGAATTAGTTAAGGGAATGAAACCGCATTTTGGCCTTCTCCTTAAAGCAAAAGGAAATAAACCAAACAGACATGCGGAGAGGTGAACCAAAGGAGAGGAATGCACTGCATATCCTCAAAGTCCCTCATGAATGAGTAAGGGTTCTCGATTCAAACCCTGGGTACACTACAGAAGACTGATCATTTCACTTCATCGAAATTGATCGCCTCTTCAGAAGGCGAATACAAGAATTGGTTGTGGTTCTTTGAGGTTGTAGAATTTCTCGAAGGGTTCTTTCTACGTTAGGCAAAGGAGTGCGTGGACTCATATTGATTCCCGTCGAAGGTTACCATTTCCACCTCCTAGCACTGGGGTTACTGGTAGTGTAACATCACCTCCATGTTGGGCGGAGGTTCCGGATCCTCAGGTTACCGGTGAACTGGGTATGTTCATTAAAATACATGTTGCTGATTCCTATGATGATCCATTCAGAACTATTATCTTGATAATTTGGTTTATTATGGATTTCTTAGAGTTTGTAGGAGATACTATTCTTACTAGTCGGTGTTGCTCATGAGCCCAACTACATACTAGGTCCACTCGTAAGGAAACACCCACCGAGATTTTTCTAAAACAACAAAAAGAGAATGATGATCAATGATTGTGCAATGCAATCGTACCACTTAGCTCTCTTCTGATCAATTGATTAGTCGCCACTCCCCGGCAACGGCGCCAAAAATGCTTCTGGCCCTTATTCTCGTATGCCGACTCAATCCGCTCAGAACTGGCGCTTCTGTCTAGCATTGTAATGTGGGAATCCACGTGTCATCTCCACAGGAGTGGTCTGATTTAGTTGATCGCAGGGAGCTACTCTCCAAAAAGTGTGATCAAAAAGAGAATTGTAGGGTTGTGTTGTTTGATTTGAATGGTTGATTGGTTTAAATGTTTAAAAACAGAAGACAATCTGATGGGATTTTTGTGGTTCCACTCACTTCGATCATGTAAGTCCCACCTCTTATTTTACAAACTCTCATCTAGGAACCATTGATAAATGGTCTTGATGGAGAATCATCTTAAACGCTCTTTGGAAAATAAGGATGATTGACAATACTAAGCACTTGTTCCCACTAATACGAACTCCTAGCTCGCATTCAGAATTACACAACGTGTACCGAGGATATCTCGCCTCACACGCTGTCAAGAATATGCCCCACTTAAGGATTCAAAAATATTTGTAATAAGTGATTAGCATCACACAATCCATTAGTTCAAAGAGGAATTGAGGGATCATACCTGATCAGTGGTGAGTTTCCAAATCGTAGAACTTCAAAGATAAGGGTTTAGAACCCATGGAACTATAAGAACAATTATCATTGAAGAGAGTCTAATCATAAAAACAATACTTTGAGAAAATCACAATTCAGTTGCAAAACCTAAGAATGAAGAATGTGAAATACTATGATTGAAACCGAAATAATTGTTCCTGCTGAGATTACATATGCTTGAATTCAAAACGCCAAAGAAAAAAAGAGTCTTCAACTGGATCTATAAAATTCCACTCAAAACAAATGGAAGGAACCTCTTATGAAAACCTAACCCTGTAGAAGTCAAAAAAGCTCCTTCTCCATCTATCCTCCGTCTTTTATACTCTTTCCAATGTCATCTCGTGTTCAAGGATGACGATAAGTATGCTCCCTCGCGTTAGGGATCATAATTCCATTCCATTCCCGCACTTCACAGCATGTGTACTCATATTAATGGTGTAAATTTACACTTTTGCTAACGCCAATTTCTCGATCGTACCGGTACACATTTTGGGTACCAGTACACTTTCCTAATCGCCACTTTTAGTAGAAGGTGTACCTAAGACACATAAAAGATGTACCGATACACTTTTTCCTCTGGTGCTTTTCTAGCATTGGTCGGAGTTCCCGAGACTTCATCGACCTGCTTGCCCACATTCTCGCAAGCTCATTGGCTTCCTGACATACCTTGTACGCTTATGTTTAAGACCTGAAAGACCTGCACCAGTCTAAAACACAAAAGAGATTAAAAGTACCTATCCTCATGCTGAATGTGGGTAAATTGTGATTTGTATGTGCTAAATTCTACTATAATTATTGCTCAATTGTGTATTCATCATTGAACACCCCTAAGAACTTAATTGTTCAAGGGAGGAAGGCTACAAGACCAAACTCATTCTTCCTTGATGTTTTTCTTTTCATAGCTTCTTTCTTAATTCTCTTCATCTCTTCTTATCTCAATGAATTTTTCTTTCTCAACCCTTTTTATCCTTCTCTACAACTTAAAATAATATTCCCCAAACTTGTCCTTTTCTCAATATTGATGTATTTTTTGTCTTGTAACGGAAAATAAGAGTTCTTTACTCAAGATTATACACAAGGAATCAGCTTCAATGTCGGGGTTGGATGAAGAGATCGCTATAGGTTCAAATAAGAAACTAGTGTATGCTTACACACATAGTAGTAGCTTTGCAAGACTCCAAACTTCCAAGGATGGCCTAAATCATTTCCTATCGGTGGTATTGCCTAGAATTTCGCCGACTAATAATCCAAAGAAGTTCTAGGACATCGAGATTAGCTTATGATGGATCCTAGAAGATGTCCCTAATCTTGGCACAATTTGTTTCATAGCTATTGTTGACCATGTACAAAGCTTGTCGGGATTTTTATAACCAAACTATTTACAAAAACATAATTATAGGTCTTATCTGTTCCATCAATTTATTAAAACCTTCCTTATTCTTGAAGTTCAACACATTTATTAATATCCTTACAACTTTCCCTTTCAATTCATCTCATCCTACCCTAATGCATTTATCAAATTGTTTGTTTGGTTTTGTGGATATGGCGTTGTGTTATTTAACAGTTAGAATGTCCATGATCAAATAATTCAGTCTGTAGAACAACATTAAAAACAACTCAATTCCACCAACAATCTGTACCACCAAACAATCTACAACATATTTAGCAATTCCAACCGTGAAATTTGGTTTCAGCTGTATTCAACTAAGCTATTTACCACAAGTCAACAATTTCAAATTATTAAACTCAAAGGAAAGAAAATTTAAAAACAAATAAGAAATGAAAAATAATAAAAGTGAACACCAAGCTTTGCAAAGAATTTTCTATTTTATTGAAATTTTTTTTTCAAGGATGGGATATTAGGTACAGAGAGGGAAAAGAGATGGAAGAGCAGAGTGAACTATTTTCTTCTTCTTTCATGCCTATGGGAGGAAGGTAGATTCACTGGATCAAATTTGTAACCAGCTGTAGAAGGTGAGAACTCAAGGATCCGACTTGTGGTCGCCACCTAATTGGTCTTCTCTACTTCTCGTTGAGTACTGCACTACCCATGTTCGTGGTTAATTGCTTGATCAATCTATTTTGTCTCAAATTAAATAGAATTCGTGGTTCCTCAAATTCTCCTTTGACTATACATTTTAACTGTTGTTGTTGATCATGTCTGCTTTAAGTCTAGCATTTTCCTCATATAGTTTAGGAAGTTCTACTTTATCCCTTTTCATCGTAGTTTTATTTTTTTATGATGTTCCTTGTACATGTACCCAAAAGCATCTACCTTCTGCAGCAATTTCTTCTCCATGGCATCTTCCCTTTCTTTCATAATTTTTATTAGCTCACTATCTCTCTTGAGCTGATCTAAGGGAAAGGCATCTTCCCTTGCCTTCAGTTCTTCACTCAACTCTTGCTCTCTTAGTTCCCATCTACTCTTCCACTCCTCATCTCTTTACTTTAGGGCTTATTCTAAATTTTAACCTGTCCACTCACAAGATCCATATACTCATCCTCGAGTCAGAAGGCACTTCACCGGGTTGTCTCTTTTCGAGATTACCTTATGGCCTTTAGCATTTTTAGCACTACAACATTGTTACCTAAGGGTTCTAAGCTTTCAACATCTTGGTGGACTTGTCTCACCTCAGGGGAAAAGGTCAATATTGGGCTCATGCTTCTTTGCCTATGTTCAAGCTGAGCCACTCTTAGTCGCTGTCAGATGAGGTCGGTTCTTCTATTCTCTCAGCCACCCCTTTCCCGCCTCCCACTCTAGGTCCTTTTGTGACTTTTAAGTGTTAAGGCGATGTCCTGGGAAAGCTTCTTCTTCCTCCTAGTCTTGCACACCACCCAAGATACAAAGCCTCGAGATCAAGCATCGCGGAGCGCCTCAGAGCCCCTCAGAAGAACTGAATTGAGTTCACAATTTTACCAACACCGACCAGCCACATAGGGATGGCATACAACAAGATTGCTTCCTTCTCCCTGACTATACATAGGTGCTTTAAAGGTAGAATGACTGAACATAAGAAATAAAACGACACCTTTGCTGGTTCAGTTAGTTCTCATCTGGCAATGGACTCATGTGGGTTTTTTCTGGTTGCATTCCACTTTCCCTTGCCATCAATCAGCAAGTTTACAATCTTCTGGAAATTAGGTGCTTCCACCAGTTTCTTAAACTTTGAACCATTCTTCCTCTCCTGAAGATTGTACGTCTAGTCTATCTTCTCTCTTCCAAAGGATATCCATTTCCCTCTGACATATTCCCTTATCCTTCATTCCTACCATATTGGCATAGAACTCCTTTACCACGTCCATGAATCTAGGAGCCTTGTGCTCGCAGAATAGGTGCCATCCCTTGCTCTCGATAACTTTGAATAGATCCATCAAAGAAGCTTCCTCTCCTCAATGAAGTCTCGTGGCGTAATTTATCCCTCCGTGCGATATGTTTACATTAAAGACCCAGTCACTAACTTTTTCTCCATTGATCTCTGCTCTTGCTTCTACATCTCCTATCTTCCTCTTTCTAGATTCTTCCACTTGCTGCTTAGGTTCTTTGTTTACTTCATCCATTTCTTCACTTCGCCTTGTTTCTACCTGAGCGGCTTGAACTGTTTCTTTCCCTCTCTCAACATATTCTTCCATGATTTCACAGGTTTAAACTGTGTCTGTTGGCTAAGACATTTTGAGAGAGATTTAGGGATCTAGGGCTCTGAAGGGGAGTGAGAGATAGTGAGGGGAGGATTGCTGAAGGTTTGCCGAGAAGACTGCCTAGCCTTCAAACATTTTCTATTTATAGGCCAAGAGTTGTTGTGCTTTCATTAATTATCGCGACAAAATTTGACCTAGAGTTTGTGCCCTTTTTTAATATTGTGTTGCGACATAGAGAATTAATGTCATGATAGAGATTTTTCAATTAATTTTATATTAAGGCAATTCTTTGTCGCGATAGAGAAAAAATTTGTCACGACAGGAATTTGTCTATGCTCCATTTGATTTACGTCGCGACATAGAGAAATCTTGTCGCGACATGATTTTTGAGGTCCATGTTTGCTGTTCATCGCGACATAAAGAAATTATGTTGCGACAAACTCTTTCATTGTAAATCAAATGTTAGCACCAACTTTGTCGCAACAGAAAGAAAGTGTATCGGGACAAAATTTCCTATGACTGCAATGAGGTTTGATTTTTCTTTGTCACGACAAAAAGAACCAATGTCGCAACAAAAGTTCAAAAATTGTCGTGACATAACTTTGTCTGTCACGCATGTAATTCATGTCCCAATTTCAAAAAATTTTGCATATTTTCTGCTACCTTCAACCATTCAACCCAGATGACATTATGCACAAAGTCTTTTCCACTTAGTTCATACTTATGAAAACACATTTTGCTAACCGATTTATCCTGTAATCAAGTATAGAAAAAATTCTCATTCTTCACTAATATCATTCATCAAGGTATCCAACAATGCATACAAGCAATTGGTGACAATAAAATTTCACATTCCCCAACTTCAACTATGCACTATTATTAAGACAAAGTGAGGGAAATGAAATACTCCCCTTTCAGAAGACTTTTCTACATATTTCAATTTGAGAAAGTGTGCTTCCAATAACATCCATTTCGCCATCTTCCGTGTCCCTAAAAAATTCAGCAAACTTACAAAATAAAATTTCTAACAAAATTAAAACTAGAACATCAAGCACAAAATTAAACAAAATTAAACTAACTATAAAATTTAAAATTCAGCTTGGGTTGCCTCCCAAGAAGCTGCTTAGTTTAATGTCTTTAGCTAGACATGTCAAGCCCCAAGGGGCGCGAGACTGTATTGGGACTTTTTACCTGCTTTTTCAAACATTGGTGGGCCCAAGTCTTATAACTGTATCAAAATATCGTATACAAAAATACAAAATAAAACTACCACCGTAGTGGTGTTTACAGTGTCATATACATACAATCCTGAGTCCCATTTACATATACAAAAACTGTACTTTTACATTTACATAATCAGAACGCGGAACCTACTGTGATGAACCCTTACTAGTGTGCTGGCCCAGTTGTATGCGGAAGATCGCAGACGTCCACTTCTATACCTACACGGATTGAAAACCTGTGCTAAGCTTTACGCTTAGTGGGAAACATATGACTTATACATATACACATGCATTATTCTAGTACAGGAAGTATAATAGTAATGTATGTACAAAAAGAACTATATTAGAATTTATCAAGTGAATTTGTATAATAAAACTTATGCCTACTTGTACTTATAATGTAATTTATACTTATCTCAGTCTCCCTGTGAGGGACATATACTTGTGCTTATAGCAAAATTATGCTTGTTCAGATCTCCCGTAGGAGTTATAGAGCTTATACTTATACTTATACTTTTAGTAGACTTATACTTGTACATAAGTACTCGTGGGTACCACATAAATTACACTTATACAGAGGTACTGTGAGGGTACATTCGTGAGCATAACGACACATTACTTAATCTTTATTCGTTATTCAGACTCTTATCATATAACTATTGGAATACCTAGACCAGTAATAAGAAATTAATCTATGTTTTTTATTTTTTTTGGGTTATGAACCATTTTGGAGATGTTTTCTAGAGAGTATATGAATACCCTTTTGATTTTGTGGAATTTCTGGAAGAAAGGGCATGAATTTCGGGCCATATCTCTGGCAGCTCCCACATCGTACCTAAGACTCATCAGGTGGTAAATTTACTCACTTATGTAGAACCAAAATGGTACCGGTACCATGACAAAGTGGTACAGATACCACTCACCAGAATAGGATTGGTACCGGTACCAATCCAAGTGGTACCAGTACCACTGCTTCTTGCAACCCTAATATTTGTGTTCTTGCATCGTTAAGCTCAAATTAGTACACCAAGGGTATAGGAACCCTAGTAAAGGATTAACGGGGGTTCAAAGAAGAATGAAACTAAGTGAAAAAGCACCATACCTTGCCGCCTCTGGAGCTTCGCTACGCCTAAGCGAGTTCGATGTGGGCAAATGTAATGCCCCTATTATAAGAAAGTAAGTTTCTAAACACATATAATTGTAGGAATGCCTAAGACCAGATATTAAATGATTACCATGACTTCAAGCACGTGGCAACGCTTTTTATCAAAGGTTTCCAGACTTCGCTAGTGCTATGTCACTCAAGACGTGCAGCACGTCCCGATCAAGGCTTTGGCACTCCCGCTGTGCCACGACACACCCGCACTCATACGCACCTTCGGGGTACTTATCAGGCCGTGTCCTACCATTCTTATTTACAACCGCTATGTTATTTCCATTTTAACCCATAGTCTTCTTATCTTATGACTTCTATGTCCCATTTTGACAAATTACAAATTTGTCCTTGTGTCTTGTACAATTTCTGGGTTTCGAAATTTTCTCACTTAGAAAATTAACAATTACGAAAAATTTAAATTATATCTACAAAATACCCTAAACATGTTGAAAACGACTAGGGTATATTTCGGGGTGTTACAAGACATTTGCTGCATAATGTTTTCATTTCAGTACAACTCTATCCCCTTTCCAAAAACTAGATTTAAACTTCCTTTATACTTCCTCCAAGATAATGCTTCAGTCTCTAACCATTTACTTTAAATTCACTTCCAGATTCAACTTTAAAGGTTACCGCCCAAAGGGTGTGTACTTGCTATCACCGTAAGGACCACTCCATCTCGACTTCACTTCCCGAAATAGCCACCGGAATTGTATAAGAGGACTTGTTCTCCGCCTTGAATTCTCCCTCATAATCTTTTGATCATGCCAATTTTCACTTTTCTTTTAAATTTTCAGACATCATAAGCTTCATTTCTCAACTCTTGCGCTCATTCATTCGAGTAATCTCTTTCCTCGTAGCTTGAAATCACGATTCAATTTCGATGGCCCACATAACTTGTATTCCAAATGAAAGGAGATGACAAGGCTTTCCAAATACAATTTTTCAGATGGGGACATTCCAAAGGAGTTTCTTGTGGTAGTTCTATAGCCCACAAAGGCATCATCTAGCTTTATAAACCAATCATTTCTTCTTGTATTCGCTATTTTCTCCAGAATTTTCTTTATCTCCCTATTACAAATTTCAAATTTTTGCCCATTCGACCGAGGTGATAAGCCAACCTTAATTCATATGTTTGATTCCATATCTACTCATGAGTTTTGTAAAACCTTTATTTGCAAAATGGCTTCATTACTTGAGGATTGCTCCGGGGTGCCCCAAATCTCATTCGTAATATTTTTTTTGTATAAACCCAACCACTGTTATGGCATCATTTCTAGGACAAGCTGTCGCTTCCACCCATTTGGATACATAGTCCACAGCTTGGAGAATGTATATATTACCAAATGATGATGGGAAAGGTCCCATGAAGTCTATCCCCCATACATAAAAACTGCAGACCACTCACTTGCGTGGGCATTTCACTTTCCGTTATGTTGCCTATTCTCTGATAAGTGTCACAATATTTTACCCATTCAAAATAGTCTTTGAATAGAGTAGGCCAATAAAAACCTGGTTGGAGAATTTTCTAGGTTGTTTTATCTCCTGCAAAGTGTCCTCCATATGGTAATGCATGACCTTTTTTCCATAATACCACTTTGTTCTAATTCTGGAACACATCTCCTTATTATCATATATGCTCCTCTTCTAAAATTAGTAGGTCATCCCAAATATAAAATCTGCAATCAGTTCTCAATTTTCTTCTCTACTGGTAGCTGAATTCAGGTGGCACAACTCCACAAGCTAAGTAATTGACAATATTAGCATACCAAGGTGTTTGAACTGACAACAAAACGACTGCTCATTAGGAAAATTTTTTGCTATTTCCGCTCTTTCTTTTCAAAGAAATCTTTCCAATCTAGGATAAGGATCGCCATCACATCAGGACTACCATTTTATCTGACCTAATCAACCTCGCAAGAAGAACACCCATCCGATCACTCTGGTTTGTCCTCCTCTTGCCATTAGATATTTAATCGCAAAGATGATCGTTGGGTATTATAACATGAGACCTTAATATGTAAGGCCTGAATTTTTCACAAGCAAACACCATTGTCAACATCTCCTTTTCTATGGTAGTTTAGTTCTTGTGAAACCCCGAGAAAATCTAATTTTCTGAAAAAAGGTAAAATGGTAATTTCGGTCAAAATCGAGAATTTTTCTAGATCTCGGATGACGAAACGAACTTCACCGTTGGAATCATCTCGCGAAATCTAGCTACCACATCAAATTTCGTCAAATCTTATGACGCCATCAGACGCTTCAAGGCAACGAGCGTGAATAAGGATTAATTGGCACATTTTGAGTGGTTCACAGTGTGCCACGTGTCAAGTGCAGATTCATTCAACTTGAGCTCAAGTGTGGGGCCCATGTAGACACATGGCATGATGCCATTGGAGGAAAATCAAATAGTTGGTGGATTTAGTGGATAAGGAATCTTATGAGCCAATGGTGGCTTGATAAGTGGCAAGTGAGGGACAAAATGGGAATAAAAAGAAAAGAAAAAGAGACATCTTCTCAGATTTTGGAGCTGGACATGCAGTGAGGGGGTTTCATTCTAGAGAGCTCAACCTTCTCAGATTTTCGCTGACCGGGTCCGGTCCTGGGCTCTGCCAAGAAGTAAAGTCGTTTCATCAGGTAGGGTCTTCCTACCGGTTATTTCTCGCTTTCGCGCTTTAAATGGTTTGCTGATTTGAGCCTGAGGTCAAGTTGGTCGGTCCCAAACTGATTAAATTGCCGAATATATGGAAACCCGCTTTTGGACGCTTTAGGGACTATTTTGGTATCAGGTGATAATTTATACAATAAATTATGGTCTGGGTTTCTTTTTTTTTTGGGCCTTTAAATGGTTATGACTTGGTCCCACTTGTGAACCGATGCTTGTGAGTGGCTACCCAATGGACAAACATCGTTGCTAGTGTGGACCAAAAACAAATTCCTGTTGCTTCGTTGGACCGAAAATGGTCCATGTGTGTTGTGGCAAAATATTGCTCTGAATTGTGTGAAAGAAATTGTTAATGCATATAATTAAATGTGTTAACATGATGTGAATTATATAAAAATATAATTGTGTGTAAGCCATTGAAATAAATTGTGATTAGCTTAAGTGAGTTGTTCTTGATGTTATTGATGGAATTAAATAACATGTGGTATGTATGTAAATCTTTGTTAATATATGCATAATTGATATATATTGGCATGTGTGGGTTGGAAATGCATAATGTACTTTACATGCACCGGGCAACCTAGAAAATAGTGAGGTATGGCATAAAATGAAATGAAAACGATGTCTTTCTCGTGATTTGCTTAGTGATATGTGAGGAGTTTATAATCTGAGACACTTTGATCGGGTCATGTAGACATTCGAGTAGATCATGTATTTGCTTGAATGTTGTGCTGAATCATTGCATGCAAACGAAAGGAGTAACCCATGTAGGATAATTCCAACCACTAGGCATTTCTCACCCTATCGAGGATCATTATTTTAGGTACAGTGGACTCCAGAAGACGCAGCCATGAGGTCGACAAGAAAGTCGATTCGTGCTTTGATGTTTTTGTATAACATGCATTAAAAATTTTAAATCTTAATATGTTTGTATTAAGAGTGATGTATCAACTCTTAAACTATTGCAATATAGTTGGACATTTTGATGAGTATAATGTGTGTGCCAATGTATTACTTTTACTCATGTGGCCGGGTCTCTCGATACGGTACTAAGCAGACTTATGGTTGACGGGTCACAATGAGACACCTCCCGGGATTTGGGCATCACAAGCCTTCTAGGCTTCATTGAAGGTTTTTCTGGCATAGTGTAACGCCCCAAAAATACCCTAGAATTTTTATAACAATTTTATTATATATTCGGCATGAATCAGCCAAACTTTAGTTTTTCCTGAAAATGATAAATGGTGAAATGAAATGAATATGTGAGCATATGATTAAATGTTATGTGCTAAAGGATAAATGATTGAACCTTAAATAACCTAAGTGAAAGGGAAAATGGAAATGTGTAAAATGAGGACCTAAGGGTCATTTGACAAAATGTTTATGTGTTTAAGTGCAAATAGAAGTTATATATGTGCTATAAGGTAAATTGAGGCAACTTAAATCCAAAAATGCATTTTTGGAAGCCAAACATGGCCTTACAATGATAAGTGATATTAGACCACATTTGGTCTTAGAAAGTCACTGAGCAAAACGACCTGAGATAGAGATCGAGAGGAGAAAAGGAGAAAAGCTAGGCAAGGTGAGAAGATCAAGATTGTTGGTGATTTCTTCCCATTTCTGCTTCTAACCGATCAAGCATCTTAGCAAGAAGATTCAAAGGGATTCAAGCTAAGTGAACCTAAACCTTAGAAAGTTATATCGATGCTCTGGTTAGAAAACCCCTAATCCATCCACGTTTTGCTCATGGTTAGTTTAGATGATATTAGGAGTGATTTCCATGTTTTGTTTTGGGATTTTAGAGGATTTTGAGAAACTGTTATGGAAAATCAAAAGTAAAATGATTCCTACGCCGCAGCGTAGGGAACCCACGCCGCGGCGTAGGCCTATGCCAAGGCATGGGACACCCTCGCTGCGGTGATGCCGAGGTGCCAAAATGGCACCCCTCGAGTACGCCGAGGCGTATCTACTGTTCACAAAGGGCAAAATTTTGGGTTTTGTCCGAAAGTCTAGTTTTTGTACACCGATAGTATAGGAACCCTAATAAATGACTAATGGGGGTTCAAATAAGAATGAAACTAAATGAAAAACGTACCATACCTCGCCCCCTCTATGACTAATGGGAGTTCGTTTGGCGTAATTCTAGTGTCTTAACCCAAACCGTTAACGAAGATAAATTGTCACTACCAAAATACATAATTGCATCCACTAAGAGAGGCGTAATTGTTATTGACTAGGGATGGGTGAGGATCACCTAATCTATGACCGAGATCGAAGGGAAGGAAGCGAGAGCTGACAACTTCGGTTTGTTCATTGACCCTCTATCCTTATTTCATGTGTTTTGGTAGTATACCAAAGAAATCTGAAATGATTATATGCAATGAGTATATCTTTGAAATGATATTACAAAAGTGCATATGGATTTGAAATTGTGATATTGAACAACCGGAATTAATCGTATGTAGCCAATCGAGTTGCAAACAAATTGGTTAATTCTTGACATCTTAAATTGAATCGATATACCAAACGACCAACATGGCGGGATGCACCAATCGACATCCATCATGAAGGCAAATCGAAATTGTGCAATGTCCCACATGGCTGATAAACCAATCGGCATCCCGCTGCGACGGGTGTATGGCATTGTTAAAATGTCCCACTTGGCGGGATGCACCTATCAACATCCGTCATGATGGCGTATGGCATTTTTAAGTGACCACATGGTGGGGTGTGCCAATCGGCATCCATCATGATGGGAGACTGAAATTGTTAAATGTGTAAGCACATTACCAATGATATGTGCAAGGGATCGGATTCAATTACTGAATCAGCCATGAATGTAATTTGTATGTATTAAAGTGAAATAACAAACTTGATGAGTGTAAATGGGATTGCAAACTAAATACATCCTTGGAAGTATGTTTGAATCCATGTGAAATGCATATTTTGATATGACTTTAATGATTTGTAAAGTGAAAGCATGTGAAAATGAATAAGCATGAGTATTAGCTTTGATATAAAAGACATGGTTTTATGATGATGCATGTCATGTTAAATCGAAATTGAATAGAATCGATAGAACACTAAGCATAAAAATGCTTAGCGTGTAGTTTTTATATATGCGCAGGTTTCGAGTAAATAGGAAAGAAGGCAAGATTAAGAAGCGCAGAGTCATAGAGAAAGTTGCGGCATATAAGTATATACCCTGTCATATGCATATCATTTCTTTTTGAACGTGTGACATTTTAGAACAAAGAGCAAACTCAACTATTGTTTTGTATATCATTTTGTAAAGGCATGATACGCCATTTTGTAAACGAATTGTATAAGAGTAAATGTTTATAGGCCTACCATTTGAAATTGAAAACCCTAAAATGAAAAGACATAAATAAAAAGTTTTGATAAGGTAAATGAAACTATTTAGTAAACTGGCTCTGCTCGACCGCCTAGGGTCGAGCGTCGAGAATCGTCCCCACATCTCTTTACAAAAAAAAAAAAAAAAAAAAAAAAATGAAAAGTAAACAGCAAGAATTAAACAAGCAACCCGAAACCGATTCAGATTCGCTAATCGGATCGGACCGGAAAGGGGTGCTACACATAGTATACGACCCAACATCTTTTTCGCTTCTTGTCCCAATACAACTCCTACAAGTAATCATCGACATCATACTTAAAATCATCGCCCGCTTAGTGTCAACATGATGGAAGTTGTCACTAAACTGGACTTAATTTCTTCAAATGCGCATATGCATGATTCATCAAAATTCGTACCGCATCTTTTCCAGCGCATATGCGCATGATTTTCGGTAGTCCTTTATGAATCTTCTGTAAAAACCAGCATGTCCAAAGAAGCTTCTTATCCCCTTGACTGGTGTAGGTGGTGAGAGAGTTTTTATGGTAGCAACTTTTGCTTGATCTACTTCCAATTCATCTGTAGAAATCTTGTGTCCCAAGACAATACCTTCAGTTACCATGAAATGGCATTTTCCCCAATTTAAAGCTAGATTTTTGTCTTGACATCACTAAAGTACTATTTCTAAAATTTCCAAACAATTCTCAAAACTAGATCCATATATTGAGAAGTCATCCATAAAGATTTTCATAGCCTCTTCCACCAAATCAGAAAACATAGACATCATACATCTTTGAAAGGTGGCAGGAGCATTACATAATCCAAAAGGCATCCTTCTAAAAGCAAAGGTTCCATAAGGACATGTAAATGATGTTTTCTCTTGATCCTCTGGTATTATAGCAACTGTTATAACCGTAATTCTCCATCAAGAAAATAGTAATAGGAGTGCCCCGCTTAACCTGCTTCAAGATTTCGTCAATGAAAGGTAGGGATAATGGTCCTTTTTCTGCAGCAAGTATTTAGTTTTCTCGTAGTCCATACTGCATTCTCCATCATGTTACAGCTTCAGAGGAATCAATTCATTATTCTCATTTCGATCACGCTGAATCCTCCCTTGGAACCACACGACTGCTCACCCAAGGGTCGTATGAGATTGCATATATGAAGTCAGCATTTAGTCAATTCGCACTTCTTTCTCGACTACTTCTTTCATCACCGATTCACTTTCATGTCTCCCATGAGGTTTTAGCATTTTCCTCCAACAGGATCTTGTGCATACAAATAAAAAGATTGATTCATTTCAAATCTTCTATAGACCAAGCTATTGCTTCCTTGTATTTTCTGAGAATTTCCAATAGTTTTTGCTTTTCTAGCTCAATCAATCCGATTGAAATGATGACTGGCTTGTCTTGTTCTTGTTGTAAGAAAGCATTCTTCAAACGTTCAGGCCATTCCTTTAGAATCAATCCTTCTGAACTTGTATTTTTTTTAGTAGCTTCCTCTTCATAACTGCTAGATTTTTCTGTACTATTTGCTTCAACACAACGTATTGCCTCTTTTAAATTAAAATTGGAGTCTAGAAATTCAACTTCAAGATGCTCAAGATATTGGAAATTCATCTCATTCTCATTCATTGAACACTGAAAATTACAATCATTTATCAGTTCAGAACTGTTGAGAATTTTTGTTTCTACACTCTCACAATCAGTATTAATAAATTCAAGCTATTTCAAGCTGTGATTGAAATTGAAGTGCACTGCCTCATCTCCAACCTAGAGAGTCAATTCTCCTTTCTTCACATCGATCAAAGCTACTCTTGTTGCTAGGAAAGGTCTTCCTAACAGCAGTGGGACTTGTTTATCTTCTTAAATATCAATAACTACAAAGTCTAATGGGAAAGTGAATTTTCCTCCGATCAGCACATATTCTAGAATGCTTGCAGGATGGGCCAATTTTCTGTCTACCATCTGCAAGGTCATGGCTGTGGGAGTAAGCTCCCCTAAACTTAGTCTTTTAACTGTAGACAAAGGCATCAAGTTGATGTTGGCCCGACCGCATAGCTCCTTCCCCCATAACAATCTCTGCCCAATTTTACACCTGCATAGTGAAGCTGGCCCGGATCTTACATTTTCTCCTGCAAGACCAACTCACACCGCGTGTCGCCGTTGCTCACTCATCCCTTCTCTTCAGCACCTTTCTCTTTTTGCTCAATATATCTTTCATGAATGTAGCATAATGAGGCATTTGAGTCAATGCCTCCAAGAAAGGGATATTGATCTATATCTTCTTTAACAAGTTCAAGAATTTAGAGAATTTGCCAGTTTTCATTGGCAATTGGGAGGGAATGGAACTCAGGATCAGAAGCTTTAACCTCTTCCCTTTTCCCTGGATTTCCTTTTTCCACTTGTTGCTCTTACTGCATTTTTACCGTTTTATCTTCTTCAGCAGTTTATGAACTATGTTGTTTAAATTCTTCTCCAATTTCTACATGTTTCCTCAGTGTCCTTCTTTTCAACTCTCCTCTATTCCAGTTCTCTGCCACTTCTTAGAGTTACAGCCATGCAGTCCTTTAGATTCTTCCTTGTGTCACTTGGGAATGCATCTTTGGGCTGATTCTGCATGGCTAGAGCTAACCCGCTTCACCTCGAAGTCCCATATTCTGCAGGCATTGATATCGTCTAAACACCTGGTGTGTTTTCATGGAATGCCGCTTAGTTTAGCTAACTTCGCCATGTATGTTCACAGCCTCTATAATTTTCTCCCATGAAAGCAAGCATCCGGGTCCCTCAGCGAATTAGATTTCCGCTCTCTCGATTTTCTTCTTTATCTTGCTAAGCCGCCGGTTGAGCTGCTCGCTGGAACCTTAAGGAGGCATGATATTGCCGCAAATTCGCCGTGCCCGACCTTGCCGTGCTCCCTCCCCATATGAGAAGTTCTCATGGTTCCCGAAGTGCCGGTGTGTAGCAAGTGGGCAAGTTTGATCGGGCTTCGAAAGTGTAGCCCTATTAAGTATTGGAGGTTCTTCGCTCCTCAACTTGGTAGGGAACCTCATGACATCCCTCCTCGCACTCTTTCTTCTCTTTCCTTCATCTACCGTCCCCACTTCAAGTGCGCATGCATTCCTTCTCTCATTGTTTCCTATCTTCTGCTCGCCATCGCATCCAACTTTGTCAATGGTAGTCATCTCGACAATTTTCCTATTACACCACTCCCTTAAGTCTACCGCCGCTCCTTGAATCTAAGATGGAGCTTGTACTGCATTTGACAAGGTCTTCAATCGCTGGGCTCTCCTCTCGCATTTCTTCTTTGAAAGCCCCACACCAAAGCCGCATCAATTATACCCTGAGGCATACCCATGGAATGCCAGAATATATCCATCCGAGCGGTCAAATTCCATACATGCATTGGACATCTTTCAGTAGTCTCTAAATTCTCCCCTTGCGTCAGAGAGACCCTTCATCCCCTCGCCAAGGCTATAATCTCATCTTCTTCTCGTGACGTCAGGCCGGGAGAAGAATATGCCCATATAAGCTTGAACCCACTCTTCCCAATTTGTCACTAATCCAACAGGCAGTGACTCAAACCAAGTTGCTGCCACATCTCTCAGTGAGAAAGGAAAGAGCTACAACCTGATCATTTCTAGTTTCACCCCATTTAACTTGACTGTATTGGGCATCCTCATGAATCTTCCCATATGCTCATTAGTAGCTCCAAGGATGATTAGTCACTGTTGTTGCGAAATTACGGTGATCAAGACTCCGGTTTACTAAAAATTATTTGCTTCTATGGCAAAGGTCAGTTTTACACAGTTTTCATCTTTGAATAGAAGGCCTCCAAAAGTCTTCCATAATACTGTCGGCTCAAGTCTTTATGCTTCGCTTCTTCCTAATAGGTTGCGCCTTCTCTCCGATTTGCCATACTTTCGATTCTCAAGATCAGATTTTCTCAGACTTCTCAGTGTTCTTTCTATTTCTGTATCTATAGGCAGCAGATCTGCTTTTGGTTTTCTATGCATTTACTGTCTTCTGAAATAGAAACACACTGAGATCAAATGAAATTTGTGTGAAACAACTATGACAATTTTGGCTCATAAAATATTTTTAGTAGCTTACTGGGGTAAGCAACCAGCTAAAAACTATTTTGCTTATTTTTAATTAATCTATGATAAAAATAAAGAAAATGTCCAAATTAGCAATTCTCTCTTCGTTAGAATATTGATCTTAGTTCATCAATCTATTCTCAACGCGCCAAAACTTCTAGACCGATGAGATATATATAAATCCTTCACCGATAAACAAGATCATATGTCACGCCCCTTCCCCCGTCCCACTAAGGCGAGCAAGGGGAGGTAATTAGACTGCATTTCAGACTGGACTTTACCTACTTTTTCTATCATGTACCCAAATTCTTATAACTATCAAAATAACATATCTGGAAGATACATAAATACTAAAATAAAACTACTTCACCGTAGTGGGTGTTTATGTCATATACATCCGCCTCAGTCCCATTTACATATACAAAAATCAGACATTTTACATTTATTGTTATCGAAGTGCTGAGCCCATTAGATAAAACCCCTTACTAGTGTGCCGGCCCAGCCAAAGATGTGGAAGATCACTCTGCCGGTTCTCTTTTCACCTGGCCACCCGATTGAAAACCCGTGCTGTTTTACGCCAGGGGAAACATATGACTTATACATTCATAATAAGCATATAACAGTAACAAATATCATAATTTTCATGCATTCATATAATAAACTTATACTTCTACTTGTACTTATAGCAGACTTATGCTTGTTCAGATCCCTCGTAAGAGTTACAGAGTTCATACTTATACTTTTCGCACTTCGAGCATTGGTGACGTAAGTACCGTAGGAATGTTGTAACTTACACTTATACGCAGGTACCCGTAGGAAATATTCAAAAGCATAACAATATACATTACTTACTCTATTCTTCATCTAGATTTTATCATATAATTGTTGATTACCAGACCGCTGGAGAAGAAATGAGTAGGACAATACAATAAGTACCGGTTGCAACAAGACAGCATCGGAAAACAGAAGACAAAGCAAGAGTGCGTAAGACCATCGTGAACTGCTCGCCCACATAACGGCGTCATAGCACCAGCGTGAGTGTCGGCACCGATCGTAACTTGTCCGCCACGCGAATAGAAGTGTCGCAGTTATTCAGCAAGAGTGCCGGAAGACGATCGAACGCGTACGCGCATCGCACGCGTCGTAGCACCAGTAGGAGCGTCGGCACCGATCAAAACGCGGCTCGCCCACGCAATGTGGCGTCGCAGCACCAGCGTGAGTGCCGGCGACCGACGTGAGACGTGCCTACCCAATGCCGGCAATGCAAGTGCCATGTCACGCTTAATATCTGGTCTTAGAATCCCTCAATATATGTGCAACTTACTATTCTCATAGCATTACTAATTTCGCTTCACACAGCCGCTTCAACGGCGTAGGTACGATGCATTTTCACTTAGTTTCATTCTGAACCCTCGTTAGTCATTTATTAGGTTCCTATACCGGCAGGCTCAATTCTGAGCTTTCAACGATAAGAATATCGGAAAATCGTGGTTGTAGAAGCGGGTACCACTACTTGGATCGCACGGTACCAAATCAGCAGGAGTATACCGCACATCTCGCTTTTGCACGTAATTACTGCCTGTAAGGTGGTATCAAAGATCACCCCTCGGTTCTCGGGGTACTCATACCACTTTGCGATCACCCAGAATGGCAGATTTTGCCATTTTTCATTCACTTTTCTTCCATAAATCTCTTCTACTCCATCCTACATAAAAAACCACCATGGAATCCCTCCAAAACAACTCCACAAACACTTATAATGGTGGTTTAAAACTTCTTAAACCAAACCCTAGCCATAGAATCCAAGGATTCATACCAAAGTTCACAATTTTGTATAAACCATAGAAGTAGGAAGGATTCCATATCTATTTGATACAAGCTAGGGTTTTTCAACCCAACTTCCAACAAATCTAGGGTCAGGATAAGTTCCTAACTAAACCCTAGAAATGGAACATCCTATTAACCATACAAAGATCCACAATCCATACCAAAATCATAGTTTCCATACAAAATCATAGCATTTCCATACCTTCTTGGCTCCTTCTTCTTCCTCTTCTTCTTCTTCCTCTTCCTCTTCCTCTTCCTCTTCTCTTCCTCTTCTTCACGTATGAAAGCTTCGAGCACACAAAAAAAAATGAGATATTTTTTGGCTCCCATTCTTTTTATAGTTAAATTTCCTTATTTGCCTTTGTCCTCCCACTTCTTATTATTAGCAAAAACAAGTTATGCATATTTCTCTATTTAAAATCCATATTCTTATCTTTTTATTTCATATTCCATATTGACAAATTGGCTAAATTTTTCTTACGTCTGCACTACCCTGCTCAAGAATTTCTATATTTCGCATTTAAATTACAAAAAATTCTAATTATGCCTACCAAATACCCTAAACATGTCGAAAATGATTAGGGTATATTTCGGGGTGTTACATCATATATATTCAAATTTGTGGAACTATTACCAAGGACTATTATCCAATCCCTAGGCAATGGCACCAAAAACTTGTTAGACCAAAATGTGCAAACAGTTATGACTCTGCCACCAAAGGACTATTATCTAATCCCCGGAAACGATGCCAAAAACTTGTTGACCAAAATGTGATGAAAATATGTGTTTGTCCATTTTGTAAAATGGATTCATTTAAAATTCTATTTGGTCTTAAACACTGCAAGTGCATAGATCATACAAGTAATAAAAGTGGATTTTCATTAAGTCCAGATATCGTTCCATTTGTTTCAGGTCCAATTAATGCTTGAGCACAATTCTCGCATCTTAGATAATGATGGAGGCTTCAAGATCAATGCAACAAAGGAAGGGTAGAGTGTGAAGCCTAATACAGGCTCGGAAAAATGCGGCATATCACTTTGGGGAAGTTTTTCAACGCTTAGAATTTTTTTAAAAAATGTTCCCTCAACGTCGTGATGTTGAATATCAACGTCACAACATTTTGATGCAATAACTTTTAAGCTCTCTGGAACATCGCAATGTTGGATCTCAACGTCGCAATGTGGTTTCAAACCTTTAATCAAGCCCTTTATGACATTGCGACGTTAGATCTCAACGTCACGACATTAGCTTCAAAGCAAAAATTCAGCCCTTTGTAACGTCGTGACGTTGGTTTTATAGTTTAGATAAATTCCTTCCTGAATCGCCACGACGCTAAGTTCAACGCCACGACGTTGTTCTCGAACGCGCCACGACGCCGCTTCCCGAACGTCACGACGTTGCCCTGCTATTAAGCCTATAAGGGTCATATTTTGACATTCATTTTCTAGATCTCACTTTCTCTCAAGCTCTTTTCCATGTTCCTCCATAGCTGATATTCCTAAAACAGTAAAAGTGATTTTTCAAGTGCCCTTAGCTCCTTGTCCCATTGCACTCCACCACCACAGTGATCAGTTCGATCGCAAGTGGAGTTTTCTTACACCCTTCTTTTATACAATTTGCATTGAGGACAATGTCCATTTTAAGTTTAGGGGTGGGTGATTGGTTTGCGTTATTTGGAATTGGCCTTTGATTGCTCACCATGCTCCTGGGTTATTCTCGTCATTCTTTCGCTAGCTTTTGTTTTAATATTGTTTTCTTGCTTGCTTGTGTCTTTTGTGTGCTTTTAGATGTGTTTAGTGGGTCTTGAGTGAGTTTGATGCCTTATTTGCTAGTATAAGGTCATTTTGAACACAAACATTTGAAAAAAAGGCAAGTGTAAAGTGGATTAGACCTTAGGTTTTTGAATGATCTGGAATTGTGTGCTTGCTTGGTATGTGTGACTTAGCTTATTCACCCCCCTTGAGCTTCAAGAAACTATTTCTCAAAGAATCTATCACACACACTTTTGATCTCCCTTGTATGCCTTAGTCTCGGACCCTTTTGCCTTGAATTCAACTAACCTTGGGGGATTCTAACCACCTAAGTGATGGAATATTTAATCAAAAGAGGATTGTCATTGAGCCCCAACTAAAAAGTGAAAAATACAAAAACATAAGAAAAAGTTAAAAAGAAAGATAAAATAATAATACACACACACAGTGGATCATCCACCAGAATCTCCTGACACGCCTAAGGTCTTTTCAAAGCCTAATGGCTTGAGCAAATTGGCTAGGATTAATTGACTTCATAGCCAACTATAGAGGGATAGAAGATGGATCCTTCTCACAACCTAGGGCCTTTGAGTTTGGGTGATTGTTCGGGGTGAAGTTCGAGGGGAACTAAATGCCCAATGCCCTTAACCAACTGGTGGGGAGTCGCCAATGGATCCCCGCTACAAGGACACTCATCTAAAACCTCGCTACCGGTTTTCTTTCATTTTTGTAGTATTGCAATTTCAGTATATTTTAATATGAATAAAAGGTGTTCTATCCTTTTCTGCTAGCTTAAGTTTGGGTAAGAAATCTTGCTTATACAATCAAGACTATGGCATTGGTCATCATACTTAGATTCCTTGGGAAAAGTCATTGAGGACTTGGGGGATTGATTTGCTTTGTTCACTATGCCTTGCTAGGCAATATTCCTTAGAGAGTTTAAATGTTTAAGGATCCTAAATTTTGGTTGCAAAGGCTAATATTGCTAAATGGTGTTCATGTTGATCCTTCCTCTTGGCATCATGTTATCATACTCATCTCATTGGTGTTCGTTCGTGTCATTTTTGGTTCGGTTAGTCTCTTGCTTGGGGACAAGTAAGAAACAAAGTTTGAGGGTGTGATGAGTGTTTAAAACACTTATTATATACCCGGTTTTTAGTATGTTTTTAATCTCTTTTATACATAAATAAGTAGCACTTTTCCTTCATTATTAATATTTCTTTCTTTTTGCATTTTAGGTCAAATTGTGGCATTTTAGAGGCTAAAAGATGGAAGAATGAAGAGACTTCGCTAGGCCTATTTGCGATTCCAACCTAGTTTGGCATTCGGAAGAGATCTCTTTCGGGGTTTATAAGCAATAATGCCCTAATTGAAGGGGGTTCACACTTTGGAGGGTTCGATTCTAGAGAGAAGCGGTGAGATAGACGTGAAGATGAACATCAACTCTTGGAAGATCTCAGATCCGGGAGGAGGAAGACTTAAGATCATCGATTCATCTATTTTCAAAGACTAGAACTATTTCTCTGCGGTTTTTATGTTTTATCCAGTTTTATGATGTTCCGTAGTTTCAATATGTTCTACCTCATAAAACTAGGTTTTGGTTTTATTTTAGACATGAAGCTTATATCTAATTATTAGAATTCTTTCTTTTATTGCTTCATGGGATTGAACCTCTATTGATTTATGCTTGATTGTTTACATGTTGATATCTGGCCAATATTAATGTGGTGAGTGGTTCTCTACGAGATATAAGAAGGGAGTAAAGAGTTAGACATAGGTGAATCAACCTAATTAGCTAGGTGGCAGATACCTTCCAGGTGGACAAGCATCAGGGAGGTGTAGGTTCGGACTAAATGAATTCAAGGAAGGCTGTGGTCAGCTGAGAAGCAAGAAACCCAGTATTAGTTGGTAGGTTATTTCCGACATCGAGAGAGAGGCTTTGTAATTAAATTAGTCAAGAACCACCTTAGAGAAATTTCTCATGAAACAATAAAATAGGATTCCGGTTCATATATAAATATATTGCCTAATTAGTCCAAAACCCTAGAACTTCATCATCTTGTGAGACCCTTAACTTGCGTAATCAACCCGTTAGTTTTACTCAAGTAATTCCCACTTAGATTCTCGCTTCAAATCATCACAATTGTCTATTTAGATATTAGAAAGGTAGGTGAATTTTGATACTTAGCATCCCGTTTCTCCCCATGGATTGAACTTTGTACGTTCAATACAATGTATTACTTGACAAGCGTATACTTGCGCAAATAGACATCAATTGCATACCTTTTCATGTAATTTTCATACATAACACAATTTCGCCTATCATATTCCATGAGATGTTTGGGTGGTGTTGCCATCCCAGATTGTATGTGTTCAAGTATGGGTTATATTGTTACTAATTGTAGTTATCCACACATTGAACTTGCTCCATAGGCACATACAAATTCTAACCTTGACATTCTACCGTTTGATGCAGACTATTGCAAAATTTATATACTTCCATCGCCTTGACTGCTAATTGCCTACTTTATAGTTGCTGAATTAGGAGAGCCATTTGAGTTGCTAAATTGGTGAAGGCATCCGTTGTGAATCAAACTCCTATAAAACAAAATCAAAAAGAAATCCAAAGTATTATAGACAAGAGTAAATAAGATAACACTAACTATATCCAAAGTAGAATCAAGCAATTTCATATTGTTGATTTGAAAATATGAGATGCAATTTAGATTTCAAAAGAGCGCAATTGTAAGCGTCATTCAACAAGTAATATAATGTAAAAGTACGAATATCGAACCCACAAGGAAGTGGATGTCAAATATTGAAATCGGGGAGATTTTTCCTTTATTCAAGCGAATGTGTTAATGAAATATTGGTCTAAATAAATGAAAATAGATCTAAACGAACTCTCGTAGCAGTGTAAATGGGATGATTATGAGGAAGGGCTTGGGTTTTGGATTCAATTACATAATCTTTAAGGAATTAACCTTGATTCTCAATGAGATCACTATATGAAATTCTTACAAATGGTGAGCCTCACAAAGTTAGTCACAAATCTCTCTCGATAATTTGTAACCTATTTTATAGATCTAGATATTTTGCATATATGCTCAACCTCAATATCTACAAAATGCATTAAGCCTGAGATGACTTAAAACACCACACAAGACTCATGAGTATGTCTAGTTCAAAATAAAACAAAATTTTCCAAAAAAAAACTTGTTAATCTTAATGCGATAACACCTTGTGCTTATTTGCCTCAGGGTTTGAACTATTCAACAACACAAAGAAAAGTTTGAGATAGGATCTTACCATATAATAGATGACCATGAGATAAACAAACTTAAGCCAAAGTCCCTGTAGTGAGTGTGTGTGAAGTCCTACCCTCATGTGGTCAATTGCAATTTAGATGATATTAAGAGAACTAGAGTTGAATGGAGATCTCTTATTCAAATCATGTTTCCACGACTTATGAGTACATAATACTCCATAGGCTTGCTAAGCGTACCATTCTCCACTATTGTAGGCAATTCACAACTCTTAGGATCAAATAGGTCTTTATATAGCTTGTAATGTATGGCTTAGGTAAAGGATAGTTGAATAGGTCATTGAGGTTCATATTTACCCAAAACACACAAATTTGTCTTTTTCATCAAGGGCTCTACCATCCTTTCTCATTTTGCTTTCTTTCATCATTAAATCTCTTAAGCTTCCCCCAAACTTATCTCATTGCATCATTTTATCACAAAACATTTCCCCCAAACTTATCTCATTTTCACCTTCTTCACAAGAACACCCAGATGTTTCTTCTTCATGGAATTCAAGAACTGGATTAGTGTAATGTCCAACCCTTTTAAGCTTTCTACCTACCCCATGTAAAGAGCTTTAGGTCAGCAACTCCTAGACCAATTGGGATTAGGGTATTATGTGTTAAAACACCCCTACGGACTTAATCACTCAAGGTAGGAAGGCTACATGGCTAAACTTACTTCTCCTTAACTTTTTCTTTTTCTCACCTAACCTCATTTTATTATAGTTCTTGCATAATTCCTCACCCAAACTCCCAATTCACACAACATGTTCTCACATAATATTCCATTAAAGTAAGCATGTTGAGGGTGAACAAGGTTATTTGACTGAAGGGTATTAGCAAAGAGGGCAAAGGTGTTCACTCTTAGCTTTCTAGAAGGAAAATGGCTAATATGGTTCAAATTGGGTGACTATGGATCCATGTAGAAAAGGGTTAGCTAGAAAGGCTCAACCAATTTGAGGATAGCCTATATCATCTCCTATTTGTTGTGTTGTCTAGGATTTCACTTCAAACGATAATTGAACAAGTTCTAGAGTCTTAGGAGACCATAATGGATGATGATCACCTACTCTTCCTAAAACCATAAAGATTGGACCATGAAGGGTACTTGACTATAAGTTCTAAAAATGAGAACATATGGGTAAGTTCACAAATCGATAGTCAAAATATTATTCTTTAAAGCTCAATATCTCTAGTTTTCTTTATGTAACGAACAATTCAATCATTTTTCATCATCGGCAACACTATTTCCACACAATAGCTCAACAAAACAAAACAAAACAAAGTTGTTTATAAATTTTTTAAATTTTCAAAAGTTTTCAAAATTTTATGGGTTTTGACATATGCAATCAAGATCACATTTAAGCAACTAAATGGTAGCTCAATATTCTCCAAACATTCAAGCATAACTAATGATAGACATTATGGATCAAGAATTTTATCTAACAAAAATAAAATACCATAAGCATGAAAGTGTGACAAATCATGATCTAAAGAAACATACAATTATACAAAAACAAAACAAACTAAAACAAAAAATCCAACCAAACAAATTAAAACAGAGTTTCAAGGTTTCACAAGAGCAGGGGATATAACGAGAAGGAGATTTTCCCAATAGTTAATATCCAACATATGTCTAAAGAAGAGATATGAGGAGAAAGAAATTATCCAAAGTATAATTCTAAAGAAAGAGATAGAGAGATAGAGAAAGAAAGAGAGAGAGAGGTAGTGTGAAATAAAGATAAATCATGCCCAAAATGGGAAAAATGCCCAATACCCCCAAACTTAAAGAAAATATTGTATGTAGTATAAAAGTAAGGGATATAGAAAAATCCCCTCTTAAACTGGGTGATCTGTCCTCTTTCGACTGCTGTGGTAGTGATGTAGGTGGCCACGTCGGGAGCTCGATGAAGGAGAAGGCATTGAAGGCATAGCTGATGAAGAGGAAGAACCGTGGTAGTAAGCCATCAGGCTCGCCAAATAATATGCATTAGCTTCCTCTCTCTGAACTTGAAGCTCTTTCCTATGAGCCAATGCGTCCATCCTTACAAACATCCGTTTATTGTCCCTATGAAGATGATAGTTGCCCTTTCAGTAATCCTCAAATTCTTCATACACCATTGATGCCATCCCACTCATCCGCTCAGCTACTAGATTAATCTAAGCATGTAGTGGCCCCCTCTCAACTTCTTCTTCCTCATTATCTAAGGCTTCAGCTTCAACATGATTCTCTTCTTCTGTTCCTTCTCTTTCTTCTCTAGCTTCATTAGCTCTCCTAGGAATGTTACGCCTTACAGTGCGCGTTTTCTTCTTTTGCGGGAAATGTAGAGGTTGCATAGGGGGGCACTTATCTTGATTCTCCCCTATTAGCACCCCCGCTATCTCACATAGCTTGGTGATTAAATATGGGTGAGTGATGACCTTGTGATATACTGACTCCAAGATGGAATTTTCTATGACTTTCCCCACATTGAACTTGTAGTCCTTAACAATGGCATAAGTAAGGAGTGCCTTGTCTCTTCCAACTATGGAGAGGTGCTTGGAAGGAACCAATTTGGAGGATACAAAGTAAAACCAAGTCTTGGCCATCTCCATAAGCCTTGACCTTGGGAAGGATATAACCTCCTGGGTGGCACTCCTTATCCACAATAACCTTCCATCGATCAACTCTTCTAAGATCTTATCATAATCGAGCTCCTTGTATAATGCCATGAATTCCTCACTATCATCATCATTCAGCCCAAACAATCTGTTAGTTATGCTCCCATCGAATGGTACCCATATTCCTCGTACAAATATTGTCGACCCAATTTTTTCCCAGAGGTTGGTGAGAAACTCATGCACTATTGGTGCTACACCCAAAGGTGGGTGCTCACAAAGCTTGTTCCAACTCCTTCCTTGGAGCAGGTTGGCAAAGTTAATTGCTACGTTGCTAAAGCCTCTCTTAAACACAAAAGGAGTGTGGTTGAGGAATTAATATTCATCCTCTACCACCTTTGTTACAAACTTCCTAGGGTTTTGAGGCGGAGGAGGTGATGGAGCAAGTCTTGCCACTATCTTCCTTTTCTTGGGAGCCATTTCTTTCACTCAATCTTTTCTTCGAACACTTGAGGGTGTACTCTATTTTTCTCTTCAATAACCCTTCTTCTACTTCACAATATCCTCAAATAACCTCAAATCAAGTATCCACAGTTCCCCAACCCAAAACAATCTCAAACAAAACAAATTTGAACCTTACCTAAAAATCTATAGAAAATCCTTCCTTTTTTAGCACGATCTGTCTCTAGGGCTTGCAATGGAGGTTTGAATTGGTTTGAAGGAGATGGGGTGGATGGAAGTAGATGGAATAGGGTTTGGTGTGGTTTGAAGGGGGTTTAGGGTTTCAAAAATGGAATAAGCCTTAGGGCATGTTCGAGTAAAGAAGAAGAACACGAGAGTTGGATGTGAGAAATGAAGAGTTCGAGCTTATTTTATCACAAATTTTTGAGTCGATGTCGCGACATCATGGCACTCGATGTCATGACATCACAGTGGTTTTTGTTTATGAGAAGGCTCAATGTCGTGACATGAAGGTAGTTGATGTCGTGACATCACAGTGGGTTTGGTAGAGGGGGGGCTTTGATGTCACGACATAAAGACTAATGTCGCAACATCATAGTTAGCAGTGTTTAAAATGTCATGAAATATGGAAGATATATCATCGATATTTCAGGTGTCAATCCATCCCGATACGATATTAGCCAACGATAGTCGGTTAGGGGAAAAATCGGATAAAATCGAACAATATCGCTGATATATTGGAAATATATTGGTAAGACATCAATATATCGACCACACTGTCGATTGGAATCAACGCGTGGAATGACGCGCATGTCGTAGTTGAAAGTTTTGCATTATCTTCGATATATCAACAAATATCGATGATATATCTAGAAATATTAGAGATATATCAAGGATATATCGGTGACATGTGGATGGCTGAGATTCTTTTTGATCCAACGATTGGGATTTTGTCCGCTTTTTGAAAAAGCTCCAACGGCTACCTATAGGATCTGACGGCCAAAATTGAGTTCGTGTTGATCCAACGACCAAGATTCAACCTGGCAATTTCTTTAGGTTCCAACGGTCAGATTTTTTATCTGGCGGCGGATTTTGAATATGTGACTTGATCCAACGACCATAAATGATTTCTAATGGTTAGATCAAGATCTAACGGTCAAATTTGATCCAAAATAAAATCCAATGGCTAGAATTCATTTTTAATGGATTTTTTTTTTATACTGAAAATGGCTAGTTTGACTAAAAAAAATCTATAAATAGTCTAAAATCACTAGTTTTTCATATATATCAAACTCATCCATTCTATAAACTAATTAGTATTTTTGTTAATTTTCGATATATCATTCATGTAAAATATCCAATCGATATATATCTCTTATATATCCCGTAAAACTGGGCACGATATATCCGTCGAACTCGACATTTTTAACCTCGACAAGCAAGTGATGATCACGGGTTGGATAAATGCGGACATCAAAGTAAAGGGATGTCACAACATGGCAGAGAGTGATGACTAAGGTGGGTTTTGATGTCGCGACATCAAGGGAGTTGATGTCGTGACATAGCAATGTGTGCATTCCAAGAGATCAATCCATGTCACGACATGGAGTTTCATTTCGCAACATCATAGTAGGATTTCTCACTTTCAGCTCCAAAATTTTCATTCTCTACCTCAACACTTCCCCAAACTGACTGCCACTCTCTTAAAACTTGAAATTCTTGTAGTATCACTTACAAAACTCCTCTCAAATATGATTCTCTTAACTTACTCTTCCAAACTCTTCAGTGTCTCATTACTCTTTTCAATTTTCTCCACATTTCCGAAAAATTTATTCTTTTCTCTACTCTTGCATTTTTATTAAACCCGAAACTTAAAAACACTAAAAAAAAATACCTCAAACATATCGAGGATGCCAAAAATCAAAATAAATTAACCAAAAATAAAATAACAAAATAAAAATAAGAAAAAGGAACAAGGATCCTCACAAAGCTTGGGTTGACTCCTAAGAAGCGCTAAGTTTAGTGTCACTAGCTCGACCAAGCCGCATCTCGATGGTGGCAACACAAAAAATTCCATGATCTTAGTCTTTCAACTGAATGCTCTCCTTGAAGATGAGTTCCTCTCCAATATAATGCTTGAGACGTTGCCCATTAACTTTGAATTCTTGCCCATTGTCGGATCTCAAACCAATAGCACCATAAGGAGTGATTGAGATCACAATAAATGGTCCTATCCATCGGGACTTAAGTTTGCTCGGAAATAATCTCAATTTGGAATTGAAGAGAAGTACTCTATCTCCCTCCTTGAATTCTTTTTGGATCAACTGCTTGTCATGTAATTTCTTCGTTTCATCATTAAACTGGCATTTTCATAGGAATACTTCTACCCTTCACCATTGAGTTAGAGTAGTCTATTTTCCCTCATGTTTCAGTCAAAATTAACTTCGACGCTTCATAGTGCCTCGATGCTCAAGCTCAACCGGCAAGTGGCATGCTTTACCAAAGACAAACCGATATGTAGACATTCCAATCGGAGTTTTGTATGCGGTTGGGTAGGCCTAAAGTGATTCATTCCATCTCAATGACTAATCTCTTCTATTCGTTCACCATTTCACAATAATTTTTCTTCAACCTCATGATTATAGAGATTTCACGCTTCATTTTTCTTGTGTGCATGATATGCCAAACTCTTTTTTTTCTTAACTCCATACTTAGCCATTAGTGTAGCAAACACCTTGTTGTAAATATGGGATCCTTAATCATAGATTATGGCTCTTGGTGTACCAAACTAGGTAAAAATGTTCTTATGTAGAAATTTTGTCACTATCTTTGCATCATTCTTTGGAGTAGCAATTGCTTCGACCCAATTCGATGGTAAGGAGAATATATAAATTACCAAATGATAGGGGAATTGGACCCATAAAGTTAATGCCCTATAAATCAAAAATCTCAACTTTAAGTATATTATTCAACGGCATTTCATTTATCCTTGAGATATTTCCAACCCGTTGACAACGATCACATCTCTTCACAAAGGCAAACAATCTTAAATAACAATTTCACAATAAAAAACCACATCAGAAAGCACCTTTTTGAGATGTTTCTTTGTTTTCTTAAAGTGGCTCTCCACATCTATGAGGAGGACAATGAGTTAGAATCGCTTCATATTCAATTCCTAACACATTCGGCATCAACTGCCTACACATCTTCGAAACAAGAGAGGGTCTTCCCATTGATAGAATATTGCATCATGGAGAAATTTATTCCTTTGTTGAGAACATAACTCTAGGAGCAATACTTTGCAAGAAAGAAAATTTACAATATTTGCATACCAAGGCAATGGAGTATCAACCATCATCAATTGTTCATTAGGAAAAAATTCTTCAATTTCCCTTGGTTCTTCAACCTCATTTTTCCTTTCAAAACGAGATAAATGATTAGCAACTACATTCTCCACACCCCGTTTATCCCAGATCTCCATGTCAAATTCTTGAAGGAGCAATACCCAATGAATAAGTCTAGGCTTTGCATCCTTCTTTTGCATCAATTATTGTATGGCCGCATGATCCGTGTGCACAATCACCTTGGATCCAATAATATATGATCTAAATTTGTCGTAAGAATAAAAAACCACTAACATCTCCTTTTTAATGGTGGTATAGTTCTCTTGTGCTTCATTGAGGGTCCAGCTAGCATAGAAAATGGCATGGAATATCTTCTCATGAAGTTTCCATGATGTCCCACAGCAAAATCACCATGTCAGCATACAATTTCAAAGGGATGTTCCAATTGGGTATCTACGGGAGCTAAAATAGTTTCCTTTCATCTCAATAAATGCATCAAGGCAAGCTTCATCAAACACAAAGGTTGCATCTTTCTCAAGAAATCTACACAATAGTCTCACAATTTTGGAGAAGTCCTTGATAAACCTTCTATAGAACCCCGCATGTCCAAGAAAACTCATCACCCCTTTAACATTCATTAGTGGTGCAAGATTTTCTATGGTGGAGATCTTTGCCTTTTCGACCTCTAGTCCGTCCTGATACATGATGTCCAAGCACGATGCCTTCACATACCATAAAGTGACATTTCTCCCAATTTAGTACAAGATTTTCTGCTTTACATCTTTCCAAGACCATACTCAAGTTACGGAGACAATGATTAAATGCGTTGCTGAATATCGAAAAGTCACCATGAAGACTTCCATTATATTTTCAACCAGATCTGCAAAAATCGCCATCATACAACATTGAAAAGTGGCTGGTGCGTTACAAAGACCAAACAAAATTCTTCGAAAGGCATAGGTCCCATATGGACATGTGAATGTGGTCTTCTCTTGATCTTCCAAAGCAATAATGATCTGGTTATAGCCTAAATACCCATCCAAAAGCAATAAAATGGATGGATGCCCCGCTAATCTATCACGCATCTAGTTTATGAAGGCAATGGGAAGTGATCTTTCCTTATGGCCTTACTGGCCTTTCGATAATCAATACACACTCGCCATCATGTAACTATGCGAGAAGAAATTATCTCATATGTATCATTCTTCACTACTGTCATGCCACCCTTTTTTGGAATTACTTGCATTGGACTGACCTAAGAGTTATCTAAAATAGCATAAATAAACCTAGCATGGAGCCATTTGAGGACTTCTTTCTTCACAACTTCCTTTATAGCGGGATTCAAGCTCCTTTGATGTTCAATTGTAAGTGTGTAGTCCTCCTCCATCAGAATTTTGTGCGTGCAAATTGAAGGACTAATGCCTTTGATATCTTCAATAGACCATACAAAAGCGTCCATATTCTTCAGTACCTTTAAGTACTTCGCCCATATTCTATTCAAAAACTAAAGATAATCATTGTGTTTGTGCCATTTTCACCCAAGAATGCATATCGGGGAAGATTCCCCCCGGCAGTTTCTTAAGTACTAAATTCATCCAAGGTTTTTCTCCTTTCTTCCCCAATCACAACTGTATCTTCATTCTCTTCTATAGCAAGGATGGTCTCGAACATTTCTTGAACTATAGATGGATGCTCAAACTCTAAATCAGCCATAGATAATGACTTGGTCAAACATTTCTCTAAAGGATCCCATTCAACCATGTCATGCAATACTTCACCAATTAAGGGGATCAAATTATCAACTCTCATACAAGTTCTTTTATCATTATTGGAAAATCTCACAGTCTTGGTAAGATTGAACTTTACTTCCTCATCACCGACTCTTAATGTCAACTCTCCATTTTTCACATCAATTAAAGCATGTCTGGTAGTAAGAATTGGCCTTCCTAGAATAATCGGAACCTCTTTGTCTTCTTCCATTTCCATCACAACAAAGTCTACTAGAAAAATAAACTTATCAACTTTCACAAGCACGTCTTCAAGAATACCTTGAGGATAAGTCAATGAACAGTCAACCATCTGAAGAGATAATGTAGTAGGAGTAAGCTCACCCAAATTTAGCTTCTTTACTACAAAAAACGACATAAGATTAATGTTAGCTCCCATGTCACACAAAGCCTTCTTGAAAGTATGTTCACTAATCATGCAAGGAATGGTGAAACTACTTAGATCCTTTAGATTTTTCGGAAGCTTTCTCTGAATTATTGCATTACAATTATCTGATAGACTGACCATTCCATATGCATCAAGCTTCTTCTTGTTGCTCATAATCTCTTTCATAAACTTCACATAGTTAGGCATTTTGGGCTAATGCTTCTACAAAAGGTATTTTCACTTCAAACTTCTTGAACATATTAAAAAATGTAGCGAATTTCCCATCCAACTTGGCTTTTCTAAATCTTTTTGGAAACGACAATGGTGGGATAATTGGGGATGGTTTTTTGTGAAATAAAACATTTACTGGTGTAGACTTGTTTTTTCTTTCTCTCTTCCTCCTTCTTGTCTAATTGAATCTCTTGTTTCTTGCCTTCCACTTTCTCATCTTCAACCTTTTTGCTATCAACCTCATCCTCTACCATCTTCCCATTTTCAACATTTTTGGAATTCCCAAGTTCTTTTCCATCTTCATGTTCTTTTCCACTCCGTAGAGTATGGCCATGCAATCTTCCAAATTCTTCTCCATATCACTCGGAAAAGATCTAGAAGAACTCTCTTTCATTGAATAGGTTAGTTGCCCCATTTGAGTCTCTAAGTTCTTTAAAGATGCACCCATATTCATTGAGGTCGTCGCCAAATTAATATTCGACTATCATTGTTCTTCTTCATATCATTGAGAAGATACAAGATGTTCTCTTCAAAAAATGATGGTCTTCTTTGCCCTTGATTATTGGAGCTCGAAGCTCCTTGCCCTTGAAAATCGAGAGGCACATTAGAAACACTCAATTGATGTGGCACATATGGTATAATTGCTTGGTTACCATATGATATGTTCTCATGATTCCACAACCTTGGATGATAATGCGTAGGCAAATTGTTGCTGGGTTGGAAAACATAGCCTCTATTGTTTAAGTAATTCGCCTTCTTTGCTTGAGATGTAGAATTTTCCAACATTGCTTCTTGAGTTTTCATGCGTGCTACTTCTCCCAATGTAGGTTCTTTAGGAGTTTGTTAGTTCAACCTAGTCATCAATGCTTCAAATTTTGCCTCTAAGGACGAAATTCAGCCCAATTCCAAGATTCCACCTTGCCTTCTTCCAATGGATCTTTCAGAGGGCGCTTGATGATTGTTCTTTGCTAACTCTTCAAACAAGTGATTCGCCACATCTCTCCATTTGTGGTAGAACTCCACAAGTCGCATCAACTAAAACTCTAGTCAATAGTTCAACCTTATCAGAGCAAAGTTTGTACTAGAGACCAAAAGCTCATACCCACAGCATGGGCACTGCAATCCTTGAAATGATCTTATGCATCATATAACGTCTCTTGATCACCTTTCCTAAACTATGTAATTCCCTAGCCGTAGTTGTAAAGTAAGTCGAGGCAGAAAATTTCACAAAAGGCTTCAACCATCTCCCCCACTTTTCAATGGACCCTTGAGCTAGGTTTTGAAACCGATTCCTAGCTTTCTCCTTAAGTGAAAAGGGAAAAAGCTTCAGTTTGATGACGTCATAATCAACCCCATTCATCTTTATAGTTCCGCACAACTCGAGAAAATTTGACAAGTGTGCATTCGAATCTTTTGAAGAATGGCCTCCAAACTGTTGTTGTTGTACCATCGATATCAAACTAGGCTTCAACTCAAAATTGTTCGCATTGATAAACTATTGTCGAATCCTAGAATAGTTATCATTCGGCATAAGTTTCCAAAAATCACCCAAAGTAGGCTCTCTCAAATTACGCATTTCATTATGATCACTGTGTCCTTCACTGTATGCATCAGAATTTCGGTCCCCTTGATTTTCATCTATATTAAGTTGTTCTCTATTTGACCTTCTTCTACTAATCAGTGTTCTCTCTATTTAAGGATCAAATGGCAACAAATCTAAATTTCTTCTTCGCATACAATCAAGTACCTGTATTCACAAAGAAACACTCTAAAACGAAATAAGTAAACTAAAGACGACAAAATAAAAGCAAAAATAAACAAAACGAACTATTCACAAGTTTGAAAAGTGTGCTCAAATTAGCAAATTTCACTTTTACTAGAATATTAATCCAAATGTCTTAACTACCTCCCCAGCAACAACGACAAAAACTTGTTAGTGGTTATGCTTGTATTTAAATTTATGCAGCCTAAAATACCGCAAGTGCACGAGCCGTACAAGTAGTAAGTGGACTAGAAAGTCCGGATATCAATCCCACAAGGAGGATAAGTCTAGACGGGACTAAATACCCCGACTAATTGATATTTTCACTATCTAAGCTATCAATTTCCGATGAGAATAAAACTAAACTACACTAGAGACTATGCTAAAACAGGGGAAATTGAACTATGTGGAGATTTTCAAAGAAAATAAGACTTTGCAGAATAAAACTCAATGTAAAATACTAGGTTTGGTTACTTCGATTAATGCTTATTTATATTCGATAAGAGCAAATAATGCGAATGTCTGCTTGTGCTTGCCCAAGGGAAATTAGTATGAGGCTATCACTTTCGTGACTCACCTCAATTTCTCTCACTAAATCACATATTTACCGTTAAGTCCTTCTAGGAGATTAAGTACAATACTTTTCTAAGGCCTTTAGGTATCCTTATTGATCACCGCTAGGTCCTTACAATAGGAAAAACCCAAATTATGATAGATTTGATCACCGTTAGGTCGTTACAAATCCAGCACAATGCCTAATTGATGATTTTCCCTAATAAAATCCATTTAGTACTAGCCATTGCTAATTTCCTAAACTTCTTTGATTAGGTTAAGTTAATTTTATCAATTAAAATATATTTTGAAGACTTAGTCAAGGCCTCGGGTCAATTTCCAAATGTCACTTTGGAAGCCCTAGGTAAAACTTTCCTATTCTATGTCTCAATCATAAATCCCAACACATTTCAGTTGAATAAAACCATAGTAATTCCAGATTTGCATCAACAAGCACCAACACAAGCAAACTTTCACAAAATCATTATAAAAATTATATAAATCAAACATTAATGTATGCAACCAACCCTAGAGGATGGTTTAGTTCCTCATTATAACCCTCATATCATCCAAAGCCATGATTAAAAATCAAAACAAAGAAACAAATGAGAAAATAACAAGGTTTAGAGATACAAAATTGTCTGAAATGAAATTCTCTCCAATTAGTTCCAAGCCGCAAACACCCTCTGGTGAGTAGATTCTTCAATTTGGCTCCAGATCTAAGAGAAATCAGACACAACATGACAGAAGTGATGCTTCATGAATCCTTTTGATGTCATGACATCAAGGCACTTGATGTCGGACATGGTAGTAAGATGGCTTTAGGGATTCCCTCATTGTTGCAACATCAACATCTATGATGTCACGCCATGATAGTAGAATAGATTTAGGTCTTGTTCTTTAGATGCATGATGCCGTAACATGAAGACAGTTCAAGTCGCTACATGACAGTTGTTTCTCCTCATTCTTGGTCTTTTCTTGACCTGATGTCGTGACATCATATGAGCTGATGTCGTGACATGGCAGTATGTAGCCTTCAGCTTTGGTCTTCAAATAACTCGATGTCGCGACATCATATGGGTCCATGTTGCGACATGGCAGTGTATGAGCTTCCATCTCGAGGGGACCACATGTCGCAACGTGAGGCTCCATGTCACGACATGTGCGCTTTAACAACACTTCAACTTCATTTCTTCACTTTCTTACCTCCTTTGCTTAGGTTTTCTTCTTTATCTGCAAAATCAAGGTAAGAGAGGGATTTAGCTCTGCAATTGAGCTATATAGGTATGAATTTAGAATTAAGATCTCAATAATTATAATAAATGAATGCTTAAAACAAAGTATAATTCACACCTAATAATCAACAACTGAACTACTTTTTAGGGAAGAAGTTATGGCCTATGGTAAAATCGTTTAAATCATGGCCAAGGGATTTAGATGGATGGGTTGCATGGATTACTAGGTTGTCTCCGCATTTTAGAGGACTTTGGATAGCATTAGGGATTGAGCGGTTCATTCATCTTACCACTATAAATACTTCACTTTACATGGAATTGATAAGTGTTGCACTGAAATGCTAGTCTAAGAGTATTAACTCTTTCCTGCTCCCTTTTGGACCCATTTCCATCACATTGAGAGATATCACCATTCTTGCAGTCCTACCTATATGAGGTGCTAATGCATTGTGTTTACTTGATATTTAGGATTCTTCCCTCCCTGCTATAGAGGTTTCCTCTACCACTCAAACTTCTTACTCTGCCACTATTCGAAAATTGCATGATGTCATTGGGGTTCCTTCTACTTCTAAGCATGTCAAGTTCTTGTTGATTTTCTTATGCAGATATGTATTTTTCCCCAACTCTGGAAAACCATCCATGGAATATTTACCCATGGCAGAGACACTTTCTCTAGGTCGGCCTTATGCCTTAGGCACTTTACTCTTGGTCTCAATTTATCAGGCCATGAGTAAATATGTATTTCATAATTCTTACAATAGAGTTGGTAGTGCCCTATGCTTTGTACAAATATGGTTATTTGCATATTTTCTAGAGCTTTCAGACAGGGAACCTACCTCTTACAAGACTTTAGGACTCCATGTCATGCATTCTTTGCGTATAATGCCCTCTTATGATCTTATGGGTTTGGTAGATTGATCATTGGTTCACTTATTTATAATATCTTATTCTGTACATATTTCATCTTGGAATTAGATTTTGGCTTCTTCTCAGCCATATCTACATGATTTTGAGAGTCTTGTGGCCTCTACTAGTGCCACTTGTAGAGTACTTATTTCAGGAGGTTGCTTCACCTTTTCTTCTTCACTGTCTGCATCCCTGGTTAGTCTATAACCATACCTCCCTTATCTTTGGGCTCACCAGTTTGGTTTTCAATAGTTTATCCTATCTTTACCTCCTTTGCCTTCTGTTCATCCAGATTTGGAGTTTGTACAAGAACTTAAGGAATATAAAACTCCTTCATGCTCAATCGGGATTACTTCTTTATCCATGAACAATCCTTCTCTTCTTGGTGGAATTTCAGATTTGATGAGTTCCTCAGTTCTTGCATGCCCACTATAGGTAAAGGAATCATTTTCTGCATTTTTATTCATAAATTTACCTCATGTTGATTTCCTCATTTTCTTTGTAGGATTGATTTCTTCTCCTAGTAGGCCTACCAAGAAATTCAAGATGGTCGAGGAGAAGAATATAATTTACAATAGTCGGCTTAAAAAGTCCAAGCTTCTTGAAGGTGTGAGGAATCATTCCAACCTACGACATTCTTCTTGTAGATCATCCTATCATTTTGATTTCTTCAATATTGTTGATGATCCCATTAAGATTGAAGAAATGGAAGATCACTTTAAGAGTAGTGAGCAAGGGTCGACCTTTAGAGAAGAGACCTCAAGCAAGGACAGTTCTCGGGATATTAGTAGTGCACTTGATGAGTCAGAGACGATAGAAGACTCTTTGGATGAAAGGGCTATCGCCGTTGGAGAAGGCCAGTATGAGCATACTTCTCAACCTACTCCCTATTCGGTTTGTTCTTTACCTTTATCTTTCTTTTGTATGTTTTTAATTTTTTTTCTTGCCTTATATTTTCCATTTTTCCAGGCTTCACCGAGATCAACTTTCAAATAGAGGTGGAGATAGATTTATCTTTGGACTTATCTTTCCTACACCAGCCCACTCCTGCCCGCCCCCCCCCCCCTTAAGTCCTCGGTTCGTCCTCCTAGTGACTCAAATGTGGCTGCAACTCGCTCTACTGAGCCATTTACTTTGCTTGGATCTATTTTCCTTATCTACTAGCCATAATGATGCTTTATGTGCAGCTCTCCATTCTTTTTATTTCTCCATGATATGACTTTGACATTTCTGAACAATCATGAACTAATGAGACTTTGACTTGGGAACTTTGTAGCCATTTATTTGGCATTTTTTTCAGTTGGAAAGCCTCTTTCTTGCACATGTTTCTTTGTATTATCTTCTTTGCGCTTTTGTCTTCTAACCCTATGATGACAAATGATTGTCTTTATCTTGTATTACTCCGCACCAGCCCTTGTTAAGTGGCCATTCGATGATAGGGGTGAGTCGTTATTAGCATTTAGAGCATGTTTCTCGTATGTATATGTAACCTAAATGCTAGATTCACACCCTTATTCGCAAATACTACACTAATCCCTCATATGTGTGAGTTTTGCAGGTATTGAAAGTAAATCAAGCAAAAAGGGGCAAAAAGTTCAAAAAGTAGAGCCATCACCTAAAGGCACTGCTTCGCAGAGGCGAAGGTACACCTTCGCAGCAACGAATCAGTTCGCCAAGGTGAAGGGAAGCTTCGCCGTTGTGAAGCCGAAGTCTGGAAGAAGAAAGCCTCGGGTTCGCCAAGGCGAAGGCAATCTTCGCCTCTACGAAGGGGTTCGTAACTGCGAAGGAGATCCTTCGTTGAGGCAAAGAAGAAGGCTATAACATACAAGATCCCTCGTGTTCGCCAAGGCAAAGCATGCCTTCTCCTCGGTAAAGGACAATTGGACCAGATTGTTGACACATGTCCTTCGCTAAAGCAAAGGACACTTCGCCAAGGTGAAGAACACTTCGCCTAGGCAAAGAATTTCAGGTTAGAACAAAAATGCTCCCGTTCTCAACCCCATTTTGGGTCTATCTTCCATATGATATAAATACCATATTTGTAACACTTCAAAGCAACTTAGAGAGGACTTTTTAGAAGCGTGAACATTTCCCATTTTCTAGGGTTTCTCTTTAAGCTCATACTTTTAGGGTTTGTATATTTTCTTAGATTTTTAGCTCATTTTTTGAGCTAAGTTGCAAGATCCAACAGCTAGAGGACTTCTTGTAGTGGTGGAGCAGGGTTTTGGAGTTGTTTTGAATCCTTAAACTCTTCTCTCTCTCTTAATCTTTCATCATTATGTTTTATGTAAACATGATTTTGTTGGGTTTTAAGGCTACTATGAGTGGCTAGATCCTCCTCTAAGGCTGGTTGTTGACATTGGTGTTTGGTTCATATGTTGTCTTGAATGATTTTTTGAATATAATCCTATGTTGAGGTTTTATGGATGTGGTTTTATAAATTTCCAAGTTTTTATTCAATTGTTGCATGCTAGGTAATGAGATTGAGACCTAGAGCTCAAAGGGTTTCCAAGTGACAATTGGAAGTATACCCTTGGGACTTGATTCTCTTTCCCTAATATCTTATAATTGATAAAATCAATTAAACTTAATCAAAGAAGTCTAGGAAATTAGGAATGCCAAGTACTAGATGGCTTTTATTAGGAGGGACATCATTCAACCTTATGCGATGATTGTATGAACCGAGAGGTGATCGATCTGAGCATAACCCAGGCAATTTCATTGTATGGATTGAGAGGTAACCAATGGAATTTCCTAAGGACTGATTTACCTTAGAACAAGTATCACATTGTTTGACTAAAGGAGAATAGGGATTCGGTGTGAGACATTTAGGAAAGACTCGAAAGAGTAAACCTCATACAGAATTCCTTGGGTAAGCACAAGAGTATTTTCTCTTAATTGCACTTAATGAATATAAGCCAAACAACGGAACAATCGTCCTGCCATTTTTTCTTGGTGGAAGGAGGAGAATTGGAATATATTCTTGAGATGTAATTGACTTGTTGTTGAAGATTCACTAAATGCTACAATGCACATGAGCACTTACAGCCATGACATTGCATTAGTGGATCAAGGTGGCACTAGGCCTACCTTTTGATATGTATTGATATTTGTGGAATGATGTTGAGAACACCTTTGGAATACCCACGACTCCGCGATACACTTACAACCATGACATTGCATTCATGGATCAAGGTGGCAGGCCACACCTTTTTTTGATGTGTGTTGATGCTTGTGGAATAATGTTGTAACTCTGTTGTTGATTAATAGTGGTCCTTAGAGCTACTTTCTTTACTTGAGAATATATATTGTGTCTATCAAGTACAATACTGGAGAGATCTAAAAAACTGTGGCTACATAGCCTATTGATATATTGAACATGTATCTTGTTGGAAATTTTTATATATTTGAGGACACGGTAACTAAAAAGCCCTCACCCGGATATGTTTTATCCAAAACATAGAATGAGAATCGGTATTGTGCTAGAAAACTTTGAGCGCTTGAGAACCTGATAGCTACAAAAAGCTGCACACCCGAAACATAAAACATTTCCCTAACATTGCCCCCTTAAAGACCATGGAATCGGCCTAATTCTTTTGGGAAGTTTTTACAATTTTCCACATGGTAGGGAAATATTTCTTCCGATATTTCCCATTGATGAACCTCTTGTGTGGCTCTCCTTGTAGGTTTGCTAACTAATATGCGTTTCTAGGTAGTACTTGATGCACTTTGAAAGGTCTCTCCTAGTTGGGGAATCATTTTTCCAATTCTTTGTCTTTGGAACCAACTGGCAGTATGATTAGTGCTCAAAAAGTGCTATTGTGAACCCTGTTTATTGCAGGTTTTGAGTACTTTTTGTGTACTAATCAGCGCATTAAACAAATTGGCACGATGGGTCTCGGCTATGCTACTGATCGCATTTTGTAGCAAATTTTGCAGTTTTTACAAACTATTTATGCCAAAATTGTTAAGTCAATCCAAGCACGAAGAATTTGAGCCAAACTCAGCATTGCAGATCAGAATTTAGAAGGAAGAAAAGCCCAGAAAATGCGAAGGTGAGTCGCGAGGGCGGCACGATCATGAATTTTTTAGTTACCTGTTCATCTGCTTGAGAATTTTCATCTCTGCACTAATGTACTCACGCGCAGCTGTTCACTTCTCACACACTTTTCACTTCTCCCCGTTTGAAGTTTTGCTTTTTATTCCTTTTTTTGATTTCTTCCATTTTAATCACTTGACTAGGTTATTTGCTTTTGTTGATTTGGTAATTTTACTTGTCTTGAGGTCGCTATATAAGCCAATTGTAAACACTGTAACGAGGGACTTTCCGGTAGAATAAACTTTTTAGCGCGGAGAATAATTTTCATTTTCTTCTTCTCTCCCATTTTCATCTCATTTAACTACCACTTTCGGCTGCAAAAACACCCTTGAGGATGACAACCTCAAGGGATGGTGAAAAAGCTAAAGCCTCATCACTTGAAGAGGAGGGCTACTAGGTACCAGTTTTGAGGTAAAATGATTGATTTATATAAAGTAGTGTTTAATGCAAACATTTATGGGTATTTATGTGTCTCTGCTTCTCACAAATAGGATTAAATAGCTTAAATAACACCACTGATTAGCTTTGTGTTGGCAAGCTTTTTTGGGTTAGGTGGATGCTTGTGCTAGAGATCACGATATCGGATGGTGCCGCTTCCCTAGTAATAGTTCTTGTAAGGTAGGTTTAGGAGGCTGTTCTCAGCACAATGCGGAAGGATTTATGCTCATTAAGTATTATTTCCAAAAGGAAGGTATAAGGTTTAGTTTTTACAAGAAGCTAAATGAAGATCCGATTCGAGGAAATGACTATAGGTCATCCTCCCAATGCGAGGGACCGAGGGCTTTCTCATTTACCGTATGACCTCCTAGCCCGAGTAGCCCGATAGCCCACGAGGATTTCTTTTTCTCATTTTATTTCGTTCATTTTTCGAGTTTCCAAACATTCACCTCGAAGAAAGAAGAACGGAAGAATTGTTTTTACGAAACCATAATCAAAGTGAAATTCAGCATTTTTGAATCAACGTGACTCATTTCGCATGAAGAAAACCCATCAAAGTTGAATAGCCTGGCATTTATACTGGGTAGCTTTTGCTAAACGATGGAAGAACAGGTTATAAATTTTGTTGATTCCGAAACACCTACTGTGGCATGAATCACAGTATAATCTTCCAAACAAACTCTCCTACTTCAAAGCTTTTTCTCTTGATTATCTTATTGTAATTCTAAGCCACTTTATTTTTCTGAATCAACATAGAGTTGAAGGCTTGTATTCTTTTGTCATTTGTAGATTCGAGTTCCATCATCATGGTCTCATTTTACTCTTAAGGAGTAACGCCATTTTTCCTGGAAAGCCTTAGAGAAGGCACCACTACTTCCATTAAGAGTACTGCATCTTATCCATAAGTTAGAGAAAAAAGACTTACCCTTATAGAACACCTTTTAGAAGTCCTATAAGCCCACAATGTCTATGATAAAATCATGTGTCAGTCTCTAGGATTCTCCTCCAGCATTTTCTCCATGATCCCTAACAACACTTTGTTGGATGCTTCTGGTTGTCCATTTTCTTGGGCATAGAAAGGAGTTGATCTGATGAATTGTAACCCATAATCCATAACAAAGTAATTAAGCTCTTCCCTAGTGATCATTGTTCCTTGATCAGTAGTGATAGACTAGGGAATCCCAAACCTATGAATAATCTGCTCCTTAATGAACAAAATCACATCCCTATGTTCTGCTTTCTTCAATGGTACTGCCTCCACTTACTTCATGAAATAGTCTGTAGCAACTAGGATGAAGTTGTGTCAGTTTGATGATGTTAGATGAATCTTCCCAATTAGATCCATGGCCATCCTCTAAACAGTCATGGCTTTATTATTGAATGTAATTCAACAGCAGGGATCCTCCGAATGCTTCCATACTTCTAGTACTATTGACAACCTTTAGAGTAGGTGATGCGGTCTCTTAAAATGGTTGGCCAAAAATAGTCATGTCTTTTAATTACCAACACATCTTTACTCCAAATTGATAGGCTCCACAAACTCCTTAATGAAATTGCTTCATAACTTTCATGCTGTCTAGGAAAGATAAGCACTTGCGTAATAACCCATCAAATCCTTTTCTCTATAGCTCTCTTTCTAGTAGAACAAAAGTCTTAGCTTAAGCCTTCGTTCTGTGAGGAACCCTCTTGTTTGGATTCTCTAAAAATTCTTTGAATTATGTTCTCCAATCTCTGCCGATATCCATGTCATTATTGAAAATGTCTAGGTTGATCCCCCTTTCAAAAATTGAAGGGTGATTATTCTTCTCTATCATGATGAGCTTATATATCAATTCTTCACCCATTTTTAAACTAGAGGCTATTTGAGCAAGTTCATTAGCCTCTTAGTTTGATTCCCTAGGCATATGTTCAAATTCCACGTTATCAAGGGTAACGATTGAATGGGGGGGTGGTAAGTAAGGGTGTAATAGCAGGATTGTGCATGCTCCCTTATTAATTGCAGTACCAATTGAGGAACTCTAGTGACTCAGAACATCTTTTGTCCCGCCCGTAGGATCTCTGGCCAATCACCAAAGCTTCATACTGTCTGATTTGTTGGTATCTGTGTCCAAATTAAAAGACAATGAATTCTTTACTTCTCTTGGGGAACTGATCACTATTCCTGCACCAGTTGAATTCTCTATGCTTGAACCATCAAATTTGAGGATCAAAGGTTCCTTTTCTACCCCATAGATTCCCAACTCCACACTTTTCTCTGTCACAATCTCTAAGGAAGGATGATTAGCTAAGAAATCTTCTAATGCTTGTCCCTTGACTTATTTATGTGGAAAATAAACCAAGGTGAATTTTGACAAAGCAATAGACCATTTACCAATCCTCCTTGTAATCAGTGGCCGGTTTAGCATGCACTTCATAAGGCTAATCAGAGAAACCACATAGACTCGAGACTTGATCAAGTGATGTCTCAGTTTAGTACATGCAAAGTATAAGGCCAAACATAATTTTTCAATTGGAGTATATCTTGTTTATACTGGATTTAAGAACCTACTTCAAATACCATACATCCTAATTGCCTTTAGAATTATTTTTGTGCTAAAAGACAACCGATCACTCATTTGTATCGAGCAATATAAATTTAAGTGGATGGCTTTGTATAGGAGGCATTAAAACAAGAGGTTTAGAGAGGTACTCTTTGATCTTGTCAAAGGTTTCTTAATGTCGTTCCTCCCACCTAAACTCTTACTGCCAAGGTTAAAGATAAATCTTCTTAAATAATTTACCTAACCCAAGAACTTTTGGAGTTATGTCTTGTTTTGTGGAGCGTTGGCTGAAGCAATAGCTTTGGCTTTGTTCTAATCCACCTCTATCTCTCTTTGGTGAACTAGGAATCCAAAAAAACTCCTAGCACGAACTCCAAATTCACATTTGAGCGGATTACGCTTCAACTAATGATGTCTCATCCTTTCAAAACTTTTCCTTAGATGATCTACATGGTCACTGGATCTTTTAGATTTAACCACAGTATCATTAATGTATACTTCTCCATGTGGTGGCCTAGCATGTCATGGAAAATGGCATTCATTGCCCCTTTGGTAAGTTGCACCTATATTTTTTAGACCAAAAGGCATGACCAGCCATTCAAATGTTCCTATGGAGCCAAGACATCTAAAGGTGGTCTTAAGTATACCTTCTACTGCCATTAAAATCTAATTGTAACCAAAGAAATCATCTGTAAAGGATAACAATTTGTTATTAGTAGTAGAATCAACTAACATGTTTGTAATAGGCATCACATACATGTCCTTAGGAGTAGCAACATTTAGATCTCTAAAATCCACACATACCCGAAGTTTTCCATTTTTCTTCATCATAGGAACAATATTTGCTAACCATTGAGCATACCTTGTAGGCCTAATGAATTTGGCCTTTAAGAGTTTCTCAATTTCCTCTTCCACCTTCAGCTCTACTTCCTTAGACATCCTTCTAGGTGGTTGCTGAAAAAGATGGAATTCGGGCCTAATGAGAAGGCAATGTTCCATAAGGCCCCTATCCAATCCTAGTATTTCATCATAATTCCAAGAAAAGCAATCTTTGAATTCTTGCAACAATGATCTGATTTTTTCCTTCAAGTTATTAGATAAGAAAGAACTTATGTAAGTAATCCTTGCATCTTCCACAGTACCAAGGTTGACTTTTTCCATTGGATCATGAACTTGAGGCTTGTTGTCTTCCATTTTAGAGGATTTACCCAAATCTTCAACTGAAGCTCTTCCTCCTTCATCCGATTCTCCTTCATAAATCACTACCCCACAATGGAACCATCTTATACCTTGTAACTACACATTTCACTTTAACCCACTCTTGTACTCTCGCCTCATCTCATGCACACTTCACTTACTTCATCCCATCTCCAACCCTCCTTAATATACAGAAGCAAAATGATAAATAGCTGTCTCATGTAGCTCAAGCATCTCTGTCTAATCCCACCCAAGATCTCACTCATAACAACAAACCCTCCCCCCAGATTTCATCCTTCTTGCTTTGAATTTATAACAAAACTGAGACACTATAATAATTTATTCCACATATGAAGTGGCTAAAGGTTGTTTGTCCGTCTATATACTACTTCTACTTCATCACCTTTCCAAATAGTAAAAAATTAGTGAAGGGAGTGACTCAAGACACACCAATTGGTGCAACCTGTGCTCTTCCCTAGAAAAGCATTGTAATTAGTACATAATTAATCACAAAGAAAGCTAATACAGTCTTACTACCCACTGAGGTTGAATAGGAGTACGCCTGAATCTTAGAGAGAGATTTTCCCCAAGAGTGCCAATATAGACACTTCTATTTCAATTACATCCCCAATGCCTCTTCCTAGTGCTCTCAACATTCTTAATGGCATCACATTGACTGTTGATCCATTATCCATCAATACCTTGGACACTAGTTTACCATTAAAGTGTGCTCTCACATATAGAGGTCTTGGTGTGCCTTGGTCATTTCAATAAAGAGGTTTTTGCTATCACCTTCTAAGATAGATGCTTCCTTCAGAGGACACCACGGTGATTACCCGACTACGCTTCTTGAGTTGGCAGACCATGTCCACTAGGCTTCTTCCTCCAATCTCTTTGATTTCAGTTACAGTCTGGTAAAGTTAGAGAAATGGTAGAACATTTCAAAGAAATAGGAAATGTACCTATCAAAGTAGTTCTCAAATCCATTTCTTCATCCATCTCTTCAGTAAACTCATCATCTTCTTTAGCCTTCCTTCAAATTGGTTTTCTTTGGATTAGGCCTCATTTCTTCTCTCAAATTCTCTACTTCTTTTGGATTTCCCTGTGGCATTTCTTCGCACTGTTTTTCCATAACTCTCGCTCTATATCCTTCTTTTCTCGAGTTCCGAGGAGCTGAGGAAATTTCTTATGCCGCACCATGCCAATTTCGTCTATATAAGAGAGGCAGACAGCAGGTTTCCCAGGTGCAGATGCCCTTTCCTCCGAAAGTATGTCTCTCGAGAAACATTCTTTCCTCTGTAAAGGATTTCTCCTTCTTGATTTCGTTTGAATGGCATGGATACCTTCCATCTTTCCTTTCTTCGCCAGACACTTTTCGTTTTATTGCCAATTCATCCTTATGAACCAGATATTGTTTAGGAATCCATACCTTTCTTATCCTTACATTATGAGAAAATCTCTACTCCATCTTTACATTCAACATTGCTCTTAAATCAGTAACAGCTATGTTAACTGAAGCTAGTGATGGAAAAGGATCTTCATCAATCACCATGTAACGCTCTGAAAATATCCTAATAGTTTGATAACATGTTTAGGGTATAAAATAAATTAAATCAGATTTTTCTGGCATAAATTGATAAAAATGATAAAACCCTAAAATACTATTCAAAAATAAGGGTAAATTAGAAATTTACCTAACTGGCACCCAAATGTCATAAATAAAGAAGTCAATATGCCAGAGTGGAATAATGGGTTAAGTTGAAGTGTAAATGATAGATAAATGAAGGACCAAATAGCACAAATGGGAAAACTTAATTAAAAGTGAAGTTCAAACAAGGCCTTAATCTTGTAAAGAGAAAAGACCAAAAGTGGTCTTGTAAATGAGGATGTTTCTCATTTACACAAAGGAGAAAGAGAGACAAGGAGAAAGCAAGTCCTTGGTGTTTTCTCTCCATCTTGTAGAGATCAAGCTTGGTTCAAGAAGAAGAAAGAAGAGGCTTGTAAGAGATTAAGGTATGGAAATCTAACTAAAACCCTTCTTTTCTTGTGTTTAGGTTTGGAGAAAAACCCTAGCTTTGTATAAAGTGTTCTTGATGGTTTTTAGTTTAGTTTATAGTTGTTTTGCATTTTTAATTGGTTTGATTGGTTTTGAGGAATTTTTGTATAAGGAAATGTTGGGTTTAGGGGAGATCTTATGTCAAAACTTTCCCAAACCCATGTTTTCTTTGGCTTATAACTTGGTCACCATCCGAATTAAGTGATTCAAATTCTCGGGTAAAGTAGACTCTCAGAGAAAACATATCCCCTCAAATAAATGTATTCAAATTTGACCCCATTGGACCCATAAACTGTCAAAAGTGAGGCCTCGTTTTTTGGGTCAATTCGGTTTAGTTCGACACGCTGTGCTCAAGGGGCTGTATTTAGGCCATAAATTTGGCCATAACTCATCTGAATTTGAAAGGATTCAAATATTTGGATAAACTAGACTTCTAGGAAAACAAATCTTCCTGAAATATATGTATCCAAATTTGGACCCCATTGAACCTATAAAATTCTTCAAAGTGAGGCCTGCTGTGTCAATCCTGCTCACTCGACGCTGATGTTTGGAGTGCTTAGTTATTTAAGCCATAACTTAGCCATAAATCATTCGAATTGAATGATTCAAATTTCTAGGTAAACAGACTTCTAGGAGAACAAAAATCTTTGAAATAATTGTATCCAAATGTGAACCCCATTGAACCCATAAAATTTGTCAAACCGAGGCTCTATTTTCAGGTCAATCCTATTCAGCCTGATACGCTCGTGCTCGGGAGCAAGCTGGGATTTGTGCCATAACTTAGCCATCACTCATCCGAATTGAGTAATCCAAATTTATAGGTAACCAGAGACTTTATAGGGATAACAAATCTCCCTAAAATAAGTGTATCCAAATTTGTAATCTCATATCAAACTGTAAAATTCACAAATGAGGACATTGATGCCTAAAAAGAATGATAAGAAAGTTCTAAGGATGAGGAATGGGAAAATGAAAGGGCAATGTACCTAAGGGAGTCAGTAGAAAAAGACCTAAATAAACCTGAATACCCAACTAATATGATTGTCATTTGTGATGGATCCTAGCTAACGAAGAGAAAAGCCCGAGATAGGCCTAGGATTTCGAGACAAGAAATCGGCGGACTACAATCTTTTGGTTTCACTTTTCTCTCTCTAATTCCAAAGTGTTTGAATGATTACAAATGATTTTAATTGTTGAAATGATTTATAAGAAAAGCATATTGATTTGTTTTAATTGATTTGAGGCAATTTGGACAGGAAATGATTGCATATGAAAATTTGTAATGAGTATTGAAAATGAATTGTTTCAGGAGTAAATATACATACTATACTATATTTTGCTATGAATGATTTGAACGCCCTTAATAGAATGTTAACCTTTAAATTCAAGTTGAGGATAAATTGGTATACCAATAAGGGTCAAATTAGCAATACTATGAACGAACGTAATGATGTGTGTCACCCGATCCAGCCCAAAGAGACGTATCGATAAGGAACTGGCGACCATTGATTTTTAATAACCAACAAGAGCCACAGACCGTGATCATTATAAAACAAAATTTTATACCTACCAGAGTCTAAAGAAAATCGGTGCCGATGATCTCGCTATCCCAGGCACCAAAGCATATGTTAAATTCATTAAGGCAAATTGAAATGATAAGAAAATCATGGAAATGCATGATTTGTAGTTTCAATAGATTTATTGCATAAGAGTGTATATTTGGAATGATCAATAAACTATAAATGAATGTATATGAAATGAATATATGTATTGTATTGGTATTGATTATTCAAAAGGTTAAAAAACATTGTTCGTAAAATTGCATGATTTGTATTAAACGAAAAAATGCAAGAGAACTTTATAGAACCATTAAGTATGAAATACAAGATTATTTTTATCATCACACAGAACCGAGGAAAATGTGGATGAGATATAAACCAAGAAGAATCGTAGTCATCAAGCCAAAGTCACACTGAGGAGAAGTAAAGTCCACACATGCATACATGGAATTATCTGACCATTTTGTACAAACACTATTATGAAAATTGAACTTTGATTATATTTTTGTAAATATTTGATATTGGAAAACACTAATAATCCAGATTGTATACATGTGAAATGGACCAAATGCAAGTGTTTAGGCCATATTTAATGGAAAATGTGTGTATTGAAACAAAATGATAGCCCCTTAAGTTGAAATTAGTATAGACAAATATATTTGCAAAGATAATATCCTTTACAAAATAAGATTGAAATGTGTTTTAACACAAAGGAAAAGATCAGATCAAGAGGACCACGCTCGGACGGGTTCGACCTCGTGAGTTGGTACGGCGCGAGTCGCCACACCATGGCCCCTTTTTCTCAAGGAACTTCAAGATTCTCTTATTGATTTCGGTTTTGATAAATTCTCAAACTCTACCAATTAGCACATGATTCATGAGGTACAATACTTTTATAATATACTTTCCTAAGTCTTCTTGTTGAGGGTTGGTGATCATGGGGAAATGTGATGAATTTCTCCTTCTAAATGAAATCAAATATTTCCTCAATCTTTGCTGCATCAAAAGTATATTATACTTGTGTATTGGAGGTCTATGACTTCTTCCATAAGTCGTGTGTTTTCCACCAAGAAGGCGTGAATGAACTCAGACTTAGGAGATTCAAGTATTTCCATTTCAATTCACCCCCTAAAGAAGAGGGTTCCCATAGAAGTCTTTCTCCGTTGACTTTCTTCCCTGAATAATTCTTCATACTCTGTTACCTTAGTAGCAAGCTCATAAAAGTCTACAAACTCCATACCTTGAAATTTCTTCCTCAACTCTATATCAAGTCTCCTTTAGGCCATCTTCACGTACTCAGCCTCTGGGAAATGGATTTTGCATCTATTCCTCATTCTTTTGAAGCAATTAATGAAGGACTCTACTAATTCTCCACCCATTTGGGTTAACCCTTGGTAATTCTGCTATGCAAATCTCAAGTTCAACTCTAAAGAATTGTGTGTGGAATTGTCTTTCCATTTCCTACCAACTCATAATAGAATTCCTTGGAAATGTTGCATACCAAGTAAAAGCAGTTCCTATTAATGCGTTAGGAAATAAATTGAGTTTGAAATAAGGGAAATTCTCGTAGTTGGCAAATTCCTCACACTACACTGTGAATCTAGCCACATGCTCCAAGGTAGACTGCCCATATTCTCCAGAGAATGAAGAGAATTTGAGAATTCTAGACCTCCTTAGGTAAGGATTCTCTCTGTCTATTGCCTTTGGATATGGCTTATAGAATTCCTCAAGTGACCAACTTTATATGGGCGGCGCACTCAGATAACCTGCACCACCTCCCTATTGCCTCCAAGCTCGTGGTGGCCAAGTACAAAAGGTCGTAATTGTCGCTCTATTAATACTCCCACCTTAAGGTGGTTGAATAGTGCCCCCATGCCTCCAACAAAGTTGAAGTGGCTCATTATAGCTTCATGCCTGTGTGAATCAAGTTAGTGTTAACAAACACCTCGAGGAGCCATTGTTCAAACAGAATTAGAACGCTCACTGATGTATACATTTGTCAAGTTCCGCATTTTCTCCTATGTGGGAGGAAGATACCAACTTTCAACCTGTCTAAGTGAGAGGTGAGATCCACCTGCTTCCTGAAAATTCTTGGGGTGCTGGCCCCGAGCTCATTAGATAGTTGCCTTGTAAGTCAAGAAGCAACTTCTGGCCTTTGTTGTCTAACAATCTTCGAGATTGCCTTCAAGATAGTCCCTTATGACTGAGATTATTCTTCTTGCTCTTCCACAATGACCTTAGCTTGCTCGGATGTTGTTTTGACATGTTCATCTATTGCATCTATCACGGCCTAAGCATACTCAGGCATGGCTTTAGATTTCTCCGCCATAAATTTTAGTTGTTTAGACTCAGCTTATCACACTCAAGGATAAAAATATCCGATATATCGTTGATATATCGGATATCGGTGATGTTCGACACGATATCGGCAATCGATAATCGTTTGAGGGAAAAATCGACAAAAAATCAATAATATTGGCGATATATCGGTTTTGGACCGAAGGCATCGCGGAAATATCGGGTTCATGGCACGACGCGTTAGTTTAATTTTTTCGATAAAATATCGAGATACACGGATATATCTGATATATCGAGTGATATCGAGGATATATCCGATATATCGAGGATATATCTGATATATCTAGAGATATATTTAAATAGTCACGAAATCCTAACTCGATCCAACGGTTATAGATTGATCCCAACAATTTAAAGAAGATCTAATGGTCGACGGTACGTAATCAAATCCTCAACCGCTATAATTAAATTACAAAGATTTTTTGGCCATCCAACGACTATTTTGACCCAAAAAAACCTATAAATACCTCTAAAATCATTCAATTTGATCACAAATTCTCTTTACCCATATCCAATCTTCATTTAACTCCATTTTTTTTTCTTTGTGATAGTTAATATGATACTTTTATATTTTAAATTTGTTAATTTAGTAATAATATATTAATATATTAACTTTCATTAATAATATATTAATAAATGTTAGTTAATATTTGAAACGAAGTATGTCGATGAACCTAATTTATCCATCGAGAAAGTTGTGGATACAAGTCAAACATTTTATGCATGACATGTTCAACTTATAATCAATACATCTGAATACCATATCTCGTATTGCATGTCTTTATCAAGACGTGGGATCCTCTATCAAATTTTGCAATGGAGCCACATTGATATTCATTTTGATTTTAAAAGCTTATTGTAATGTAATTTCAATGTATATATTTGATTATTAATGTCATTTTTACACTTTTAGAGAATATTTCCATGAATTTCAAAGTATTTTTGTTAATTTCTCATATATCAATACTCATGTAAAATATCCAATCATATATCTTCTATATATCAGAAATCCAAGTATCAATATAAATCCGTCAAACGTTATCATCCCGATCACACCCCAATTTTTTTTTCCAATTATCGAACTTATATTATACACAAAGTAAGGAAATCATTGTTGTGTTTAGGTTTAATGGCATGCCATCAATAGAAATGAGAACCTGTGATAAACATGTATATAATCACATTCATAAACTAGTGTGAACATTGTAAACATTATATTACATAAAAAGTAGCCTTTTAGTATAAAACATAAGGCCACCATCTTGGTGCCTCCACAACCCCAAGTCCCACTATGTATAGCCCATGCTATCAAGGGTACAAAATGGGTGTTAATTATATCTTTCTCCCAAAATGACTATTATACAAGGCACAAGCCTCAAAATGATCTCAAAAAAAAAATAGACAACATCAATCTACAGCATGCAAAAGCTCGCTCAACCACCCTTGTCACACCTTTTCTCATGCATCTAAAATGTTGGGAGGAATAAGGCAAGTTCACAACTCGGTTAGGAAACTTTATAGTCATACTATACATAATGTGAATTAAATATATGATAGGAAGCATGATCAACATGTTTAATCATTTAATGAATATGCAATAACCATTGATAACTATGCATATTACAAAGAACTTCATCTCTATTTCTCTCAAGTTTTCCCTCATATGATAAACTGCCACATTTGAACCATCGAAGATATTATTCATCGATGTTCCAAATAATACTTGTACATTTGCAATTACTTTTTGGGACTCATACCCAAGGGCAGCCAACCCCATGTCTTTAGGGACTACAACCCAAGGGTAGGACTAACCCCGTGTCTTTAGGGACTAGCATCCAAGGGCAAGACCAACCCCATACTACACCCATACTTGGGTGTCTTCCTTGAGGGATTTAGGTACTTTCATCTAAGGACCCACGGTCCCACATAAACAAGTAACATGTGATGATCTACATATCTCACAAATTACCCGAGGAAACTATGTTTTATCATCGGTTCCATCACAACCAATCTAGTAAATCAACAAGAATATAGCCCATATCCACATCATAGAAGTCATGAGTCTCCCACCAAGAATTGCATCTCATTATAGTGTTCAAATCACTCAAACCAGGTCAATAAGGCAATAGAGATATGGTGCATTTTTACTAGATACATGTCAAGCATAGAGATTGCACCATATATTTCATGCAAAGCCAACATAGATAAGGACTAGAATGGTATAAAATTCCCTACCTCACTTTTTTTTAGCCCTTGAAATTCCTCTATGTAGAGATCCCTTCACTAAATCAAGAACTGAAATAAAACAATCTATTTTAGGTTCATTTACACAAATGCACTTAATTAAAGTCAAGAGATATTGTGGTTACTACAACCCTAATCATTTGGTTCTTACAACCCTAATATCCCGATTCTTTAACTTTCATTAATGTAGATTTTCCCATTGTTATAACTAGTTTAACCCCCTTCCAATGGTACAATTATTTTTCTTCAATTAGCTAGTTAAATAACCACTTTAATTCCAAACCCATTGATTAGTTTTAAAAACATAACCTCACTTAGTCTCATAATCACTAAATCAGTTTCCAAACTCAATAATCTCCATAACCTACTTTGTTAATTTCTCTTCATATAACAAGCTTCAACCAAATCATTTGGAATCTATTACCTTTATTCTATGATTAGACTTAATTAAAGACAACTTAAGCTAACTTTTTATTTCCTTTAAACCAAGATTTATCATTAAATAGAATCAACTAATCATTAGGAATCAAAAAATGCCAAGATCACATACCTTCTTCTTCTTTTTCTTCTTCAAGATCCCTTCACTCTCTCTCTCTCTCTCTAACTTCTTTCTCTAGACTACAAAAGGTGCAAAGAATGGGCTAAGAACCAGCCCTAACCACCCTTATGTAACCTCATTTAGAAAGCTTGAGGTGGCAACTTTGAGGTGGTGTGCTTGAGGGCTGCTACCTATATTTCTTTTCCCCTTTTTGCAATTTGGTCCTCTTATTATTTAGTATTTGAACTTGACAACTTGCCCCATGGTTCTTGAAGTTTTCTTATTCATAAATTAGCCCAAAATGTTATTTCATTTAGGTATTAGTTTATCATAATTAATTCTAACCAAACTTGACACAATAAAACACAACTTACCTTAAGCTAGATTCAACTCTTAATCACGTTTCAATTTAACTCACAAGGTAATTCTTAGCTTTTTGTTCCTTCCATTAATATTAAGTGTTACATAGCTTCCGCTTGAGCGATCATTCTTTCATTGAAACATTGTCCAACCAATGCATTATGTCTCTACAATTTGTCAATCATCGCCTGAAACTCAGTAGTAGTTAGGGACATGAGTATCATCATCATTTACATTACCTATGCATGCTTCCTACTCGAATGGACTATCTGATGCATATTATTCTTGGAGAAAATCTGTTGTATTTCTCTCAAATTGTTCCACCATGGCTAGAACGAGTCCTTCATGTTCTGCTTCTACAACATCAGATACTAAGTTCTAAGACTCTAAAATGATTTTACTTCTCAATTTTTGTCGCATCTTCTGCAAAGAATGGATCCACCAGGCATGCCAAAAATATGTTGTGGTGATTTTTACCCCACAGACATACAAAATACAAGCTTACTGCAGCTGTGAAAGTAAAGCCGCTTCCAACCGAATGACTCCATAAGATCAACCTCTAACTGTTACCATGTAAGCTCCCTAGTTCCCTCGATGCCTCCCGTAATCCAAAGTAAAAATGTCATACGAATGGAAATATTGCAGGAATTAAATGCTGAAAAAAAATTAGATTTTCTTAGGAAGTAATGAAATAACACGGTGCTGGAAAATTGAAATATTTGAATGAAACTTTGAAATAAAGTGCTGAAATTGCTAAAGTAAACATTGGATTTCACTATGAAAATAATATTGTGCTGGAAAATTGATAGAAACTTGAATAGAACTTGGAAATAGAATGTTAGAGTTGCTAGAGAAAATATTGGATTTCGCTGTAAATGAAATGAAATAATACTGTGTTGGAAAATTGACAAAAAATTGATTAAAACTAGAAAATAGAATGTTGAAACTGATGAAAGCTTATTGAAAGCTAGGATTTGTTAAAGTAAATTGACATTGAGTCGATTGATTTGTTGATTTGTTGATTGATCGATGAAACAAGGCTTCCCCTTTGTCGATTCATTATCTCATTTTATGCACGCCTCACTCGCCGCCCCAAATCTCCACTTTCTTCACTTTCCACTTTCAAGATATCAATTTCCATTACGTTTCAGTTCTCAGGAATTTCATCCATGTCTCCATTAAGGAGGTTTGTTCCTCAAGAATTTCATCCACGTCTCCATTAAAAAGTCTTGTTCCTCATGGAAATTTCACGTCTGCATATAACTGCCCTACCACTTTACCACTTATGATAAAACTTTGTTTGACTTCGAAAAATTTTAAAAATTTCAAAAATATCCATGGATTTTTCTTTGGGTTTGTTCAAATGAATCTATGCCAATTTTTATCTGAAATTTTATTCATGAGTTTGGGCTTAGGCCTAACCCTATTTTGGATCATGCCAAATTTTAATTTGGATGCAAACACATAATGAGAAGTGGGTTTCTTGACTTTCTTAAAAAAAAAAAGGTAGGCTTTTTAACAGAGAGTATGATAAAAAAAGTAACTAGTTTATGAGAAATGAGCTTCCTTAGAGCAAGACCTAACCGTTTCAAACTCGAACTTGAATCTGACGAAGATCCAAACTTCCACTGGAATAGGTGGTTGGAAAGTGCAAGTCTCTTTGGGCTTCCTTCCTTCATCACTCCTCTACAAAAAAAAAAACCCTGTGCCCCCGGGCTTAAGAGGTAGAAATTTTCTCGCTTTTCTCTATTCAAACTTTCAAAAACAATAAAACACGCTTAGTAAAACAAATTTTGAAAAACAAAAACGAATTCACTATTTTCAATATTTTATATACGAATCGAAACAGCCATGGATGCCTGCTTTCAATTAAATCGAAAATACGATTTGTACGACGACAAAACGAAACACGGGATCGCGACTATTTTCTTCTTTTCCTTTTCATTCTCTTCCACTTCGATTTTCTTCTCACGCCGAAAACACGAGACGCAATGTTAATCCGTGATTTTAAACACATTTTCATTGCTTTCATTAACTTCATTTTCAAGAAAATTGGTTTTACAAAACTGATTTTCTTATCTTTATTTTCAATCAAATTCAAATACGAAACGAGTTTCAAAACGAAAACTAGCATTAATACATTAAAATTTTTCATAATTTTAATTTCGATAGAAGTAAAATTTTTTAATCCAACCGCCACATGCTTTCAATCAACTCGACATTACGTAAAAATAACTGCTTTACTCCGGAATCATCAAAATATATTATTATCAAATCAATGTGGTAACGAGATCCCCAACTAAAAACATAAAAAGCCAGCCATCAGCAAGCGAAAAGAAATTCCAAATAGAAAAATATAGGTTATAGGTGAAGAAAACCCATTTTCAATAGGAAACCTATCTTCAATAGGAAACCCCATTTTCATTGGATCATAAATCTTGAATAAATAAGAAAGAAATCCTTCAAAAACCTTGAGTGATATCCTTTATTCCATTCATATTTTGCAGAAGATTTTGGTAGAATGGAATAAAACCTATCTTTTAGGAATAAAAACTTATTTTAAGAATAATTTTCAATTAAATTGAATTTTTTTGACCTTGTTCTTTTTCTTGCTCGTTCTTTTTGTTCATTCAATTTGAAAAGCACATGAAAGAGGCTACGGTCCAACACTCAAATCACATACAATCTTTTTCCTTCAAAAGAAGCTACAAACTTCAATTCCGCACTTCTTTTTGGTGGCAAAAATTGTATTATAACATTAGGTACATTTCTTCCCCTTCCCTCCATTGGCAACCGAAAAGAAGTGCGGAATTGAATAGAAAAAAAAATAAAAATAAAAAATTTAGAAAAAAATAAAAAATAAGCTTAATATAATTAATTAATTTTATATGTTTATTTATATTATATAAGAATTAAGAAATATAAAAATACCTAAAATTTTGCTTAATTCTAATTATATATATTTTATATTATTCAAGTTAAACTGGATATGAGAAAATCAACTAATAAATCACAATTATAGCCCCCTCCCTCTGTTTCTCTCTTAGGCTCTTCATTAGAGAGAAGTGATTTTTTTTTTTTTTTTGTTTGAAATCACTAATCTATCATTTTTACCTTTTGTTTTTTTTGTATTTTTACTACCTAATTGTCACATTGATGTTTTGTCGCTCGATATACTGCGACATTGCTGTTATCGACTCACGCAGCTAGAGCATCAAGGTTGCCGACTGCTATCTTATTTATAAAATTTTATATTAACAATTCATATGGTAAAATTCGATTACTCAGAGTCATTAGATCAAATATTTTTGTTATTATATTTAAGATTTGGAATTTTAAGTATTCTAAATATTTTGACATCAAATTATGGGATATCTTATTGCTATTATTTTTCCTGGCTGTCTCAATTCTTCACTATCACTATTTTTCAGGCGAATTTTACGACTTCATTTTATTAACCTATTAGGTGTATAAAGAATAATGATCCAATTATCGACCTTATCTATTATCATTTTTCATTCTCCGTTACTATAGTAAATGAATAAATGCTTAAGAATCTCATAATAAATATAAAATACAAACGCTAAAAATAATAATAAATATAAGAGAACTGACGCTTCATGTTCAAACATAAAGACAATAAAACGAAAAGGTTACAGGCTAGGACGATAATGATAAAAGAGGAAAGAGACAAGAATGACATGCGACAAAAAGCTTTTAACAAATCAATTTTACTATTAACCTAATCATCTTTTAAAATTTTTGAAGACTTTACATTCTGTATTTCTTATCTATTGTGTTGCTAACCTGATCAATAAATTTATTTATATGGTTAAGAATTAAAGGTCCAAATCAGCGTTTGTTTTGTGGATTTCCGAATGGTTTGCAAATCGTCTTTCAACCAAATGCCGCCACGTGGCAACTCTTTATCTAATGAGGATAAGAGGCATCGTTCTCCGAACGCCAACATCATCTAAATCATTTCTCCACCCTCCATTGCTTCATCGGTTCTAATCCTCACCGTTCATTCCCAACCCCACATTTCTGCAGCCACCACCACACAAAACCCAAAAAGGGGAAAAAAAAAAAAGAAAGAGGAAAAAAAATCAAAACTCCTCTATCTGCTCCGTCACAGAAAAATGGCCGCTATGCAGCACTCTTCGGTGACGTGCCAGTCAAGATCTCCACCGTCGGCGGCCAAAATCCTATCGGACAAGCCTCTGAACCTCTCATTCTCCGGCACCTTCCCCTCCCTCAAGCTGACCTCCAAAGTCGCCGGGAAATCCCGATCCGGCGCCTCCTCCGCCAGAATGTCTGCCACCGCCTCCGCAAGCTACGCAACCGCACTGGCCGACGTCGCGAAGTCGAACGGAACCCTAGACACCACCGCGGAGGACGTTGAGAAAATCGAGAAGATCTTCTCCGAGAAGCAGGTACTGGATTTCTTCTGCAACCCTACGATCGATATCGAGAAGAAACGCAGCGTTTTGGACGAGATAGCGAAGGCGTCGAGCATCCAACCACACTCCGCGAACTTTCTGAACATCCTGGTGGACATGAAACGAGTCGATTTGATAAAAGAGATAGCGAAGGATTTCGAATCGGTGTACAATCAGATGACGGATACGGAATTGGTGGTGGTTACATCGGTGGTGAAGCTGGAGTCGCAGCATTTGGCGCAGATAGCTAAGCAAGTGCAGAAGCTGTCTGGAGCGAAGAATGTGAGAATCAAGACGGAGATCGATCCGAGTTTGGTGGCTGGCTTCACAATCAGGTATGGAAATGGGGGTTCCAAATTTATTGATATGAGCGTGAAGAAACAGCTTGAGGAAATTGCTGCTGAGCTTGATATGGGGAATATTCAATTGGCTGTTTGATTTCGATTTCCATCATGTTTTCAGAACGGAAACATGTTTTGAATTCATTTTGATTCATGTTTTGTAAAAGTGGAATTAAATATATGTTTATCAACTTCTTGTTAGAATGTATTATTTGTTGGGAGAGTGATGTTCTTCGTTAAATTTAAAAATAGAGACATTTCCTTAATTTTAACTTGACTGACACAAAAGATTTTTATTTTTTTTTTAAATTAGCTTAGCTAAAGAAACCTATTTGAATTTATCTTAATCATTTGAATTATTTCTTACTCTTTAGTCTTATAAAATTAAAAAGAAAGGAGAAAAACTACTACTCTAGAGGTGATGTCACTTTATAAGAAATCAAATAAAATGGGGTAATCATTTAAACAATTTTGTTGAGTTAGGGAAGTTTTAAAATAAAAATAAAAAAGAGAAAAAATTATTATTTTTTATTTTAAATATTTTTTAATATATATAATTTTTTAATTTTTTTAATTTTATTTTATTTTAAATGAAAATTTGTATTAAATTTTTTATTCAAGTCACGTTAAAACATCATTTTCCAAGTTAACTTCTATTTGGAGAGTTTTATTTTGCACCAGCAATGCAATTCATTTTGGCGAAAAAATCTATTGCTTTTTCACTTTTTTTATTTGGATAACTTTTTTTTTTTTTTTGGTCATATCAAGAGGTGTTTTGAGTGAGCCCCATATATTTGCAAGATAATTCTTAACCATATCACATCCAGTACTAATCTACATTTAAAATTTTACGAACCATGCTAAGTGATACACAATTTTATTATATAACATACTAAGAGATTCTACGCCATACCTCGCACTTCCTAAGCTCAAGCATACCATAACCATCTCACTTAAATATTCAATAGTTATTTAAATAACTTTTAACATTTGATTAATTGAGTTTTCAGTTAAAATAACCTTTTTTTTTTAAATATATCCATTGTAACCTATTCTTGAAATTTATGTTCAATTTGACACTCATGCCACATAGGAGATAGATTCTGATTTTAAAATTTTAAAAAAAAAAATCATTGTTAAAACCGTAGTTAGTAAATACGATTTTATTTTTTGTAACTAATGTCATAGTTAATAACTTGGCTTATAATTTGAATTAAAAAAAAATTAGTATATTTCCTACATGACATGGATATGGCTAGAATGAATAATAATTTGAAAAGAGGGCTAAAACTAGAGGTGTAAATAAGTCAAGGTCCTGGAACTCTACTCGTAAAATATTTGAATTTGACTCAAAGTTAATCGAGTCGAGTTTGAACTCAAGATCAAATAGTTCGAGTAATTTGTTAAGTCGAGTTCGAGTATCACAATACCCGACTCAAACTGTTCGCGAGCTTAATTGAGCTTTATTATTTTATTAATCGAGTCAAATTTCGAACATGTCAAACAAAAGCTTGAACAAGTTCAAGCTTCGAGTTATTTAATTGAGTCGAGTTCGAGCTTGGCTCGACTACACCCCTAGCTAAAACCAATATTTGTTTCAATACAAAGGCCATTTTGACTCCAAACTCCAATTAATTTGTCATATCTAAAATAAACATAAATCTATTTTTAATAAAAATGCTAATAAACGTAAAATCACTTAAAATTTTGGAGAAAATAAGTCATAAAGTTTAAAGACCATAGAACCCTATGCATTTTCCCTCATTTTCCTAGAACCACCCAAAAAATAGTAAAGAGAATAGATAGGTAGGGAGAAAGTGAACTAAAACCAAAGAAAACATTTCTTATCTGGTTTGGATCTTGAAGGAAAAATAAAAGGAAATAAAAGTGAACTACAACATCAATATTTATAATAAATATAATAACATAATATATAATTGAAATTAATTTTGAAAAAAATGAGATGAAGGGATTCACTTTTGCCATAAATAAAATCCATGCTGTGAAGCTTCGAAATAACATCGATAGTGCTTAAAAAATAAACAGAGTCTGACCCGACTGCTCTGTTAGTTCTGCCAAGACCCATCCCCAATACCTGCGCCCACACGCCCAAACCGAAGGTCTGGCGGTAGCTGCGCCAAAGGATAAGCCCTGATGAATTGAAGCCCCATATCCCCGCAAACCTTACTGCCACATCACCATACGTAAAATGTATCAACCCCCCAAGAATATATTATCCCGCCGATCCACTCAAACCCTATCAATACATTTAAAATAATACCGTATCATCGCTACTGATCTCCCCAATAAAGGCCAGAGTGATTATCTCAAACAAATACCTTCTATATCCCTTGTACTCAACCGATAGGACTAAAATAAGAAATACTCCCATCCAATAACAAACTTAATCACCATCCAACCTGTTTAACATCTACTATAAATACAAGGTCACCCCATCTAAGTGAAAGGTACGCACTTCCAAAATAAACATACGCAACCCATTCGCCTTCAGGCAGCCATCTTTTCTCCCGCAGTTAATCGACAGCCCGAGCGGCCACTCGCGTGCCTCGACACCCCCCTTTCCTCGCTTTTGCAGAGTGCTACGCCAGAGCCCCAGATCAACAAATGCCCCACACGATCCCGCGCTCATCCAGACGATCCGCACGCATCCCAAATCCCGCAATCAATCCGGTCCACTTAACGACCCCATACGCTCCGCCGCTTTGGCTGAAAGATCATCACTACGCCGTCAGAACGATGGCCTTTACAAATATAATCGATCTCTCAAGATCGATGGTATCAACAAGGAACACGGTCAGTAACATTGAATCCGCCAAGGATGCAGGATCCACTGTGCGATATAGGCGCCAGACCCCGACGGAGCAAGCCACCACAAACGTAAGTGGAGCACTTCGCCCCATCAATCGCTAGTGAGGAACTGGAACAACTTACTTACGCTACAACACCCAAGGGAGGTACGACGAGTCCAGGAAGGTCATAATATTCCTCCCCACGAGGAGCAACTCAGTCACGACATACCCCGAGGAGTCGAAGTCAGCGTGAGTCCAATGCTCTAGGGAGGCACTGACCCCACCAGCCCCAAATGCAGGAAAACGGCAATACTCACGGGGCAATGTCATGAATCTAAACACCGTGATCACCCTCAGCCGTGAATGTATGGAGCGATATGGAGCGTAGGATTCAAGTAATCTTCAACAGAGCTCTACTGCGCGAAGGAGGTGCGCTATGGACGCAGTCCTTGACACTATGGATACCTGGTACAACAAACCACCTCCTTCACGTACCGAGGTGCTACACTTCCCTTCCAATCGGTTCGTAATGCCGCAAATAGAAACGTCGATGGAGTCAAGTATCCCGCCGATCACCTCAATACCTACAAAATCGGGACGGCTACATGGGTATCAGACTTCGTAGCGATGCAAAGTGCATTCGCCACTATGCTGTAAAGGCCACCACCGGGTTCAATAGAATCCCTTCATCCATCTCACATTCAGGAACTATCCATTGGCGCCTGCCTCCACTTCACTCCGGAGCTCTAACGTACGCAAAGCCGAAGCTACTATCTCACAGTTGTCAAAACAGTGGCTCCTGTGAAAGTTTAAAATCATAATGCGGCAAAGGTTCAACAGCCGAGTCCCCAAATAGACATACCCGATGAGAAGGTTTTCCTGCATCATTTGCATTCATTGCGGTGGTTAGAGTACAATCAAAGACTTGATGTTTTCCATCTCAACCCGCAAAGCCAGTTAATGACCGAAGTACTCGCTAAAGCAGAGAAGTACATAAACGGCAGGGAGGCCTCACATCAAAGAAAGAGAGTTCCTTCCACCCGTAAAGAAAAAAAAAAGTGCAACAGACAAAAGGCGAGGACTAAGTCCCAAAAAGGCAAGACGACTGTGACAACTCAAGAAAGATCGAGAACGATCCCCCAAAATGAGAGGAAATCTGCAGACCGTCCGAGCCCACCACAACTGAGGGACGACGACGCCTACTCGCCCGCCGCTCACACCCCCACGCCCCGTTGTCACAGTCCCGCACGAGGTGCGAAACGAGCGCCCCGAGATGGCCAACCTGATGAAATCGATCCCGCCACGAGGGACAACCCAAATATCATGAAGTTCCATAGGGATTACGACATCGTACCTGACAATTATATACAACCTAAGAGAGAGATAGAATATTACCACAACGCTGATATCTCCGACGGTTTATATCTCCGGGAACCAAGCCCAGACCCCAAAGTCGGTCTAGAACTGTGAACCAAATTTCGACTAACAATACCCACCCCAAAACGACAACCTCGAAGATCAACAACCCTCGAGAAATCTATGTGATCTCGAGGATTCGGCAGGAGGAGGAGAATCTAGTTCACCTTTGAAGGCTCCACTGCGTAGCATCGACCCAAGAGAGACTCGAGAAATACAAGTAAGAATCCAAGCGTACCGCGACTGACACTACCATCACATTCTCCGACTCGTGACTGAGGGATGCCAATATCCCCATGACGACCCATTGCGGTTCGCAGAATCGTGGCCAACACTACGCCCATCTGGTTTTAATTGATAACTGAGTTCAAATTTCGACATTATTTTCGCCCACCGGCTAAAACGGTACTTGGGAGAGAAGGCTGCACTCGCCAACACACATCTACTGGGTTTTCAGAGAGAAGGTATTACTAAATGGGCCCGATTCAACTGGATAAACTTGGGGAGAGCCCCTTGCCAGACGACGACGACGGCGAGGTTCCTAATTGCACGGTTTGGGCCTTATAACATGTTACACGCTGTGCCCTCCCTCAACGTAATGAGCTTCATCCTCCGCTGTGACACATGATAATCAAATCTCCAACCATACATGGTGTAGAATGGTCCGAGGAGACAATGGCAGCCGTGGAATGCTACACCGCTCCATGAAACAAAGGACAAGCTTGGATAACGTGAATGTGTGACGAGCTTGACATGTGACGAGATACTCACCTCAATCTAACCCTGGAGGAACTCCAGAACCCAGACACCGGATGGCGACTGCAACATCTCGCCATCTCCAGCCGAGACTAACGGGAGACCTCAAAAACCTCCTCATTCAATTTTTAAGACAGAACAGAGACATTTTCGCGTGGAAACAGGCGGACATGGGAGGAATCGATCCTACGATAATCACTCACAGATTGAACACCAACCCATCCTTCAAGCCGGTCAACGAGGAAATCGGCAAGCTTCTCCAAGCAGGAGCAATCAGGGAGGTAGAATATCCCGAGTGGTTGGCCAATGTTGTCCGCCAAAAAGCAAAATGGCAAGTGCGACCGGTATCGACTTCAATCGATATAAACAAGGTATGTCTGAAGGACAAATTCTTCACAAGGATCGACTATCATGACGCCACCGCGGCCACTTAACTTCGCGATGACGATTTTCCTGGCCATAATCGATTAGCATGGACCCTGATGACTGTGAAAAGACCTATTTCACACAAAATGTGGAACTTATCACATTGGCAGGATGCCATTCGCTCAAGAACGCAGGAGCGACCTACCGCAGGCTAGTAAACCTAATGTTCCAAACAGATAGGGCGCAACTATGGAGGTGATACGTGAGACCTTTACATGTCGTAAATCTACTACACCTAACCTCCATACATCCCTCAATTCTTGTGAGGTTCAGATCCTATGAATTACAACATGGTCGAATCCAAATTTTAAACAAGCAGCCTTCGCGTGTCACCTAAAATTTCGCTTCATACTAACCACAGGGAATTGAGGCAACCAGATAAAATAAAGGTCGTGGCTCGACATGCCGCCACCATCAGAATGTTAAACTGAACGACCGACAGAAGGATCGCGGTCCTGCCGAATGGTATCCAGAGCGTAGTGACAAGTGCACTCTTCTTCAAAGTTCAAGAAGGCTCAATGGGATGCGGCGCGGTTAAGCATTTACTACATTAAAAACGATCCGAGTCTCCCTCCTCCACCCATTTTGTTAAGTCCGTCGAGGAAAAAACTCCTCACTGTGATCACAGATCCGACTTTCTCGACCAAATACAAAGACTCGTCGGGAGACAAAGAACGAGGCACAAAGACCCAAATTTACTATTGTAAACAGCTCTCGAGAGGAGCTGAGAGAGGTACCCGAGAATGGAAAACTAATACTAGCGCCTGTAACCATACTCTAAGCTCCGTCCCTATTTCCAAAGCTCACCATAGAAGTCCCGACAATATCCAATGAAGCAAGTATCGCACAAACCGTAAGCCTCCGAGATCGACATGAAGCGGGCCATGTGAGCTGTTTAGTTCGACATCGATACAAGCCAAAACAGCCATAAAAGCACAGTCCTAGCCACTTTGTCATGTGGAATCTGCTTCCGATTAACTTGCTCTTACCACTCACTAAAAGGACGACCCACCAGAATTTGGAAGCTCATGATGGAGCCTCAAATGCGCAAGGAAGTAAGGCCTAATTTAACCTCACCGTATGATAGACATTGAATATGCACCTCGATTCAGTTCATGCTTCAAACAACGAGGCCAGCATGAGTCGGATAGCAGCCCAACCCCGCCATTCATTGGGGAGGTCGACCAATGAGGTATACAAAGGACTCCCAAAATTGGTGGTCGATAAATAGAATAGACCTACGGCTGCAAGTGAAACGATGATTCTATACCTCCAAAAGGTCCACACGATCTATTAAAGAAATTTGTGTTTGTCTGCTTCAATGATGTCCCCATAATGTAGAATTCTAGCAGACGCCTCATGGTTAGCCACAACACAAGAAGACCCTCGTGAGGTCGACGCCACATCATGAACCTCCGCCGATCCTTATAGCATGACAGTTGCCCCGATAGAATCCGGAAATGGAGCTGGATGGACCTTATTTGAACTATATAATAGACGGAGCCCACCCGACGCAATCTCACAAAGCATGCACGCAAAATAAGGACGAGGTCTACCAGGTTCACTAATCATAAAGGAAGTCTCTCTACAAGCGAGGATTTTTCTACTCCCTTTCTTGGCGCATCACGGAGATACACTGGCAATGATCGAGAGAGGCACGAGGGTGTATGTAAACCAGCATCGGAGCCCGGCATTGAGCGTGAAAAGTTTTAAGGTGACAATATTAGCCAACTATACTAAGGATGCGACTGATCTAGTCAAGAAACTTGTGGATCTCGCAGAGCACGCCTAAAATCTCACGCCTCCTGGCCGAGCCTTTAACATCAATCACAAGTCCCTGGCCTTTCTAACAATGGGGTTTGACATATCAGGGACCCTCGCCTTGGCTGGTAAAGGATAATGTACCATAATCGCGCAGCGGATTACTTACCTGGCTAAGCAGGTTTAACTCAGCCACAATTAAGGTGAGCAAAATATGCAATTTCGTATATGAGCCATCATATGCAGGTTTGGCATCCCCAGAGCCCTGGTATCAGACAACGGAAAGCAGTTCGACAATGCTAAATTCAGAGATTTTTGTGCCGAGCTCGGAATTAAAAATTATTACTCGTCCCCGGCACATCCGCAATCGAATGGATGTGCCGGGTTAATGACAACCTCAAAGCCGCCTTTGAAGACCAAATTAAGATCTTAAAGGGAGTTGGAACAGAATACCTCCCGAGGTACTAAGGGCTTGCCAGATCTAATACGTAAGTCGCCATAAAACCCGAAACCCTATTTGCTCCAATACTTTGGCACTAAGCAAGAATTTCGCTGAGATTAAAGTCTCCAAGAGTCGAGTTAGCATCGAAGAGCATAATGACGTAGGCCCTTCGCCTAAACTTAGAGCCTTGGGGATGAAAAACGCGGAAAGGTGTTCAAAGACGTACGAGGAGCATCAAAGGAAAATACGAGGCATTATAATCAAAAGGCCAACCTAGAGCTATACGCTGTGCGACTTAGTCTTAAAGAAGCTCCCGCCAAGAAGGGAAGAATCCGCACACGGAAACTAGGGCCCCAATTGGAAGGCCCATACATCATATCCCAAGTCATTGACTGTGCAATTATGAACTCAAAATGTAAGAAGGAAAATCTTGCGACATACGTGGAATGCTGAACATCTTAAGCGTTTCTACCAAGAAGCATCAAGAATGTTAAATAATGCCTTATCTGGATCTCATGTGATGTGATAGAACTGCTCATTGACCATTTGGTTAGACATCCTGCATTCATATATGTAAGATACGTAAAAGGCAAAATAAGAAGGTACATCGACATAAAAGCAAAAGTGTCTCTTTATTCTTCCCCAATTCTTGAATTACATCTGCCATAATCACAGGTCCTCGATTACATCTGGGTAATATTCAAGACGAAAGGCCTCAAAAAAAAAGAAAAAGGGTACAAAAAGAGTTCGTACTAAGGAAAAGGAACGACAAAAGAGAAAAAGACAAATGAAAACCTGAGAAGAAGAAAAATGTGTATAGGAGAAAAGAAGGGAGAAAAAGAGAGAGGAGTGTAAGGAGAAAGGAGAAGAAAAAGAAGAATGAAAATTGTAGAGAAAGGGCCAGAAAAGATGCGCCACCCTCTCTCGGATGAGAATTCCTAGCACTGAGCTGGGGGAATAATACACCCAAAGGAGACTAAGGAAAAACACAACTCCCACACGCTGCAAGAACAACAATGACCTGCATCTTCAATCTCCAAAGAACGATGATCAAACTTCGACTCTCATCTCACATTCCACTATAGCATTATACAAAGAACAAGCCTCGCAGCAGTGAAACCGATATTTATAAGGAGATCAGAGTATTCGAAAGTTCGTGCAATCGATCCAAATTCTCCATAAATCCGCATTAAAGACACTCGCCTCTTTCCAAGAATTGAAAATTAACTAGCAACACGAAGCGTTTCAACATATCAAACTCTTCAACTACCACACACAAAGGCCTGCAGCCACGCTTGCCTACTTTGACGAGCTCCCTAGCTCCGCACAGCCACGCCGCCTCAGGAGTCAAAGCGGGCCAAAGACATCGCCACTTCTGGCCTTAGCGCCCTGAGCCACTGCCACCCGACGAGCCCCTCCCCATCACTCAAAGATGGACGAGCTCTACTTACACCCGCCTGACGACTCCACCTTACAACTCCACTCCTGACGAGCCCCATCACCAACATGGACGAGCCCCCACTAACTATTCAGCTCCCGACGAGCTCTTCCCATTACTCAACACGACGAGCTCCCCGCTCAACGATTCACTGACGGGCCTCGGTCCCATCACCAAAGATGGAGCTCTACTTTGATCGTTCAACCCGACGAGCTCTTCCATCACTCCAAGACGGATCCAGCTCTACTTTACACTCACTCGACGAGCCTCTTTCCCATCACTCGCCACAGGACGAGCTCCACTCCATAACTCACTTGACCGGCTCTTCCCATCACTCAGCATGGACGAGCTCCTACTCAACTATTCCTCCTGACGAGCTCTTCCCATTACTCAACATGGACGAGCTCCTGCTCAACGATTCACTCGACACTCCGCCCGTCCCATCACCCGCCACGGACGAGCTTCCCCACTTTACTTTTTCAACCGACGAGCCTTTCCCATCACTCCGCCACGGACGAGCTCTATGTTACAATTCGCCCTGACGAGCTCTTCCCATCACTCACAGGACGCAGCCCACCTTACATAACTTCACTCGCACAAGCTCTTCCCATCACTCAACATGGACGAAGCCCACTAACTATTCCTCCGACGAGCTCTTCCCATTACTCCAACATGGACGAGCTCCTCACTAACCCATTCACTGGACGGCCCGTCCCATCACTCAACATGGACGAGCTCTACTTTACTGTTCATTGTGACGAGCTCATCCCACGCTCAACAACATGGACGAGCCTCGCTACCATTCCATTCCGACGAGCCCATCCCATTACTCAACATGGACGAGCTCCCACTAACACCCTCCTCTCGACGCGAGCTCTTCCCATTACTCAATACGGACGAGCCCCGCTCAACTATTCACTCTCGACCGCCCGTCCCATCACTCAGCATGGACGAGCTCTACTTTACTGTTCAACATGGACGAGCTCTGCTTTACCATTCATTCTGACGAGCTCATCCCATTACTCAACATAGACGAGCTCATACTCAACAATTCCTCCTGACGAGCTCTTCCCATTACTCAAATACGGACGTTCCTCGTCTCAACTATTCACTCCCGACTGCCTGGCCCCATCACTCAAAGATGGACGAGCTCTACTTTACTGTTCAACCTGACGAGCTCTTCCATCACTCAGCATGGACGAGCTCTACTTTACAATTCGCCCTGACGAGCTCTTCCCATCACTCAGCAGGGACGAGCCCCACTTTACAATTCATTCTGACGGGCTTGTCCCATCACTCCAACATGGATGAGCTTTACTTTATCGTTCACAGACAGCCTATCCCATCGCTTCAACATGGACGAACTCTCGCGGACATTCATTCCGACGGCTCATCCCATTACTCATAATGGACGAGCCCTACTCAACAATTTCTCCCACGAGCTCTTCCCATTACTCAATACGGATTCCAGCTCCCGTCAATATTCATCTTAATCTCGCTCGGTTCCATCACTCAAGCACGACTGGCTCACTTACTGTTCAACCTGACGAAGCCTTCCCATCACTCAAAGATGGATTAGCTCCACTTTACACTCCGCTCGACGAGTTCTTCCCATCACTCAGTGAAGAGTTCCACCTTACAACTCATCTCTATCGAGCTCATCCCATCACTCAAAGATGGACGAGCCCCACTCCATTATTCCGTTCTGACGAGCCTTCCCATCACTCAACATGGACAAGCTTCCTATTCGCATGGACGACCTCTTGTCCAAATCACGAATCCCTTCCAAATGCATTAACTAAATCAAGTCAGCCAGCCTTACGAGGCCATCAGGATCGAATCTAACGAGCCTATTCGTCCCACTCAGATCCTCAATCCGGGCCATACAGATCATGGAGAAAGCGACGACGCCTACAAATGAAAACGCCTAGACTATATATATATATATAAAAAAAAAAAAAGAGAGTATATTTATATATGTAAATATGTTTCTGAGGTGACATGTCTCTGGCCCCTGGTCCCTAATTCAAAAGAAAACGATATATGCATACAAACGAATAAAGCCGGCATCGTGCAAACATAAGCATAGAAGGTCAGACGTCAGCAGGAGGAACAGACGACTACAGGGAATCACACGGCGGAGTACTGTGCCTCTCGAGAAGAGTTCAGAGAAAAGATTCCCTCCGCCTTCATCACCGGGGAGGATCAAAATTCAAAGTCCAGATCCGAGTACGCGCCTACGCCTTCCGTCAGCGCGAGCCACCCGTGGCCCACCCGAGACCGGGCCCCGGTCCCTCAAACGCCTAATAACCTCATCCCTCCTCGAGTAGCTAAACTAACTGGGCCGATTTAAGATCCGGGCGCAATTCGCGACATTCCTCGTTTCAAATTGCTCCGCCAAATTTTGGCGGCTGAAGATTCCCCGACGAAGGGGCCCCAAGAACGCCTCAGACTGGAAGCTTCGCGACGAGCCGCTCGAGTCAAGGCCGCATCATTCGCATCACGCTTAACTCCGCACGTAATTTCCCGCTTCAAGATCCCAGCCGCCCGGGAGGTAATCATTCCTCCCTAACCACCGTGGCTCACTCGCAGACTCTCCTTCCAAACTCCCCGCCTCACTAAATCACTTTGTAGTTCGACCACCTCTCGAACCTTCACACGCCTGGTCACAGCTACTTCGACCGCCTTCCCTACTTTCCGCCTCGAGCACGAGCCGAATGGCATGTTTTAAATCTGACTTAAGTCGCTCCACTTCTTCAATATATGCCGCCGCCTCCCACTCTGGCCTGCTCTAAGTGAGAGAGGCCACCTTCGCTTTATAAATCGCAATTTACGTTGCTTTTGCTTAGTTTGGCCTTCTCACCCAGCCTTCGCATTTAGTGGCTACCCGTGATATCAAACATGAAGATAACGCCAACACCGATGCGATGGAAGCAAGCACAATACCACTTATCGAGGCAACCCCCTCATGGATAAAGAAGCCTCACAACAAGCATCGCTCTTCCGACCTGGGCCTGAGTCCTCGAGGATGAGGAGACAAGACTGGCCACGAGTTCAAAGTTGTTAGAAAGCAAAGAGTCCTGGCTTTCAGCCGACTTTGCTTTCGACTTTCTTCAGTCCCGTCTCGCTCCGAGGAGGCACTCACTCTCCAAAGGCTGATTCCGCACAATGATGTGCATAATCCACCAACGATTGCCCGAAGGCCGCGACTAAAGGGTCTTTAAATTCCTTCCATCAAGCTAGGGAAATCGGGACCCAAAATCACGTGAGCCCCGCCTAAAGGAGCACGACATCCGCTCCGTCTCGAACAACCGGGAGGCGCTCCCAAACAAACTTTGGTCAAACCGCCGCTCCTCCTCAACTGAGCCTCCGGTTTTTCACTCACACCCGGGCTCCGAGACGCCGCCCCAAATGAGCCAAAAATCCTCCTCATAGAGCTCACAAAGTAGTTCTACAGAGAAGACCCTGTGGTAGCAAAGCAGCAAAGACTCCAGAAATGTGAGGAACGTGAAGACCTCGTAGGGACGATGGACCAGAATGTCCGACTTTATCGCTCGTGAAGGACGAAAGGTAGGATATCCCGCTAACGCCAGCTATGACATTATCTTTACCGCTTAAGTTCAAGACGAGCCTGGAAACAGACAGATAGTATTAAAATCAAACATCCACCACCTTCGTGATAAGTCATACCAAAAACAAGACAACATCACGAATGTTATCGAACGCCCAGCCGTGGGAACACCTGTGGTGTCATCCTGGTCGGGCGATTGTATCTCTAATTGAAACCGCTTAACGGCAAATAGCCCTTCCATGACCTATAAGCATGAAGATCGTAGATCACCGCAGAGCCCCAAACGCCCGGGAAAATAAAAAGAAAGCCCCTGGTCTCACCGCGAAAAAGATGAAGAAACAAGGCCAAGCTAGGATGCTTAGCCCTTTATCCCTAAAATAAGCCAAGATAACCCCACTAAAATGCCCCAACCGCCGGGAGCGAGTGGGAGGGCAAATGTCAATGTTGCAGCACTACGAAAGCGGTGCAGAGGGAAAGCGGCGCCATCATTAAAGGCGACCTCAAAACGAACCATCCTGCACGAAGGCCGTAAAAGGTTAGCGACATTCGGGACCCATACTGATACAAGTGGGGAGGTCATATAACGACAGCAAAGGTACTCCCGTGACGAGCGACTGTAATCTTACTAGGTCCCACATTCACAGCATGTCGAATGGCAGATGTAAGATACTCCGACCCCCCAGGATATGTGATTAAGTTTATTTTCACTTTAAATAACGGGAAAGAGAAGGCCAACATTGCTTCAGGATTCGGATATGGCCGAACGGTCGGAGGCATCTCCAGCCAGATAAGGCTTGGCAATCAGGAGTCATCACTAATCCGGGCAGAAGAAGAAGAGCCACTCGGACCTACATGACGAGACAAGCGACAAGAAATAAAAGCCAATCGGTTAAACTCTAGTGTTTCGTCGTACCAATCAAAACGATATGGACACAATGGACCCAGAAATACAATGAAGAAAGGCTGCGCAAAAAAGGCGTAAACAGGAGGCTGAGAAAGAAAGGGTCCCGGAAGGTATGCAAGACAAAGATATCCACTAAAGAATCATGGAACTGGAGGAAGGAGAAATAAGCAAACCTAAGGGTCATCATTACTACAAGACTTATGACGGCGACAAGGCTTTAGCTGGCCCAACCCCAAACAAGTATTAATGAAACCCGCAACCGATACGAAGACCATAAATTTCTTGCCCACACCAACAGACACAAGGGTCAGCAATCGATAAGGTTTAAAAATAGGCGGTGCTCCACTCGACCAAGCTCCAAAGAAGTGGTGCAATCTAACTCACACCTGTGCTCTCAAGACCGCCCAAACCGAAGGCTCCAAGGGCCAGCCCAAAGGATAAGCCTGGATGAATTGGAAGCCCCATATCCTGCAAATCAGATTGTGTATCACTCATACAGAAAATAGAATAACCCCTAGCAATATATTATCCCGCCGATCCACCCAACCTTATCAATAAGGAAGGAAAATTAATAATGTATCATCGTCATTGATCTCCCCACAAAGAAGGAGGATTATCTCAAACAAACAACTCCTTCTATATCCTGTACCAAATCCGATATGGACTAAAATAAGAAATACCACATCCAATGAGAACAAATCCTAATCACCATCCAATTGGTTGAACATCTACTATAAATACAAGGCCACCCCATCGCTGAGTTGCACACCTAGGGCACAAACATACAAAGAACTCCATTCGCCTTTGTGCGCTTCATCTTTTCCTGTGAAAGAACTCCACTTAGGCATCGGAAGGGCCACGGCGCAAATTTCACAATTTCCTTTTCCCTTGTTTTTGCAGAGGAGTGCTACGCCAGGGGCCTGCAGATCAACAGCCCACACGATCCTGCCTCAATCCAGACGATCCAGACGCCTGCATCCCAGCCCGCAATCAATCCGGGTCCAGCCCAGCGACCCCCATACGCTCCAGCCCAGTTCCGGTTGAAAAAAGCATCATCAAACATGATTATGATATGCAAATTTTATAGATTTAACTGACATTAAAACAAGGAAAGGGCATAAGAAAAGAGGTTTTAGGTTCGAATCTCAATTAAAACAGTTTACTATCTTAAAACTATAATATATTAAAAAAAATTGTGCTGTAAAAATTTGTCACAATAATTGAGTTTACTTGATATGTGCTGTGAGATAAATTGTTAAAAACCATAATAAAAAAATATAGCAAATTGAAACTCATAAGCATGTGAATTCGAAGTTCAACATGTAGTAAACAACTTCAGATTTTTTATTATGTGCTCAATCCCATATACCCCGGTCGCGTATGGAATTTTACGAAATGAAGAAAAAAGTGGTTGGGAAGACTAAGGACTGCCAAGGAAAAAATTTTCGGTTTCTTCGACCGAAATATCGCCGAAATATCGGTTATCGGTGGACCCCAAAATGATATTACCAACCGGTAGTAGGTTGGCAAAAAATTAGAAAAAAATCGGAAAAATAGTCGAAATATCGGAAATTTTCCGATATTTTGTTGAAATTTCAGCAAAATTTTGAGACTTTATCTCACGCATGTATGTGCTAGAATTTTTGAAAAATTATCGGTAAATATCGGAGATATATCATTAAATATTAGTAAAATATCGATAAATATCGGCTATTTTGACTTAAATCAAATCCAAACGACTTATATTGCCTATAACTAAGGCCATCTCTTTGTAGTCGTCCACCAACAAACCAAACGGCGAGTGAATGGTAATAGAAGAATTCAAGGCAGAGAAAAGTAGATATGCATCCATCTCAACTATAACATTTGGATCCTTTCGTTGTTCAATTCAAGAGAGAGCCTCTCTCATACCCATGGCCTCTGCTTCCGTAGGATCGAAGCATCGATGCCTACGCTCCGACCTTGCAGCAGTAAATATGGTGCCACTCTCCGTGAAGATTGTTGCGTCAACGTTCGCCTCTACCCATCATGGGCTTGGTTTCTCCCAACATGGTTGCTTGGTTCATTTCCCGATCACGATAATACTTCCACTTTTGCTATGCAGTCTGCCATTCTGTTAGTGTCTCTGTTGCAAACCTCGTAAATTGGATAGATGATGTAGCTCGACTAGAAATAATAATAAAATTCAAAAAAAGAAAGCGAAACGAAGTTCTCAAATTTTCGATATTAATCAAGTTCTCTAAAAACAATAACATAAGGTGTTATTTATAAGCACCAAAAGAAAATCCTTATGGATAAATCCGAAAATCCTAACAGATAAATCCAAAAAATACTAACGAATAAATCAAAAAATACAATTAAATAAATAACTAATAGTGATAAAATTCATCATTGGACTTGGGCTTCTTATCTCGTTTAAGCCTAGATATGAGCCTACTCCATACCCCATCATTCCCTCCGGATTGAAAAGAACTTAACTCCGAAGAGTGAAAAAGAAATGTAGCAATCCAACAATGAAGGATCCAAATGACAAAGATCATCCTACTGTATACAAGTAGCATCAGAATCAGGATGACCATGCCATTTGACAAGGAAACGATGAAACCCATCATCTCTAAAAGTCACAAACTCATCATCAAGTATAATATCTACCGTCTCCTTATAATATTGTAATGAAGGCATAGTGGGTGCACCTTTGCTAGCTTCACCTGCAGACAAAGTAGAAGGCTCAAAAGTGCCTTAGTAAAGTAGCAAATCTTCTACATTGAAAACATGGCTAATATCCATTTCATTAGGTAAATCAAGAAAATATGCATTAGATCCCAATTTATGAATGATAGAATAAGGGCTCATGGCTCTTACATAAAGTTTTTTTGAAAACGTTTTTGGAATTTTTTTCATGACGAATGCGAACCATGACATATTCACCAACATTAAATTCCTTATATATATGATGCACATCAACAACCAGTTTATACTCTTCATTACTTAGAAAAATATTTCGCCTAATTTCAGGATGTAAGTGATGAGTCTTAAACTCATCTATTTTTAATCCATTTTTCTGGCATGTTTTTAACAGTTTCAACTCTATTTATATGCCAAATTATGGAACATTTACCAACTTTGTGTTTTGCATGTGTTAATTGAAAAATGAGAGAAAAGCAAAAAAGAAGCAAAAAAAAAAAAAAAGGAAATTGCAGCAGTCTTTGTTGCGACATAATTTGTGTATGTCAAGGACACAATTTGGCAGTTAAAAAGAATTACTACACATAGCAAGAACTACAAATGTCGCGAACAAAGCTCAAAGGGTAACTCAAGGTTGAAAGAGCAGTTTTGTTACGACAAAGAGTTTTTCTGTTACGACATTATTGAAGAAGATTATGAAGAAAACTGTCACGACAGTCCTTAAGTCTGTCACGACAATGATCAAGGCAGAGAGCAAAGGAGCTATGTCTCGACAATATTTTCTCTGTCGCAACATAAAAAGCTAAAGACTAACATATGAACTCTATTACGACAAAGATAATTCTGTCACGACAGAAAATGCTAAGACTGCAACACAAGTTAACTTAGACAAATGTTTTTATGTTGCGACAAAGTTTTCAAAACCAAGCCGGCTCAAGGAGAAAATTTTGTCACAATAAAGAAAATTATGTTGCTACATAACATTCAGAATTCACAACTAAGAGCAACAAAATCTTTGCCACGATAAAGATTATTTCTGTCGCGACAAACAAAACATGAAGGAGGTGGATTCTCTATCGCGACAAGGAGATGAAGAGCAAAATAAGAGGAGTGGCGACAAAGAAATTAATGCCGCGACATAGTGAAGAATCAAGTCAACTTTTGTCGCGATAAATGTGCTACCGAATAAGAGAATTCTATCGCGATTAATAAAATTAGTCGCGACATAAATTCAAAGAAGAACCTAGATTGGCCAAGAGGCATAAAACAGAACAATGATTTCTATGTCGCGACAAACAACTCAGTAAGCGATAAGAATCAGAGAAGAAAAGTCTATCGCGACATAGAAATTTCTTGTCGCAACAGAAATTGCTAAGGACTCAAAGAAATCCTATCGTGACAGATTTGATAGGCTGAAAAAGTAAATGTTTGTCATGACAAGGAAAATCTATGTCGGACAAACCTTAAGCAAAAGGACAAGGAGAAGCCGATGCAATAGTGTGGCCTTTCGTGTCGCGACACAACATCCTCAAGAACAAGAACAAAATTGCTACACCAAAATTTCATGGTAACATTATCAAGTCCGTCGCATGCACTCAAGAAAGAGCTCAAAGAACAAAGCCATGCATTAAGACTGCATGCTACGATAGAGGCCAGCGACAAAGACGAAAACTCAAGGCGGCGTAACTCTATGCTCGCGATGTAGCAACCAATTTGGGCTAGAATTTTGGGGATCCACAACGCAATAAATGAAGTGCGGCCCAACATTGGGAAGTCTATAAATAGACGAATCTAGGGCACTGTGCGCAGCTTCGGCAACTCTAGGACGTCTTGGTAGTTGAAGAGTCTTATATATTTTATTTTTCTTTTATTTTCTTTTAGTAGATAGTTTCAAAAGAGTGTTTGAAATGTGAGATTTTAATCGTATTCTTTAGATTTCTAGATTTGGGTATTGAACTAAAGTGCAGCTTGAAGCTGGAATTTGTTTATAAAATCATCTTTCTTATTATTGTATGAGTTCAAATGGAGGAAGGTTTCTGGAGTTCATTTGTTTCAGTTCGTTCATGATTTCAGTGAATTTTTCCTGATCAGTTAGTCACTGATATGAGCGAACCAGTTTTGAAAAGTTTAGTTCTCTGGAAATGGGTCAATGATGATATTCATTTTTATGCATAAGGTGGAAGAATGTTTTAATTAGAATTCTTGAATTTATTTGATTGGTATTGTTCTTGAATTTAATTGTTCCCAATACTAGTACTGTATACCTAGGCAAGATCTTATATCTTACTCACTCTGTGTGGCCCTCCTCAATGACACATTTTAAGGCCGAGCTACCATGGCTCCCTGACAAACTCGCTTCCAATTCTATACGAGCTTATGAATTGATAAGATGTAGAAATTGATTATCACTCATTGATCTATATTCAGTTTTGTCTCACTCAACAAATCCCCAAACCCATTTTTTATTAAAAATTATTTTTATGTATATTAAGGAATTGAATCTAGGACTAAAATTCTTTTTAGTCATCACATCATCGAGCAAAGAGATTTCAAACTAAGAATGATCTCTTCAAAGAGCCAGTTAATCTTTTTATTTATCACCATTCCTCGTGGGATCGATATCTAGACTTTAAATATCCACTTTTATTACTTGAAAGACCTGTGCACTTGCAGTAAACAAGACCAACTCAATTTTTACTGAATACATTTTAGAAAATGAGCTAATCATTCTTTTCATCTACACTAGCATCTGGTGAACAAGTTTTTGGCGCCGTTGTCGATGACTGAATAGTTCTTGAATGGCAGTACTAGAAATTTGGCCTACATGGCTAGCATCATACAATTTGGTCTATAACAAGTTTTTGATGTTGTTGTCAGATTAGCTAATAACTTTGCACAAGGTTATTAATTTGTATATATATAACGTCCGAATGCTTTTGGCATCGTCGCCTGGGAATCGACGATGAATTTAAAGATCAATATTCTAACCAAAAATGGATTTACTAATTTGGACATTTTTCTTTATTATTATAAATTTCAAAAAATCACAAAAACAATTTTAATGGCAATAACTGAAAAAGCTACTAAATTTTTTTTATGAGCTTAAATAGAGAGAACTGTATCCTATAGAATTCATTTGATCTTAGTGTGTTTTTATTTCAGGAAGAGTTTAAATGCATAGAAAACCAGAAGCAGATCTGCTTCCTCTAGGCACTAAAATAGAGAGAACACTGAAGAATCTCGAGGCGCATCACAACCGGCAAAATCTGTGGCGTATGGCAAATCAAAGAGAAAGCATCAGAAGCATTCCGTATGAAGAAGAGAGTAGAAAGACATCGCAGGTCATCCAGAGTACTCGTGGAGACAACCTGGCCAACGAAGCCAACAATTTTGAGTCAATCCATTGATTACTATGGTACAACAAAGACCCGGGGCTCACTAGTTATCTCTCTGAAGATCCCAATGAGTATATGGGAAGATTCATGAGGATGGCCAACACAATCGTCGAATGGGCAGGACTGGCAATCAAGTCAGAAGCTTTTCCCTTTCAATCGAGATGTGGCATCAACTGGCTCGACCTATCGCCAATCTGATCGCTGAACAACCGAAGAGTTCGTGGAGCCCATATGAGCGCATTTTTCCTCCAACTCTAACTTGGCTATAGAGTATAAATAATCAGTTCTCTCGCTGTGGGGAAGATGAGATTCTTTAGAATGCATGGGAGAGATACAAGAGACTGTTAAAAATATGCCCTATGCATGGAATAGATCTAACCACTCAAATGGATATATTTTATCATTCTATGAATTATGCCTCCAAATGTATAATTGATGCATCCTACTACAATGGTTATAAGAATAGAGAAGCTAAAGTATCAGACAAGACCTTGCCAAATGCAATTACAAGGCTCCATCTAAACTGTGGAGCAAAAGAAATAGATCGAGGGGAATTGGTTTGATTGAGCTGAATAGAATGACTGCCATAGAAGCAAAATTGGATGCAATGATGAACAAACTGGGAAGCAATGAGAGAAGAATGCATACTACACATGAAGTGGGAGCAGGAGATAAGGAGGAAGAAGAAAGAGTGCTGAAGAAGGACCAAACCATGAGGGTTCTTACCAGGTTGAGAAGGCACAGTATCTGAATGCTAACATGAGCTACACTTTCAAGCCAAACCCCAACCTACCCACTCATTACACACTAGCACTTAAGAACCATGAGAATTTCTCATATGGTGGAGGAGCACAGTAGGGCCCCAGACTTGGACAGAATTACCATCAAGCTCATGCTCAACCCAGGTTCCAAGAACAATAGTAGCAGAGGGAAGATAGAGGAGAATATCAGGGTCAGAAAAGGACTCAATCATTTGAAGATCAGGTGTTGTATTTCATGTCAGAAAATAAGAGAATTTTGAATTTGCATGAGAAAAAATTTTCTGAATTGGAAAATTTCCAAGCAAACACAACTGCGTTTCAGACAAATACTATTGCTTCATTAAGGAATTTGGAAACTCAAGTAGGGCAGCTAGCCATTTCCTTGCAGAACCAATCAAAGAATGAATTTCCCAGTAGTATAGAGATAAATCCAAAAGATTTCACACCTACTTCATTGATAGGTGACAATGAAATGTAAGGAAACAAGAAGAAGTGGGATGAAACAGACATTGGAAAGAAATTGAGGAAGAACAGCTCAGACTAGAGAAGCATATAAGGGGATGCTGAAAATGAAGAATTTATCATAAAATGTCTGGGCCAAAGAAAGAAAATCAGTAGCTCGGGAGGCAAACTCAAGTGGAAACTTTAAATTTTAATGTTGTTAGATTTTGTGTGTTAGATTTTTCATTTTTTAATTCTGTTAGAAGTTATATTTTTAGTGGTTGTTGATTTTTTAGGACAATGAAGCTATATTAAAGATGAATTTTAGCATGAAGCACACTGTCTCAAACTGAAATATACAGAAAATAGCTACAAGGGGGAGTATTTCTATTTCCCTCAAATTTTTTTAATGATGTTGCATAATTGAAGTTTGGGGGAATGTGATTTTTATTTTAGTTATTCTGAACATCATCTATGCTAATTTTCTTGAAAAGAAATGAAATGTCATTATTCATACTTGAATTAAGGGTCTGTAATGATTAAATGAGTCTTCACAAGTATGTTCAGAGAGATATGAGTGGGTGCACCTTATTTGAAAGTATCTTGAGTGAAAATTGAGAGAGAGGCAATTCATAGTTAATGCTCAATGTCGCAACATAATTTCTCTGTGTCGCGACATAAATAACTTTGGAATCAATTTGAAAGAACATTTTTGTTGCGACATAGATTTTTCATTGTCGCGACATAGATTGAAATAAGCATCAGATATAATTCACAACATTTCTTGCAATGTCGCGAAATTTGACTCACCATGTCCACTAGTGATTGAGAAACTCTGTCGCAACATTTCTTCCTAAATGTCGCGACATAGTAGAAAAAAATGGAACACACCCTAGGTTATGTGTTGTCGCGACATTTAATGAAGGCACAACAAAACAATTGGCTTATAAATAGAAAATTTTTGAAAACTGTAAGGCCACCTTTTCTCATAAACCATCAAACCTCTCAGCTTCCTTCGTCCAATCTCTCTCATCTTTCCTTCTAAACCCCTAGAGTTCCAAAACCCTAACCTGACACTGTTTGAGCTGTCGCACCTTATTCCAAATCTGAATGAGATGATGGAAGCATACATAGAAGTAGTGGAAGAGACGTTCAAGAAACTCCATCAATGGAAATGCGAGCTGATGAAAGAATTGAAGATAGAGGAGAACTTGGGTAGATAGGGGAAGATTAAAGAAAAAGGAAGAGAGGAGCTGAAAAAGTAAGAAGCTTGATCTCAAACAGAGTAAATATCTAATGGAGAAGAGCTCAAGGACAGGGCCTACTGTTGAAAGAGGATTTAGAAAGCCACTCCCTTTCACCGAAATGCTCGAGAAGAGTGGATGGCAAGTACCTGGTAATCACAAAGAACCTGTCAGGTAAGGATGAGCTTAAAAGTCATCTATTTTTGCATCCATTTTTCGATCTATTTTTATCTAAAAGACCGACATGTGCGTAAACATTAATAACTAACCAACCAAGAGAGAAGCAGAAATTTAAGAAAAAAGAAGAATTTTTGCGTAAAATGAGCGTATATGTGGACGAAAGCGCACGATATAATTGGCTTACAAATAGCAGAGCTTATTAAGGATGAAAGGATCTGATACTCGTGAAGCCTCGACAAAGAATCAAAATGCATATTCAGTTGCAACAATAAAACCTACCGCAAATGAAGCTTAATTGAAAACAAAATGAGCTGGGAGCGAAAGAAACTCAAGGTCAAGCAATCAGGAATTGAAGAAAAAGAAGACATGATGTCGCTGACTGATGCAACGACATCAACATCAATCGATGCAAAACGCGACATCGCCTTACAAGGAGAAAGAAGTCGCCGATAACATCTCAAAGAAGGTTGGGTCACACATCATTCGAAGGTCGCGACGCCAATAGTGAAGAAAAGCAGGTAGCGACACACATGGTCAAGCCGCAAAACAATTTTTAAGGTGAAGAAAGTCGAGATACGTAGCTTCGCCGCGAATGGGCCAGAAGAAGAGAAGGTCGCGATAATACCCGGATGTCAGCGACATCAACTAATAGGAGCGGGAAGTCGACATCATTCAAAGGGTCGCGACAATATCGTAATAGAAGGGAAGTCGCAACAATATCCAGAGGTCGCGACAACCACTACAGAGAGAAAGAGGTCGCGACAACATCCACTTGTCGCGACATCAAATGCAATACGCTAAGGTCAGCGACGCCCTTAAGCTGCCGCTGACATCGCCACTCAAAGACATGTCGCAACCAAACAAAGGCTTCGCGACAAAGACCGGGAGATAAATTGAGGTCGCGACAAGGACTCGACGTCATTATTACATTATCAACAACCGGGCCGCTTAACTTGAAATCCACAATGTAGGTGCATCGAAATGAGTACCAACTTCGTAACCTCTATAAATACACAACATATTAGAAGAAAAGCAAACGCGACTTGAAAGAGAAACTGGTTATCAAGGCTCATGTATTTTTTTATTTTCTTTTCTTTTTTCTTTGTTTTCGCTTTTTTTTTCATTTTATTTTGTGATTGCATTATTTGTATTTCGCTCTAATTTGACTAACGTTAAATAGATCGAATGAATGCAGATGTTTATTTTTAAAATTACTATCCGTCGCTTAAATTCCCGCATAAATTTCGTGGATTAACACCAGTCGATTTGGCAAAGTGGTTTTCTTGATCACAGAAACCAATGTATGGTATAATCAAGAATTTAGAAACCTAAATTTCTTCCATCAATTGCTAATTTATTGTTTAAATAATCTTCCTCGCATTTTATTCATAATACTGAACTTCAGATGTTAAATCGACTCGCTTTCTGGTTTGTGTGTTTCTCGAATTGATCCCAATTTCGCCCCGTACCTTACAACGAGAGGTTGCTTTCACTGATTTTAGCCCCCAGTGACACAGAGAAGGCATTCTCGAGAGTAAGAAACAATTTCGTGAAGGTATTTCGAACTCCCCATATCGCTGATCTAATGCGTCCAGATATTTAAATCAATACATCCTCTTCGCCAGAACCGAGAACGAAGCCGAGCGAAGCATAAATTTAAGTAGACAGAGAGTTCACCTCAATTCGACAGGGAATTGATCCCGTGTTAAAAGGATCTAATCAAGAAAGAGGTTATCTAATTTTGAGGGGCGAGGAACCAAAGATAAGGCAAACCTCAGCAATGACTACCCCAAGGGAGTCAGTCTCGCAGCCCATGTCAGGGGTATGAAGTATTGAAAGAAAATACCCGCACAAGGCAACTAGTTTTAAAGTAGTTATTTCACCCTCGTGGTTCGAGAAACAGCTTACAGGAGATGATGAACCGTAGGGTACTGGAGAGATCCAAATACACTATATTAATCCTCGACTAGTTTAAAGATCTCAGAGTTCGAAAACCAAAGATGCAAGTATGCATCAGAGGAATCGATTCTTCACAATAGTTGATTATTCAATGTTTTCTTTAAAGATAACTCGTTAAATCTAAATTTGTTACTTTGATATTTCAATATTCACCCATTTAATGCTCATTCATTTTTCTTTACATCATCTACAAGCTTTCAAAGCAAAATTTACTATCGTATTATCGTCCAAATAAGATGGAGCTTAAGTAAGCCGTAGTTGATTGAAAAATTTCGAGATCTCTGGTGGGATCGATATCTGGACTTAAATCCATTTTATTACTCGACTCGCGGCACTTCGGTAGTGATACCGGATCAAACCACAATTTTAAAAATGGTTTACTCTACAAAATATCTTTAATCAAGGATACTTAAAGAAACTCACACTCAAGTTTAATGGTTTATTTATCAGGATTAGACAATACCCTGGGTAATAAGTCTTAAATTGAATAGGTGTTTTGATCCAACAATTTATTGATGTAAATTTAACGAAATCTATGGCATTGTTGCCGGGATTAGGATACTGGGCCCTAGGGGTGGATGATGTCATAAATTTTGTATACACATCTTTTTGGTCCTGCACGTGAAGACCAGAAAATTCAAATTTTTCTCAACAAGGGCAAAATCAGAATTTCTCGGCCAAAAATGAAATTTATTCTCTAGATTCGATGATGAAACTGATTTCACCTATTGGAATTGTCCCAAAATCTGAAATTTACCACGTCGAATTCCTGCATACGAATTTACACGCTTTTCGAGACATCGAGTACTCCAAAAGCAAGAAAACGTAAATTGGAAAAATGCATTGCGTCACTCTATAATACGCATACATGTTACACATGTTGCGTGAGTAGAGAGATGGAAATGGATCGGGCCGAGATAGTGCCAATGTCGAAAATCCAAGCTCGGGGACATGATGACGCTATGTAATTTGTTTTAAATGATAATAAGACAAAAACTGCACAAGGTCGCCTCCTACCTTTTATTAAAAAGAAGCCAAAACGTGGGAAGAAAAAAAGAGGATGCAAGAGTCATTTTTTTTTTGTGTTTCAGTGAGAGAGTATCAAGCTTCTCTCTAGATTTCAGAAATGCATCCGACCGCTTCAATTCTTCTGGCAAGAAGGATAGTTGTTCTACGCCGAGAGGCCTTAAGCACGGGCTCCGTTTTAGAGTTCAACAAACCCGTGGGAGGTGGGTTTTATCCTCTTGAGTTTTACACTTGCTTAAGTGTTTTGCGATTTTGCCAGGCCGAGGCCTTAAACGCCATACTGATCGGTCCCAAAACTTGGGACCGAATTGGCCGAATTTTTGAGCATTGGACAAATTCACGACCGTGTGTGGATCTGTGGGCTGGTGCCAGTTGTGATTTGCGCATTAAATCATGTATTGTGATGTGTAATGGTATCGAAATACATGAAATTCAAAGTTTCCAAAGTGAACTGATGATCGAATGATAAAGTCAAAGGAACAAGAACCCAGGGTTTTACCGCTCACATGAATAGTGACACGAATTAATTTGTGTGAAAATGCTAAGCCAGTTGAGTGAGGGATTCAAGATGAATTTCTCGTGTTTGTTAATTAGCCCACGTGAGCTAATTTTTGGTGTAATGGATTGTAAAATTGCATAACATGTTTCTGTGATTAAATTATGTAAATGTATATCATGTTATATATATATTTTCATGTGTTATATGAATTGTATTGGAATTGGCATCATGCATTCCATATGCACTGGGGCACCCTAGAACAATAGGAGGAGCTTATGAGTCGGTTTCTACAGGCATTTATGTTAACTAATAATAATACCATCTGAGAGCGCCCATTACAATATTCCGAGGGTAGTCCATATAAAATATCAATCGCCGTAGCCTACCAATTGATACATACATCTGGAGGGTTGTCCAATAAATAGACTAATGAGTCGGTCCACTACTTAGACTGAAGGTTGTCCACAATTAAAAACAAATACCTTGTTTTGAAAATAAAGTTTCTCATACATGGCTTGTAAGTGCGAGGAGCCTGGAGACTCCTGACATGGGTTGATCATTTAGACATTCAAGTAGGATCACGACTTGCTTGAATGTGTGTTTAAATTGAGCATTGCATATGCACTTAGGTGGAGAGTAACCCATTTAGGGTGATTCTGCACTTATCGGGCGATAGCTCACCCTGCCGAGGGATATTATTTTCGTGCAATGTGGAGTTTCGAGAGACTCGCCATCCTGTGACCGACATCGAAGAAAGCCGGTTGTGGCTTTATTAGATGATGGTACATGTATTAGAATTCTAGAATTTTAATATATGTTGTATAAGAGTGTAAATTTAACCGTGGAACTATCAGATATAGTCACATATATTGACAGCACCGTACGGCCTACGGTCGCTTTTTACTCATGTTATGTATTATATCGATCGTTTGGGATGTGTTTGTTTTGCAGAGCTCCCGCACAAAGAGACTATGCTCGATTTTCATGAGTCGTGTCAAGTTGCCCGACATTCACGAAAGCCTCGCGGTCGACGGTAGTCAACTGACCCTGTGAATAGGCGTCGCTGTGTCATGGCTGCTATTGGTGAAAGAATTTTTTGCGAACATGGTAGAAGAGGAAGGAAAGAAAGTGTATGTCAGAGGACAATATCGACTTTAGCAAAGAGAAGATAAATACATTGTTCAATCTGAAGGTGCAGAAAGATGGTTCAAAGTTCAAGAAACTACTAAAGGAGCCAGAATACCAAAAGATGGTAGACCTGCTTACAACTGGGAAAGGAAAATGGAAGGGGACAAAGAAAACCCTTTACAAATCCATTGCTAGAGGAGACTTAACTGAAGAGGCTAAGGTATGGTTCTACTTCATCAGCTCTGTCCTTTTACCCTCAAAGCACCTCAACATAGTGAGAAGGGATGAAGCAATCCTCCTCAATGCATTGCTAAAGGGGTACAAAATGAATGTGGGGAAAATAATTGAAAAATCTATCTTAAGCTACTCTAGAAGCAATCACGGGTTGATTCCACTTGACGGCGCTGACCCGGCCTTGCCTTCCTAGGGAGTTGAGCGAGAATGGGGCGAAGAAACATACTCCGAAAAGGGGCATCATAGACATGATAGGAGTGACTAAAGGTCTAAAGAATAGAGGAAAAGGGAAAGAGAAAGAGGTGGAAGAAGAAAAGGGGAATGAAAAGTGCAATGAGCCAGCACGATGGGAAAGTCCACCCCTAGGACAACAAGATTTACAAGAAAGCCAAAGCCCCAGTTGGAATGCATCCTTAGACCTGAGAGAAACCATTCAGGAACAAGCTGAAGGTTCAGGGCATCAATGTAATAATGCAGAACTGATAAAGATGCTAAAATCCATGAAACAGGAGATGAAAGAAAGGGACAACTAGGCGCAGAAACCAGCTACAACTCGGGGATGAGTACATGGAGTGGGAGGCTCGAGAAGAAGGGCCAGGAGAATCCTAGAGGATGCCTTAAGAAAGACAGAATGACTACAAATTAGAAAAAGGGACCATTATTTGGTTTGAATAGTATGGCTGCTGAAAAGCTTTGCCTAATGACCTATGAGCAAGTCGGTGCGAGAACACTCCTTGAGTCATTGTGGCTAAAAGGCGAGGAGAGAATTGACATAGGCATGCAAAATTTTGGATTGAGGTATGAAGGCAGATCTCAACCAAAGAAGTGTCATTTGAAATCGGGATACCAGAAGTTGTGTGCCATACATAGTAGTCCCTAAAGGTGTAAAAAACCCTCCAATACCATTCTCTAACCCAATTCTAAATGATGAAGGACCTTCAAAACCTTGTAAAGCACCAGTCCAAAATAAAACCCCTAGTGAAACAAGAAAAAAAAAAGAACTAACCCCAGTAGAGGAGGTTGAAAAATACTGCAAATGGAAGAATTACCAAGGAAAAAAGCTCTTGTGGAATTAAAACTCATTAAGATTTTTAATCCTGCATTATGTTACACCAGATCAATGTGAAGTTTAATTGCGAGGAAGGTGGATAATTAACTCCAAATTTTCATTTGTAGGAAAATACGTGGCTTCGAATCTTAGCAATCGGAAGAAAGCATTCTTGTGAGTGGAGTCTAGCGAAAGGAAATTTAAGTCGCGATAGGAATGCTCAGTTACTTGACAAATTCAAGTCCACGACATCCAACAGTTTGGCCCCGGAAGAGAGTGAAAACTTGAACAAGTGAAGTCGACTTGAAGAAGGAGGCTGCGACAAAGAAAGTAATTAGGACTAAAGAATAATCAAGGAAGAAATTCGTAACCGCGACATCACTTTGATGTGTGACACAAAAGAAATGATGTCGACACCCACTCACGGGAGTGCGACAAAAGGATCGATCTATGAAGCCACGGAGGTTTGCAAAAAAGAAAGGGGTTGCAGCAGTTTTTAAATAAAGGCTCATTTAGATTATGCGACATTATGATGTCGCGACATATAAACAGCGAGGAAGATTTAAGGTCTGACCAAAAGAGATAGAGTTTGGAAGGAGGTCGCAACCTGTAGCCAAATAGAAGCACTTGCCAGGAACTGAACTTGCGACCTTTCACAAGTCAAGGATCATAAATGATGTCGCGACCACTCATTAAGGTCGCGACTTGAGCTTGAAGCGGAAAAATTAATCATCGCGTGTGTGTTTAGTGTGACTGGAAATAGGTGAGAAGGAGGAAATTAGTTTGCAACGTTGAGCTGAGGTTGCAACGGATGAAGAAAATGAAAAGAAAATGATCCAGTGACATCACCATGAGAATCGATATAAGAATTGGAAAGATATGAAAGCAAGAAGACCACAGCCGATTGCGACAGAGATCAAAAGTCATCACATGAAGTCATCTACAAACGGCGAAGTGGTCGCAACCTAAAGCGATGTCGCAACTCGGAAGGCTGGAAGAATGGAAGACAATGCCAAGGCATAGCGAAAGATGCGAACATCAACAACGGAAGGTGTTGACGAAAGAGGTTCTGACCCTGAGGATGTCGTGACCAGCGATCGAGCATTCTGAAGAGGTGGCTGCAGTTATAACAAAGAAAATTATGACGATCCGTGATCAAGACAAGTCCATGTCGCGACATCAACTGGTGCGACATGGGATAATAATGGGCTTTTTCTTTGGATTCCACGGAGCATTTTGGGGATTCGGCCCAGGATTCTTTCTTGATATCGTGAATGATTAGAGTAAAGTAAGTTTCTGTCTTCCTGCAGAAAGGAGAGAAGGGGAACTGGTGTATATTTAAAATTGAATTTTTTATTTTTATTTTTTTTTGTTTTGAATGCAATGCGAGAGGCAGTGAAGTGGATCTTTAGTTCTATAATAATTTTTCTTAAGTATTACGCGAAAATTTATGGAAATCTAGGCAATTTACGATTATTTTTCTCGGTTTATTGCAATTCACGATTGGTTGTGATCGGTGCTCCATTTCTTAGTCGCAATCGTGTGAAGCGAATCTCACGAATTTGATTTACATTGAATTCTGATCTTTCTGTCTGATTATGAAGAATTAATTTGGGTTCGGTTTTTACTTAATCGATGTCATTTTGAATGGATAAGTTCCCAATAGTAGTACCTAATACCAGTTGAGGGAATGTATCTTACTCTGATATCCAGGATGCCCTCTGTGTGACACAGAGACGGAGATTCCTGAGAGTTGAGATCATTCTTTTTTGGGTATGTTCGACTACCATTAACGAACTGCTGAGCTCTGAAAGTTCATTTTGATCAATCCCCCATTCGCTTATAATTGAAGTTGGAGGGGTGTATTTAACAATATAAATAATCAGAGAGTTCACCTTAATCTATAGGTAGAGTTCAATCCGTGTTAGTAGATTAATCAAGGAAAGGGATAAACCCATAGATCCACCGATTAAAGTAGTAAAAACTTTGCGAAAATCTTGAAAGGAAGGTAAAGCAAAGAAGTTACATTTAATCAACGAGGGAAATGGGTGTGAAGTATTGAGAAAGAAAATACCCTGGACTTGCAAGAGGAGTTTGGAATCTGGTGGTGGTTTGATCTTGTCTTCGAAGAGGAAGCAAGGATATCAATCGACAAATATGAATCAGTCAATGACCATGGAGATCTGATTCGATAATTAGAATCTTGAATGAAAATCGGATCCATGCATAGAAGCAGGCAATGGGTTTTGTGTTGGAGTGCTTTGTTCATTGTATTTCATTGATAGTTTGATTTCTCACGAGCTGATTCAATCCATTCATTTGTATACAATTTATTTTCATTCATTACTTTTTATTTAGTTTAGTTTGAACATATTCAATAGTATAGGAGTTTTAATTTGTGTCGTGTAGATAAAACCTTCATTATGAGTTTTGAGTCCAAATAGTATGGAATTTTAGTAGTTGGGGTAGTTGATCTGTAATTCGCTATCAATCTCTGTGGGAATGATACCTGGACTTACATTAGTTACCTTGTAGCTGACTGTGCCTTGCGGTGTCGAACCTTTTATAAATCATGAATATTAGAAAATTTATTATATCATTCCACATTTGTAGTAACATGGATGCAAGAAGTGTAAGGCTCTCGTAGCAATGTTAATTTGAGGGTTTTAATCTATATAGAAAAGGCAAACAAGTTTTTATGGCATCGTTGCGAGTTGAAGAATTAAATAGATCTCGATAATGAAAAGAAGGAAATACTAATTGGACCTTTTAAAGAAAGAACAAAAATAGTTTTGCAACGTTGGCTACATCTGACCACTAATCTTTAACAAGCCATGTTGAAAATATTTTGTTTAGTTAGACTAATCCTACAATGTCACGAGGATGTTTTGATTTTGAGAGGCCTTTAATGCATAGGAAGCAGGGTTCTGGCGCGTTCCAGCGAGACAGAATGGGAGAGAACACTTTCGGGGCTTAAAGAAAGACAAAAGAAACGGCAGACTATAGCGAGATAGAGACATGACCCGGACGAAGGCAGAGGCGACAGCAGCCTCACATTCGATACAGTGGGAAGGTTCTTGGAACATTAACGGGGAAGAGTATTACATGATGGGCAGCCTCTTGTGGATGCAAACAATTTTGAACTAAACCCCGGCCTTGATTCTGATGGTTCAGCAACATCAGTTCTTGGTCCATCAAAATTTAAACGAGCACAGGAAGGATTTACTCGGGATGCTTAAATCTGAGTGAGCGATTGTGAGACAGGGTGATAAAGTTCATCTCTTATTCCCCAGAGATATAAATGAGTACATGGTATGAATCATTGCATATAGTTGGTTGATACTTGGGAAGAAATTGAGTGAAGCCTCGCAGGGATTCTTTCCATCTCTACTTGGAGAGGAAGAAGAGATAATAGTATTCCAAGGGGAGATGAGAGCTATATGTAAAGCAGGAAAGATAGGGATTGTGAAGAGATGCGGAGTCATGGTATAGATTTGAAGACCCGAATGGACATAGTGTATCATGCTTTAAATAATGATGGGGCATTATCGATGCTTCATCTTTGTGGAGCATTCAAACGTAATCTTGAAAGCGAGAGATCGATAGAAGACGGCGATAAATATGAAAGGTCCATCTAAGTTTCAAGAGAAAATAGCAGAGGAAGGGGTCAAATGGAGCTAGGCAAGATGACAGCCATGGAGAGCAAAGTTGGATGCCATAATCGTAGGATGGACGACAAGAAAGGGTGCACCTTGCTCATGAAGTAGGAGGCGGTGGAAGAAACTATGAAAAGAAGTGTTGATGTGCCAAACGGAAGAAGTTAACATGATGTTTGGGGGGATTGATGTGGGCAGGCGAGTTATGTTTGACAGAGTCTGGAAGCCTGCCTGGAAGCCCGACAGAGCCATGAAATTTCTCATATGGTGGAGGGGCAATCCCTGAGGCCAGGCATGAATGAATCCTCGGCGGGATATGATAGCCACCAAGGTTCCAGTGCAGAGGTGAAAGCAAAAATGAATGTCGAGGTCGAGAGGAGGACTCGGCCATTTTGAAGAACAAATCTTGCGAGTTCATGGGGAATGACAAAGAAATTTATGCAAATTCCATGAGCAGAACTATCACGACTTGGAAGCTTTCAAGTACGATATAAATGTTTGAAGAGATGCTAGTGCCTCATTGAAAAAATTGGAACCTGAGTAGAGACGAAGCGTACTGAATATACTGAATCAGGCAAAAATTTTATTCCTTAGTGATACTTTCGGAAGAACTAATTTGCATGTGAACTAATAAAATTAGGAAGGATTTGGCTTGTAATGAGAAGGAATGAAAGGAAAAAAGAAATGAGGCGAAAAAGGAAACTGAAAAAGAAGGAGAGAAGAAACGGCCCAGTTAGGCAATTTGAAAGGTAATATTGAAAAGAAGGAAGGAGTACCGAAACATACACATAGTTTGTTTCATGAAGGCAGAGTAGAAAGGAAGAATAATTTTCTAAATTCTTGGACATTTCAAGATAGAAATAAATATCCATTTAAGTGTCAGTCAAATGCCTCTTTATCACAAAATTTCTGAAGGAGATACTGAGTAAGAAAATGAAGATAGTGAGAGATGATGAACTTATTTGTATCTGCAGTGCCATTATCAAGTAAACTCCGGCAGATAGAAAGACCTGGCGGTTTCACCATTCCACATTCCCATAGGGAAATATGAATTCAAGAAAGCTTTATGTGATTCTGAACTAGTATAAATTTGATGCCTCTATCAGTTGTGCGAGACTAATTTAGGGGCTTTTAATAATGATGCGGATAGGTGAAGATTAATGGCACAACCGTAAGGCATTCTTGAAGATGTGTATCGAGTTGGGAAATTCATTTTCAGTGGATTTATTATCATGCGGATGGAGGAAGATACCCAAGTTCGCTGTTCTTTGGGAGAGACCTTTCTTAGCAATGGAGGCTGATAAGATGTCTGAAAGGTGAGCGACTCGGGGTTGGAAATGAAGAAGTGCATTTAATATTAATAGGAATTGGGCATCTGATGTAGATGTAACTATGTAGATAGTTGTAGCAGGCATGGAAACAATAGCCTTCGATGTTGAATTGAATTCTGATTGTATCCTTAACAGTCTATCAATGAAATTGAGATGAATTTTAATTATCTTGAGAGTCTTGATTGCAAGTCACGCCTTAATTTGTTTAACAAAGGAAAGCAGTCTCGAGTATAAGTAAGCTTGATCAGATGAAGTAAGCGGCCCGAGAAGCGACCAAACTCATGACAGAAACTAGTGCAAAGGGCTAACATTGAAAGAATTGCCCAGTCATTTTGAAATATGAGTTTTAGAACCGGAAAGAAAGCAGGTTATCTGTGGTATTAGTGAAAATTGGAAGAGCAGAAAGTTAGCGGTAGATACGAGAAATACGGAAGCGGTGCATGAGTGATTGAGATGCGAAAGGGTATCAGCCCCTCATTTATGTACACAAAATATTCTTTGGATGATAATGCAAAACTTCATTGAGCATCAAAGGAGGGTTGATGATGAAGAGATTATGAGAAAAGTTCTGAAATGGACAAATGCAAGTTTTATATATGCTATATCGGATAGTTCTTGGGTAAGCCCAATGCATGGTTCCCAAAGAAGGTGGATTCAACAGCGATCGAGGGGAAATGAAAAAGAATGATTAGTTCCTGCAAGAACTAGTGTGAGAATGGAGGGTGTGTATTATTTACGAGAAAGAAAATTGAATCTTTACTGACGAGAGGATCATTTCCCGCCTTTCATTGATGAGATGCTGGATGGGTTGGGACACCCTAATTACTGTTTGTGATGGATACTACGGATATAACCAAATTGCTATTGCACACGAAGATCGGGGAGAAAACTACTTACATGCCCATTTGGTACTTTTGCTTTTAGGGAGAATGCCATTTTAGTTTGTGTGCTCTGATCACCTTCAAAGATGCATGATGTCTATATTTTAAGTTGCGAGAAGAAGTTATGGAGATCTTCATGGATAGTTTCTGAGTGTATGAGTCAGTTTTGAACAAACTCTGCTGCATAACTTTGGGGATAGTACTTCAAAGGTTAAAGACAAGAATCTAGCTGCGAATTGGGAAAAAATGCCATTTTATGGTGCGAAGGAATTGTCTTAGGGCTATGATTTGTAGACGGGGGGCTTGAGGTAGACCGGGCATAGAGTCAATTATAAGAAATCTAATGCCCTGGTCGAGAGATTAGAGTTTCTTAGGACATCTTTGGGTTTTGAAGTTATCGGAGATTTCTCAAAATTTGCTACAGACCCTTTATGCGATTCTTTGGAAAAGATACTAAGTTCTATTTTGATGAATCCTGCGCTTTTGAAATCAAATCCGGACTAGTTGAGCTCCATCATGGCAAAACCCAGTTGGAGCAGAGAATTTGAAATCATGTGTGATGCCGAGTGATTTTGCAATGGGAGTATTAGGACGAAAAAGATGAAAAAGTGTTCGAGGCCATCACGATGCTAGCAAAACCTTTAATGGCTTCCAAAATTACTACACTCTTTGAAAAGGAGATCTTTGTAATAGTGTTTGCATGTGAAAAATTTAAGGCCATACATTTGGATTATATTATACAGATCATCGGCAATTAAATATCTAATATAGCAAAGAAAATAGCTTGAATTGATCGGTGGAGTCTTGTGTGCTGGGAATTTGATCCTAGAAATAAAAGATAAGAAGGAATTAGTGACAATGTGATGGTGATCCTTGTCGAAGTAGAAGAAACCCAACGTGGGAAGAAGAAATAGCATAAAATTTTCGAGATGAGCGGTTATTATTTGTCCTCCAATCCTGCTGAGTATGCATATATTGTGACTGCAGCGTGGATTATGCTGCAGAATTATTTCTGATAGAGAAAGAAGCTAAGGGTGACGTGTGGTGCTACATGCAGGATGACCCATTTATTGTTTAAAAGAGGAGGCGATCGATTATAAGAGGAGATGTGTCTTTGGAAGGGTGAGCAAAGCGGATTTTACAGATCATCTTATCACCATATGGACATTTGCGGGAGATAAAAGCGGCCTGAGATTCTGCAGTCGGGTTTTTGCGCTCACTATTTTAAGGACCACAGGATAGATTTAAAGTTATGTGATCAATGCCAAAGAATGGGAAATATCATCAAAGGCATGATATGCCTGCAAGTCTCTGGTGGTCTGGTGTTTGATGTATGGGGAATGGATTTTATGGGGCCTTTCCTGCATTTGGAAATATATACATACTCCTAGGCTTTGTGGATTATGTATCGAAAATGGGTTGGCGACAACTTGTCAAGAATAGCCTTAATACAGGTTGCGATTTTACAAGAAATATTCTCGGTTTGGGACAGGAACTATAATTAGTGATAGAGGGCCATTTGCAAATAAGGTCTGACAAACTCATGAGATATAGTATGAAACACATTATGAGCAGCTTATCATCCTCAAGCAAATGACATTTGAAATTTCCAACGGGAGATAAAGAGATTACGGAAAGACGTAAGTTCAGCTATAAGAGATTGGTCTTTGAAGCATTATTTTTCATACGAAGCGCCTTTAAAACTCCCATTGGAATGTCCCAATGAGACTTGTCTTTGGAAAACCTTATGCCTACACATTAAAGCTAGAATATAGCTATGTGTTTATCAAGAAACTTAATTTTAATTTAAAAGTTGCTTTCAGAAATAGAGCTACTCAGTTAAATGAATTAGAAGAGTTGAGAATGGCTTTATGATAGTGCGAGTCTGAGGATAAAACAAAAAAATGGCATGATCAATTTGGGGAGAATTGGCGGAGATCGGGTCTTGTTATTCAACTCGAACTAAGACTCTTTCAGGAGAAAATTTGAAATCGGATGAGTGGACCATTTCTGATGTTATCAAGCACACAGGTTTGGGGCGGTGACACTTAGAGACTACTTGATAAATGAGGTTCAAAGTTAATGGTCGAGAGATTAAGCACTACCTTGGGAGAAGCAATTTAAGAGAAGTAACCCTTCGTTACGAACAAGGGAAATTGAGAAAGCAGAACAATGACGTGAAAGTCCGACTAAAGACTAAAAATTGGCCGGCTTTGTGGAAACGATCACCAGTTTATTTTTAATTTTCTTGTTATAGTTAAAATTCTGTATTTAAATTTCCTTAGCTTATAGTGATTTTATTCATTATTGATTGAAGTAGGTAAATATTTTTTAGTTTTACAGGGATAATGAAAGATTATTGCAAAAGGAGGCATATGCAATCCAAGCTTCAATGAGAATAAGAGACGAGGCGATATCTTCTGTAACTGCGGTTTTGATTTTAAAATTTATCTTTGATATATAGCATGATTGAAAGTTTGGGGAATTTTATCTTGTTTTGGTGTAATTTTGAATGATGCATAGTGGAAGTTTATTGAGAGTACTGCATGATGAAGATGAATTGGAGTTGTAGTTGTTTGGATAGATGAATAAATTGAAATTAATGAATTTGAGTGTTTATGTTTTAGTAGCAGCATTAATCAAAAGTTGCAACAAGAATCTTCGGATGTGAAAAATAAAAAGTGGAAAGAAAGTCAAAATAATGGCGAGGTCCATTTGAAATAAGAGGAAAGAACATTTTTAGTATTTACGCACCAAAGTCCACAATCATTGACCACATTTAGGTCATTAAAAAGTACGGAAGTGCGACTAGAATAGTCAAAGTCAATAAAGTGGATTTTAAAACCTCTCCTGTTTTAGGCGTCCCAACGGTTAAAAAATAATTATTAAAGATCATTGAATTTAGAGGCTCAACATTTAAGGTCGTGACTCAGTAGTGCGATCATCACATTGAATCGAGCGTTTGTTCCACTTAAATTCCATTAAAGCGCAATTCAACTGACCTTTCCATTTCGCATCATCTTTTTGGTCTTGAAACCTAGAAGACCGGAAAAGCTCAAACACCACCTCATAATCCTTCAATCATAGCGGCAAACCAAGATGAAATGGCTAATCTCTGACAAATTGATTAGTGAAATCATTCGAAAATGTCGAAACGAGTAGGAAGAAGTTAAGTCGGAAATGCAACCTGAAGAAGAAGTAAATGCTGAAAAGGAAACCAGGAGGAAGGGATGAGCTACACAGAGTCACGGAAGAAGAAAAAGACTTCATTTAGGAAGAGTAAAGAATTGTCAGAACAGGTGATGTGTTAAGAATTTATGCGAAAAGAGGTTTTGGCAGTCAATTTACATTTCAGAAGTAATATTAAAAGAGGTTGGGCATTCTTTTTGTGAGGCACAAAGCACGAGTTTTCAATCTTCAAGGGATTAATATCTGAACATGGTAGAAATGAAGGATGATTACATTTACGTGAGAGGTGTTTAGGTGCCCTTCGATGATAGGAAGCATAAATGAAGTGTTTAAATTGAGATTTCAAGCATGGGTGGAAATAAATTGTTGGAAGCAATTATGAAAAAATAGTGAACCGAGTTAGTTTGGAGGAGGAAGGAAAGTGGGAAGTGAAGAATCCCGTCATGCCATAAAAGGGGAGCTCTCACAGAAGAGGCAAAGGTTTGGTTTTATTTTATATGTTACGTAATAGTACCTACCAAACACCTTTATGCGATCGGAAGGCTTGCGGAAGCTATCTGTTGTATGCCTTTTTTGAAAGGATACAAAATAAACATAGAATGCTAATGTCAATCGGAGGATACCATCATAGAAATAAAGAGGATTGATTCCTCGCACACTTGATACTGGAGCTTTATTTACGGGCGAGGGTGAAAGGAAGTGGGAGGAAGAAGAAAGATGTCCTCGGGTCTCCTACAGCCATACGGGAGTGAGGGGACCAAAGGAAGGAAGCAAAAAAGAAGTAGCGGTGCTAGATGCAAAAGCGGGGCGGGAGATAGATCCTGGCCAGTAGATAGAAATGGAGGAGGTGCGGACGGCGTCCTTACGGAAAACGGAAGAAGAACCTCACGAGGACAAAGTGACCTCCTTTATTTCCGAAGTACGAGGAGCAGTGCCCGCAAGCGAAGCATCAGAGGGAGCGGAGAGAAGGAAATGGTAATCATGGAAATCTTTGAAAGCGATGAAAGGAAATGAAGGAATCAGCAAATGGGAGGAGACAACCAAGGACAAAGAAGAGATTCATGGGAGCTCGACCCAGGAAGAAAGAGCCATTGGGAAGAAAAGCTGGAGAATTAGAAGAGAACACAGGAGGTGAAAGCAAGAAGAAAAGATGATGGAAAGAATAAAGACAAGCATGCAGCTTTACAATATCATTCAGGGATTAAGGCTGAGCAATAAAGGAGAAGGAGATAATTGAAGTAACTTTGTGTAGAAGATTGGGTTCAAGCATATCTATAGGAATTGTTCAAAGGAATTCGAAGGTTAATGAAAGAAAGAATCAGCAGTTGGGAATGTGATGAATATAGAAGAGAGGAAAACATAGTTGGAAAGTATGGACTTGATCAAAATGAAGGAATTTATCAACTACTAGAATGTATCTACGAGAAGGAAGTTAATCGGGTGGGAGAGGCAAGACAAACTATTGAGATTTTTGACTAAGCGATGAAATATCTACTTAGGCAGAAAGGAATTTCCCTGCCTTAGAAGACAAAAGTGAAATAAAATTCCACTAAGTTTAATCCAGTAAATTTAGATTTTGATGTAGATCCTCGACATAATGCCTAAGGCTACAAAGAGGAAACTAAAAGTTTGTTTCTTTTTTAGCATGTTGTCAATATATACATTCCCAAAAACAAATTCTAATGAAAATCCATTGGGTTTATCTCTTGCCCTTGTTTTTGATTGAATTTTCATTTATGGTTACTTTTGTTTGCTTAGTGGTTGATTTTCCTTGTTGAATGAAATTTGATTGTGGATAAGTAGATGTCTACGGATTGATGTGAACGATGGCGAAATTTTGTTTTGTGTCATTTACATTTAGCATGATAAATAAATAAATGCCTTTTGTGCATGAATCAAATGACCAATTCACATTCTTTCAAGAACAATTCCAAGGAAGAATGTCGGAGTGATGGAATTGGCATTGGAAGTGGGAATATTGCTGCATTGTTTAAATTCGATTTAGTTTGCAAAAATTGGAAAGGTAGTTTATTAACGATGGAACAAAATACTTGGATGAAATAATGTAAGTAAACTGATAAATAAATATGAGTCTTGAAGAAATAATACACTTGGGTCAACAAAACTTATGAAACTTTGGCGGGGGTAGGAACATCTTTTAGGAAATTCGGGATTGAGAGTCCATGTAGATCACAGAACTTGTTTGATTATTGATTGAGGCAGAAATCTTAGGTGAAATGACGAGAAATGAGATTGAGACCATCCTTGGCGGTTTGAACTTTTCTGGCTACCCCTCGATATATACTTAAGCATATTCTCTAGTTCCTTGATTTGAACCAAATAAGCCTTATTTCTTGATAAACGACCTTGAAAACCTAAATTCCTTCCTTGCAGTAAACTGCAGCAAGAGCCCGAATTATCAGGTTTATAGTTAGAAAAGTTTTACTATAAAGGAAGAAACAAGTTTGGGGAAAAATGTTCCAATTTTACAATGAAGAGGAATTGAAGAGTAAAGAGCGAAGCTAGTGAAGGGAATAAGTTTTGTCTTGTGGCTGTTCCCATGTGAACAATTAAAGCATGGAGATTGTTTAACACCTAGTACCTAATACTTATTTGGTATGGGGTTGCTAGCCCAAAGTTCTCTAAGTGTAATAGAAAGCTGAAGACAAAACATTGCACTATTCCCAATCCTAAAACAAAAGCAAGAGTTCGAGAAAGCAAAGGAGCTTGGCCTGAATAAAGAGTATATGGAAATTGAAATTCCCTAAAAAGAATTCAACATGAAGATGAATCGGACGAGAGTGAGGAGAATCGTAAGTACAAAGAAGAAAAAAGGGTGAAAGTTAAAAAAGGCAACATGTATAGAGAAAAGGTGGAAGCGTTGATTTGACAAAATTTTTCCATTATCTACCCAGATACCTAAGCCCTGACATTACAAGCACAGAAGAGGACCTCATTGATTTGAAGGTTGAATTTACCTACATTAGTGGAGATCGATATGAAAAACAAGCCTATGGGACTTTGACAATTAGTCCAAGAAAACTCCCGAGAGAAGATTAACTAAGTTCTTGAGTAAGAAAAGGATTGAAGACTGCACACACACAGGAACAAGACTTGTTGAATAAAGCATTTAAATACATTACTTCATCGAAAATTTGTGATAGAAGTATACCATGTCTTATTCTTGAATCAAAGCCCAGGAAATTTAAAATGATCTTTGGTATCTCTTAATTCCATAGAAGGTGGAATATAGAAAAGTATAGTATGAATCAAAAAAATGTCCTTAAAAATTTTCTAAGCCTATTTGTTTTGAGGACAAACAATTCTTTCTTTACTTTGCTTGGAATGACAAAATTTTAAGTTTGGGGGAATTTGATGAGTCCAAAAACTCATTAGATTTTTAATCCATTTTCCTGAGTATGTTACGAGATAAATGTGATTTAATTGAAGAAAAGTGGATAATTAACTCAAATTTCCTTTTGAAAGAAAATACAGCAGAAACTCAAATCTTAGCAAAAATCGAAGCGGTGCGATGGAATTTAGAGGTCTAGCTGAAAATTTAAGTCGCAGCAGAATGCTCGATTAATAAATTCAGTCACGACATCAGTTTAGCTACGAAGAAGAAGTAGAAAACTTGAACAAGTGAAGTAAACTTGGAAGAAGGAGAATTGCATTAAAGAAAAGCATTAATTCGAGACTAAAGAAATAATGTTGAGAAGAAATTCATGTTGCGACATCACTTTGATGTCGGAAAGACACCTCTGAGTCGCGACAAGGATGATCATGAAATACAAGAAGTTTTAAAAGAAAAGGGTTGCAACAAGTTTTTAAATAAAAGGCTCCATTTCGAGTCCGACATCATTACGATGTGCGACGCCTATGAAGTTTAGGTCTGACCAAAGATAGAGTTTGGAAGGAGGTCGCAGCACAGCCAAATAGAAACGCTTGCGGGAATGAACTTGCGCGACCTTTACTTGGTCAAGGATCATAAATGATGTCGCGACCACTCATTGGAGTCGCGACTTAGCAGAAGGAAGAAAAAAAGTGACGAGAGGAATTGATGTCGCGGCGTGTTCTGGTTGGCTTGGAAATAGGTGAGAAAGAGGAAGTGGGACAGCGTGGGGCGGGGTTGCAGCCGGAAGAAAGTAACCGATGATGTTGTGACATCACATGAAGTCATGACATAAAATTGAAAGAATATAAGCAAGAAGACCACCAACACGATTGCGACCAAAGGATCAAAGTCATCACATGAAGATATCCTTACAAGCGACAAAGTGAATTACATGACGCTAAAGCGATGTCGCAGCTCGGAAAATTTGGAAGAGATAGAAGACAATGATGTGCGACATGTAGCTGAGGTCAGCGACATCAACAACGAAGATGATGAGGCAAGGGTGATACAAGCTGATGTCGAGCCATGGTCAGAGCATTTAGAGATAAGTTGGTTTGCAACTAAAGAAAGGAAGTCGCGGTCGCAGGACAATCAAGACAGGTCCATGTCGCGATCAACGGGAGGTGCGACATGATCAATGTTTGGGCTTTTTCTTTGGATTTCCTAGACATTTTGGGGGTTAGTGAGATTCTTTTGTAGTATAAATAGATAGCTGTAGAAGAGTAAAGCAAGTTTCCAGTCTTCACTACCCAAAAAAGGGAGAAGAATAGGAACTCAGTGTATATTTTAGAGTAGATTTTTATTTTTTTATTTTTTTTTTTTGAATCTGCTTGAGCTGTGCGAGGCAGTAGAAATTTGGATCTTTAGTTATATTAGTTTTCTGTAAGTATTCTTTGCTGAAAATTTATCAAATCTAGGCAATTTAAGATTCATTTTTCTCGGTTTATTGCAATTAGGTGGATTGTGATAGTTGCTCATTTCTTAATTCGTAATGCACGATAATCGACATTCTCTGCAGATTGAATTTGTTAGTTCTGATCTTTCTGTCTGATTATGGAGAATGAATTTGGGTTCGATTTTTACTTAATCGATGTCATTTTGAATGGATAAGTTCCCAATAGTAGTACCTAATACCAGTTGAGGGAATGTATCTTACTTTGATATCCAGGATGCCCTCTGTGTGACACAGAGACGGAGATTCCTGAGAGTTGAGAAATATCTTTTACGGTATGTTCGGCTACCCGTTAATGACTGCGAGCTTTGAAAGTTCATTTTGATGTCCCCATTCGCTCATAATTGAAGTTGGAGGTGTATTTAACAATATAAATGTCAGAGAGTTCACCTTAATCTGGTAGTTCGATCCCCGTGTTGCTTCAGATCTAATCAAGGGAAAGGGATAAGCCCATAGATCGGAGTTTAAACTACCAATTAGCTAGTAGAAACTTTGCCGAAAATCTTGAGAAGGTAAAGCAAAGTTCTAGCATCATGAAATGGGTGTGAAGTATTGAGAAAGAAAAATACCGGATCATGAGAGAGTTTGGAATCTGGTGGGTGGTTTGATCTTGTCTTCGAAAGCGAGATATCAATGGCGAATATGGAGAATCGATTCCAATAATTAGGAAATCTTGGACAAAAGTGAGTCCATGAAACAGGCTTGATGGGTTTAGTATTTAAGATTATTTGTTCCATTGTATTTCATTGATAGTTTCGTTTCTCACGAGGAAGCGAGTTCAATCCATTCATTTGTATACAATTTGTTTTCATTCATTTACTTTTGTTTTAGTTTAGTTTGAACATATTCAATAGTATAGGGTTTAATTTGTGTCGTGTAGATAAAACCTTTCATTCCATAGGTTTTGAATTGAATAGTATGGAATTTTAGTAGTTGGGTAGTTAATCTGATTCGCCTATCAATCTCTGTGAGATGATGTGGACTTGTTGATTTACTACTTTGCATATTTTACAATGCATGATGTCATGAGTGAACCTTTTACATTTAAATCATGAATATTAAGAGAAAATTATTTTATCAAACACATTTTATCCAAAGTAGCATGAATTAGAAGTGCAAAGGCTCTCGTAGCTATGTTAATTTGAGGGGTTTTAGTCTATATAGAAAAAGGCAAACAGCTACAAGGAGTAAAAAATGAAAATTGTCCTGCTTTTCCATATCTTTTTCCTCTATGTAACCAATACCAAATCCTTGACAAATTCAATAAAAGAGAAAATTCTTTGCAAGATTGGTGTTCACTTTTGTTTGATTTTTCTCGTTTGTTTGTTTGTTTTGTCTAATTTTTCTTTCCTTCATGATTAATAGTTAGAAATTTTTGACTTGTGGTAAACTACTTAGTTGAAAAAATTGAGAAACCAATTACCTAGATCTAAGTGTCAAATTGCTGCAACATGTTTGGTTGATTGAAATTGATTAAAGAATGACAATGTGGTTGTGTTGGATTGTTTGGGCTGAATGAATGATTTAAAATGAACCTCTTGACTTGTTAAACAACATAACAACAACAAATCTAAAAACAAACCAAACAAAAAATCTGATAGATGCATTAGAGTAGGACAAAATGAATGGAATTGGAAAGTTGTAAGGTTACAAAAGAATGTGTTGAAATTCAAGAAGATGGAAACTTTAATAAATTAATGGAACAGATAAGACCTATAATTCTGTTGTGGTAAACATTTGGTTATAAAAAAATCCTGATAAACTCTACACATGGTAAAAAAGTGATACAAATAAGTTGTGATTATGAGTTAAGACATCTTAGATACATCACGATAATCTATCAATGTCCTAGAACTTGTTGGATTATTAGTTAAGAAATGAAAATCCTAGGCAATACCATTCATGAAATAGTTGAAATAAATCCTTGGAAGTTTGAGCCTTTCAAACCTACCCTATGATATGCATAAGCATATACAATAGTTCCCTATTTGAGCTTATATCCAAATCTCATCATCAACCAACAATTGAGAAGCCCAACTCCTTCCTTAAACATAATCCTACAGTAAAGAACCCTTATTATCCCAAATTATGATACAAAATACATCAATGACAAAAAAGAACAAGTTTGGGGGAATATCATTTCATTGTAGTATTAAGGGTTAAGAGAGAAAGACAGTGAGATAAGAGAAAAGATGAAATTATGAAAAATTTGTGAAAGAAAAACATCAAGGAGGAAGGTTTGGTCTTATAGCCTTCTCCTGGAACAATTAAAGTCTTGGGGGTGTTCAACACCATTATGCCTATTGCCATTGTGGTATGAAGTTATTGACCCAAAGTTCGGTTAAGGGGCTAGAAAGCTTAAAGACAAAACATTGCACCATTCCATCAAACTTGGTAGAAACAAGCTTCTCAAATAAGGGAGAGAAGTATCTTTTGTTTGTGGGCAATGAAAAAGAGAAAAGATACCACAGTGAGTATGCAAAATGCAAACACAAGTGGGGCCAAAGAAGTTACAATTAAGAGAGAATCGAGGATGTCGAGAGGCGGGAGTGTAAATGATTAGTTTAGAGTTGAATTAGCCTAAATTGTCCATTATCTACCTAATTACCCAAGCCACATTCAAGCCCTAAAAGACATATTTCATGCGAGTGGTATTATGCCTACATAAGTAGAGGAGTAATGATGCAAGCATATGGGACTTTAAAATGAAAGTATACTAGTAGTATTATCAAAGTAAGATTAACTAATAGCAAGAGGAAGGGCCAAACTGCATAAAGTAAGATTTAATGATTGATTGTTTACACCATTTGAATTATTTGTTGGTTCGGTGAACTTAATTGAAAATCTTCACGAATACATGATTGGAACATATTTAAAAATAATTTTCGTGACTTATGTTTCCTACCTAATTGGGCTTTAAAAACGAGGAAAATATTAAAAGTCAAGCTAAAGTGGGCAGGAATAGGTAAATTTTTTCTTTATGAGGCAGGTAAAGCTTTAAAGCTTAGGGAATATGGGTGATGTGATTCAATCTATTTTGCAATCCATTATTAAGCATGTGTTTAAGCAGTTCAAACTCTATTTATATGCAAATTATGGAACATTTATAACTTTGTAGGTACAAATCATGTTAGAAAAGGAAATGACGAAAAAGAAGCAAAAGAAGCAAAAAAAATGAAGTGAGCAGTCTTTATCATGACATAGATTGTATATCCATTATTCAGCAGACGAAAAGCTATATTGTAGTGGCGACTAAATGTCGCAACAAAGCTCAAACATAACTCAAGGTTGAAAAGCAGTTTAATCGACGAGTTTTACATTGACATTATTAGTGAATTATGAAGAAAGCTGTCGAAACCAAATTAGCCAAATCCATCCACGACAATGATCAAAGCGAAACTTGAAAATAGTGGCTGACAATATTTCTCTGTCGCAACATAAAAAAGTTTAGAAGATATTCTTTGTAGACCTCGATTTTAGCCCTGACACTTGCATTTATCCTTTGGTGCATACACACTCACCCATCGTTCTCTTCTTTCATTAGGTGCCACTAGAAACAGTTTGTCTCAAGCCTCGGGTGGTAAGCATATGTGGTCCTTTGAGTGCATATGTAGTTCACTTCGGGGTGTCATCGGAGTGTCGATTAACTCAAGTACATAAGAATAAAATTAAGGCCCCCAAGGGTTCAGCTCAGTGAGTTATTGGGTATCCATGATTAGGAACCTTGTTTGTTTGGTCATATCCTGATCTGACTTCAGATTAATTATTTCTTTTTTTTGGATTCCTTACTCATTGAGGAAGTAACTAAAAAAATTTGAGAATTTTTAGTAACCGGATCAGCCAGCTCAATTGATTTCAATTGAAGTTCATTACCGAGTGAGTTCGAATTGGATTTTAAGGCTGTTTGGTCATATCTCCCTCACCCGAACTCTCGGAATCCAACTGTTTCTTTGGACTCCTTATTCTTCAGGAATATTCTCTCATTTCAGGTACTCAATCAGATCAATCAGTTTAGGAAGCTGTCTGAGTGCATCGCGGGCTAGCTTGCATGGGCGCTAATTTTTACAGATTTTGATTTTAAATCCTATATGGATCGGGCCCATAAGCTGAATCAGTCCTGGCATGGGTTGGATCCAGTTTTGGACCATGTTAGCACAACCCACCTTAGATCCTTGGATACTTAATTAGTTAAGCGAAAGATGAAATGTGGCTAGCTATGGAACTTGGGAATAGAGGAGTGTTTATGAAGCTAGGGAAGTTCGAGACTGAAGGGGGGAGTTCCCAGGACTGAAGGTGTGCAAAATGGAGTGGGCTTAGAGAGAAAGGGAAGGAGAAATAGAAGAAAAAACGTGGAGAGGTGATCAAAAAGGGAAGGGAGGAAGAAGAGAGAAAAAAGGGAGAAAATGAGGAAAGGAGAGTTGATCTAAATCCGTAGGGGCGTGGTCTCTCTTGTTTTGAAGAGGAGTTCCGACGGATTTGAAGGAGTGGATGCCAGTTTTGATGAAAGAAAGAAAGAAAAAAGGGGAATATGTGAATCTTACATATCGACATTTATATGCGCCGTTTCTTTTCCTTTCTTTGCCTTTGTTGTTCTGGGACTGTTAGGTCACTAGGCAACGTTGTGGTTCTTAGTCATTCGGAGTTGGTTTTCTCTTAATTTGTTTGCTGGATTCCTGACTCTTTGGGAGGTTAAGACCGAGCACGAAACCTCTCTCGACATTTGGCTTTGGTTGAAGCCGAGATCGGCCGGTTCCTTTGAATTCAGTTTATTGGAACAACGGTTGGTCTTTGGCGCTGCCATGTCGGTTCTGATCCCGTCGGAGTTGGTTTTCTACTTGATTTTGTTTTGTTGGATTCTTGACTCTTTGAGGAAGGTTTTGACAAATTTTGAGAGCCTCTCTCAACTGGCTGAACTGGTTGGGAAACCAGATCAATCGGTTCACTGAATTCAATTTTTCTGGAACAACAGTTTGGGTCTTTGGCGTCATTTATTAACCGGTTCCTGGAGTCATTCAGTTGGTTTCCATGATTCTTTTTGGATTCGACTCTCAGAGGAAGGTTTGAAGACCCTTTGAGTCTCTCTCAGCATTTGACGGTTGGAAGCCGGATCAGCCAGTTCATTGGGTTCAGTTTTCCGGAATGGAAGTTTGGGTACTTTGTTTTGTTTGTGTCCGTTCTTAGTCATTCGATGTCGGAATTGTACACCATTTTTATTTTTTGGTTTACTTACTCTGTAAGGAATGTTTTGAAAATTTTAAATTGATATCAGCAGGATGACAGGTTGGGAAATTTAGATCGATCAGAGTTTTGGGTTTGTAAGGGTCATTCGATTTGAGTTTAATTGAAGCAAAACGAGCCTTTGTAGTCCAGGCCCATTAAACTCCCGGATCGGTGGCAAATTATATTTAGAGATTACGAAATGGGGTTTAGTTCGAGGTTAATGTGGTTCGATTTTGATTCTTAGAATTAGGACCTATCTTGGGTCAAGGGTGATTAGTTAAGCACCAATAATGTTGTTTCTTGTTGAGCCCGTTTCTTCGGGATAGACAGTCTCGTTGCAAAAATTTGGTATCAATGAGTGGTTGAGATGCCATGTATGGTTTCTCTTAGCCTTTAACGATATATTTCCCAGAAATTATTGTATACTCAAAATGTCGACTAACTTTCCACTGGCGTGGCTAAGACCCTGGAATGCGTTCCATTTGCCCTTTAGTTTGAGTGTTTTTAAGCATGCTAGATACCAATTAGGTTGGTGATCCAAGTTGTATGTTTAGCCCTGAGGACTATTTGATGTGACTATATGCTCCCACATACCAAATTCACTCTAGTGAGATCAGTTTGAGACTGAGAGGTTGCCCCTCTTATGGGTACCTTTACTCAATGAGCAATCAGATCACGGGACCGGAAATCTAGTTTTAAGCATCTTTGGCATATCACTAAAGTCATTGGGATTTTTGTTCTTACTTGGTTTTCCCTTTATAAAATAAAAACAAAGTAAGTGGCGACTCCAAGAAAAACTATTCCTCCTCGGGGGACCAGATTTTAAAATTCGAAAATCAACCCACACTGCTTTTCATTTAAAGGTGAGTCACCTTAGACGTGGATGGAGTAGGGCCCACAACAAATGAACTTTGTTTGCAATAAAAGGAATGAATATCGGGACGGAAAATGCTAAGGCGCAACCTGAGTCAATTGAGATAAGTGTTTTTATGTTGTGACAAAGTTTTCAAAACCAAGCCAGCTCAAGGAGAAAATTCTGTCGCAACAAAGAAAATTATGTCACGACATAACATTCAGAATTCACAACTAAGAGCAACAAATCTTGTGTGACAAAAATTATTGCATTAAACTAAATAACATGAAGGAAGTGGATTCTCTATCGACTAGAGGATGAAGGACAGCAGAGGGTGGGAGCAAAGAAATTCATGTCACGACATAATTTGAAGGGTGGAAGGCGGGAATCTACGTATAGCGAAAGGAATTTTCTATTATTGATAAAGGCTACGAGATAAGAGATTATGTGTGACAATGAGGAATAAAATTAGGTCGCGATAGAAATTGAAGAAGAACTTAGATTAGCCAAGAAAGTATGTGTCACAACAATGATTTCTATGTCGCGACAAACAACTCAACAAGCGACAAGAATCAGAGAAGAAAAGTATATCGCGACATAGAAATTTCCTGTCACGACAGAAATTGCTAAGGATTCAAAGAAATCCTGTCGTGATAGAGAAAACTCAGTCGCGAAAAAGTTGACAAGCTGAAAAGATCATGTTTATCATGATAAGGAAAATTATGTCGCGACAAACTCTAGAAGCAGAAGGACATGAGAAGCTGGATGCAAACAGGTTTGGTGTCGCAACACAATACATTCCTATTGCAACAAGAACAAAACTACTACACCAAAATTTTGTTGCGACATTATCAAAGTTTTAATGACGGAATTCAGAAAGATCTGAAGAACGGATTCTGACGGAGAGGCGCATCTCGACGAGAGACGTCGAGATTGAAAACTGCGTAAGTGACGGAAATATATGTCACGACAAAGTGACCAGTTTGGGATCAAGGTAGGGATCTACAATGCAATAAATGAAGTGAGACTGACATTGGGAATCTTATAAATAGACAAATCTAGGGCCTTTGTGCTGACTTAGAATTTACTCGGGACGTCTGGGTAGTTGAAGACTCTTATATATTTTATTTTTCTTTTATTTTCTTTTTAGTAGAGTTAGTTTTAGTATATGATGAGTATCTTAAATACTCATTTTATCCCTATGCTTTAGTTAGTTTTTCTAGTGTTTTTGTATTAGAAATGGTTCACTGTGCTAAAAGTTCATACTTGCATTGATCATCCATTTGGTGGGGTGTGTGCAAAATTGATGGAAGCACTCTGAGAAGCGGCTTCTCTTGTGTTTTGACGTTTTCAGATAGCATATGAGCTCCAATTGAAGCAAGATTTATATTTTTGGATTCTAAATTTCAAGATCTTTCCAGGGATACCAAGAACACCAAAATTAGAGTTTGATAAAAGAAGTTATGCAAGTTCCAAGCCTTAAAGAAAATCAGCAAACATTGCAGCACCTTTAGCAGGAGAGGCTACTGAATTTTGAAATTTTCAGACAATATATGAGATTCTATTGTATTAAGCCATATATGGATAGATTCTACACTTCAAGAGCTTTCCAACGGTACCAAGAACACCCGAATCGAAGTTTGGATGACAAAGTTGTAGCGCCACAGAGTTGGAGTAAGGGGACTCTGGCAACAAGTCGTGACGTTGAGGCCCGGCGTCACGGCGGTGCGAAAATCGGAAACATCCGGCGTCGCGGCATTGGCGTCGCGACGTTTAAGTCGGTTTGGGGTGGTTTAGCTGTTTGGGCCCTGTAATGGAGGTTTAAAGCTCAGAGCAAGGAATCGAAAATGAGGAGGATTTGATTTTGAGAGGCTTTTGGAAGAAGTGAAGCCCTACTCTTAGAGGTGGAAACACCTTAGGGCACACATCTTGAAGGGGAAAAGCAGTGAAGAAGAAGATTGAAGAAGAGGAGATGGGGCTTTCCTCAGAATTAATTCATTTTCATCCCTCTTTCTTTTTTCTCTTTCTTTTGATGGTTTCTTCCATGAGATGTTAAGGTTCTACAGGAGTTTTGTCAAAACCCTAAGCGCATATGGATTAGTTTAATTTTCATTTTTATTTAATATAAGTATGATTTTTATCGACTTGCTTTATTTGCGCAATAATTGCATGTTAGGGTTGCTTGACTTTGTCATGCCATTGCTAGAAGTGAGATCGAGAGATGATGACTCCTAGGGACATAATAAAGCAAAAAATTGTGAATCAATCGGGAATAGAGATATCAGGGTTCCAAGTGTGGCATTAGGGTTTATAAATTTAAGGCGTTGGTCGAGGTCGAGCGAGATGCAATATACCCCACTGGCGAGATAAGCAAATATATCTCGAGAGAGAATGTCTTGTAGGCATGATCACCCCGCTAGCGTAAATCATATAAAATATTAAATAAACAATTTATCTAGGTTAGAATCCATCGAGTGTGGTAGGTGACGGTAAAACCCTAGTTTTTTTTCATCAATCAATTAATTCAATAGTTTAATATTAGTTTCTATTTAAATTAGCATTAATTCACTATAAGCTGAGATCTAAATATTATTTAAAGCGTTAAGTCAATATTCAGCAAGCTTCTCTTCATGGGAATGACACTTGACGAGCCACTATAGTACGTGAACTCGACGCATATACTTGCGCGTACGGGTTTGCGTTTTTACTTAATTTTTACACACTCACTACAAAGCACATCAAGTTTTGGTGTGGATTCAGGAGGATTTAGTGTTGATATTGACAATAGCACTAGATATTACTTTGGATCAATTTTTTTATTTAATACATTTGTTATTTTATTTATTTTTTATTATTTTATTTTACCCATTTACATCGTGCTTGTTACTTGGTCTCTCTTTGTTTGTTTGTGGTTTCGGAGGTTAATACGCATGCATATAAGATGGGGTGTGAACTAGTTCCTTTTGATCCCGAAGCTAGAGAAGGCGTAGCAGACTACTTAGAGAGCAAAGAGAAGCACAAGTTTCAATGCGTGGATCTGATCTTGAGTTTGACAATACATTAACTCTATAATAAACAACTAGGAATGAGACGAATGGCAGTAGGTATCATCAAAGAGTGACAAATCAAGTGAGGAACCCACATTTTGCACATGACTCAAGTTCGGTATGGAGGTACCCCATATTGGAACAATTGCAAGCCTCCCCAGTTGTAGCTTGTGCCTAGCACCTCATGGAATACAAGCTATAACACTCTTCAATCTCCACAAGTCCAAAGATCAAGCCTAGAAGAAGCTATGGATGAATTAAGAAGAACTCAAACTGCATTTACCATGGCACAACCTGAATTTTCAAGATCAATGGCTGAAATGGACTACTCTCAAGTTGGGTTGCCTCGGTTTTTTTATCCAAATGAGATAAGATGAACCTACATGATGACAAAGTTAGAGGCAGCAGTTGAAATGAAAGAGTTCATGCTGAATGTGCAATATCTCGAAGTTCAATTCATGGAATTGACAAGGGCTATCATTCAAGTCAAGCACCACCATTGATAAGCTTGAAAGAAAGAGATGGCTCCAATGGCCACTTTTGGTACTCAGCTTAAATTTGAGAAAGAACAACTTAAAGAAGGAGAGTATGTGTATAGAAGCTGGTAGCAAGTATATGAATGAACAAGAGAATATGGCTACAATGTCCTTTGACTAACATAGAGTTATGTCCTACTCTTGGGAGTGAATACAGAAGAAGAAAAGTGGAGCTACAATGAAGAAATATTCAGGAAATTAATGAAGAACTTGAGAAACTCTAAAAAGTGGAGGATGATGATGCAAAAACTTGAGAACTTAGTTGAAAGGGAAAATCTAATTGTTCTGGAATCATATGAAAGGTAAAGGAAGTTGTAGAGACTTTTAGGAGATGACTTTATGGGGTGAGATGCATGAAGAATTGAAAAATGAGAAAGCGATCCCAAATTCTAAATTGGATGAAGTACATTATTCATGAACAACGAATAGACATTGTAAACAAAATTAAAAAAATGAGAAAATAAAAAAATAATAAGATTGTGGAAGACTGTGTGTGACACCCCATTCAGGGGTGTTCGTTGATAACGGAAAATCAACGGAGAAAATCTATAAATCTCTATCCTTGAGACCACATTACACGAGTAAAAGTATTTACTTTGGCTACCATAATACTTGCAAAATACATGACTATATTCAGTAATTGAGAGTTCTTCATTACTCTTATGCAATACATAACTAAAATTTCGTTCCATGCATGTGTACCATCAAAGCACAGGCTAGGCTTTCTTAAAAATCGGCCTCTAAAAATGAGCCGTCTTCTCGGAACACTCCACATTACTGAAATAATGTTCCACCAATGGGGTGAAGCGATTGATAGAGTGGGTGCCTGATGGGTTCTCCCACCCTAAGTGCATATGCAATGATTCAATGTAAACACAAACTCAGATAAATCACATTGATCCTACTTGAATGTCTACAGTATCATTCCCATGTCTTGATTCTCTGAAACTCCTATGCACAAACATGTGAGAGAAAATATATTTTCCAAACAAAACTTGTTGTTATATTTTCTGCAATTTCAGTAAAGTATTGGACTACCTGCGTGTTTGGAGAACCTTGAAACAATTTATAGATCTCCAGGCTGTAGGTATTAGACCATCTCTGACAGTTCTCAGAATGTCATTGAAATTCCTTCCACGCCATGTTCGTTTCTTTTCTTTCATGTCATGCACTCACCCTAATTTCTAGGTTGCCCGATATAATAGTACATTATACCATTTTCGACACAATTTATACCAATATATCAATCATGCATATATTCTCAAATTTGCACTCATACCATGTTGATGTTTGATGTGCTTACAACGAATAGCTGTGAGCTAATCAAGTTCCATTTCAATGGCTACACACCTGATTATGTTTTATGTAATTGTGGCGTCGTATTAACACATTAAGTTCATCCATTGCACAATATAATTTCCACACAACTCCTTGCCATTTATTCAAACCATTTCATTATAATACATGGACGTTTTGGTCGATTCATACAAACCAGGTGGCTAATGATTCTAGCAAACAGTGGTTGTCAGTGGGCGAAGCCCTCACGAAACATAGTTCCCTCGTGGCAAATTCCATAACTCTCCAGCCTCGCACACACCAAAACACAAAATTTATTGTATAAATTGCAACTTCAACCACCGAAGCAGTCCTGCGCTGTCCAAAACGGAGTTCAAATATTATGAATTGGTCCAGTTTTAGGACCGATCAAATGACCACTCACGGCTTCAAATCAACTCAAGCATTTACAAAACACTTAAGCGAGGGAATTATCCGTGGATAAACCCTACCTCATGGGTTTTAATCGAAACTCCACGAAACCGAGTGCCCGTGTGCCTGCTGCTTAGAACCACTTTGCTTCTTGTCAGAAATTCGATGCATGTAGGAAGGATCCTAGAGAGAAGTTGCACACTCTCTAAAAACCCTCCATTTTTAATTAAAGCTCTCCTCCTTACCACCCGTGTTGGCTCCAAGAAGTGGAGAGAGAAGGCTCTTTTGTCCCACACTTTTATATGTTATATATATTAGTTGAGAGGTTTCTTATCCACTCAACCACTTTGACTTTTCTACCCAATGGCATCATGCCATGTGTCCACGTGGGCTATGACTCAAGTTAGTGAACTGTGTGACATGGCACAACGTGTCACTCAAAGTGCGCGAGTGTGCTTCTGCGACCTCATTTCCTCGAAAAACACCTGATTAACATAAATTCGATGAAAATCGCGTGGTAGCTAGTTCGTAGGGACGTTCCTTGATGAAGTCAAGGTTGATCATCTGAGATCTGAAAAAAAGAAGAGAAATTTCTTGAACATACTATGGCCTCCAAGTTCTTTGATTGAGCACAACTATATCTAGAAGGATGGAGGCAAACACAACCCATCAAAGCGGTTGGTGAGATCAGTTGGTTTCAGAAAAATGGGCGACTCTTGGAGGCATGTAACACCCCAAAATATACCTGGTTTACGATGTTTAAAGTTTTGTAAAAACCTAATTTGAATGTTTCGTAGAGTTAAATCTGAAACATGGAAGCGAGAAGACCGGAATTTTAAAGACACAAGGACAAATGTAGAATTGTCAAAAGGGATAAAGTCTTAAATTATTTTCAAAGTTCAGGCCAAAGTAATCAATAGGAATTGTGGTGTAATTCCTGAAAGATTCAAGGCCAGCTCTAATAAAGAAATTGAAATCTGAATGGCCCCAGGGTTGGGGAGAGCCAAAATCAATAGAAAAATTCTTAAAAATGGGGTTTTGGTAACCAAACAAGGCCTAAGGATGTTTGATTTAGATTAAGAATTTGGTCATGTTTGGAGGAGGAGCAAGCAGTATGGGAGAAGAGAGATGGGAGAAAGAAGAAGAGGAAGAGGAAAGAGAAGAAGAAAGTGAGCAGCCAGTATGGAACTTTGGATTTTGTATGGAAACTGAACTTAAGTATGGGATTGTGGTCTATAGATTTTAAGGCTTTGTATGGTTAATAGCATGTCTCCAAATCTAGGGTTTTGATTGAATTGCATCCTAACCTTAGATTTCTTAGAATAAGGTTGAGTAAAACCCACAAGGAACAAGATAAGTAAGAATCCTTTTGGTTGAATTCATGGATTTAAATTGTATGTAATGGAGTTAGGGTTTAGAACAAACTCTAACAATTCTTAGGATCATGTATGGGTTTGTGACCCATATTAGAATGTTTCAGGAAGAGACCATGGAAAAGTTTTGAAGAATGTATGTGAGAATTAATTAGAAAAGAAGTTCTGAGAAGTATGGAATGGTTTGATGTGTTTGAAGTAGAGTTGAATTGGGTATAGTATGAAAAATGAAGCACGTGATTTAGAGAGGGACATATTTTCTCTTACCATGAACATGTCTGAGTCGCTTCTGCTCTAGTTTCCTATTAAGACCCGGGGACTGTTATTTTGGCCATAAGCACTCATTTCTTATCCAGTTTGAGTTATTCAAGTATTGATCAAATAGGCTTAAGGAGAATCAAACATAAAGACACAGGAATCATGGAGTTCCTGACTCTAAGTGGCTCAAAAATTCATCAATTGGGCGTGTGACCATTCTGCATCATGTTGGTCATGGAAAGTTCAGATTGTTTTGAGCGTAACTTGAGTTAAGTGCTTTGATTTAGGTGATTCCAATTGGGGATGAACCATAGCAACTGAATTTAAAGTACAAAGAAACGATTCAGTGTAGACAAAGTATTTGGAAAATGAATATTACAGCGTCCCATGGGTATAATCGATTAAGCCAGGCTAGTTGGCATGAAAATACTTGCCATGAGTTTGGATGATCCGATTGGAATGATTCCATTTCACAGTCAAATAAAATTCATAGAGGAATGAGAAAACTTGAATGATGTGGATAGGCATCATCTTAGGTACAAAATATAAAATGCCATGTGGAATGAGGCATAGAGGCACAATTTGAATGAAACACACAGAAAGCAATTTGAAATCTGAACATGAACATGAACATGTAAAGAAAAAATGTCATGAACACGGAATGTGATAAAAGATGGCATAGTTTAGAAGATATAATCATCTTATGACCACCCTGGATAAGAATGAATGAGTGGACTTCTGTTGGTGCTTGGCCTCTGATTGAGTGCTTGGTACTCTGTTATGGCAGGCCACGTCTTGTGCAGTCTTCGGCACCGATCTTCTTGTGCCTTGGACACTTATTGTATTGCGTCTATATTTCTTAACATAGTTGGTCTAGGTAGTCGAGTGGCTATAATAAGACAACTTGAATAAAGAATAAGTAAAATCTTAATGGCCTCTGTATGCATTTCTATAGTATAAGGTACTCTGGAATCTGGTGTCTCGTAGTACCTATGGGCTCACACGATAATATAAGTGATCTTTGTAGTACCCTGCGGTACATACGTATAATGAATCTATCTTAGTACCTCTGGTGCTTTTTTTGTATACTAAGCTCTGTAACTCCTACTGAAGTCACAGACAAATAAATAGCTTTATTTATAACTATAAGTTCGAATAAGGAGAATAAGCTCTGTAACTCCTACAGGGAGTCCCAGGAATGAACATCGTACGATATAAGTATAACTTGCATAAACTCTGTAACTCCTACAGGGAGATCAAGACCAGTATAAGTCCCATTATTTCAGGGTGCTCTATATAGTCAGCAGTATAGTCATTAGTACCCCCCTAAGGGTACTCTCATATCGATAAAATAAGTATAAGTTACGTAGTACTGCAGGTACTCTAAATGTGATAAAATAAGTATATGTATACGTATGATGTGTGGATATGTCCATATGCACGATATATATCTGCATACGTACGATCACGACCTTGTATGTGATCAGTTATGATTAGTTCAGGCTGTACTAAGAGTTCTAACCCGCCTGAGGATAAGATCTTAGATAAGTATATGTTAAAGTAAGACGATGTAAATTATTAGAGCAGGTATAAGTTACGTAATACATGTATGAGATGCGGAAATACATGTATAAAGTTATAAATCTGCATGTAAGATCAGAAATACAAGTATGTGTAGTGGTCAAAAACTCATTAGATTTTTTAATCCATTTTAGAGTTATAATAAAGATAATGATGGTGTCTGCAGAAAGCGATAGTGATCCATTAAATTTGGAAAATCTGATGAAAATCAAATTTTAGCAAAATCATAGTGATTGCGACCAATTAAGTCATTGGAATTTAAGTCGCGACGGGAAGTCTGATTCAGCCAATTTCAAGTCACGACATTAACAGAATATTAGCTTTGGCGAAACAACCATTGAAGTCGTGACTGAAGGAAGTTGAGACAAGAATGACTTGAAGTGAGATTAAAGAAAGCTGATCAAATGAAGAAGTTCATGTCGCAGCATAATTGCGATATCCGCAGTGAAGATAAATGATAATACGTGATACCATCATGGGGTTGCGACGAGAAATCTTCGACCACGAGGCAATATATGAGTAAAAGGAAGTCGCCTTCTGAACATTTTTGAAGAAGGGACTTGATGACGTAGTAGTAATGAGATTCAACACGAGTCCACAGTGAGCTCAAATCAGAGGCGGCAGAGAATTCAATGAAGAAGCGGACATGATCTTCGACCTGCCAGTCATGACGGAATTGAGGCTTAGCGTGACATGGTCGGCATTGGATAGAAGTTCTTGACAGATTTTCAAAGGCGAGCATGGGGTCGCGACCAGGTTCGACAATTAGAGACATTCAACAGATCACAGATGTCGTGACATGGTGATGAAATCACTTTGACATCAATTGCGTAGTATCAAAGTTCGCGTCAGCCGATTAAAGTCGCGACATCGGTTACAAAGAAGAAAGAAGGGTGTGACGTCAGCCGATGTCAGCGACGTCAGGTAGAATGGAAGTCTCGGCGTCATTTAGGCTAATCAGCGACATCATATCAGAGATGCTGAAGACAAGTCGATGAAAGAAAAGAAGCTTCACGACATTAGAAGGCTCATAAGCATAACATTGAAGTGTGATGTATGATTGGAAATTAGCGACCTCAAAAAGTTCTAATACGGAAAAGGTGAAGTCGTCATTGATGGTCGCACGACGCCGATTCGAGAAAGATGAATTAGTGACATGTCGGTTAGTGGTAAACATGGTCTGGATCTTCAAAGCGTGCGACAAGATGTTAGAAAGCCTCTGCGGCGGCGAAAGAAAAAAGCGAGTCGACATCAAAGCGACTCATAAGCGAGCGGTGAAGTCGCGGCGTATGATTGGAAATCGCGGCGTATGATGAAGTAGCACGACCGCCAAGCGGATGTGATGCGAGCGGTGAAGTCGGCGTATGATTGAAGTCGCTGAAAGCGGATAATGATGCAAAAGGTGGAAATTCGCGGCGTATGATTGGAAGTCGCGACATCGACATCTCGCCATGAGCGTTGAAATTCGCGGCGTATAGAGAGGTCAGCGACATCGAGTGAGGTCAGCGACACAGATGGAGTCACGACATGAACAAACAAATAGGCGGTTTTGAAATCCACAAATAGGTGCATCGAGTTAGATTCAACTTCCAAACCCTATAAATAGCGTTTACTCTGAGAAGAAACGGCTCTTGGCGGCTGAAGAGAATGGGTGGCCAGAAGGCTAGGTAATATTTAATTTAATTTCTTTTTCTTTGTTGTTATTATTTTAGATTAGATTAAGTAGATTGTTGTGCATTTGAATTTTTACGGATCGGATGTTGGTTGTTGAAGTTGGTGAATGCGGAATGATATTTTCTTCAAATTCTTTGCTGGTTCGTTTGAAGTCAAATAAATTTTAGATTGAACTTCAGGTTCGGTTTCACAGTGATTAACTACGATCGGGAGCTACAAGTGGTGTAATTAAGTAATTTAGAAACCCGGCTTCCGTTGAATTTATACATTTGTTAAATTTATCTTTCTGCATAAATTTATCGAGTACATTGAACTTAGTCTTGAATCACAACTGCTTGGTTTTTGTTTATTTTATGTCAAGTCAATAATGAGTGTCTATCACTGTAATGGGATTGTTTCATGCTCTACGATTTCGGGGGCCCTCACGGTGACCACGGAGAAGGCATTCACGAGTATTGAATGATTTCTCAAGGGTATGCGAAGACCTAATGAGGATCTGTGGGCCTCGTAATTTTAATGGATAAATCTCTTCTCACTTGAAGCTAGAAATTGAGTTGGATGACATCAATTAAAATGAGCGAGTTCACTCTCGGTCGAAACGATAAAGATTCAATCACATTGAGTATGAGAAATATTGTTTGTTGGGATGAAGCGGTACGTGCGTTATTTATGTCTTGGGCTGGGTTTCTATAGTCGTGTTCACGGGTATGGTATTGAAGAAAATACCCGGAAGCGAGCCTTTCGGATTAAAGCCAGATTATCTAATCCTCTATCTTTGAAAGCGGAAGATTAGATGATGAATGTCAGTGGGAGAATCCCACATATTACCATCTTCCTTGGTGGATTTGAAATGCGGGTTCATGAAGCAAAGGTCTGGAAGTTATCTGCGAGGAATTGATGTTTCACAATAGTTATATTTTAACATCTTCAAATGTGACGATCTATTTCATTTTATTTTTATTTTAGTTTGGCCTTAGTTTCATTTGTTCTTAGTTACATATTTTCATTCTTTTATTATTTACAAAAAGGTTGCAGGATTGACATTCAATTGCTATCATGATTCAAATAGTATAGGCTTGAGTAGTCGGGGTAGTTGATTTAAATTCTTGAGATCTACGTAGGATCGTGCTCTGGACTTAAATCCACTTTATTACTTGTTCGACCTGTCACTTGAAATCATGGATCGAAGCGGAAAAGTCAGCCACTCTTGAAGCCGTTTTTATTGATCATTTAAGAAATATAACAAGCAAGTGTCATGGCATTATTCTTTGGGGATTAGATATAATAATCAGCAGGTAATAGTGTATAAATTTGTGTTGATGTTTTGATCCGTCACTCACACCATAGTGGGAGAATTAGATTATCCATTGATTGCTCTGAATACCTAAGTTCGTAAGACCGATATAAATTTAAAGTAATATACATGTAAGATGCGAAATACATGTATAAGTTTTATCATACAAGTATAAGGATTCAGTAAGACCGGGATTTACTTAGTAGAACAGAGTATAGAATACGAAGTACCCGATTATAAGTTTTGTAGTACTGGTGCCGTGGGGTAAGTTCATAATGCAGTATATGTTCCGTATCTCCATAGTACCTACAGTACCTCAGAGACAAATGCAAAGCTAAGGCAGGATGAGGTATAAGTTAATAGCTCCTACGGGAGATGCGAGATAGATATAAATACTAATACACTGATTAAGATGCTTATTTGTATAAGCATAAGTTACGCTAACTATGGAGATCGAAATAAGTATAAGTCAGAGACTTGAGTATCAGGTATAGTTAAGATATCTGTATGTCATTTGGGAGGCGCAAATAAGTATATGTCTCATACGAACATAAGTATAAATATATCCTACGGGAGATAAGTATCGGTCAGTGAAGTTCAGTATGTCCTTTGGGAGATCTGAATATGTATAAGATACGAATAAAGACAATTGTATAGTATAAGATCCATTGCTATAAGTATAAGACTGGGATAAGAATAAATTATAATTATAAGATCTTGAGCTAGGATGAAATCTGCCATAAGTGTAATTCCTGAGTAAGTATAAGATTGTTAGAAGTATAAGTTCAGTACCGTAGATGAGAGATCTGAATAAGCTTAATTTTATTCTGAGAACGCATTTATGTGTGCTAAATATGTGATATGAACTCACGAAGATTTTGATATCTTGTTATTATACATTTATTTGTGTTTTACGTATAAAGTAGCACTAAGCGTAAACAGCATGGGTTTAATCAGTGTAGGTCAAGGCGATACGAAGACATCAGCATCTGGTAGGCCATTGCCTTTGTAAGGGTTAACACATGTAGGTTAAAATTAACCACGAGTTGTAAAGTATAAAAATATAGTTTTGTATTTGTAAATGGGACTCGGTAAATGAGTATAGATTTTGATGGCCACCACTCGGGTGGTAGTTCTTTTGATAATAAATGATATTTTTAATTATGTTTATATGATGTGGGCCATACCACAGTACGGTTCCGGCTTTAAAAAAAAAAAAAATCGGGTAAAGAGTCCTAGTATATGGTCTACTTGAACTTCGGTTCGGATCTCGATGGGATGACGGGATTTGGGAGTGTGTGAACAACTTAAGCTTAAAAAGTTTTCTTTCCTTTTTCTATTTTGTAGTTAGTTTTGAGTTTTTTTTTTAATAAATTTTTAAATTGCTTTATTTTGTTTTTTCTTTGTTTTAGTTTTTAATTTCGAGGTTTTTAGGGTTAGATTTGGTTTGGAAGCTAAAAAGGTTTGAAGCTTGAAGTCAAATAATTAAGGCTTAAGAGGCAAGAGGAAACCATATTCAAACATCCATATTGGACTTAAAATCCGCCCCTCTTAACACCTCTTTGCCTTGGCGAGTCATATTCATTAAGGGCCTTCACAGAGACTTCTTGATCAACCTGGAAGTACTCATTATTCATTCTTGCTTTTGTTTCACATTGAGGACAATGTTCATTTTCAAGTTTGGGGTAGTTAGCAATTCATTAAATTTTTTTAAAATCACTTTTATATCTCCTTACCTATTTTAGTTAGTTGTTTGGTTGTTAGTTGCATGTGCTTTTCATTCTTTATTTATTTATTTTGTGTCTCATATGGTGAAGTTTGATGCCTTGTTGGCTAGTAGAAGGTCATTTTGAACCATTTATTCAAAAATGTCAAGTGTAAGAGGAATAAGACCCTTAGGTTTAAATGATACAGGGTGTGTGCACGGTATGGGTGATGGCTTAGTCACTCCATTTGTGCTACAAGCTATTTCTCAAGGAATCTATCACACACACACACTTTGGTCTCCCTTGTATACCTTGGTCTCGGACCCTTTGCTGATTGTGACTAACCTTGGGGGATTCTAGCCCACCTAAGTGATGGGACACCTAAACAAAGAGGATTTCATATTTAACTAATAAATAAATAAAGCCAAAAAAAAAAAAATAGAAAAAGTGAAAAGAAAGAAAATAAAAGAAAAATAATTGAAAAATAGACATGAATTAGAATAGTGGATCATCAATTGAATCAAGACGCAATCAGGGGCCTTTGAAATAATACCTCGGCAGGCAGGCGAAGTCATTGACTTCCTTTGCCCGCTACATACGGGACTGAAAATGGATCCCACAGCTTGGGCCTTTGAGTTTGGTTTGGTGTTAGGTGGTTGAAGGGAATTTAATGCTGATGCCGCCCAGCAGTGGTGAAGTCACGATGGATCCTGCTCTGAGAACACTCATCTAAAACCGCTAGTTCTCATGTTTTTTTTTAGGTATTTAGGAGATTTTAGGTATTTTGGTATGAATAAAGAGGTGTGATTCTTATCCTTTGGTTATTTCTTCCAAATAGGTGAGTTGGGCTTAAGTTTGGGGTGTTAGGACCTTGTATCTGATGAAGATCATCTTTATCACCTACGTAGTTTCCTTGGGAAGGAACAGCTCTGATTCAGGAGGACAGTTGCTATAATATGCTTTGCTTTATATGTTCCTTAGAAAGTTTAAAAAGTTTAAGGATCCTAAATTTTGGTTGAAAATGCTAATATTTCTAAATTGTGTTCATAGTGATTCTTAGAAATTTGGAATCATGTTATCATCTTTAAATCAATTATTTTTAGTTCGTGTCATTTTGATTTTGTTTTGTTTTAGGTCGAGTCTGGCAGGGACAAGCAAGATTTAGGACTAGGTGTGATGAGTATCTTAAATACCATTTTATCCTATCTTTAGTTAGTTTTTCTAGTGTTTTATGTTAAATAGAAGTTCCTGTGCTCTAAAAGTTCTGCACTTATGATCGAGGTCATCCATTTGGTGGAATTATTGCAAAATTAGTGGAAAAGCGCTACAAAGCAACTACTATATTTTAGCGTTTCAGATATCTATAAGCTCCAAATTGAAGCAAGATTTATATGTATGGATTCTAAATTTCAAGAGCTTTCCAGGGATGCGAACACTGAAGTGGGTTTGATGAAGAAGTTGTAGTTCGAGCCAGAAAATGACAAACATTGGCACCTTCGGGGAGAGGCTACTGAATTTTGACATTTTCAGACATCATATGAGCTTCTATTGCATTAATCCATATATGGATGGATTCTACACTTCAAGATCTTTCCAACGGTACCAAGAACACCCAAATCAAAGTTTGGATGACAAAGTTATGGCCTTACGAAGTTGGAGTAAAAACAGGGGACTGCAGCAATGTCGTGACGTTGGGAACTGATGTCGCGATGTTGCGAATCGAACATCCAAAGTTGCAGCGTTCTTTGCCCGTGTCGACGATTCGGGATCAGTTTTTGGTGGATTTTGCCCATTTGAGCCCATAATGGAGGTTTTAAAGCTCAAGCAGGAATCGAAAGGAGGAGGATTTGTGATAAGATTTTGGGCTTTTGAAGCGAGAAGCCCTATAGGAGTGGAAACACCATAAGTGTACACATCATGAAGGGAAAAACCTTGAAGAAGAAGAAGATTGAAGAAGGAGATGGGGCTTTCATAAAATCGTTTATTTTCATCCTCCTCTTTTTCTCTTTCTTTTGATAGTTTTCTTCCACAGATGTTCTAAGTTCGTTCTAGGTTTTGTCAAAACCTAGCGCGCTAACATGGTTAGTTTAATTTTTCATTTTATTTTAATATAGAGCATGATTTTTATCGACACTTTATTTAAATAATTACATGTTAGGTTTGGCTTGACTTTGTCATGCCATTGCTAAGAGTCACAAGATCGAGAGATGATGACTCCTAGGGACATGAATAAAGCAACAATTGGTCAATCGAGGAATAGAGATATCCTGGGTTCCAAGTGTGGCATTAGGGTTTATACATTTAAGCGTTTTGGAGTCGATGGGTCAAGGCAGAGATACAATACACTTGATGAGATAGGATATCGAGAGAATCTCTTGTAAAAGCATGATCGAGCATTAGCGTAAATCATATGAAATATTAAAATAAACAATTTATCTAGGTTAGAATCCATCGAGTGTGGCGGTGTGATAAAACCTAGTTTTCTAATAAATCATTGTTCAATGATTTAATATTAGTTTCTATTTAAATTAGCATTAATTCACTATAAGAGAGATCAGATATTTAAAGCGTTAAATTAGGTATTCGTGAGCTTCTCTTGCATTAGAACGACACTTGGCGAGCCACTATACTCGTGAACTCGGCCCAGCGTATACTTGTAGCGTCACGGGCCTTAGATTTTTACTTAATCTTTACACACTCACTAAAAGCCTGTCAGTAGAGTTAGAATGTAGATTTTAATTAGTATTCTTTTAGATTTCTGGATCTGAGTATTGATCTGAAGTGCAGCTTCGAGCTGGAATTTGTTTACAAAATTATCTTTCTCATTATTGTCTGAGTTCAAATGGAAGATGGAAGGTTTTTGGAGTTCATTTGTTTAAGTTCATTCTCTTGAGATTTGATGAATTTTCAACTTGATCAATTAATCAGCCGATATGGAGTAAACCGGTTTTAAGAAAAGTTTAGTTCTGCAAAATGGGTGATGATATTCATTTTATGCATAAGGTGGAAGAATGCTTTAATTAAATTCTTGAATTTATTTGAATTGGTATTGTTCTTAGTTGTTGTTCCCAATACTAGTCACAGTAGACTGACAGGTCTTGTATCTTGCTGATTTCGGGAGGCCCTGCGAGTGACATAGAGATGTGTTTTGTAAGTTTTAAACAGGTTGAGCACACGCATGTGAGGTGGTAAAGGAACATGTGAAAATCAGAAAAGTGGAGATGAAACTTCTTTTGCCACTAATGCTAAGCACAAACCAGTCCCAATTCCCTCTCTCTCAAACTTCTTACATTTTAAAATATGAAAATTTCATTCAGGAAGTTTAAAGATGTCATGTTTATTATTGCAACCTTTAGGCTTAGCAGGTCTCAAAATAATGCTCTTACCCTTATACTTAAATGAATAAATGTTATTTTTACCAAAATTGGTAACATTAAGATTATAAAGCGAGGCCACCTAAAGAATGGGCAACATCCATGGGTAGCACATTGCAATAGATTTCATCCTTATAATCCCCCGTTTGAATAGAGACTAGACACCTTTGAGTATATGACAAGGATGGTCATTCACCTTCTCTAAAGGATTTGGATGTGGTTCTACTCAGGTTTAACAATTTAATAATAGCATCCTTAGAGCCACATTCCATTGAACTACCCCAAATCAATCATTAACTTACATTTCTTATCTCCACTCTGTATGATTGAGTGAAAAATACTAAATACAACTTCAATTATCATTATCTACAGGTTGTGGATAAGCACATCTAACCACCAACACACATCATCATACAATCTTCCTTGAAGATCATCTTCATCACCAGAATAATCAAAGGATCAACAATTTGGTCTTCCTCATCCTCAGCCTACTCTGTTTCAACATGTCCCAACAATGCCAATGCGTTGCGGGGACAACGAGATGCAATACAACCCTTTTGATGACACTATTGACAGACAGTGTGGATTACTAGCCTTAAACTCAATGAAACTGGGAAGGGTTATGCAAACTAGACTCTTTGCTCCTAATGTTATTGGGCATAGTATTACCGTTTGATGACATGGACTGTGACTTGGACTAACCCATGTGTGCAAAAGTGGAGGGTCTATTGAACTTCTCGACTTTTAAGGCTTTTTGGTATGCATCCTCTACAATGTGTGGAGCATGCAATTTAACCATTATTTGAATGTCGAACCTCAGACCATTAAAAAAACAAGTGCAGATAGCAAATTGATCCTCAGCATGGAACTCACTACACCTACGTCTAGCTTCCTCAAATTTAGCAGAATATTCATCTACGTTAAGAGTCATTTGTTTTAGATTAATCATGGTGGAGAACAATTGACTCTGATATGATGGAGGAATGTACTTTTCTTGCAACTTTGCTTTCATAACAGCCCATTGGTTGATGGGTTGTTCACTGTTGAAAACCTGTCTTTGAAGCACATTACGATACATCTTGGTTGAATTAGTTATTTAATTTTAGCAAGCCGAGACTTAGTTCACTATCAATCATTTCATACCAATGAAAATATTCCTCAATAGAAACTAACCAATCAAAGAAATCATTAGGATCCATTCTACCATCAAATTCAGAAGCATTAACCTTGACTTTTTTTGTGATGTCCCTTTGAGGCTGTCTAACCTGTCTATCCTAATCTCTACCCCAATTACTAGTAACCCTAGGTTGGTATCGCTGAGGAGCGACATCTTCTCTCACTTGATTTGGTGGGTAATTACCTTGGTGGTTGAAAGGTAAATCTAATTGAGTTGCATTTAGCGGGTTGAAACCGATCACCTAGGTTGAACTAAAGGTTTCCTATTGCAGGTAACCTTGTATGAGGTTAAGCGGTGGAATTACTACCCAGTTCATTTACGGATTGTCATACAAACCATTTGTGAATTCAGAAGGACTTGAACCCCTAATGTGGTGACCCAACGTGTGTTCTATCAGTTTCATCAACATATTCACCTATTTCATGTGTTTTACACAGATGTTTTAAAAGCGAGTGCATTTTTTGATTTATTACCATGAGTTTGTTTGTTGGGGCGGATTGACTTTGGTCGTTGATACATCAATTAAATTACTCATCGTTCGATGACTAAATCAAATTAAGCTTTATTTACATCATGATGATGGGTAATCTCGTAGACTATCATTTAGATCGTGAGATAAAACTTGTGGTCTTAAGTGAGGTGAAGGATCTCTCAGGTTGGATCATTTGTGTTAGGTGAAGAAGAAGAAGAAACAATATCACTTTGGTAGGTGACATCTTTGAGACCTAGAATCTAAATTTCACTGAGTAAGGAAATTTATAAACTATATGCTAATGCAACAAACACAAATCTAAAAAATGTAATGTGATTATATATCACAGATTTCACAAGTCACGACAGAATAACTAAATAAGACAAATTTATTTTTTTTAATACTCTTTATGCTCTATCAAAGAAACTGGAACCTAAAACAATCAAACAAGATATACTTAATTACGATGAATATTAACTGAGTTTTCAAAGTAAAAGAAAATATACCCTGTTGAAGACCCTTGAAAACACCTACAATTCCTTGTCATGTAAAATGACAGTGAGCGTAGTTTCCTAGCAGTGCAAGTAGGGTTATTCTTATTTACCCACCTCATTTGCTCACTGTAGATCTCGACCACGACATTTCAACTAATTCCTAGGAAAATCAAGGCCAATGAAAATGAAATCGAGCAGAATCAAGTTTCAGTGATTCCCAGAATACCGAGCACACTTTATTTAAATGCCAATTTGAGATGAATCTGCGGAGATGGTGGTGTCACGGAGGCGGTTGGCCAGTCGTTTACGTTCGACGAAGCCGAAGCGAAGCGAGTTCAAAGTCGAAATGGGTGAAAGAATGAAGAGGAGGCAGATATTTGCAAATTTGAATTGACCTACGGTTGGAGGAAGACATAAACCAAGATGAATTTTTGATTTGAAAGAAACAGGATAAGAACTTAAGCTTTGATCTCATATCAAGAACTTGAAACGAACAGAAATAATTTTATCTCGGATCGAATTATGCTTTGATACCAAGTTGATGTAGCTCGACTACGAATAATAATAAATTAAAAAAAGAAAGCGAATAAAATAAACAGAACAAAGTTCTCAAATTTTCAATATTAATCAAGTCCGCTAAAAACAATAACATAAGGTGTTATTTATAGGCACCAACAGAAAATCCTGATGGATAAATCCAATCCCCTATGATTAATCCAAAAATTCTAACGAGATAAATCTAAAAGTACTAGGATAAATCGAAAATCTGATTAAATAAATAACTAATAGTAATAAAATTCATCATTGGACTTGGGCTTCTTATCTCGTTTAAGCCTGGATATGAGCCTACTCCATGTCCCATCAATAGGACTCCATCTCTGGTTTCTCGAACAATTTGTGGTTGTTCATCCACAAAGCTGACATGTTTGTACGATTTTCTCTAGGAGGTTCTAATTGAAATACCTCACCTGTGAAACTGTGAAAGTTTCTAGCCTCCAGGATCGAAAATGGTAAGTGTTGACACTAAGCAAATATTGCAACTACCAACAAATGGTGGGTGGTCTCCCTCTCTTATCCACACACTAGGCAACTTGGATGCACCTGCACTATTCGTCTCCTCAAAGTTACTACGGTAGGTAGCACTCCACTCCATGCACGCCATAAATAGTTTTTAACCTTGGGTGGCAGCTGGAGATTCCACATTTTCGACCACAGTTTTCTCTCCAATACTGGATATGTTTCCTATAGAGCACAATATCCGCTTCTTTCTATGTATCTGCTCGGTGTGAATTATATATGCATTTTGAGTGTTCTTTTCATGTATTTTTATAACCCAAATACCTTATTCGCACCTTATTCATCAATGCCTACACTGTTGTTTTAATCTTTTATGACAGGAAAAAAAGCAAGTAAAAGGAAGCAATGACAGAGTAGGTACAGAGACAATGACGAGATGTAGAGAGAACCTTTTGAGTTCACCTGGGCATGTGAACCTCTTCAGGCGTAGAGGTTCCTCTAGGGAGTGGAACATAGTTCGCCTGCAGACCTCAGATCAACATGAAGACTCTGAAGACATGCTCTCGGTTGACTGGGAAGCGTGGCCTCAGCCACGTCATTGGGGGGTTCTCCTAGGCGTAGCTCACATAACAGTGAGGGAAGGACCATCCTGTGGGAAGAGACACATGTCTTCCACTAGGCGAAACTTAGTTATCTAGGCGAAAAATATCAAGGTATGGAGACCAAATATTCCCATCTTTATTAAATCATTGGCCCATTCCCAAGGGGTATATATACCACACATTTCGAACTGAGAGCTGAGAAGAGCAGTCACACTTCCATTTCTAGGGTTTCTAGGTTTTTAGTTTTACTTGATTTTGAGCTCATTTTTGAGCTATTGATCGACTCTTGGGAGGGACATCTTATAGCAGTGGAGCTAAGTTTTGAATGGGATTGATTACACATTTGTTTTGTATTCCTTAACTCTACTTTTATTCTTAATCTTTCATATTTTATTTGATGCAAATATGATATTGTTGGGTTTTGAGGCTGCCATGAGTGGCTAATTTCTCAGCCAAATTTGTTGGTGAGTGGTGGTAGACTTGAGGTTTTATTGAAAGATTAGTGTGAATCCATGCTTGTGTTGAGGTTGTATGTTTGTGGATCTTGGATTTTTGAGGGGTTTTACTTAATTGTTGTCTTGTTAGGGTGAAATTGAAACACAGGCAAGTTCAGATGATAGTTAGAAGCATCCTTAGGAATTAGTTTCTACCTTTAATGTCCCACAATTATTAAAATCAATTTAGCAAATAGAGACTGCAGGAAATTAGAGTACACAATCTTGAGTGGGTTATTAGATAGACAACATTCAATCTCATGCGAAGATCGTAAAGACCAAAAGGAGATCAATCTGAGCATAACTTGGGATGTTCTATTGTAAGGACTGAAAGGAAACCAATAGAATTCCCAAGGATTGATTCGCCATAGAACTAGTATCACACTTTCGGACCTAGAAGAACCAAAAGGAGAATAGGAATGAAGTGTGAGAAATCGAGGGGAGACACGAGAGTGTGAATCTCGTGTCAGTTCGATTGATTTTAAAAGTCTTTATTTAAATACTATTGAGATAGGTTTGAGTGTGCTTTGCGCACTAATCATATAGTCGACAATTAACATGGGTTCCCGCCGTCTTATGATCCCCATTTAGGTTGTTTTGGTAATTTGCGGGTTTGCGAGCCTGACTAATAATTTCAAAGTGATGTGATTGTTACTTTGAATCTTTGAGGTCCACGGTGATTTCTGGCAAATGAAGAAATGTGAAGTGGAATTGATGAAGAGGATGATTGTCGTTGGCAAAAGCAGGGAGGAAGCAGTTTTCGCTATGCATTAAGAAAATTTCGCGAGAGGATTGCGAAAATTTCGCAATCATATCGAAAATTTAATCATATTGAAGTATAATCATGAAATTTTAGCTATCTTAAATTAAATAAGCTAGAAATTTCGCTAACCTAGCGAAATTCTTTGTTCATTGCGAAAATTTTGATTTTAACTATCTGTGATTTCGCTAGCTTAGCAAAATTTAGCTAGCATAGCAATTTTAGCTATATCATGAAATTCCTACATAGCAAAATTGCCCCCGTGTTTTTTATGTTTTTTGATTCCAAGCGTACGTTTTGATTAATTACCATTTGTCCACATTAATTGCATATTTTAGGCCTTTGTCATTTTCTTACATGGAGTTGACATATATAAGCTCTCTCTGACTTTTGTAACCATAACTTTCCATTTATGCAAGCTTTCCCGCAGCTTTTCATTTTAGGTTTTATTTTGCTCTCTTCTACTCTCTCTCATTTTCTAGGCTGCAGACACTACAGGGATGACAACTCAAGGGATCAGCAGCAACCTCAAGCATGAAGAGGAGGTTGCTAGCCCAGTTTTGGGGCTACTACGGGGTTGTCCCTCCATACTTTACGAAAATAATCTGAGTGCGCATTTATGGTTCAAACTTTCCAAACTAGGGTTTGTGTCGTTCAATGTCTTTCTTTTGTAGTCGATACTTGTCATGCTTTAGGGTTCGGGCATTCTTAATGACTGATCTGCCCGACATTGCTAGATGTCATTCTGAGCCATTGAAATGAGGTTAATGCTAGGTTTCTCAGCGAGATGATAAGGACTTTGAATGTAGATATTGGTTGACTCAAATAAATTGGTTCTAGGGTTAGGTTTACCATTAATAAGATCGGTTTTGGCTTTGACTATATGTTAGCCCAAATAGAGGAAATAACTTGAGGACATAAATACATGTTATCAAGCTAGTGACCCAAGCCTTCAAGGGTTACCATTTCACTTTAATTCTTCTTTGATTATCGTTGGTAACAACTCCCCTGTTTTTAACCCAAATCCAAAAATCAATAAAGATCATATTTCAAACATTGTCTGAATCATTCTTGGGATGAAAACCCACGTCCCAGTGTTCGACCTAAACCGCTATCTTTAGGTAACTGACTCTAGCGTAGAGAACATAGGAAACAAATTTTTTTGATTCCGAATCACCCTACTGTGGCACGAATCAGGTTCCTTGGGTAAGCATAAGGATATATTCATGTTAATTGGTATTTTATAGTTTTAAGTCATAAACCCACCAATGGATGCAATCGACTGATGAGTCCTAAACTCATCTATTTTTAGTCAATTTTTCTTGCATTTATTTAGAAGTTTATGATTCATTTTAATGAAGAATTATGGAATAATTACCAACTTTGTGCTTTGCAGTTTTTGAATGTAAAAGAAACAAATCTAGCAAGAAAAGCAAAAAAATAAAAAAAAAATTTAGCTACAAGGCCTTATAATCTGAGTATCACGACATAATCTCGAGGAATATCGGAGACACCAGGTAACCAGCGACTGATGTTCGACATAAAGTGTTATCTTCATGAACAAGTTGAACTTAAGTTGGAAGTTTTAAAGATTGTTCACGACATTTCAAAACTTTGTTCGCGACATAATATGAGAAGGATTGATTTAAATGTTCGCGACAAAGAAATGAATGTTGCGACATAATGAAAATCATAGATAGAACATGTCGTAACATTTCACGAGTTCTAAAAGTCTGGCCCATATAGAAAGAAAAATGGGATTAAAGAGACGAGTCAGTGGTTAATTCATGACAAACATTTAGGAAATGACAAGTTGAGGCATGATATAGATCCTTGTAGGATGTCAATCTACCTGTCTGACCTAAAGCTCATAGGGTAGCATCTCAAGGCAAGAAAACTATGTCGTGACATCAGAAGTTTTATGTCGCGAAAATCACAACATACTGTTGAGATGGAACTCTGTCTCGACATAGAAATTTATTGTCTTGACAAAGGTTGAGAAGAACACCAGGAAGAATGTCACGAAATAGAAATTTATTGTTGCAACACAATGAAGATCTGTAGGGAAAAACATATGTCGCGACAAGGTTTTTATGTCGTGACATACCATTCAAGTATTAACACTGCAAGGTATGAAAGAAATGTCACGATAGAAAACACTTATGTCGTGACAATTACAAGACGAATTCAGCCGAGCCCTGTCGCGACATTTTCAAAGTATGTCGTGACATAATTAAGAAAAATGCACATAATATTGTCGCGACATAACACTGCAAGCCACAACAAAGATGGAGGACAAATATAGCTACAAATGTCGTGACATAATTTTTCTATGTCGCGACAAAGTCGTAAACTGGGCCAGTTTTGGGAATCCACAACTTCAGACTCGAATTTCAACCCATTATTTGAAAATCTATAAATAGAAGCACATAGGGCACTGTGCTCCGCCGAACCTAGAACATCTGGGTAGCTGGAGTCTCCTTTGTATATTATTTTTCTTTTATTTATTTTCGTTGATTTAGTTAGCTTAACATTTTAGTTAGTTTTTCTTGGATTTGAGTAGAGATTTGAGCTAAAGTTTTGAGTTGTGTTCATTGTAAAAATTCAATTTTCATTATTGTCTGAATTCGATGGAATTTGGAAATTTTTTGGAGTTCATTTGTTTCAGTTTGCTTGCAATTTCAGTAAATTTTCCTGATTAGTTAGTCATTGTTATTTGAAAGATTGAGCTCCCTCTGGGAATGGATTTGTGTTAGTTATTATTTTTGCACAACTTAAAAAAGCATGTCATAGTTATAAATCTTGAATTTATTTAATTTGTGTTGTTCTTGTAATTAACTATTCTTAATATTAGTAGCTTGTACCCAGAAAAAGGGTGTATCTTACTCTGATTTCAAAGAGGTCCTCTGAGTGACACAGAGATGGAGATTCCTGAGAGTATGGAGCATTTACTTAGGGATATGTTAGACTAATACTATGAAACTAATGAACTCTGAAAGATTACTTTTATAGATCACTAATTTACTCATGGTGTGAGGATTATTTGGATGATATATCAGTTTAATTTATTAGAGGTTTCTTCTCTGTCTAATGGAATGATCTTGATTCGGTGTTAGCATAGATCTAATCTAGGAGATAAAGATTTTGATCAGATTCGAAGGATGAGATATCAATTAGATTGGAGAAGGCTTGCTTTGACCTATCTATGGGAGCAAGAAATCTTCAGTCCTAGGAACAGGGTGTGAAGTACTAGTAAGGAAAAATACCCAGTTCTTAGAAAGAGCATTATATCCTACAAGTAACTGATTAGACTCATATGTCTGGAAGGAATATGGTTTTCTAATTAATGAAATGTATAGTGTATGGAGGAATCCAAACTATACTACCTTTCATCTTTAACTAGTTCAAACCAAAACTAATGGTTGAACTATGTCATAAAATGATGCAGAAATTGATAATTATACATAGATCTATTTCCTAGTGTTAACTTGACTTAGTGAACTCTCCAATCCAATTCATTTTGATTTTTTTTTTTCGTTATAGTCATAGAATTTTAATCAGTCACTTTTCTTTAGTTTAAACAAATCAATTTTGTACTTTGAGTTCAAATAGTAAGGATCTTGAGTAGTTGGGGTAATTGATCTTTAGATTTCTCAATCAATCCTCGTGGGAAAGATACTTGAACTTATTTTTAATCTACTTTATTACTTGTATGACCTATGCACTTGCAAAAAATTTCATTTAGATTGAGAACTACAAAAATTTATATAGAGAAGAGATTTATACATTGAAAAGAACAATGAAAGCAATATTTTGGTTTATATAGAAAAGGGATATAAATCAACAAGTTTTTGCATCTTGCCGATTCTAAACAAATATCCAGTAAATGAGTGTCAAAAATAAATCATTTAGTTTCAACTTTAGTCATGAGTTTTGGCATCATTACTGAAGACTTAGTTAGTCTTTGGTAGCCGTGTTAGAAAATTGGCAATACAAGTTTTTGGCACCGTTGTCGGGGATTAAAAGAATAATTTAAATATCAATATTCCAACCAACGAGAGAATTGCTAATTTAGACCATTTTCTCTGTTTTATCAAAAATTTCAGAAAATTTACAAAAATAGTTTTAACTGCAATATCAAAAATGTTTTATGAGCTTATGATGATATAGTTGTTTTCCACTTATTTCATTTTATCTTAGTGTGTTTCCATTTCAAGAAGATCTAACATGCATAGAAAACCAGAAGCAGAACTACTGCCTTTGGACACAGAATTGGAGAAGACATTGAGAAATCTGAAGAAAGTTCGAAGTATTGAATCAGCAGTTATAGCTGAGCAGAGAGAGATATAGCAAAACACTTAGGCAGATGTTGACCAATTTTCCAACACAACTACCAAAGACTAAATAAAGTCCCCGACAACGGCGCCAAAAACTTGTTATGACCAAATGATGTATATATGAAAATATAGCGAGGAATTGAATGTGGTAAATACTGAGCCAGTTTGAAGCAAAGTAAGTGTACTCAGCGAAATGAAAAGTATTACCAACTTCGACCCATTTACGCATGGGTCATCTGAGTAATAAAGTGGACTTTAGAAGTCGGATATCGTACCCACAAGGATTGGAGGTTCTCTGGTGGAATTTAAGCACCCAGATTACACGGGCTCTTCCTTTATTTAGGCGACCAAATAGGATGTGGAATAAAATCAATTTAACTGAAATAAAAACTTATTTAAAACTAATCCTAAAATCTACCAAACAACCAACTACTTAATTCTTAAAGGTATGAAGAGAGGCACTAGAGATGGTGATAATCATTTAACAATCAATTTGCATTTTCTTGAAAACACAACATTTGTGAGTTGAATGCTGGATTTGTCAAAGAGCAATGTAGTATAGCTTAGATTCCTCCACACACTATACATTCACTATATAGAATCACGTTCCTTCGGATACATGGAGTTCATCCAGTTGCTTGTAGGAAATAATCCTCTCTAAGAATTTGGTATTTTCATTTCAGTACTTCACACCACTTTTCTTAGGGCGAAAATGGTGTTGCCCTACAAACAGATAATGCAAGCCTTCTCCAACGTAATTGGTACCTCAGCCATCAAATCTAATAAAGCTCTCTCTCTCCTTGATTAGATCTATGTTAACACAGGATCGAGGTCATTCTATCAAATTGAGGTGAGACCTCTAAACATTAAATTGATACATCATCTAGTTATCTCGCTTCCATGATGAAAAATTCATTTTGATCCTCTAGTAATCTTTCAGAGTTCATTAGTTCCATAATATTAGTCTAACATACCCCTAAGTTACTGCTATTTACTCTCAAGAATCTCCATCTTTGTGTCACTCATAGGGCCTTGTTGATCGAACCAAAACACATGTACTAATTTATCACCGGTGCGAAAAGGATTTATTAACTAATCCGTGACGGCGCCACGCCAAAACTTGTTGGTGAGACGGAAATGACATATACACAGTTTGTAACAAAATTACCAAAGGACTATTAAATAATCCTCGTGATGGTGCCATAAAACTTGTTGACATTATATTATATAAACCAAATCTCTAGATTAAATCATTTTTCAAATTTTGGTTTTTGGTCTGATATTGCAGAAGTGCACAAGTCATCTGATAATAAAATGGATTTAGAGTCAGGATATCGATCCTGAGTTATCTCAGAATTTTAAATCAACTACCACTGATTACTCAATCTCCATACTATTTGGACCATAAAATGATAGTGGGATCCGAAGCAGGAGGCTGGAAAATTATACGACTTCTGAAGATGAACAATCAAATAATCTTGAATATAAAGAATAAAGAATACTTGAATATTTAAAAATAAAGGTCCTTTGAATAGTTATCTTTAGTACACATCGAGAATACTTTGCTATAGTAGTATCAATTCACGTAGTTAACAACGATGAATTTCTTGATCATTTCAGGTTTAAAATCGTCAGCATATGCATTTGGATCTCTCCACGCCTCCCACATTTCATTATCTAATTTTCCTGATTCTCTCGAGACGGAAATTAAATAACTTAAAAGGGATTTCCTTAATGCAGGTATTTTCTTTTGCAATACTTCATACCCCATTTTATGGGTATGCCTTAAGCTCCCGAGTTATCGGTCGAAACAGGATATACAACTTCGGGATGCTCTTTCCCTCGAGAATTAGAATGAATCACCCTCTCCTTGATTAGATCTCAGCTAACACGGGATTGGCCTCACTATTCGAATTGAGGTGAACTCTCTGCTTATTTAAATTGATAACTCATTCAACTCTTTCTTGATTTCAAGTGAGAAGAGATTTATCGAAGTAAACTTGCAAAGCTCATTAGATCTCAAATAGCAGGTTAATATACCTTGAGAAATTTTTCATAACTCTCGAATGCCTTCTGCAGTGTCACTCGAGAGGGCCTCCTTGAAATCGAACAATAGAGACAAATCTACTCTTGGAGTATAAGAAAGCGATATTCATATCAAAAACGGTAAACCCATAACCCAGAGTAAATTAAGTAGTAAATTTGTTGAAACAACTACGGGAAAGATAAATTCGGCTATAACATTTACTTAATGGAAGCGGGTTCCTCGATTCTTGAATTACACACTACAAAGATTCTCCGATCATTAGAATAACTGCATTATGAAACTCGGAAGAGTCGACCGTAAATTTGTCTCAACTTCAAACATTCCGTAGTAATTTGAAAAGAATTGAATTCGTGATTCGCCGTCAAAACGATAATATCCAGATCCGTAAAATAAAAACGAAAAATAAAACGGTAAATCTGGTTCAATCTCTAACTATCAACATCAAGAAAAGAAAAGAAAAGAAAAGAAAAGAAAACTAAAAGGAAAATAAAGAAAATGAGCCTTTCAGCCACCCGCACTTCCTCGCCCGTGTCACCGCCTAAGTCGCTTCCTCTTCTAGGCCGATATTTATATAGGTTTCTCGCTAGGCCCTAATTCCAATGCGCCTTTGCGGGATTCCAGTTAGCCGCCCGTTATCGCTCAAGTCGCGACCTCAAATTCCTCGCCGCGACATCATCCATGTCGCGATCGATCTCACGTCAGCGACATCAACTTAAGTCTCTTGAATCGTCGTCCTTGATGTCGCGACATCAATCTTCTTTATCGCGACATCACCACGCCTTCCTCAGAGGGCTTCAAATGGTCGCTCCCCGGCGTCGCGACATCAATCTCTTGTCGCGACATCAACTAAATGAACTGCAGCTTTCAACTGATGTCTTCTGATGTCGCGACATCGATCCCTTGTCGCGACATCACTTTATGCCTTTGCAGGTTTCAATTGGTCTCTCCTGATGTCGCTGAGACGCATATCTCGCGCGACATCGCCTCGGTCTTCCGCAGCCTCTTCAATCGACATTCATGATGTCGCGACCAATCTCTTTGTCGCGACATCGCCTTATGTCTTTGAGGCTTCACTCAAGCTTTCGTGTCGCACAATTCTTTGTCGCGACAACGCCTTCCAGCTAACCCAACCATCCTTTCCAAAACCGTCATAGCTTCGCGATTCTCTTGTCGCGACTCTATCAAATTTCTTCCAAGTTTCCGATGTCACTTAATCTTCTTCTTTAGCCGATCTTGTCGTGACTTCTTTTTCTTGCATCACCGATGTCGCGACCGCCGCTATCACGTCGGCGTCACCCATTAACGCCCGCATGTCGATACGAAGCTCCTCTTTCTTCTTCATTTCCTCGTTGCTTCACCGAGTTTCTTTAACTCTCGCCCTGCCTTGTTCTTTCAAGTAAGCTTCAAGCTCGACCGAGTTTTACCGCCGCAACCGATATGCATTTTGATTGCCGCCAAAGCTTCACGACACCAGTTCCTTCATCTTTGTTCTGCGGCGCCTTTTCTCCGCCGCAATCCTTGCTTCCTTTACCTAATTATCTCATTAACGCTCACCCACCTTCTCTCGCTTCTTTTTCGCAAAAATTCCTTTTTTCTTTTCTTGAATTCCCCGCCATTTTGCACTTAAGTTAGTTATTCCATAATTCTCGCAGAGATCTTAATTATTCCTTACATTAAAAATCAAATTAAAATGGACTAAAATAGATGACTTTAAGCTCATCAAACTCCCCAAACTTTTTTGCTTGTCCTCAAGCAAAAAGAAAAGAAAGAATTGTTTGTCCTCAAACAAAAAGGACATTTTTCATTCCGTTTTTGGCAAGAGTAGAAGTCAATTTAATTGAAACACAAGGATTGCATTCGTTTTCTCGCACATTATAGCTTCAAGCGTCCAAGCTTCAAGGTTAGTTTCTACTCTTTATAGCATACAAAACTAAACTCGTTGAAATTGTTTTACAAACAAATATAATCATTGATCCTCGCTGAAAAATAAATTGTTTTCCTTTCTCATCTTCATAATTATTCACTTAACTCCCCTAGGTCCTTCTTCACAGCGCTTTTATCGCTTATTGCCTTCCAAATTCCATAAGCTTCTCGTTTTGTTCATATTGATCTCCACTAATGTAGGTAATTCCATCCTTCAAGATCAATCGTGCCCGGGGCTTGTAAATGTTAGGCTCGGGTAAGGGTAGATAGAAAAGGAACTTTCGGGTTTAGATTACAATCGAACTTTTCTCTCTTCTTTCTCACCGTACTCTTCCTCGTAGTTTCTTTAATAAACCCCCAAACTTCATATTTCGACATTTTCTGATTTCTTCTTGTCCTTAATCGTATGCTCCCCATTTCTCATTTGTAATTCAACTGGGGAATTTCCTTTGCTTGTCACCATTCAGTGGATAGTGCAATGTTTTTACCTTCTTAGCTTTTCAACACCCTTAGCTAATCCTCAGTTAGTAACTCCCATACCGTATGGCATTAGGGTACTGTGTGTCAAACACCCCTAAGAACTTAATAGTTCAAGGAATTTAAAGCCACAAGGTAAAACTTATCCCATTTCTCGTTTAACCCTTTTCCTTTCTATTCCCCTTTTTCTGCCTTTTCTCTCGAAGTTCTTCAAACAACCTCCCCAAACTTGATTTCCTTCTTCCTTCTTCGCCCAGTAATCACAAAGTTCTTTGTACCGGAAGATTGATCTTTGAAGGCTCGGGGGTTTAAATTGGTCGATTTTTAGAAATAAGGCTTCTGATTTGGCTCAATTTCTAACTAAGGCATATGCTTTAGCATATAGATGTGGATTTGGCTCGAATGGCCTAAACTTTCCAAGAATGGCCTCCTCGCATCATTTCTCACACTATCACCTAGGATTTCGCCTCAATCAATAATCTAACAAGTTCTGGGGACCGGGTTAGTTACTCGTTATCGACCACAGAGTTCCTTTCGATTAATTCTCGTTGATGAGTAGTTAAACTCTTTAGTATCACTGTGTTCCTTTGACTCATTGTTCATACCACAACTTCAAAAAATATGTTTTCTTGCTCCTTCAATTTCATTACTTTCCTCTTATTCCTGACCTCACGCTAAATTTAAATCACTTTTGCACTTTCAGGTTTAAATACAAATTGTATTCAAATGGGCCCTTATTCTACATTTCAGCTTATTCCTAATCTAACTACTTCATTCAATTCAGCTCATGCCATCTCAGCAGTTTTTATTCTGGAACTAATTCCTACTTTTATTTTTCCCAACTATGCAACCAAAGCAACACAACATTGAACAAACAGATTCAAAATAGCACACAACAATTCAATTCAAATTTCTCATTTTATTTCTGATTCAATTGCAACAGTTGGATACACAGTATGGGCTTTGGAAGGTAAAGAAAGTCAGCTTGGGAAGAAGTCTATCTTTTTCTTGGAAGAGGCAAAGAAGATATTAGGGGATCCAGTCTAAGGTATTCAAATGAGTTTCGGGGAATGGAGGAAATTTCATTTTCTTTTCCTTTCTCTTCTTAGTTTCCTTCAACTTGATCTTCAATGAAGACCCCATTGGAGAGATCAACCTTCTTGTTTAGCCCATCTCTCGCTTCTTCCCCAAGCCATTCATTGTGTTTTCATTTCGCCATTATCGTGAATTCGAGAGATTATTGTCGATCAAATCCAAGTTTTCCAAATCATTCTTTTCAATACTGGTAGACTCAAGATCCTTGCTTTGCCTCTATCATCCTTTATTTTCAAAATCCTTCAAGGTCGAGACTCTTGTATAAAGAACTTTTGAAGCCCTTGATTTGCTCCCAAATCTGGCTTCGCCTCACATTCTCTTTTCTTTAATATCAATGTTGTGAGCTGAGAATCACGCCTCAAACCGATTGTTATAAAAAAGCTTCATGACTTAGTTCGAAGCTTCAGAATGATCAAGTGGATCTCTTTCCTTCATTTCCTTTCTTAAACTCTTCCCTCACGCTTCAAAATTTTTCTCATCCTGCTCCTCCTTCCTCGGTCTCACCCTTCTCCCCACCGCCGCCCCTTCTCAGAGTTCCACCCTCATGCCCTCCTTTCCCTTCCCCTCGTTAGCTAGCCTTTCCTCCCACTCGGCCGGCTCCCTTTCTTCTTCTTTTCTCAATTCTTTTCATAAATGCTCTCTCTCAATTCCCGCCAGAAGTTCACTCCTTCTCTTTCATCCATTCCTCTTTGCATGGCATCGAGAGTTTCCAAAGATCGTGGAATCAAATGTTCAGGCTCCCCTCGAGCTCTCTCCACATGTTGGAAATTTCATTGCTTCAGATGTGAGGAGAACCGCTGGTGGAATGGAGAAGTCTATTGGCCGCTCATCCCGCCCTTCATTGTCCGCAAAAATGAAATCATTGTTGTCAGTGAGTTTTCCGGGTGCTCGCTTCCTCGATCAAGAACCCGAGTCTCCTTCTGAAGCCCTTCACCCTGTTTCATCTCTTTTCTACCAGCACCCCTTTTCTTTCTTCTGGTTCGGGTCTCCCACCAATGTAAGGAGAGGTGAAGCTTTCCGGGTACTTTCCGATTCTATACTCCCTTCACTCCCAAATTCCTTCAAACATAGAACAGTGATTGTTGCTGGGTGAGGAATAAACCCTCTTTTATTCCCTTCATGATACCTCATGATAGAATTTTCAATGACAACTCCTACATTGATCTTGTATCCCTTTAGGATGGCATACAACAACACAACTTCTTGTTCTCTCACTGTGCACACGTGCATTTGTTGAACCAAAATAGCCGTGAAGTAAACCATACCTTCGCTTCCTGAGGCTTCCCGTTAAAATGTTCTTTAAATCTTTCCTTCTCCTCGGGTTTAGCTGCACCTTACCATTAGTGGAGCTTCTGGCAATCTTCCAAAATCTGGTTTTTCCAAAAGCCTCTTGAATTTGGAACCATATGTTTGTGCACTCACATGCCAGGGGCTCATGATGGCCTTAGCTTCATATGAAACCCAAACTCCTCTAACAAAACCGCTCTATCCTCCTTCCTACCAAATTTGAATAAAACTCTCTTACCAAAGGTTGTATACCGATTTTTGTGTAAAAGAGACTTCCCACCCTTCATTTATCATTCCTTGAAAGGAGTAATAGTATTTTGAATCTCCTCTGTGACAAACCCTCGTTAGCATACAATATTTTTTCCATCGGAGTACGCTTCGCTTGACACGAAATTCTACTTCTTCTTCTTCTCTCACCTTTCCTTTCCTTTTTCTCGCTCTTTGGAGTTTGCCTGAGTTTCGTGCTCTCTGATGGCACCTTCTCGATTGTTCTTCCCGACGAATCTCATCTAACTGTTCTCCTTGACGAGTTTCTTCTTCCGGTCGCTCATGTTCCTCATAATCTCGTTCAGGTTAGGGACTAGGTGGGAATTTCAGCCATTGAAATCTAAGAAAAGCTTTTCAAAAGGTTTGGAAAGCTAGGGTTTTCGTGGGCTGAGATTCAAGGAGGAAGAAGGTGGGAATAGCTATGTGGCTCGAGGAATGATAAAGTTTCCACCAGCTTGCAATTCAATCAATGTTTGTGGGCTAATTATTGCTTCATTAAAAACACGTCGCGACTTCAATTTCGCCTCTTTTTATTTGAGATCATTGAATTATCTTATTGTTCCTAACCCTTTTAGACATCTCTTCAGGCATCTCAAAGCAAAGATTTAACAATCAATTCAAGTATATCTACAAAATTGGGTTAGGGAGAAGGTTACTCCCCTTTTTCTCATGTTGTGACTTCTCTGCAAGTTGTTGGAATTGTTCCTGTAGTTGCCTTGCCATTCATGTCTTTAAACCTTGCGTAAGCTCACTGCAATATTCAAGAAAAATCTAATTAAACTAATTATTAATTTCTAAAAATTAAATCTATCTTTATAAAAACAAATCTGATCTAATTTTCATCAACTAAAAGAAAAAATATTTCAAAACTTAAAATCAGAGATTCAATCCTTATGGGCTGCCTCCCATTAGCTGCTCAGTTTTGAGTCCTTAGCTGGACTTGCTGTTGTGGTATTCTTCTTTCCTTAAGAAACTACTGAGGTCTTCATTTCCTTCCTCGTTTAGATAATGCTTTAACCTCCGTCCATTGACCTTGAATTCCTCCCCATTATCAGTCTCAAGAATACCGCTCCAAATGTAGTACTTGACACCACTGTATGGCCCACTCCATTTGATTTTCACTCTCCCCGAAACACTCTCGCCTAGAGTTAAAACAAAGGTAACCTGCCTCGCTCTCGAACTCTTTCTCAAAATTCTCTGATCATGCCATTTCTTTGTCTTGTCTTTGTATATTCTAGCATTATCATAGGTTTATTTTCTCAATTCTTCCAGCTCGCTGCATACTGAGCAATCTTTCTTCCCTTGCAGCCTTAAAATCGGTTTAATCTCTTGATGGCCCACATTGCCTCAGATTCCAATTCAAGAGGTAGATGTGATATGGTTTGCCAAAACAACTCTTCTGTATGGGGGACATTCCAATGGGGTTTTGTATGCATCCCAGAAGCCCAAAGTGCATCATCAAGTTTGGAAGACCAACTTTTCCTCGCTGACCTCACCGTCTTTTCAAGTATTCTTTTGATCTCCCCATGGAAATTTCGCTTGTCCATCGGGTCTGGGACATAAGCTAAACTCATTACATGCTTAATCCCATACCCGCCATGAGTTTTGCAAATATTTTGTTTGGTAGCGGGCTCCCCATCACTTTCACGATAGTTCGGTGTTCCAAATCAGCTTCAAAATATTCTTTTGCAAGAACCTACAACCGTATTAGCATCATTCCTCGACAAGCATCGCTTTCCACCCATTTGGAAACGTAATCTAACAAGTAGCAAAGATGTATAGGTTTCAAATGATGGTGGGAAAGGTCCCATAAAATATATTCCCTCATACATCAAAATTTGTATCACCATAATACCTTCCGAGGGGCATTTCATCTATCATTTATATTTCCAATCTTTTGGCATCTATCACACAATTTAACCCACTCAAAGACAATCTCCGAAGATAGTAATAATAAAATCCTGATCGAGTATCTTGTGAGCCTTTTTCTCCGTAAAACCTCATATGGTGATGCATGGCATTCATTTAAAAATGTTGCCTTATTCACTTTCCGTACACATCTTCTTATTATCATGTCAGCACCTCTTTCAATAATAGTGGGTCATCCCAAATATAATAATTCGCTCGTCGGGGCTCTGAGTTTCCTCTCTTCGCTGGTAGCTGAATTCTCGCTGCACATCTACAAGCCGAGTAATTCACAATACAAGATACCATGGAAGTCGAAGGAAACCTTAAACAATTGCTCATCTCGGGAAGTTCTCTGCTAACATCACATTTTCTTCATAATCGTCTTTCTACTCTTGACAAGGATCTTCATCACATTGTCACAACCCTTTATCCTTGATTTCCAAATCAAACTCCTACAAATGCCAGCATCTACCTTTATCAATCTTGGCTTAGCTTCCTTTGACATCAAGTATTTGATCGCCGCATGATCAAGCAGGAATTACTACATGGGATCCTAAAATGTATTGCCTAAATTTTTCAATACAAGCAAATACTATGGCTATGATCTCTTCATGGTTGAGTAGTTCTGCTTCATCAAGGTCTTACTAGCATAGTATATGGCTCAATACTTTCTCTTTCTTTGCCCCAATGATACTCCATGGCAAAATCACCGCATCACATTATTTCAACTTCGATCCCATTCTCGTGCAAACATTATAGGTGCTTTTGTACTAACTGATTTTGATTTCTTTCAAAAGCATCCTTGTGAGTCATCAAAAATTGAACTCAGATCTTTCCAAGAATCGCATAAAAATGTCCGCTATTTGGTGTCTCACGAATCTCCCCGTGAAATCCGGAAGATGCTCAAGAAGCTTACTCCTTTATCGTGGTAGGTGGTGCAAGAGTTTTGATAATGGATACCGATTGGTCCACTCTAGTCCAAGAGCGTAAATTTTATGCTCAAGAACAATACTTCACAAACATAAATGGGGCATTTTTCCCAATTCAAAGGCTAGTCAGCTTGTCTCGCATCTTGAAGTATCATCAAGCTTCAGATTGCTTAAACATTGATCAAAGCCGGATCCATACACAAAGTGAAGTCATCCATGAAAATTTCCATCACTTCTTCTTCAACCAAATCGAGAACATAGACATCATACACTCCGAATGTAGTCGAGATTACATGTACCCAAATGGCATCCTTCCGGGCGCAAAGCACACAGGCATGTGAATGTGGTCTTCTCCCGATCCTCGTGCAATAGCAACTGATTGTATCCTCGAAAATTCCATCCGTAAAACAAAAGTGAGGGTGTCCTACAATCTGGCCCAACATCCGATCAATGAAAGGCAAAGGAAATGATCTTTTCCGTTGCTGAATCTAACTTCCCGTAATCAATACATACCCTCCATCCTCGCCACTGCTCTTGTTGGAATCACCCATTTTTTCATTTCATCACAATAAACCCCTTTCTTTGGAAACTGGCGGACCGGGCTCTCACCATAATCGCCCGAAATAGCATAGATAAAACTAGCATTCAAAGAATTTGAGTACCTCTTTTTCTCGACTACTTCCTTCATCAATGATTCAGCCTTTGATGTTCTACGTATGTTTTGAAGTCTCTAGCGTAATCTTACGCATGCAAATTGATGGACTCCATACCCTTCAGCTCTTCAATGGACCAAGCTTAGCGATTCCTTATGCTTCCTTAATATTTTCAAGAATCTTGTTCTCGAAGATCACCGAGTCTCAATGAAATGATCACTAGTTTTTTTCTTTTGGTAATTCTACAAGTATACTTTAAAATGACATGGCAACTTTCAAAACTAGTCCTTCGCATCAGTTTTGATGAATTTCCTCTTTCAATATTTTCTCCATTGTCATTTCGCTTTGCTTCGCTCACTTAGTTTTCTAAAGAATGAAAAATCACGCTTGGAAATTCGCATTAGACATCTTCAGATAATGAATTCATCTCTTTTCATTGATAAAACTGAGTATTACAATCAATAAGTTAACATCAGGGTTGGAAGTATAGACAAACTGAGCTAAGACAGAACTTTCCTTGTCTCCGGCTTCATATTTTGATACTTTGATCAAGCTAAAAGGGAAAAGAGTTTCTTCTCCAACCTCAAGGTAAGAACTCCTTTGCATGTCAATCAGAAAGCAAATCAGTAGCTAGGAATGGTCTCCTGAGATGGGTACTTCAGAATCTTCTTCCATATCCGTATCGATGAAGCTCCACTGAAAAACAAATTTCCCAACAAGGACTTCAAAGACATCTTCTAAGACTCCTTCCGTGCCTCTACCATCGACCGTCTCGCCATTCAAGAGTAACAAGGGTGGGAATAACTCTCCCCAAACTTAATTGCTGGCAATAAAGAGGCATCAAGTTTATACTGAAGCACGAGTCACAAAGAGCTCGAATTCAATTCCTCCACGATGCAAGAATTAAAGCTCCCCGTGGTCCTTCCATCTTTCGGGCAATTCTTCTTATCACAAAGACCGCAAGGCGTTGAGATTCACGATCCCTTCTACTATCTTTCTTTCTGCTCAGCATGTCCTTCTCAGAATTTTGCATAGAGGGCATCCGAGTCACCACTGCAAAAAGGCATACTGACCCTCCCAGCCGGGAAAGTTTTCTAAAAACCTTGGGTAAACCGGCCTCCTCCATCTCGATTTCATAGTTTTGTGGAAATGGGATTGCAGGTCGTGATCCTTGGATGTTCTTCCTCTCTACTCCTTCTTTTCTTCTCCTGCACCTCTTCCCCTTTCCGTCTTGCTCCTTCTTTTGTTGTCGCTATCTTTTCTTTCATCTTTTCTATTTCCTTCCTAATTCTCGCAAATTGCATGCCCACGCAGCCTTCGATTTTCTTGTGTCACTGGGAAGGCATCTTTCCTGCTTGTATAGCAGCCGCCTCTACTATGTCTCTGTGTTCTTCAAGGAGGTACGAGGTTCAAAATTTGGGAATTGCAGCGCTTGCTTCAATCGAAATTTTTGTTCACGGAGGTTCAATGTCTTCTTATTATCCCCATGAAATGAAAGATCCGTTTCAAAAAGATCGGGCCTCCGACCCCGATATTCACTGCGGAGCCCATTTCCTTGCCGCGATGCCACTGAATCTGTGGCCGTGATACCTCTTGTTGAGGCTCGCCCCCGCTCAGCCTGGCGAAGCCCTCTCCACCATATGAGAAATTCTCGCGGTTCCGAGCCGGGGTGATAATGGTCAAGGTGTTAGATCAGTTTCAGCGGTAACTCCTCGTCACCTAAGTATTTTACCCCTGCAAGATCATAGAACTGCTTCTTCATTAGCTTTCTCAGACTTCCTCTTAACAACTCTTTTTCAACTCCTAGCTTCCTACTTCATGGACACAGCGCCTCCTTTCATTCGTCTATTCGCATAATAGTATCCAACTTTGCTTCCATAGTGATCTTATATCTTGCTCAGCTCCATGATCCCTTTTCCTCTCACGCCTTTGAAGACTCGAAGGAGTTCATATTGCATTTTGCCAGTCCCCATCGCATCTTTTAGCCTCTCAAGACTTTTTACGTCAATGTCGGCCAACATGAAGCATCAATGATTCCCTTGAATGTATCATTCAGAGCATGATACACGATGTCCATTTGGGTCTTCAGATCAATTCCATGCATAGGGCATCTTCTCATGAATCGCTTGAATCTTCTCCCAGCCGCATATATAAACATCTTCCCGCGAAAAACAATGATTTCCCTCCTTCTTTCCGAGGTGAGTGATGGGGGAAGAATCACCCAAATAGGCTTCTACCAAATTCTCCTCCTGCATCAACAGAATCCATATGGTAAAGATTCATACCATGTGGTTGCCGTATCTCTTAGAGAGAGAATGGGGAATAGATGTAACTTGATAATCCGGTCTCACCCCCATTCAGCTTAACTGCTCACATCCCGAGAAATCCAAGTGTTCATTAGATCTTCATGATGACCGGGGAACTGGGTGTTGCTGCACCCATTGTAATTAGTGCCGGTTTTAGGTTCAAAGTTGTTGGCATCGAGAAAGTGTGGCCGTTTGATTGTTGAGTATTCATCCTGAATGATAGGCTTTCAAAATTCCTCCATGGTATCAAAGGATTGAGGTCTTCCGCTGGGCCGCCCCGCGGTCCCCATTTGATCCCGTCTTCATCCGCCATGGTGGTGCTTTTCGCTTCCTTGTCTTTCTGCCGCGGCGTTTTCAATCTTAATCACCGGAATCATAATGCCTTCGCTTTCCTATGCATCAAAGTTTTTCAAAGAAACACACTCCCATTAATAAAGATCAGTCAAAACAACAAATATATTCAATGTGGTTCGCTAGAAGTTAGTGGTCAAAATGAACCACCGCTTGAAAAACTATTTTTGTTCTTTTCTTTAAATGTCCAAATCTAGCATTTCCTTTCCTTTCATCCGAATATTGATCTATCAAATTCTTCGATCACTTCTAAGAACTACGTTTATAAAACTTGCTGATCGAATCCAAAACACATGTACTAATTTACCACACCAAAGGCTAAAGGACTACAACTAACCCTGCTAACGGCGCCATAAAACTACTGATAACTAAACGACATATACACAAGTTTGTAACAAACGCCTCAAAGGACTATTAAATAATCACTACCATGTCATAAAACTCGTTGATTGTTTATATTTATAAACCAAAATCACTTAGATTAAATCATTTTCAAATTTTGGTTTTGGTCTGACATTCTATGCACAAAAGTCATACAAGCACAAATGGATTTAAGTCCGCATATCGATCCCACAGATCCCAAGAATTTTAAAATCAACTACCCTGATTATTCAATCATACTATTCGACCATAAAAAAAGATATGGATCCAAATTTTAAGGAGCTGGAAAATTATACGACTACAAGGAAAATGAATGAACAATCAAATAATCTTGAATATAAAGAATAAAGAATAATGAATATTTAAGAAAATAAAAGGTCACTGAATAGTTATCTTTCAGAGTACACATCAAGAATACTGCTATAGTGAAGTATCAATTCCTGTAGTTAACATCGAGCATGATTTTGATCATTTCAGGTTTTAAAATCTGTCCAAGGCGTTTAATAGCACAAATGATTCTCCATATCTACATTTCATTATCTAATTTTCCATTCTTCAAGACAAGAAATTAAATAACTACTGGTAAAGGGATTTCTTAATCCGGGTATTTTTCTTTGCAATACTACACGATTTTATGGATCAAACCTTAGCTCCTGCTATCGTCAAGCAAGGATATACAACTTCTAGGATGCTCTTTCCTCAAAATTAGAATAGATCACCTCTCCTTTGATTAGATCTCGCCTAACACTGGATCAGCCCTCACTATCTGAACTGAGAACTCGCTTTGTTTAAATTGATAACCCATTCAACTCTTCTCTTGATTTCATAGAGAAGAGATCATCACGAACTTGCAAAGCTCATTAGATCTCAAATAGCAAAAGTTAATATACCTTCAAGAAATTTTCATAATCCTCAGAATGCCTTCCGTGTCAACAATTTTATGGGGCCTCCTTGAAATCGGAGCAATGAGACAAATCTTATAACGGGTATAAGAAATCGATATTCATCAAAATAAGAAACCCAGTATAACCGTAAGTAAATTGTAGAAATCGAATTCACAAGTCGTTGGAAACAAATTACGTGAAAGATACCCCGACTATAACATTTACTTAATGGAAATTGGGTTCCTCAATTACTGAATTACACACTACAAGATTCTCCCGATCATTAGAATAATCGCATTATGAAATCAAGAGTCACAATTCCGTAAATTTGTCCGAATCTTCAACATTCCGTGAAAATTTAAAAAGAGAATTGAACTCATTCACTCAACAACAAATATCCATCCGGAAAATAAACGAAAAATAAAACGAGATAAATCTAATCTAATCTCTAACTACTTCACATTGAAGAAAAGAAAAGAAAAGAAAAGAAAAGAAATCAAAAGAAATGAATAGAAAATGAGCCTTCAAAGAACCCGGGACTTTCCGTGTCACCTAAGTCAGCCTTCCTCTTCTAGGTAGCCAGATATTTATAGTGGTTTCGCTTAGCCCTAATTCCAATGTGTAGTCTTTGTGGATCGCAGTTAGTTGGCCCAAGTTACTGCTCAAGTCGCGACCAAATTCCTTTGTCGCGACATCATCCAAGGCCGCGACATCGATCTCACGCCGCGACATCAACTTAAGTCTATGCGCCTTGAACTGTCGCCCTTGATGTCGCGACATCAACTTTATCATGAAGCATCAGCTCACGCTCAGAGGCTTCCTAAATGGTTGTCTCTGATGACATCAATCTCCGGTCGCGACATCAACGAATGAACCGCAGCCTTCAATCGATGTTTTCCCGATGTCACGACATCGATCCCTTGTCGGTTGTCACTTTATGCCTTGCAATAATTATCTTCCCGATGTCGCTGGACATCGATATCTTGGTCGCTGACACGCATTAAGTCTTCTGCAAATTCTTCAACTGACATTCATGATGTCGCGACCAATCTCGTCGCTGAATATCATTTGCGTCTTCGAGGCTTCACTCGCTGCTTCGTCGCTGACTTCAAATTCCGCTACATGAATCGCTTCATTTAACTCTACCATCCTTCCAAACTCCGCTATAGCTTCTGGCACATTCTCTTATCGCGACCTCTATCAAATTTCTTCCAAGTTTCCTAATGTCACGACCTTCTCTCTTTAGCTGATCTTGTCGTGACTTTTCTTTCGAGATCGATGTCGCGATCACGCTTTAATTCATTGTCGATGTCAACACAGTACCCGCATGTCGCGATACGAAGTCTTCTTTCTCTTCATTTCCCGCTGCTTCACTGAGTTTTAATCCTCACCGCCTTGTTCTTCGGCAGCTTCGTTTTCCGATCGGAGTTTTACCGCGCAACTGGATATGCATTTTGATTGTCGCAGCTTCATGACACTGTGTTCCTTCATCTTTGTGCTGCCTTTTCATTGCAGAACTCATTTCACCAATTATCTCATTACGCCACTCCACCTTCTCGCTTCTTTTCCGTAAAAATTCTTTTCTTGAATTCCCGCATATTTAATAAATGGTTAGTTATTCCATAATTTGCAGATCTTAATTATTCCTTTACATTAAAATCAAAATGTAAAATGACTAAAATAGATGACTTTAAGCTCACACTCCTGAAATCAAATGTGAGTAAATATACAACCTTTTCTCGGTATAAGTTACTAATGGCCCGAACACATCTAATTATATGAATGCGACTAATTATATAAATTCAGCCTTTCAAACCCACAAAATAATCGAACTGCAATCAATGTTCAACACTAATCCCCACCCTAAAGGGTGTTTAATGTTCCACATCGGACCCAACCATCACCAAATCAAACAACAAGTAAGAAAATTAAGAAAGAAATCAAGAGACAAGGAGTGCGAATAAATCCATATTTTATTTTCAATCTTTGTCTGAACAGTAATGAAATCTAAATCTCTAATGTACAACATCGAATCTCTTTCCAGTATAAACAAAATATGTTTAAAACCACTAAGATCTACTAAAAATCAAAATCACAAAACTCTATTAAGGAAAGCTGGATAACTTAGAGAGGAGAAACCACATGAGAGATGTTCTCCCACCTCCAGTTGCCCTAAACCCAAAAAACAACATTATAGTCCTAGCGTGAATGGTTTGAAAGCAAATCGCGCCATCAATTTTTGCCTTTCTGTTTTCAAACACTGTGAGTGAAGGGCTGCGTACTCGGACTCACGATATCAATATTTTCGAAGCCTACACGCATTCCTGGATGCCCAGTACAATGTCGCGACATAATAAAACTTTTTCGGGACAAAGTTTGTCTAAAACTTTGTTGCAATAGAAAAACTTTGTTGCCACAGAGAAATCTTTGTCCCGACAGAGAAATCTTTGTCGCAATAGAGAAATCTTTGTTGCAATAGAAAATCTTTGTTGCGATAGAAAAATCTTTGTCGCGATAGAGAAATATTTTTTCCAACAGAAAAATCTTTATTGCAACAAATTTTGTCTTTGGCTTTGTTGTGACATAATAAACTTTGTCACGAAAAATTTTGTCTTCTAGCTTTATCACGACATAATCTGGGTTTTTCACGACAACGTTTCTGGCTTTGTCGCAACATAATCTGGAAATATCGCGACATAGTTTTTGCTCAGTTGCCTATTTTTCTTCTCCAACTTGTTAGGGTCAAAACTTATTCATTTTAACTCGGAATTAGGCGTGTGAGGTGTCTTTGGAAAGATCTTTGAATGTATAATGCAACCATGAGTGGATTTGAGTCATTTGATGCTCAAGATGATACATAAAATTCATCTTCCCACTGACGTGTTGTGAGACATCCTGTTAACTCTATTTTTGGAACTAAGTTGCATCTTTTCTTACTAAATCACTTGATTTTCATAAAAAATCTTGCAAAACAAAGTTTAGAGGAAATGTTATGAGTTTTACATGGATATGGATATAAAATTCTCAAAATCGCATGTGAAATGAACTCAAAACATAGATGAGTTTTACACTCATCAGTAGAAGCAACAACAGAGAGGCCTCAAAGGTAAAGGACTATGGAGGATTTTTGGAGGCCAGTCATTACAGATGAATACTCTGCTGTGAGAAAACCTACTATAGAGGCTAACAACTTTGAGTTAAAGCCAACTTTGATCACAATGGTACAGTAACATCAATATACTGACCGCCCTAGTGAAGACCCCAATGAGCATATGAGAAGATTTATGAGGATGGAAAATAAAGTAAAGTTGAATTTTAATATATGTTGAATTAAGAGTAATGTAAAAACTCTTTAACCATGTAATATATTTGGTTGGGATATATTTTGTGAGTATTGATGCAGGGGCCCAAGTGGCCAATTATTTTACTCGCATGTGGACCACATGTGTGGTCATTGTAAACTGTTGGGACAGGTTTAGTACTTTGGGTAGAGCTCCCCGTACAAAGGAGACTTTGCTCGATTTTCGTGAGAGGTGTCAAGTTACCCGACATTCACAAGTGTTCCACGGGTTGACGGGTTGTCAACGGGACCCTCGGTTTTAGGGTGTCACATTTTCATCTTTGTCCCTAGCTTCTATTGTAGCCTGCAATTTCTATCACGACAGGTTTTATGAGCTTTTTCTTGGTTTTTGTCATGAAAGACTTTGACAATGTCGTGACATAGTTTTGATGCAACAGTCTTGTTCTTGTCACAACAAGAGTGTCTTATGTCGCGACATAAGATTTGTTGCAACCAGCTTCTCATACTTTTCTGCTTCTGAAAATTGTCATGACATAAATTTCTTTGTCACGGCAAAAATTTTTATGTTCAGTTTTTCTACTTTGTCACGACAGATTTTTCTCTGTTGTGACATTCTTTCTGTGGTTATTAAACAACTTTGTCGCGACAGAATTTCTTCTATGATCCTTGTTGCTGGTTGAACTATTTGTTGCAACAAAGAAATCTTTGTTACGACAAACTTGTCTTGGCTTATCTTAGTTCTCTTTCATTTTCTATCGCGACATAATTTTCTTTTGTCGCGACAAAATTCTATTATTCTGCAGCTTTTATTGTCACAACAAAAAGCTTCTTTGTCGCGACAGAGATTTTGCCTTCAATTCTTCATTATGTCGGAACATAAAACTTTGTCACAACATTCTTCTTGTATTTCTTTTCAACTTCTTGTCATAACAGAGATTTCTTTGTCATGACAGAGTTCACCTCAACCTCATGTTTTGTTTGTCGCGACAGAAAACTTTTTTGTCGTGACAAAGTCTTGTTGCCCTTTATTATGAACTGTGAATTTTATGTCGCGACATAAATCCTTCCTTGAGCTAGTCCTATGCTGAAAACTTTTGTCGCAACAATAAAACAATTCATTTAAACGACTCCAGGTTATAAACTTACTATCACGCGACAGAGTTCATCTAATATCTTCATTCTTTTATGTCGCGACAGAGTAAAGAGGTTGCGAAAGTCTTCTTTACACACTTCTTTAGTAGTGTCGCGACATAAAAACTCTTTGTCATGACAAAGTTCTATTTCTTCCTTGAGTTCAACCTGGACTTTGTTGCGATATAAAGCTGTTGGTTGTGACATAGCTCTATTGGTTCCCTTGAGATTCTGTCGCAACATTCAGAAACTATGTCGCGACGGAGATTTCTGCCTTAGCCATTTTTTTCTTCTTTTCTTACTGGAATTATCTCTTTTTCAATTAAAACCTACAAAACACAAAGTTGGTGAATATTCCATAATTCAACATTAAAATGTATCATAAATTTCTAAAAATATGTCAGAAAAATAAATTAAAAATAGATGAGTTTGGAACTCATCATTAACCTTGAAGGAATTACCCAGATACTTGAAGTATGCTTTCTTAGGGATAGAGAAAACAAAATCAGATTATATCAATGTGACTGACTAACTTGGAAGAACAAAAATCGTTGGAGACTTAGAAAAATACAAAAAAAGCAATTACTCTGTCATAGTATTCTAAATAATCCGGGCCTTCTATTTGCATGCATAAAATCCTCTTGGAGGAAAATGCAAAGACCTCCATTGAACATCAAAGAAGACTGAATCTAGTAATGAAAGAAGTTGTCATAAAACAAATAATGAAATGGTTGAATGCAAGCTTTATATATGCAATCTCAGATAGCCCTTGGGTGAGCCCAGTTCATGTGGTTCCCAAGAAGGGTGGCTTCATTGTAATCAAAAATGAGAAGAATGAATTGATTCCTACAAGAACTATGACAGGATGGAGGGTGTGCATTGACTACATAAAATTGAATACTACAACCAGAAAGGATCACTATCCTTTACTCTTTATTGATCAAATGTTGGACATGTTAGCAGGACACCCCCATTTATGTTTTCTTGATGGATATTTTAGATATAACCAGATTTCCATAGCCCCCGAAGACTAGGAGAAGACTACATTTACATGTCCTTATGGCACCTTGCTTTTAGAAGGATGCCATTTGGATTATGTAATGCTCTTGCCACCTTTCAAAGGTGTATGATGTCTATGTTCTCAGATTTTATGGAAGAGGCTATGGAAATCTTCATGGATGACTTCTCAGTATATGGATCCAGTTTTGAGAAATGCTTAGGAAATTTGGAAACAGTACTTCAGAGGTGCCAAGATAAGAATTTAGCTTTGAATAGGGAAAAATGTCATTTCATGATAACAGAGGGTATTATCTTAGGGCATAAGATTTATGCAGCTGGGTTAGAAGTCGATCAAGCAAAATTTTATGTCATAAAAACTCTCTTGCCACTTACAACAGTTAAAGGGATAAGAAGTTTCCCAGGACATGCTGGTTTTATAAGAGATTTATAAGGGACTTCTTAAAAATCTCTAGACCATTATGTAGATTGTTGGAAAATGATGTAAATTTTGATTTTGATGAATCATGCAAATCTGCATTTGAAGAAATTAAGTCCAAATTAGTTACATCTCTTATCATGACAACTCCTATTTGGAACAAAGAGTTTGAAATCATGTGTGATGCCAGTGACTATGCAATGGGAGCAGTATTAGGACAAATAACTGAAAAGATATTCAGAGCCATATACTATGCCAACAAAACCCTCAATGAGGCACAAGAAAACTACTCTACCACAGAAAAGGAGATGCTGGCAATGGTCTTTTATTGTGAAAAATTTAACCTTACATATTGGTATCCCATGTTATCATACAAACTAATCATGCCACAATTAAATATCTGATAGCAAAGAAAGATGTCAAACCAAGACTGATCAGATGGCTATTGTTTTTGCAAGAGTTTGATTTAGAAATAAAAGACAAGAAGGGTAGTGACAATGTGATAGCTGATCACTTGTTATTAGATTACAAAAGCCTACTAAAGAGGAAAAGGGAATTTAAATAGCAGAAAATTTTATTAATGAGTAGTTTTTTCAGTTATCAGTCCAAGTACCCTGGTATGCTGATATTGTGAATTACTTAGCCTGTGGAGTTATGCCACCTAAGTTCAGCTACCAATAGAAAAGAAAGTTGAGAACTAATAGCTGATTTTATAGATGGGATAACCCACTATTTTTCAGAAGAGGAGCAGATTTGATTATCAGGAGATGTGTACCAGAAAAAGAAGAAGGTAAATTTCTTTATAAGTCTCATGCATCACCATATGGAGGACACTTTGCAGGAGATAGAACAACCCATAAAATTCTCCAATCAGGTTTTTATTGGCTTCTCTATTTAGAGACTGTTTTGAATGGGTGAAACATCAAGGATAAATGTCGAGAATGGGCAACATAAGCAAAAGAAATGAGATGCTCCTACAAGGAATCCTGGTGGTGCAAATTTTATGTATGGGGATAGACTTCATGATTCTTCCTTATCCTACTGGGAAATCAATACATTCTCCTAGCTGTGGATTATGTATCCAAATGGGTTGAAGCAATAGCTTGTCCCATAAATGATGTCAGCGCAGTTGTGGGGTTCATTCAAAGAAATATTTTGAGCAAATTTGGAGCACTCATAACAATCATTAGTGATGAGGGAAGTCATTTTGCAAACAAAATATTTGCAAAACTCATGAGCATATACGGAATTAGACATGTAATGGGATTGGCTTATCACCCTCAGTTAAATGGGCAAGCTGAAATTTCCAATAAGGATATAAAGAAAATTCTAGAGAAAACAATTAATTCAAGTAGAAAAGACTGGTCTATAAAGCTAGATGATGCATTTTGAGCTTATAGAACTGCTTACAAAACTCCTATTGGAATGTCCCCATAAAGGATTGTATTTAGGAAGCCTTGTCATCTCCCTCTTGAACTTGAATATAAAGCTTTGTGAGCCATCAAGAAACTGAATTGTGATTTCCAAAATGCCAAAGAAAGGAGATTACTTCAAATGAATGAACTGGAAGAGTTAAGGAATGAAGCTTAAGATAATGCCAAAATCTATAAGGATAAAACAAAGAAGTGACATGATAAGAAAATTATGAGGATAGAATTCAAAGAAGGAGAGCTAGTCCTGTTGTACAATTCTAAGCTCAAGTTATTTACAAGAAAACTTAATTCAAGATGGAGTGGTCCTTACACAGTAGTTGCAAGTACACCCTTTGAAGTAGTGATACTAAAAACTAATTCTAGGAATGAGTTTAAAGTGAATAGTAAGAGATTAAAGCATTATCTTGGAAGGAACATAAATGAAGATTTGTTCCAGATTTAGAAGAGATGGAAGGATTTTTGCTGAAAGGAAAGCATTTTGTAGCAAATATCTAGCTAAAGACATAAAACATGAGTAGCTACTTGGGAGGCAACCCAAACAATCTTTAATTTTCATAGTTAACTTGATTTTGTTAAATTTTGTTTGTTTGAAGTTTAGTTTTAATTGTTTGAACTTTTATTGTGTGATTATGTTGATTTTTCAGGACAATGAATTTGAAATCATTTATGGATTTTATTTAGAAGCATTCTTTCTCAAACTCATCATGTAGAAAGTGCTACAAGGAGTCTTTTTCAACAATTTTATTTTATTAAGGATACGTATAGTTGGAAGTTTAGGGATGTATTTTATGGAGCAGAAAATGAATAGTAGCTTTGTTGTGCCCATTCCTTGAATATCTTGATTATCATCGTGTTGAATGATATTGAATGAAGAAATGAGATGTACTGCTCATATTTGAATTGAGGTTCTTTGTTGTTAGAAATGTCTTCACAAGTATGATTTGAGTGGTTTGAATGCACTGCATACTGATTTGTGTGTTAATTGGTTGAAAATGTTAAATTTTCAATTTTGAGGGAAATGTACTGTATTGTCGTGACATTATTTTTGCTTTGTCGCAACATTATTTCTCTTTGTCGAGACAAAGTATGTTCTAGCCTTTGTCATACTGCAAGAAATTATGTCGTGACATAGTATTTTATGTCGCAACATTATTTTACTTCACCAGAATAAAACAATGTCGGGACATTTTCAAAGTATGTCACAACATAAGTTTTAAAAACCCCAGGCTATTTGTTTGTCGCAACATTTATTTTCATGTCACAACATGACTTAAGCCTAAAAACCTAGAGTTTATGTTGCGACACGAAATTTTATTGTCGTGAAAGTTAAAAGAACACAACAAATCATTAGGCATATAAATAGAGAAACTCAATTGAAAGGCCCACTTGTTAAACTATCAAACCATTCCATCTACTTCACCAAATTTGTCTCTTATCTCACTCGAAACCCTAAATCCTAACCAGGGGCTTCAACCACGCCAACTACGTATCCATCCCGAACCCGAATTAAAATGTGATGGAAGAATACGCTGAGAATGAGGAGGAAGCCTATCTAGAGCTTCAATCATAAGATGTTCAAGAAGATAGACTCGAAGCGAGAATAGAGACTAAGCAACCAAATGACGAAGGAAGAAAAGGAAAGAGGAATGCTGAAGAAACAGAGCAAGGGCAAGAAGAGGAAGTGAGTGAGTTTGTTTCAAATAGTGCTTTTTTCCTATGGGAGAAGCATATGAAGGAAGAATTTCATTGTCGAAAGAGGATTCAACAAGATTATCTTGAAGTTATTGAGAAAAGAGGTTGGCATTTACTTTGCGAGCACAAAGCAACTAGTTTTGTGGCATTAGTTAAGGAATTTTATGCGAACACGGTGGGAATGAGAGAGAAGACCGTTTATGTCAGAGGAGAGTGGATATCTTTCAACAGAGAAAAGATAAATGAAATTTTTAATCTGAACGAGCAAAAAGATGGGTCTAAGTTCAAGAAATTGTTAAGAAAGTCAGAGTATATGAAAATTGTAGACTTGCTCACAGACGGAAAAGGAAAATGGAAGTCAACAAGGAAAACCCCATATGAATCTATTGCCAGAGGCTCACTGACAGAGGAGGCTAATGTATGGTTTTACTATGCCAGCTCAGTCCTCTTACCCTCTAAACATCTCAGTACGGTGAGAAAGAATGAGGCAATACTCCTATATGCATTGCTGAAGGGGTACAAAATTAATGTGGGCAAAATAATTGTAAACTCCATTCTAAGTTACTACAAAAGCAAATACAAGGGTTTGATCCCACACCCAGCAACAATCACTAGACTTTGCATCTTAGGAGGTGTGAAAGGAACTTGGGAAGGAGAAGAAACATGTTCCAGAGCTTCTCCTCTGACATTGACTAGAATAACCAAGGGTCCAAAGAATAAAGGCAGGGAGAAAGAAGTAGAAATTGAAGAAGAGAAAATGAGCAAGCCCGTTTTGAAAGCCTAGTTCAAGAGAGACAAGAGTGGCAGAAAAGCTTGAGCCCCATCTGGAATTTATCTCTAGAGGTTGGAGAAACTCATCAAGAGCTAGATGAGAGCTCAGGGCAATAGAGCAACAATACAGAAGTGATAGAGATTTTCAAAGTGATGGAGATTTTGAAATTTATGAGGCAAGAGATGCAGGAAAGGGATAGACAACTACAAATCCAACTGCAATTGAGAGATGAGTGCATGGATGCAGAGCTGAAAAGAAGAGATCAGATTTTGGAGCATGCACTCAAGCAAAGAGATGAAGAGTGAAGGGAAAACTTAGATAGAAGAGAAAGAGAATTAAGGGAAGAACTCAAGGTAAGGGAAAAAGCCTTCATTTTAGACCAACTTAAAAGAGACAATGAGCTGTTGAAGATAATGAAGGAGAAAGTGGATGCAATGGAGAAGAATATGTTGCAAAAAGCAGATGCCTTTGGATATTTATATAAAGAATATCATAAGGAAATCAAGCTCCTCATAGAAAAGAGGGATAAGGAGATGGAAGCAACCCTCAACTATAGGGAAAATTATGGACAAAGAGCTTAGATATGGTCAATAACTATTTGATCACGATGTACTCTGCCTAGGGTGAATTTGAGGGAGTCCTAAACTCCATTAGGTAGAGACATAATGATCTTATTAAGCAAATGGATCTCTCAATGGAGTGGTTTGCCTTCAACTAAGAGGAAGGTATCAAGGCTAGACGACCATGAGTCCAAATCCCTAAATTCTTTCCCCTCTTCTCACAAGTTATAGTTCAACCAAAGGAATACGAACCTTTCCCTAAGTATGATAGGAAAAGGAAATGACTTGCCTTGTTTTATTTCCCTTCTTCTATCTTTGTAATTAAATTCCTTATACATGAAAACATAAATAAAATAAAAAATCAGTTGCAAAAATCTCTGCCCATTTTTCTTGCATTTTTCTTATGTCCATTTCTCTTTCATTTGGTTGATCTTCAATAAATAAAGAATGATGACTTTTTAGTTAGTGCAGCTTTGCTGAATAAAAGAGAAATCGGTTTTCCTTAATATGTTTGCTGATGAAAGTTGTGGATTGTTTGGTGGAATTTGAATGATGAGTGAATTGAGGTGCTTGTGCTATGATAGATTTTTCTGAATTGAATGGCTGGATTAATGTAAGCTTTTGAGTTGTGAAATAGCATAGCAACATGCCCAAAAACCAAACAAGAAATTGATATATAAAATTGGGGTAGGATGAGATTAATTGAAAGAGGAAGTTGTAATGTTATCAATGAATAAGTTGAACTTCAAGACTCAGGAATATTTAAACAAATGATGGAACAAATAAGACTTATAATTATGTTTTTGTAAAATGTAGCTTAGTAATTGTAACTCGAAAAATTAATGCACATGGTAAAAAAATACCTCTGAAACAAATTATGCTAAGATTAGGGACATCTTCTGAGATCCATCACCGTTTAATCCCCCCAAAGTCCTAGAACTTGTTAGATTATTAGTCAAGGTGAAATCCTAAGCAATACCATCAGTCAAGAAAATGATATAGTCATTCTCGAAGCTTGAACCTTTCAAAGCTTACTCTTGTAATATGCATAAGCATATACCTTAGTTCCTTCCTTATTTGAGCCAAGAGCCAATTTCTATCAACAAAACTAAACAATGAAAAGCCTAAATCCTTCCTTAAATCTAATCCTACAGTAAAGAACCCTTGTTTGCCCAGATTGCATGACAAGTACATTAATAGTAGAATAGGACAATTTTGGGGGAATATTATTTTGGAATGGAAAAGAGGATAAGAATAATGATGGGAGAGGAAAACCAATTGAGATGAGGAAAGAGGAAAAAGAATGAAGAAAACAAGCTGCGAAAATACAAAGTATAAAGGTGGAATGAGTTTTGTCTTGTAGTCTTCCTCCCTTGAACAATTAAGTTCTTTAGGGATGTTTTAACACCTAGTACCCTAATGCCAATTGGTATGGGAGTTGCTAACCCAAAGTTCTCTAAGGATGATAAAAAGACAAAACATTGCACTGTTCCATAAGCCTTGACAGAAAATGAAAAATAAAAAAATAAAATTCTTCTAATATGGTGAACTGAATTTACAGTCTGAAGGTTGTCAAGAAAAACACTACAATAGAAAGTATGCAGAATGATGCACCAAACCAAGTTTGTGGTTGTTTGCAAGTTGACATCAATGGAAAAGTAAATGATGAAGAATGAAGGCAAATATGTTGAGTTGTAAGTGGAATCTGGGTAAATTTGAGCCTAAATTGTCCATTTATTTACCCAATTACCTAGGCTACACATTACAAACCTAAAAGACCTAATTGATCTTGACGGTTGTATCTACCTACATTAGTGGAGATTAATATGACAAACAAGTATATGGGACTTAGAAGAATCAAGGAGAAGTTTACTATCTGAGTAGTGTCTCAGAAGATTAACTAATATGCCAAGGTGAAAAAGAGAGAAGACCATCACACACTCACAAATCAGGGTTAAATAATTGAATTGTTTACACGAGAGGAATTATTTGCTTGTTTAGTGAACTTACTTGAAAATCTTCCTTGTTCTAGATTGGAAACTTGTTCAAAAATAATTTTACAACTCACCTCTTTTTGAGCTAAATTGTGGATACAAAGGAAAATATTTCCAATGAAAAACAGAAAAAATGTCCTTAAAAATAAAAGATTAATTGTATGAGATTTTTTTTTTCTTTGCTTGAGGACAAACAAAACTTTAAGTTTGGGGGAATTTGATGAGTCCTAAACTCATATATTTTTAGTCAATTTTTCTTGCATTTTTTAGAAGTTTATGATTCATTTTAATAAATAATTATGGAATAATCACCAACTTTATGTTTTACAGTTTTTGAATGTAAAAGAAACAAATCCAGCAAGAAAAGCAGAAAAAATTGGCTAAGGCATAAATGTGGCGGCATAATCTCATAATGTCGCAACAAAAGCTCAAGGCAACCAATAGGGTAGTGTCGCAACAAAAAGTGTTATGTCGCAAAAAAAACAAAGCTGAACTTAAGTTGGAAGTTTAAATATTGTCGCGACATTTCAAAACTTTGTCTCGACATAATATGAGAAGGATTGACTGAGAAATGTTGCAACAAAGAAATGAATGCCATGTGGCTGTTCGAAAAATTTCAAAAGATAGAATTACATCGAATACCGTCGAGAAGTTCCTCAAGAAGCGCCAAAACTATGTCACACATAAATGGTATGAACAGATGCCGCCGGTTTTTTAGGAATGACAAAGGTTTTGATGTTGCGACAAACATTTTAAAGAATGACAAGTTTAAGGCATGATATTGGTTGTGACATTTCTAATCTATGTCACGACATAAAGTTCAAAGGGTAGCATCGCAAGGTAAGAAAGTCATGTCACGACATCAAAAGTTTTATGTCGCGAAAATCACAACATAATGTTAAGATGGAACTTTGTCGCGACATAGAAATTTATTATTGCGACAAAAGTTGAGAAGAACTCTAGGAAGAATGTCGCGACACATAAATTTATTGTTGCAACACAATGAAGAGCTGCAAGGAAAAACATTTTTGGCGACTAGGGTTTTTATGTCGCGACATACCATTCAAGTATTAAAACTGCAAGGCATGAAAGAAATGTAGCAACAGAAGACACTTATGTCGCGACAATTACAAGATGAATTCAGTTGAGCTATGTTGCGACATTTTAAAAGTATGTCGTGACATAATTCAAGAAAAAGGCACAAAACATTGTCGCGACATAACACTGCAAGCCACAACAAAGTCGGAGGACAAATATAGCTACAATGTCACGACAAAATCGTCAAGTGGGCCAGTTTTGGGAATCCACAACTTCAGCCTCAAATTTCAGCCTTCCATTATTTGGAAAACTGGATGTCAGGCTATTATGTGGTGATCAGGCGTAGCTTCCGCCAAACCCGGTCATCCGGCAGTCGGAGTCTCCTTGTATTATTTTTCTTTTATTTCTTTTCGTTGATTTAGTTTTAGTTTAACATTTTAGTTAGTTTTTCTTGGATTTAAGTAGAGATTTGAGCTAAAGTTTTGAATTGGGTTCATTGTAAAAATTCAGTTTTCATTTTTGTTAGAATTCAATGGAATTTGGAAAATTTAGAAGTCATTTTTTTTTAGTTTATTTGAAAATTAAAAAGAATTTTACTGATGAGTAGTCAATCGTATTTGGGTAATATAGTTTTGAAAGACTAAGCTCCCTCTGGGAATGGATTTGTGTTAGTTCTTATTTTCTGCACAACTTAAAAAAGCATGTCATAGTTATAAATCTTGAATTTATTTAATTGGTGTTGTTCTTGAAATTAATTGTTCTTAATATTAGTAGCTTCTGTACCTAAAACGCTGTATCTTTGCTCGATTTCAAGGAGTCTTGAGTGACATATATAGATTAGATTCGAGAGATGAGATAGTTACTAAAAGGTTAGACTAATATTATGAACCTAATAATAAATATTAATTTGGATAGATTAATAATTTTAATTCACAAGAGGATTAGTTGGATGATATCTCAAATTTTAATTGGATTAGAGGTTTCTCCTCTGTTTGATGGAATGATCTTAATCAGTGTTAGCATAGATCTAACTGAAGAGATAAGATTTTGACTATATTCGAACATGAGATATCACTCAGATCGAGAAGGCCGTACTGACATATCTATGGGGCAAGAAATCTTCAAATTCTAGAACAGGTGTGAAGTACTGAAAGAAAAATGCCTAGTTCTTAGAAAGAGGATTATACCCTACTAAGTAATCATTAGAATCTTATGTGTCCGAAGGAAGATTTTCTAATTAGTGAATGTGGGTTAGTGCTCGGGAGAAACCAAACTATACTACCTTTGTACTTTGAAGAGTTCAAACTTTAAAACTAATACAAACTTATGCTTATAAAATAATGCAGAAATTGATAATTATATATAGATCTATTTCCCAGTGTTAACTTGACTCAATGAACTCTCCAATCCAATTCATTTTGATTTTTTTTTTTTTGTTATAGTCATAGAATTTTAATTAGTCACTTTTCTTTAGTTTAAACAAATCAATTTTGTACTTTGAGTTCAAATAGTGCTGATCTGAGTAGTTGGGGTAATTGATCTTTAGATTTCAATCAATCCTCGTGGAAATGATACTGACTGTATTTTAATCTACTTACATTGAAAAGACTTGTGCACTTGTAGAAAATTTCATTTAGACTAAAAACGGCAAAATTTTATGTAGAGAAGAGATTTATAATAATAAAAGAAGAGGAAAATGATTTTGGTTTATATAGAAAAGGGTTATAAATCAAAAAGTTTTTGGCGCCGCTGCTGGGGATTCTAAACAAATATCCAATAGCAGTGTAAAAAACAAATCATTTGGTTTCAACCTAGTCAAGTTTTCTTAAAGACTACTGCCTAGACTTAAGGCCTTGGTAGTCGTTAGAAAAATTGGCACATGTTTTTGCACCGCTTGTTCGTGGACTTAGTCTTTGGTAGTCGTGTCAGAAAATTGGCAATATTGATTGACTGAGAAATGTTGTAACAAAGAAATGAATGTTGTGACATAATGAAAATTGGAAGACAAAACTATGTCACGACAATGGATTTATAAGATATCACGCCTCTGAGAAGTCTGTGAAGAATTATGTCGTGACATAAAAGCAGAATGTTGTGACATGAATGGAAGATAGACAGTAAGAAGAATTTCAACATTTTTGCCTTGTCGGATAAAGATCAAAGAAATGGCAATAAAGTTCACAAGACATTCAAACCCTTCCGTAATGCTAAGATAAAGAACTAATGTAAGATCCGGAAAATTCGAATTTCGAAAAATGGTAAATGGAAATTTCAGTCAAAATCTGGAATTTTTCTAGATCTCGATGACGAACAGACACTATTGAACTATTTCACTAAATCTAGCTACCATGTCAAATTCTCATTAATTCCGAGATGTATTGAGGTGTCGGAGGGAAAGTGGACACTTTGTATATTCTGAGTGGTTCAAGAGGTGCGACGTGTCATGTGCACCAGTCAAACATGAGCCTGAAGTGTGGGCCAGGTGACACATGGTATGACATTTAGATGAAAATCCCAATGTAGGATATGGATAAGGAAATCCAAGCCAACCAATGGTGGCTTGACATGTGGCATGAGAGGACAAGTCCTCTTGACCCAAGCTCTCCCAACCGATTTTGGGAGAAGGAAAAAGAGAGAGAAAAGAAAATATATTTTAGAGAAAGAGGGTCCACCTTCTCTCTAAATTTCCCAGCGATCGGACCGCCGAATCCTCAAAGTAGGCAAGAAGCAAAGCTGTTCCCATCGTAAGAGCTACGCTATGGATACCGGGTTCAGGAGTTTCGAAACTCGAGGTAGGGGTTTTCTCCTACTTGATTTACTTTTTGGCTAAGAGCCATTCTAATGGTTAGGGATGTCTTAAGGCCTGGATGGTCGTGTTTTCAGTTCCAAAAGATTTGAGCTGAGTGAAGAAATCCTTATGTTGTTTCGACAATCCCGAACCGACCGCGGGACTATATGTGTGTTTCAAGTTGCTATGTTTGAAGCATGATGTTGTGTGATGTTTTGTGTGCTCCAAGATGAATTGTCGGATTGTATGTTAGCCCACATGTGAGCCAATTCATGTTATTGCTATGAATAAATAACATGTGGTTAGTATGGGGAATTTTGTTAACATACGATGATTGATATATTAGCATGTGTTGTATGAAAATGCATAATGCATTTCATATGCACCGGGGAACCTGAACAATAGGTGTGGGAGTGCATGACATGAAAGAAAAGGAAAGGGTTAGAAAAGGAATTTCAAAGGAAGATTTTCCTCAAGAATCGCTGAGAGTCAGCTCCAACAAGCCATCTCGAGGAAGCACCTATGACTGCTTTCAAGAATTACCAAGAAATTCACCTTGGAGGTTGTCGATAGTTTACGAAAATCGACATTATGTTTCTAGTAAAAATCTTTTGTTTGAAAACGTATTTTCTCATTTCTTGGCTTGGGCATGCGTGAGGGAGTCGGTGAGGGCTCAAACATGGGAGGTGGGTGGGTCACGTTCTCATCCATGTAGTATGAACATTTGGTAGACATATGTTTCGCTTGAATGTTTGGTTTGCCATTGCATGAGCACTTAGGTGGGGAGTAACCCATGTAGGATAATTTCACTACTAGGCATTGCTCACCCTATCGAGGGAAAATTATTTTAGGTACAGGGAGTGTTCAGGAAGGCAGCGCCCACTAGAGGCCGTTTTTGAGAAGAAAGCTGACATGTGGCTTTTATTATATATGTTTTTGTAAAACATGTTGTTTAAGAGTGTAATTAACTCTTGAAACTATTGTAATATAGTTGATTATATTTTGATGAGTATGGATGTATGGGCCCGACGTAGCCATTTTTACTCATGTATGGGTCTCAGGACATGAGATACACAGGTTTTCCGTAGGTTGACGGTAGTCAACGGGACCCCCGGGAACGGGGCGTCACAACTGAAGAGTGAAGAAAGAATGCCATGACAGAAAATTGCAGATTAAAGAGACAAGTCATGTTAAGTTGGTCACGACAAAGGTTTTAATGTTGGGACAAACATTTCAGAGAATGACAAGTTCAAGGCATGACATATGTCGCGACATTTCTAATCTATGTCGCGACATAAAGTTCAGTGGGTAGCATCGCAAGGCAAGAAAGCTATGTCGTGACAGTAGAAGTTTTATGTCGCTACAATCATAACATAATGTTGAGATAGAACTCGATCGCGACATAGAAATTTATTGTTGCGACAAAGGTTGAGAAGAGCTACAGGAAGAATGTCACGACACAAAAATTTATTGTTACGACACAATGAAGAGCGACAACGAAAAACATTTGTCACGACTAAGGTTTTTATGTTGCGACATACCATTCAAGTATTAACACAGCAAGGCATGAAAGAAATGTCACGATAGAAGATACTTATTTCGCGACAATTACAAGATGAATTCAGCCGAGCTCTATTGCGACATTTTCAAAGTATGTCATGACATAATTCAAGAAAAAGGCACAAAACATTTTAGTTAGTATTTTCTTTGGATTTGAGCAGTGATCTGAGCTGAAGTTTCGAACTGGGGTTCATTGTAAAAATTTAGTTTTCATTATTGTCTGAATTCAATGGAATTTAAAAAAAATTTGGAGTTCAATTATTTCAATTTGCTTGCAATTTTAGTGAATTTTTCTGATTAGTTAGTCACTCTTATTTGTAATCTAGTTTTGAAAGACTGAGCCGTTAGAGAAGTGCTCTAAAGGCAATCGCCATTAGCACTTATATTATTTAATATGTAAGGTGTCTTCGTTAATTCAATATTCATACGTTGAATTGATATAGATCTTGAATCAAATTAATGAAGTCCGTGTTACATAACATAGCATGAAGGAAATCATGATGGGATCATGATAATAAGATTCCTATCATTTGCAATTATGTTAATGTTTAAATTATCCCTAGTCATAGGATCAACAAGACTGGACATTGTTGATCCGGATAGACTAGCACATGTCATACTCCTTGATTGGATGAAGCAGTGGATCTTATAAATTGTGATCATGAGTTGATCAAGTTGGCGATGTGGATTACTTGCTAAGAGTAGCTAAGTACATCGGAGACCTATAATATGAGACAATCATATGGATCATCTATTTGAAATGTAGATGATTGTCTCATCATAGCAATAGTATAAGGTATCCTTAGACTTGGTGCTTTCGAGGATATCTTGGATGTTGCGATCCACATGCTGACCTCAATCCATGTTGCCTCTCAGGGGGTCACTCATTGGATGAGGATTGGGTATAGTTTAAGGTGTTCGAAGGTAATTGAGTAACCAAAAAATGATTCGCCACTCCTAATAGAGGGAGGGTATACCTAAGGCCTCTTGTCGGAATCATTACTCGGGAATCTCTAGCCAGAGTGAAAATGCCTTGAGGAGTGTCTTCAAAGTGCATAACGGTTGAGTGATGAATCTGGGGACAAGATCAAATATCACTTGGGCTAGGTGTGGCATAGCCAGTCTAGTGGGAGTCACACATTATCCATGCTCTGAACCAAGTAGGTATAGATTGGTGAAAGAACGATTTGCACGGTATTTGTCTATGGGAAGGGTATGCAGTCAGACCACTGACTCTCCGATCAATTGGGGGTTATGATATGTTGCTATATACCAATCTTGACTTGCTTAATTCAATAGTTGAATCAAGTGGCCAACATAACTGGAACCTAATGGGTCACACACTTTGAAGAGTGTCAATGATAGAGGAAATGGATTTGATGATCCAAATATGAGGGAGTTAATTCTCATGAATGAAATGTCATGGGATTAGTGGAATCCCGGGTTCGAAAGCCCTCACTTAGAGAGATAATAGGCTTAGGCTTGTACCTCGGCTTAAGGGTTGTTAAGACCAAATGATATATACAAATTTATGACACTACTACCAAAGGACTGTTTCCTAATCCCGGGCAACGACGCTAAAAACTTGATAAGACCATATGTTGTGCATATTCAAATTTATGAAACCATTATCAGAAGACTATAAATTAATCCCCGGCAACGGCGCCAAAAACTTGTTAAAACCAAATATAACTTGTATGCTTATAAGAACAATTGTTTTGTCACCAAACTCAATTAAAGATTTAGTTTGGTCTTAAAAACTGCAAGTAAACGGGTCGTACAAGTAATAAAGTGGACCTATAAGTCCTAATATCGTTCCCACAAAGAATGAAAAGAATTTAAACTTCAACTACCCCAACTACTCAAGTTCTACACTATTTGAATGTCCAGTTTAGAGAAAATTTAGTAACCTAAAAAGAATTTTAATAACTAGAATCCTATATTTAAAATAAAGGGAAAACTGTAAATCTGAAATAGAAACTGGACTGAACCAGATTATTGCTGGAAGTAAACACTAGGATTTCACTGCTGTGAAATTATTAATTCCTGCATCATAATGTAATTCAATTTTATCTTAAGTTGGAATCTTAATTTGTCAAGAGGCAAGGTAGTATAGCTTGGATTCCTCCTCTAACCATACTTTTCAATGAGTAGAGATTCATGTTCATTTCTGAACCATGATTCTAATCAATTACTTGTAATTAGAATTTCTATAATATTCGGTATTTTTCTTTCCAATACTTCATACCCATTTCTTATGATCAGGATTTCTTGCTTCCAAGACAGGCGCTTGCTAGGATTTCTAAAAAATGAATGATGTCTCATCCTTAAGATCTCGAAAGAGTTTTCTTTCCTTTGAATAGGATCTCATGCTAACACTCCGGATCAAGATCATTCTACCAGACCAAGGAGAAATCTCTAATTGATTAAATTGATATATCACTCAACCCATTCTCAAACCATGAGCAAATTAAGGATTTATCTAAGTAACCTTTCAGAGCTCATTAGTTCTTCAATATTAGTCTAGCCTACCCCAAAGTAACTGGTCTAAGCTCTCAAGAATCTCCATCTCTATGTCACTCAGAGGGCCTCCTGGAAATCAGAGCTAGACAGTTCTTTCATGGGTATAAGCTACTAAGATTGGGAACAATTAATTTCACAACATCACCATCCAAATAAATCCAAAACCATCAACTCAGGAAATTTTCTTCTCAATGTGCAGAAAATACCATAACTAACATCAGATCTTTCCCAATAGAAGTTGTGTTCTCGAAAACTGGATTATAGTATACACTGAAATACTGATCAGGAAAATTTCACTGTACATGCAATCAATTGAAGAATTGAGTTCCAGCTTTTGTCTGGAGTTCATTAGATTCAAATAGTAATCGTAAATGAATTTCAAGATTTAAATTCAACTTCAAAACTTCTGAACAATTTACTGTTTCAGATTTAGTAACTAATTAAAAATCCTACTCTAATTCTAATCTATAAAGAAAAGAAGAAAAAAATAAGAAAAAAAAAAGAAAAATATAATACAAAAGAGTCCTCAGCTCCCCAGGTACTCTGGTTTGTCCAATGTTGACTAACTGCCTCGCTTTTCGCAGTCATTTCTATTTATAGAGCCCTTAAATTTTGGGCCCTATAATTAAGGCTATGTGTGAATCCCTAAAATTTCTGGCCCAGAGTTTCCTTCTCTGTCGCGACCTAGAAGTTATGTCGTGAAAGAGTTTTGTGTTTTGTTGGGGTGTATACCGTCTGGTCAAGGACTTGAAGATCTTGTGCTCCTTCTGCTTCGGGCCATACATCAGATTGTTGTTGTGGACGGGTCTTTTTTCTTCAGCATGATAACTCACACGATAACATTTGTGCATTCCTCAAACGCTTATGCCGCAACATCACAATCATGTCGCAACATAATTTCAAAGGTGTTCTTCTCGCAGAAGTTGGTGTCGCGGACTCCAAGTTTTCATGTGTCGCGACAAAGATCTCTCGCTCAGTTATGTTACAACACCGTCAGATTTTCGCATATCTATCGCACTCCGTAAAGTCTCTGGCTACAACAAAGGCTTCGCTTGCCACCGAGCTGACTTCGCTGCGCCTTAGAAACTTGATATTGCAACATGACTTCTTGGTGATGTCAATATTTGCTATTGTGACCCAGTTTTCATGTCGCGATAAGACTCTTTTGTGTTCAGCTTACTAGTTATGTCGTGACCCAATTTTTCATGTCGCGACATCATTTCTTTGCATTGTGTTGAAATCTTTGTCGCGACATATAAAAGTCTGTCGCGACCTTGTTTCTCTCTATTCAGCTTATTTCTGTGTCGTGAAATTAAGATCCATGTTGTGAAATAGACTTATTTCCTCAGCTTGAAGTATGTTGCAACGTTGGATTCCTTTGTTGCGACCAGGCCAGTTCAACAAGTAAGCATCATTTGTCGCGACATAAATGTTCTTATTGCAACTGAATTTCTTCTTTCAGTGCACTCTTCTGTCTCAACTAGCTCCTCCATGTTGCAAGAGTCAGTGTCATGATAGAGTGGATTCTATCACGACATAGATTCTGCCTTCTAATATTTCATTATGTCGCAACCTAACCGATCTTTGTCTCAGCTGGCTTCTTCCCTTTTCCTGTCGCGACCTACTATCTCTTATTGCAACATAGCTCATCTGCCAATTTTTAGATCTTGTGTTGCGACACAGAAAATATTGTTGCGACATAGTTCTCTAGCCATTTATTTATACGTTTGTCGCGACCCAGAAAGTCTATCGCAACAGAGACTGCCGCAATTGCTGTTTTTCTCTTCTTTCTTGTTGGAAATCTATCCTTTTTGAATTAACTCCTGCAAAACATAAAGTTTGTAAATAATCCATAATTTCGCATTAAACAACTCTGAAAATACTAAAAACAAGCCAAAAAAATGGATTAAAAATATATGAGTTTAAGACTCATCAAATTCCCACAAACTTAAAGTTTTGCTTGTCCCAAACAAGAAAAACATTTATCTCGGAAACAATTTGGCTTTATTTACCAGGACTTTTACATTTTGCACTACAATTTTTTTTTTTAAATCTACAACTTGAATTGAAATTAGTCAATTGCAGCTTAATTTAAAATTTAGTTTTTAGTTCAGACTTAAGAAAAATTTTCAATTGTTGTCACAAACAAACTATTGAATTCTGAAATGTAAACAGTTTAGTCAATTAATCCTAATCTTTGTGTGTGTGATGGTTTTCTTTCCCTTCCTCCTTGGTAGGATTACCTAATCTTCTGGGACTCTACACAGCGACTGCAATTTCTTTTAGCTTTTCAAAGTCTCATATGCTTGTTTTTCATACTAGTCTCCACTAATGTAGGTAAGTACCACCTTCAAGATCAATTAGGTCTTTTAGGCTTGTAGAGTTTGGCTTGGGTAATTGGGTAGATAAGTGGAGAATTTAGGCTAAAATTTACCCAAATTCCACTCTTCAATTGTGTATCTTTGCCTCTATCCTTCATCTTTTTCTTTTCTACTAATGTCTGAAAAATATATTCCCCCAAACTTGTCCTTGATATATCATACTGCATATTCTCAGCTTGGCATCTTTTAGAGAGAAGTCCCCTTTTTGCTTTTCTTTTACTTGTCAAATATTTTCAGGATTAGTGCAATGTCTTGTCTTCTTAGGCTTTCTACCACTCTTAGAGAACTTTGGGTTAGCAGCTCCCATACCAGTTGGCATTAGGGTACTAGGTGTTGAAACACCCTTAAGAACATAATTGTTAAAGATAGGAAGGCCACAAGACAAAACTTAATCCCATTTGACAATTTGCAATTTTGACTTCTTCTCTGCATTCCTTTCCATTCCTTCATTTGTTCTTTTCTTTTTCCATCCTTCATTCTTGTTTCCTTTCAAATCAAAATAACATTCCCCAAAACTTGTCCTTTTCTGTATTTTGAAGTTCCTGTCTTGAAACCTAGGCAAATAAGGGTTATTTACTGTAGGATTAGAATAAAGGAAGGTTTGAGGCTTCTAATTGTTGTTTAAATGAAGAAACTAGACAATTTGGCTCAAATCTAGAATTAGGGTGTATGCATATGCATATATTGAGGGTAGGCTTGAAAGGTTTAAACTTCCAAGGATGGCCTATATCACTTTCTATTGGTAGTATTGCCTAGGATTTCGCCTTGACTAATAATCTAACAAGTTCTAGGACCTTGAACTGTTTGATTGCGACTGAACCCAGAAGATGTCCCTAATCCTTCCCAATTTGTTAAGGAACATTTTACCATGTGCATTATTTTTCAAGACTTTCACTGACCTTATTGTTTATATAACAGTTTCAAAAGTCTTATTTGTGTTGTCTATTGAATACATTTTCTTAAATCTCAACCTTAAACTTCATTCTAGCTTACACGTGCAACTTCCTATTCCAATTCATTGAGGCCTACCACAATTTCAATTGCAAAAGTTTGTTTGGTTTTGAGGTTTGTTGTTGTGTTGTTCTAATCAAGTAGAAGAGTTCATTTGATCATGCATTCAACTCAAAACAACACATCACACCAACAATTGTAATCAAGTCATTTCATCCAAACATGCTACAGCAAATAAGCTATTTGATCCAGGTAGTTGATTTCTTCTTTATTCAGCAGCCGAATGCTCTGTTGCAGGCAAAAAACTAATCAAAAACACACCAATCAAACAAAAACACAATTGAACACAAAATTTTTGCAAACAAAATTTTATTTTATTCAGAGGAATTTCTTTGAGTACAAAGAGGATGAGTAGTTGGAGGAGGTAGTGTATTGTTCATTTTTTATTCCTTGCAGCCCTCTCCTTGGCTGCTTCCATCCTTAGATATTCCTCTACCTCCTCTACTAGGGTAAGTTCCTTTTTTCCTAATGTTCTAGGAGTTTTATCTTTTTGTGTTTCTATACAAGGTGTAGAAGTGCCTGCCCCAATTGAATCTAGGTTGGTATAGGGTATAGGTGGGTCTGTGACACCTTGGGGGACTACAGTGTAGGGTCTACAGTCTGAGATTGGGATTTGTGGCAGAGGTATCTTCTTCTTGCTGGACACTGTCTTCATAGTCCAAGAATCTTGGCATTGCTCTCTGTAAGTTCTTGCTACCTCATAGCTAGAGATTCCATGAGTGTCTTGTTATTTTTAACCTCATAGCTCATCATGCGAAAACTTTGTTGGCAATGTCCTAGATTGTTCATGCAATTGTTATCTCTTGAATCCATACTTGCCTTCAAGGCATTGTCTCTATCTCTCAAGACTGTTCTCCACTCTGCGTCCCTTTTTTCTATTTTTACTCTCCACTCTTCATCCCTTTTCTTCAGTGCATCCTCTAAATTCTGGTCCCTTCTTCTAAGCTCTTCGAAAATACTTATCCCCCCAGGCTAAATTTGTGCCTTTAGGCGATTGTCTGCTCGCTATTTCTGCTTGGCACTGAATGTCGGCAATTTATCAATTTTGGATGATTGCAGTTCTGCCCTAAACCTTTAGCTTGTTCATGTTGGGTTTGTCTTAGCTCTGGGGGTGCACTCCAAAATTGGCTCTGACTTCTCTGAGCTTCTGATTGCAATGGACATTGGTTTTCCCACTGTTATAGTTCAATGCAACCTCCCTTCCTTTTTCCTTCTTCTGTGTCCTTTTCCTTGCCCTTCCCTCTGTTCTTTGGTCCTTTTGTTATACCTGTTAAAGTCAAAGGGGAGGCTCTAAGGTAAGTTTCCTCGATCCCCCATTCTTTCTTAACTCCCCCTTGGATGCAGAGGCTGGTTATTGTTGCAGGGTGTGGAATCATTCCTCTACATTTACCTTCAAAGTAGCTCAAGATGGAATTTTCAATCATTTTTCCCACATCTATTTTGTAACCTTTTAGCAATGCATAAAGGAGAATTGCCTCTTCTCTTCCCATTATGCTTAGATGCTTAGATGACTCAAAACAAGGCCGCGAAGTAAAACCATACCTTAAGCTTCCTTTGTTGGGTCTCAACTTTGGCAATGGATCCTAAAGTTTATTTTGTTCCTTTCCACTCTCCTTTTCCAGCTATGAGAAGGTCAACTATCTTCTGGTGCTTTGTTTCCCTTAGTTGTTTCCTAAACTTTGATCCATTTTTTTGCACACCCAGATTGAACAATTTGTTGATCTCTTCTACCATATTTGCCAAATTCCACTTTCGAAAGGCATCCGGGGTTCTTTGTGTTACGCGGAAATTGCCATTCTCTTCTCCACCATTTCAGCAAAAGGGAAGATAATATTCTTGAATCCTCTTTCCACTATGAAGCCCCTGTTTTTCAAACTTCCTTCCATTAGAGCCACTGCACTCTCTGAAATAAAGTTCTCTACTCTGTTTGTACCCTTCCATGACTTCATGGAGGTTTGAAGTCATGGTGGTAGGATCAGATATGGCAATGTTAGGGTTTCTGGACTCTAGGGTTTTAGGGAGTGAGATAAGAGAGACTTGAGTAAAGAAGCTGAGACGGGTGAGAGTTTATGAGAAAGGTGGTTATTCAGTTCAAAAAATTTCCATTTATAAGCCAACTGATTCATTGTGTGCTACATTAAATGTCGCAGCAATTACTGCCCTCGGGTCTGTACGTCTTTAATTCTCTATCGCGACCTACAGAAATTCTGTCTTGACAAAGTTTCAAAAATATTTGTAGACAAAGCTTGTTAAATTTCACGACACAGCAGAGTATGTTGCAACATTTCTTTCAGGGCTTTTTGAATTTATGTCGCAACATAACAGACTTATGTTGCGACACGATTTTCTCTTTCAATTTGCTTCCTAATTCAACTGTGTACCGACACAAAAAAAAAAAAAAAAAAAAAAAACATGTTACGACATAGCAGTTTTAAAGTACATCTTTCTCATGTTTTCTCTCATAAAACATTTTAAAACAACCTATATATCCTCATACTCAGTTGAACCTACATGTGAAAACTTGTTTAAACCATCAAAATCTTTACTTCAAGTATTAACACTCATCTAAATTCTTAATTCAATCTGCCTTGCCCATATATTCAGAACATGTTTTTATTCAAGCAACATAACATTCCCAAAACATTCAGATATGCATTATCCTTAAAGACATGTTTAGGGAATTGGAATTACTCCCCCTTGTAGTCCTTTTCTACATATTTTCTTTTGGAAACAATTTGCTTCCTAAAATGGTTCTTCTTTGAATTTTTTTGCTTCATTTTCTTGAAAAGCAACAACAACTAATATAAAACTACTAACAGATTAAACTAAAACATCAAATACTCAAAATTCTACTGAATAAATCAGACTAAACAAAAAAAATTTTAAAAATTCCTGCCAGGTTGCCTCCCAAGAAGCTACTCAGTTTAGTGTCCTTGGCTAGACATTTGTTGTAATTTATCTTCTCTTTAGCATTCTTTTGCTTACTCCTCTAGTCTGAGCTTTTCTCCAATGATTCAGTCTCCATGCATGCTTTGTCCTACATTTTCTTACTTCCTTGCAATTCATCACTGCTTCTCATTACAGTTGGTGTGAGATCTTTATGATTGATCTCAGTACTACTGGGAAATGTATTTCTAGATTGGCTTTGCAAGGATAGGGCCAGCTTCCCTACTTGAGTCTCCAAGTTTCTCAATGTAGCATTGATATTTGTTTGAAACACAGTTGTGTTAGCTTGGAAATTCTCAAGTTCAGCAAATTTTTTCTCATGCACATTCAGGATCCTTTTGTTTTTACGTCATGAATTGCGACACACGATCTTGAGTTTGATTCTTCTACGCCCTTGATACTCTCTGTGTTATCCTATTTTCTTGATGTTGATGTTATTCTTCTTGAAACCGAGTAGTATAAGCACGATAATGATTCTGTTCATATCACAGTTCTCTGTTGTGCTTTTCCACCATAGAAATTTTCATGGTTTCTTAGTCTTTGGTATGGTGTGTAAGCGATTTGGGGTTAGGCTTGAAGTGGTAACTTCTGCGCTCATTCATATACTTTGTTTCCTCGACACATGCGGTTCTTCTTATCACTTACTCGGTACTAATACCTCCTTCCTTCTCTCATTGCTCCAACTTCATGTGCAGTGTGCATCCTTTTCTCATTGCTACTCAGCTTATTCATAACTGCATCAAGCTTGGATTCTATGGCTGTAGTTCTATCCAATCAAATCATACCATTTCCCCTCATCCTGCTGCTCCTTGAAGATTCAGATGGAGTCTTGTAGTTTCATTTGGCAAGGTATTTAATAACATGCCTTGCCTCCGAAGCACTTCTTCTTTTAAAACACTCCTGACCCAGGATGTCAGTTATACCCTTAGGTATAATTCATGGCATATTAGAAAATGTCCATTTGAGTTGTCAAATCTATCCAGTACATGAGGGCACCTCTTGACAATATCTTGAACCTCTCCCGTCCGATGGCGAGACTCGTCACTCCTTGCATGAACACATCGGTGTAGGGCTCTCATCCTCCTTGCGCCAAGACCGCAGTGATTTCTCCTCTTCTCTCTGATGAGAAATTTGGAGGAAAAATCTGCTCATGGATACCTCCACCGAGTTCTTCCCAGTATTCAGTCCCAGCGACAATGGAGTCAAACCATGTGGCTGCCACATCCCTCAATGAGAACGGGAAGAGTTGAAGCTTGATTACATCTGGTCTTACTCCATTCAGTTTCACAGTGTTTGCCATCCTCATAAATCTCCCCAAGTGCTCATTTGGATCTTCATAAGGGTGGCCTATGAATTGGTGTTGCTGCACCATTGTAATCAAAGCTGGCTTCAGCTCAAAGTTGTTTGCTTCAATGGGAGGTTATCTCACTGTAGAGTACTCTTTTTGAATGATAAGCCTCCAAAATTCCTCCATTATGTTAGGCCTTTGTGATCTCTTTGCTTCTTCTTCTTCTAGAATAGTCTGCAATCTTTCTATTTGATTATCCATACTTCTATCTCAAGTACTGGTAGCTTTCCTCATATTTTTCAGGGTTCTTTCAATTTCTGTATCTAGAGGCGGCAATTTTGCTCGCGATTTTCTATCGTTTAATATTTCCATGAGAAGAACAGGACAGAGATAAATAGAGTCGATGATAACAAAAATTGTATATTCATTAGGCTTCGAAAGATCAGTGGCTTATTGACCGTCTTTGTTAAAGCATTTTTGTTGATTTTCTGAAATTTTGTAAAACAAAGAAAAATGTCCAAATTAGCATTTCTCTCTTTTGTCAGAATATTGATTTTTAAATTATTTCGACTCCCCGGCCAACGGTGCCAAAAACTTGTTAAAACCAAATGATATATACAAATTTATGATGATACTACCAAAGGAATGTTTCCTAATTCCCGGCAACAATGCCAAAAACTTGATAAGACCATATGTTGTGCATATTCAAATTTATGAAACCATTACCAGAAGACTATAAATTAATCCCCGGCAACAGCGCCAAAAACTTGTTAAAACCAAATATAACTTGTATGCTTATAGAAGAAGCTGTTTTGTCGAACACGATTAAAGATTTAGTTTGGTCTTAAAACCTGCAAGTGCACTGGTCGTACAAGTAATAAAGTGGACCTATAAGTCCGGATATCGTTCCCATAGAGAATGAAAAGAATTTAAACTTCAACTACCTGACTACTCCAAGTTCTATACTATTTGAGCATGATTTAGAAAATTTAGTAACCTAATAAGAATTTTAATAACTAGAATTCTATATTTAAAATAAAGGGAAAACTGTAAATCTAAAATAGAAACTGGACTGAACCAAATTATTGCTAGAAGTAAACACTGGGATTTCACTACTATGAAATTATCAATTCCTGCATCATAATCTAATTCAATTTTCTCCTGAGTTGGAATCTGAATTTGTCAAGAGACAAGGTAGTATAGTTTGGATTCCTCCTCTAACCATACTTTTCACTGAGTAGAGATTCATGTTCATTTCTGAACCATGATTCTAATCAATTACTTGTAATTAGAATTTCTCTGTAAGATCTGGGTATTTTTCTTTTCCAATACTTCATACCCATTTCTTATGACTGTAGATTTCTTACTTCATAAGACGTGCGCTTGCTACTCTAAATAAATGAATGATGTCTGATCCTAAGATTCAAAGATTTTCTTTCTCGATTAGATCTCATGCTAACACTGATCAAGATCATTCTTCCGCATCAAGGAGAAATCTCTAATTGATTAAATTGATATATCACTCAACCCATTCTCAAACCATGAGCAAATTGAGGATTTATCTAAGTAACCTTTCAGAGCTCATTAGTTCTTCAATATTAGTCTAGCATACCCCCAAGTAACTGGTCTAAGCTCTCAAGAATCTCCATCTTTGTGTCACTCAAAGGGCCTCCTAGAAATCAAAGCCAGACAATAGTCCTTTCATGGGTATAAGCTACTAAGATTGGGAACAATTAATTTCACAACATCACCATCCAAATAAATTCAAAACCATCAACTCAGGAAATTTTCTTCTCAATGTGCAGAAAAGACCATAACTAACATCATATCTTCCCAAGAGAAGTCAGTTCTAAAACTGATTATAGTATACACCGAAATACCGACAAAGAAAATTTCACTATACATGCAATCAACTGAAGAAATGAGTTCCAGCTTTTGTTTGAGTTCATTAGATTCAAACAGTAATCGTAAATGAATTTCAAGATTTAAATTCAACTTCAAAACAGAAAATTTTACTATTTCAGATTCAGTAACTAATCAAAAATCCTACTCTAATTCTAATCTATGAAGAAAAAAAGAAAAAAATAAGAAAAATATAATCGAAAAAAGTCCTCAGCTCCCTAAGTACTCTGGTTCATCCGATGTTGATTAACCCGCCGCTTCGTTGGGGCCAACGTTTCTATTTATAAAGCTCCTAAAAATTTCGGGGCCCTAAAATTAAGGCTCAGGTGAATCCTTAAAATTTCGCCCATAGTTGCCTCTCTCGTCGTTAACCTGTAGTTGTGTCGCAACAGTTTTGTGTTTTTTACGGTAAGTATGCAAATTTGTCCTGCCGCGACTTTAAAGATCTTGTGCTCATTCTGCTTCAATTGTGATGATCGTATTGTCAAGTGGTAACAGCCTTTTTTTCTCTTTCAAGCAGGATAACTATCGCGACGGAGTTTCCTTTGTCACGACAATATTTTGTACATTCCTCAAACAGTTATGTCGTAACATCGATAATCATGTCGCAACACAATTTCAATGCAGCTTCTGCAAGTTGGTGTCACAACCCAAGTTTTCATGTCGCGACAGCATCTCTGTTCAGGTTATGTTGCAACATTGTCTTGTATTTTCCGCACACCGTCGCTACTCCAGAAGTCCGTCACGACGCAGGCTTGTCACATCTGCTTGACTTCACAGAGTTTGCTCGATGTTGCAACATGACTTCTTGGTGATGTCAATATTTGCTCTCGCAACCCAGTTTTCATGTCGCAACAAGACTCTTCTGTGTTCAACTTACTCATTATGTCGCGACCCAAGTTTTCATGTCGCGACAGCATTTCTTTGCTTGTGTTGAAATCTTTGTCGCGACATATAAAAGTCTATCGCGACCTCGTTTCTCTCTATTCAGCTTATTTCTGTGTCGCGACATTAAGATCCATGGCGCGACATAAACTTATTTCTTGAACTTGAAGTATGTTGCAACGTTGGGTTCCTTTGTTGCGACCAGGCCAATTCAAAAAGTAAGCATCATTTGTCGAGACATAAATTTTCTTATCGCGACTAAATTTCTTCTTTCAGTGCTCTCTTCTGTCTCAACAAGCTCCTCCATGTTGCAAGAGTCAGTGTCGCGACAGAGTGGATTCTATCTTGACATAGATTCTGCCTTTTGATATTTCATTATGTCGTAACATAACTGATCTTTATCTCAGTTGGCTTCTTCCCATTTCCTGTCGCAACCTGTTGTCTTTTGTTGCGACATAGCTCATCTGCTAATTTTTATATCTTATGTTGCGACACAAAAAATATTCTTGCAACACAGTTCTCTAGCCATTTGCTTAGACGTTTGTCTCGACCCAGAAAGTATGTCGCAATAGAGACTGCTGCAATTGCTGTTTTTCTCTTCTTTCTTGTTGGAAATCTCTCCTTTTGAATTTACTCCTACAAAACACAAAATTTGTAAATAATCCATAATTTGGCATTAAACAGCTCTGAAAATACTAAAAACAAGCTAGAAAAATGGATTAAAAATAGATGAGTTTAAGACTTATCAGGGGCCGTGTGGGAACTCGCCATAACGCATGGGGATGCGTGTAACCTATCATCACTTAGAGTGATGGGCATTTTGGTCATTTCAAAGGATAAGGTTTTTCTATTAAAGGAATGTTATGGAAACCCTAAATGATGATGACTCTTTGAGACTTGAAAGAGTTCATGAGAAAGCTATTTTACCTCTTCATCTCCAAGAAGGTGTTCTGTAGTTCGAGAGACCCGGTTTTGCCTTCCTCTTCGACGTGACTACAAGACCGGACCCTTTCCGACACCGTTGCCTCGAGGTCAGTTTCTGGCCACTTCATGTGGATACCACAAGTGCTAACCTATGACTTGGTTCGCTTTGGTCTAAAGCTGCCCCGACCACTAGCTCGGTTTTGGAACCGACACAAGGTAATCCTATGCCCTTCTCGTTGTTGTAAAACCAGATTTGATGCTACAAGGGGTCCTTGGATGGGTTTTTGTTGGGATTTTTTTTGTATTTCACTGCTATTAGCAAGTGTTGCCACCCACGAAACCCTTCATGAGCTCCACCTGGGAATGGACTGGTGTTAGTTATTATTTTCTACGCAACTTACAAGAATGCCTTAGTTAGAAATCTTGAATTTATTTAATTGGTGTTGTTTTTTAAATTAACTGTTCTTAATATTAGTAGCTTGTAAAAGGGTTGTATCTTGCTCTAATTTCTAGGAGGCCCTTTGAGGGACACGGAGATTGAGATTCCTTAGAGTATGGAGCAATTACTTAGGGGAATGTTAGACTAATATTATGGAACTAATGAACTCCAAAGGATTAATTTCATAGATCACTAATTTACTCATGATGTGAGGATTAATTAGATGATGTACCGCTTAATTGATTGAGGCTTCTCTCCTGGTCTGACATGGAATGATCTTCGACCTTGATTAAGACCTAAATAAGGCAATATCGAGCCTCGGTTTATGTGTTTTATGCGCTTTCAGGTACTAATCAACTTCAATAACTCAATTGTTACATTGGGGATCCCTAGCTTTCAAGCATCGATCACATTTTGTAGCTATTTTGTAGTTTTGCGTCAAATGCCCTTATACCTCAATTCGATTCAAACACGATGATCCCGAGCCGAATTCGAAGACCATGATCAAACTATAGGAAATTTGGAGCATATACTGAAGAGAAGGAGCCTGGAAATTTTGCAGGGTTGCAAAAGTTTGCAACCTGCAAATTTCGCAGGTTGCCAATTTTCGCAACCTGTGAACACTACTCACCTGTCTGCTTTTCTGACTGCTTTTTGATCCACTTGTTGGTGGTTTTATACAAAGCTGTCTTTATGTAATTTCTGGTTCTTTAACACACTTTTGTAATTTCCCTTTACCGAGCACCTATAAGCTCGCGACGCTTTGTAATCAACCAACTTTTGGCATACATCAATCAACTGGCACTGGGCACGGTTTCCTTTCCTCTGCTGGTGGTGATTTTCTCTTCTCCTTCACTTTCTTGCACTTTTTGCAGCCAAACACCCTTGATGATGACAAATCAAGGGATGCTTGGCTAATACCCCTTGATCCTTGAAGGGGAAGGCCACTGGTGTTACTTTAGGCTGAGCGCATGCTCTCATGCTCTTCATGTTTGTGTTTAAGGGTATTTTGTGCCCCTCGCTTCACCCTATGTTAAAATCTCTTAAGCATGCTCTCTTTAACGCAGATTCGTGTTTTTTGAATTCATGAGATTTCGCAGATCACCGAGGCTTCCTAAGAATGCCTCCTATTAGTTACCGAAGGTAGTGTTTTGAGATGTGCTTTCACTACTAGGTCATTTATGCCTAATAAATGCCATCTTTCAAAAGGAAAACTCTGTGGTTCTGTATTTAGTTTTAAAGCTAAATGAAGATCCAATTCGGGAAATGACTATATGTCATGCTCCCAAATGCGAGGATAAAGACCCGAGTACATGTTGGTTAACCTAGAACCCTAAGGCCAAAGGGTCTTGAGACTAAGATTTTCCTCAACTTTTCACTTTAGTTATTTCAGTTTTCAAATCCATTTTACACACACTGCTTCCCACAAACCCTTGAATCCAACGAGAAAACATCATTTTCTAATGCACTATAACTCTTTCTCAAGAAGAAAACCTGGCATCCTTTGTTCTACCCTTAGAGCTAATTATACTGCAAGAGCTTGCTACGCCAATAAGAGGGAATCCAGGTTATAATTTTGTCGATTCAACACCTACTTCTGGCTAAATGAATCAAATGGCGCCATTGCCGGATGGTGCCCTAAAGGAGAAAGAAAGGCAAAGAACTCGTGATTCACATCATAAGTTTCGTGCAATCTCATTTCTTTTATTTTATCATTTTCCTCATTTGCGTCACCAAGGGAATTAAGAATTCAATGCAGGGAGTTTGAAAACTTCCTTGTGCAGACTGTTACCATTGTTTTGATTTTAGCTAAAAAATAACCTTTTTGTTAGTCTAGTTTTTGTTGGTTTCTTGCTTGTGGTGTGATCATAGCAACTTATGCAGTGGGACAGAAACACTGCAAGCATATTGGAAAGGCTAGGTGTCTGAACTAGTAGGCTGTGTCAAATTCAAGACAATTCAATTGGGACGGAGACCCCACTCAAGAAATAAAGAAGCTGTCAGGGGTTCATCGTGGAACCCACGACATCGACCAATGAGGGATCACATTCACTCACCAAGGTGAGCGCACCATGCATTATACCCCCGCGCAGGATGTGGCAAAGAGACCTTATTTCGTGCCCTTTGCTCCCGACTTTCTACAGCGGAAATGAAAATCCATACACACATATTCGGATTTTATGGCTCAGACAACTTTCAAGGAAGGTGCATTCGATATGGACTTGTCGTTTCGGTTTTCCCTTTGACATCAAAGATAAGGCCAAATTTCATGACCACGGTGCTACACCATCAGAACTAGGCCGAGTTGCAGGCGGAATTTTTGAAGAAGTTCTTCGCGCTCATACATCAACAACCCAAGAGGAAGATCTATACCTTTGCAAACATGATGTTGAAAAAGTTTTATTAGTGCCGGGAAAGGTATCTTGAAACCATCGCGCATGCCCTCACCATGGCTTTGACATGGATGCCGGTGAACTGATTTCTATGATGGAATGTCCCTTCCATGAAGCAACCCTAGAGACCATGTGTGGAGGGGACTTCCTTAGCAAAACTCGATGAAGCATGGACTTTCGAACTATGTTGGGTCGAGACCTCCAAAGCTTGGGGATGAACCAAATCCTTGTGAAACTTAGCTGCACATAGCCCCCAAAGGAACCAAAAGGGGGCATTTTTTTTACTATCAGAGGAAATGGAAATGAAAGCCAAGCCATCTTCGACCAGAAGATCGGCAGCAGCCAGAATTGTGAAATCAGTACTTAAGTACAAGCACAACCGACCGCCCGTACCTCCCTCCCAACTCGCTTTAATTGTCAATCCACTAGTCATCAAGGAGATAAATGTCCAAATTGCTCCTCAATTAGAGATTTGACGTGAAGAGCAAGCAAACATAGTGGGATCAAAGTGCACTCCAATAAGGTCTGGAGCATGGGAATACCGCTAACTACAGAATGGAGGAACCATCCTAATTTATGATGGAAGCCAAAGCCCACCTCCCCTATTCGATGCACAGTAAATGTCGAGGGAGCAGTCTTACCTCTATCCTCACTCTCTTTGCTGATGTCGATTAAAAATACCAAAGGGGACAGTGGAGGATGTCCTGATTCAAGTGGACAAATTTTACTATCCTGTAAATTTTGTGGTACTCGACACAGAACCAGCAGCAGCAGCAAGGACCAATTATGTACCTACCATCTTGGGAAGACCATTCTTAGCCACCTCCAATGCAATAATCAACTGCAGGAATGGTGTCATGCAACTCACCTTCGGAAACATGACTTTAGAGCTCAACATCTTCCACCTAAAGCACATGCAAATAGAAGAAGATGTCTCGTAATAGCGAAGCGCATCATTAATAATATCCTCGGAGGAAATGTTTGATCAGCGGTGTATGTTAGATACACTAGATGAAGAGTTTGACTGAGCAAGGCGTAAGCAAGAGGAAGGACATGAAACTGCATATGATATTGGAGAAGAAGAAACGAATTCGCTTATCAGATCTGGAGAGGAAACTGCTGAGCCCTAGAAAATAGATCTCAAGCCTACCGCAATCGGTGCATGCTTTTACTGAAGACCATGAACAATGTCCAAGGGTCATTTCAAAACAAGCCAACACCGTACAGGAGGGTAGCTTGCTACAAGTCCTCAAACAGAATAAGAAAGCCCTTGGGTGGAGAATTTCCAATTTAAAGGGCATTAGCCCAGCAGTTTGCACCCACCACATCTACTTGTATGAGGAGGCAAAAGCCGCTGGTGGCAACCACGTGAGAAGGGGTCGAACCCACATACGCAGTTATGGTTAGAAAGATAAGTCTTAAAGTCGCGCAGGTTTCATCATACCCTATATTTCAGATAAAGACCGGTGAGTCCAACCCGGTAGTAGTACCTAAAAAATCGTGATAACCACAAAGGTATAATGAAAATGTAGGATACCACTCACCTTACTATAGCGAGGGAGATACTGATTATCGCAGTTAAACGAAGTAACACTGAAAGATCACTTCTCTTCCATTTATGGATCAACTGCTGAGAGGATTTCTGGCCACCCTTTTTATTGTTTCCCCTCGGATGGTTATTCAGATATTTCAAATCGAGATCAACTAGAGATCAAAGAAAAAGACAATCTCACTGCTGATTAAGGCTCAAAAAGGCTATTCGAGCTCCTATTTATTATAGGTTTTGAGTGCTTTTTGTGGTACTAATCATTCTACTAACTCCAATTGACATGTTCTGTCCCCATTGTACTACTTAATCGTATTTGTGGCAATTTGCGCTTATGAGCTAATTATGCCAAATTGTTGAGTCAATCCAAGCATGAAGAATTCAAGTCAACCTACAAAGATCGGCAGATCAAAGACCAGAGGGAAGAATAGCATAAAACATAAGAAAATGGAGCACATAAGAATGCTTTTCCTCATGAAAGAATCGTGCATCCAACACAACCTGCTCACCGGCTGACGCCAAACTTTTTGTTACAATTTTCGTTTCTTCCCATTTTAACCTCGTAATAGCTTGTTTTGGTTTTGTGAATTCCTTACACTAAGCACCTATATAAGCCCCCCACAAACTTTCAATCAACTCAAATCACTTTCTCTAAGAATGAGAGACAGCATGCACTAGCCGCCGGCCTCCTTTCTTCCACTTTCTTTCATTTCTTTTCCATTTTCGCTGCAAAACACCTCTGATGATTAATAAATCAAATGATGTTCTGGGCTAAACTCCCTATCCTGAAGTGGGAAGGCCACCGGGTGCCGCTGGTAAGCCGCATGTTCTCATGCCTTCATGTATGTATTTAAGGGTATTTCAGCTCCTCGGCTTCTCACCTTAGGTTAAATCTCTTAAGCATGCTCTCCTAATGTGTATTCGTAAGTTTTTTAGGTTCAAGTGGATACTTTCACTAGATCCACTGAGAGGCCCAGCTTAGGTTGTCTCCCTAATAAGGTTATCATGTAGAAAAGTTTTCGGTACGTGTTTTCACCGCTAGTGGACATTTATGCCTAATCAAATGCCATCTTCAAAAGGAAACTCTGGGTCTAGGGTTTTAAAGCTAAACGAAGATCCGGGCTTTGGGGAAATGACTATATGTCATGCTCCCCTATCATGAGGAAAAAAGACCCGAGGATACGTCAGGCTGCCTAAAACCCTAAACCAGTTGGTCCGAAACTTCAAGTGGGTTCTATTTTACATTTTTTTTCTTATTTTATTTTGTACTCTATGGAACAACCAATCCTCGTTTACCCAAACCCGAAAATCAAAATTTAATTCACTTTTTCGCCTTCACTAAATCATGTGTACAAGAAAACCCATCCCCGTGTTCGACCTTGGGAGCCACTATACCGCAAAGAGCTGCCACGCAGTAGGAATCCTAGGTTATAAATTTTGTTGATTCGAACACCTACTGCATAAACAAATCAAATGGTGTCGTTGTTTAGATGGTGTGCCTATGCCTTTGACGAGTTAGGAACACTGCGGATCCTCATCACAAGTATCGTAACTTCTTTATATTATTGTCGCTTTTTTATTTTCATTTCACTGTAAAAAAAAATAAATAAATAAAAAAAATTGCTGCAGGATTGTTTTTACGCCATAGAATCTATGTTTCAAGGGGTTTTGACCAGAGCAAATGGAACCCCCACATGAAGAGCAATACAGTGAGGAGAGAAACCCTAGGGCATACATGTCAATGAGGGATTATAGAAACCTTCCATGGCAGCAACCTGTGGAGAGAAATCCAAACCCATGTAAGTCCATAAGGGACTATAGAGACTAATGGATGAGTGCACCCGTCTATAGTTTTCCCTCAACTTATACACCTCCTATCTACATTTTACTCAACCTCACCAATTACGCTTAATTTCTTCCATTGGAGTGCTAACACCGAACTCGAGCAAACTAGTGGATACTCAAAGGAGCAAGTAGGGCAAGCAGTCCGGTGCCAATCTAGAAATCGACATAGTGGAGAGTCTCCTGAATGTATGAATCGGATGAGTTCCAAAGAGAGAAATCGATGAAAATTTCACATCCCCGCACAGTTCAGGAGGAATTAATGCGCAGAACCAAAAGAGAGGCTCCCCAGGAACCCACAAGAGGGAAGCAGTGGGCGAGAGTGAGCGGAAGCAGGGGAAGAGCCCCAAAAGCTTATCCCTCAACCAAACCCCATAAATTTGAATCCTAATGCCACTGCCCAACCCAGAAACAGCCCACTGCCAGTGTATATCCTGCCTGCAGCACAATTCACACCTGAAGCACCTGCTCCCAAAGCTGAGTCCATCCCATCTGCACTGCCTGTGCAATACTTCAAGAAGTTAGTGGCCTTTGTTCAGACTTTTGCCACTACCTCAAAGAATATGGTACCGCTCAGCCACCGCATTGCATGTTGGATGGTTCGGTGGCCGGTCTCTGACTGGAGCACCCAACCCCAAAAGATTTCTAAGCTCCACTAGCCCACAAATTTCCTAAGTGCTTAAGGAATGTGTCAGGGGTGCTCACCCCCACCTTTTGTTCTCATTTTATTTTATTTTATTTTATTTTATTTTACTTTGAGTTAGTTAATTTTTATTTCTTAGATTTTCTCTAATTTTTAGTTAATCTTGTTTCTAAATTTTTTATTTTTCAATTTTCTGAATTTTCTTAACTTTTTCCGTGTTTATTTTTGCAATTTGGGTAAAAATTTTGCAAAGAAGAGGTCCAAAGCCCGTAAACTCAAGAACCTACAAATTCTCGCAGTCGTTATAAATTTCACACAAAGAATAGTTGCCTTGATTCCCCACTGCGGCGCTATTTTTGTCTTATATGATATATACACATTATTATTTTTTTTTTTTTTTTTTTTTTTTAAAAAAAAATTCTCTCATATATGTATATATTAAAAAAAATTTAAATTTTGAAAAAAAAAATAAAAAAATAAAAAATTTCGCATGTTTGCAAAATTCTGCAACATCATTGCATTCTCATTTCCTTTGTTTCACCCATAACTTTTCTTATCCGAACTCCGTTTTAGGTGTTTTGATACCGCTGAAATCTTAGAGAGCGTAGAATCCAAATATAATCAGAAAGAACACTTTTAAATTATTATGAAGGTGTAATTTTCAAAATGCTCCAACTGGTCACTTTTTTCCTCTCTTTTCTTCTCCTAACTTGTTTATATGAAGCCCAAATGGAGTGAATAAGGTGTCGATGGAAAGCTTGCAAAGACACCTGTCCAACAACGAGCACATATCATCAATGAGGTAACACTTCCTTCTCTAACTTTCCAATCCAAGACCCATTGCAGATAATGTGACATTTGGTTGGGGGGAAAGTTAGCGAAGGAAGTGGCATTTATTTTTGTTATTATTTTGAGCAAGCTCCTCAGGATGTTCAATGGCTCGCTAGTTTTCCTTTTGTGAAGTCGTTTATATTATACGCCTTTCTTTTTCGAAAATCGCACCCATTTTTCAGGTTCTCACCTATGGTTTGAAAATTGAAACACTGGCCCACCCTATTGATGTTAGATTGCGCCATGCCTAGTCGAAAGGGTGATTAGTTGAATTCTCACTGCTTTCGACCTTTTCTTCCACCTCTAAATTTAACCACACACATTATGTACATTAGGTTTCAAATAATAGGTCAAACCGCCTACCTCCTAAAACATTGTAAATCCTACCCTGGGCTCATGACTACTGTGATGTTAAGGACCCCATGAATAGAAGGCCAATGTGTCTTCCAAAAGAAAAGAAAAGAAAAGAAAAGAAGTTAAAAAGAAAAAGAAGAAAATCGGCAACGTCATTCAAACCCGAGCACTCATCCGAGGGGGCACACATGGGGCCTTTAGAAGCCCTGCCCTAAGCCAATCGGTCGGGAGCCAATCGACTTAGTGCTTGCTACACCCGGTGGACGGGTGGAGTTTAGCAAGTTGTAGGTGCTGTTTCAAATCATTCTGAGTCCCAGGGTTAAACCCGAAGAGTTAGTGGCTCGAAAAGATCTTTGCCACTTCCCTAAGCCTTAATTGGTCAGGAGTCACCTGCATCCTCGCTGGCGATGGACTTTGGTGAGGTCGATTCTCAAATATTGCACCCGGCACAAACACAAAAAGAGTTATGAATAAGAGTGGTCCTGATCTATTTAGGTTAGTTAGCATGCTAGGTCAGTATAGAGTAAGGAGTCAGTGAGAGTGCAATTCTATTACTTTATCGCTGAGAACTAATCAAACAAACACTTAGGTTTCTCGTGGAAGTCTCCGTTGATTACGCAAGAAGGGAGGCTCTTGACACTAATTTTATGGCATTCTAATTCTCTCGAGATGGTTATCGGGCTAGGTTTTGATGATTCTTACTAGTAATAGCATTACTCATTCACAACCTTTTTGAACCCGCAACCTTTGTGAACATAATTTGTTATCGTTTTGCATGCTCTCTCTTTCTTTCTTTCATCACAAGGACTATAATGTGTAGGTTTGCGTGACAGTGCCCAAAAAGTGCTATTGGAGTCTTCTATTTATTATAGGTTTTGAGTACTTTTGAAAATTAATCATTCTAATTAACCCAACTGACATGTTCGAGTCCTCATCAGGTTTCATCGACGATTTGTGGCAAATTTTGCGCTTTTTTTCAAGGAAGTTAACAGCCAAAATTGTTGAGTCGATCCAAGCATGAAGAATCGTCAAACTCAAGATTGCGTATCAAAGACTAGGAGAAAAGAATAGTAAACAGAAAGACATAAGAATGCTTTTCCGCGAGTACGATATGAGTCCAAAACTCATTAGATTTTAATCCATTTTTCTGAGTTTATAATGAGAATAATGATGAATTGTCCTGCAGAAAATTGATAATTGACTCAAATTCCAATTTGCAGGAAAATACAGCAGAAAATCAAATTTTAGCAAAAATCATAAGAAATCAGCCTGCAGCAGAATTGAAGTCAAAACTGGAATTTAAGTCGCGACAGGAAGAGCAGTTTCCAGCAATTTCAAGTCACGACATCAACAAATTTGGCTTTGAAGAAGAAATCAAGAATGAATGCGAAGTCGTGATCAAGAAAGAAGTCGAGACAAAGAATGACTGGCCGAGATTAAAAGAAGTAAATCAATGAAGAAAGTCTATGTCGCTGTATTATCATCGCGATGTCGCCACACCAAAAGCGAGATAAATGATGTCGCAATACCACCATGAGGTCGTGGATAAGGATCTATCTACAAAGCCACAAGAATGGGGCCAGAAGTAAAAGAAGTCGCGAATCTAATTTTGAAAGAAAGGACTTTGATGTCGTGACCTTTACAAAGAATGAAGTATCACACCAAGGTCAATCAAACTCCAAATCGCATTTGCACTTAAATTAATGAAGAAGCATACATGATGTCGCCGACACCACTTCGAGAGGTCGATGCACTGAAGGTTTAGCAATGTGACATGCGTGTCGCGACAATCGGCCAGAAGGCGACAAAAGATTTTCAAGAGATCGAACATGAGGTCACTTACGAAGAGATCGCGACATCAACATCGAATCACAAGATGTCGCTTACATCACCGCTGGTCGCGATATCACCGCCAGATTCATGGTCGCGACGCTTCAAAGTGGTCGCTGACATCAAGCATAAAGAAAGAAGGTCGCGACGTCTTCGGGCGGTCGCTGACATCGCTTATTAGAAAGAAGGTCGCTACGCCCCGCTGGTCACGACATCAAACTCTAAAGAACGGAGGTCACGACATCATTTAGTCAGCGCGACATCGATCCAAGGGGTAAGAAGGCAAGTCGCGACCGATAAAATCTTCTCATGACAGACGAAAAGAAACGTAAGTCAGCGACGCATGATTGAAGTCGACATCAAAATGTACCTCATAAGAAGAACATTGAAGTCGCAACTCAAAAGAGATCACAATGCGTAGCGGTCGCTGACGTATGATCGTCGACATCAAAACAAATTTCATAAGCGTAACACAGTCGCGACGTGTAAGAAAGGTAGCGACCTCAAAACAACTCACATGCAGATAAGAGAAGTCGCGACAAGAAAGAGAGGTTGCGACACACAAATGGAGTCGCGACATGAACAAACAAATGGGCTGGCAGATGGAAACCCACAAGGAAGTGCATCGGCTAGGGCCCAAATCAAAAACCTATAGTCAAACAGCATGTATGAGCAAATTTTAGTGGCTCGTGAAGGGAAGTCTGGTAGTCAAGGCTCGTATTTTAATTTTATTTCTTTCTTTATTTTGGTCGTTATTTTAGATTAGATTAGAGTAGTATCATATCGTGACGGAATTTCGATCCGATGTTAGTCGGGCTGGGTTGAAGCCGAATGCGTATCGTTATTTTCTTCCTCACCATCGTCGTTCGCTTGAAGTCCAAACAAATTTTGAATTAACTTCCAGCTTTGATTTGATAAGAGTTCTTTGATCGTGAGCTACCGTTGGTGCACGAAGTAATTTAGAAACCCAATTTTCCGTTGAATTTACTCTGTTGTTAGAATTTATCTTTCCTACATAAATTTATCAGAGTCTACTGAACTTCGCCCTCGAACTGGTCACGGGTTTTGTTTATTTTGTATTTGATCCAAATATCGTTGTCCTATAATTGCATTAGGATTGTTTTTCATGCTCGATTTCCAGAGGCCCTCCAGTGACAGCGGTAGAAGGCATTCCCGAGAGTATCAACAATTTCTCAAGGGTAAGGCGAACCCTAATATTGGGATCTAATGGCCTGAATTTTAATCGAGCAATCTTCTCTTCACTTGAAACCGAGAATGAGTTGAATGACGTATCAATTAAAATGAGCAGTAGAGTTCGCCCGATTTGAACAAGTAGTTCAACTCGTGTTAGAAAAGGATCTAATCAAGGAAAGAATGAATCGCTCCAATTTTGAGGATGAGAACCAAGATAAGGTAAACCCATGCTTAGCCTATGTCTTAGAGCTATGTTTGATACCATGTTCGGTACGAAGTATCAAAAGAAAACACCTGCAATGGGCCAAGAACTCAGACAGTAGTTATCTAATCCCTCTCGTCTTCGAAGAAACAGAAGATTAGGATGATGAAATGTGTCGCTATGAGAAATCCACATGGCATTACCATCTTCCTCGATGGATTCTAAATCGAGGTTCATGAAGCAGTTACGAGTTGTCTCCATGTGAATTGATGTTTCACAATAGTCGTATTTTCAATGATCCCTTTAAAGCTAATCAATACTATTTTTAATTTTTTTATTTTTTTAGTTTAAGCATTATTTCATTTGTTCTAGTTTACATATCTTTATTCTTTTTATTATTTTAAAGGTTGTATAGGAATTTACTTCAATTGCCTATCATACTAAATAGCATGTGAGTTTGAGTAGTCAGGTAGCTTGATCGAGAATTCCCTTGAGATCTCCGTGGATCATATCCGACTTAAATCCACTTTTATTACTTGTTCGACCAGACATCATAGTAATCGTGGATCAAAACTTAAAGAAATTAACTACTCTTAAGGAAACCGTTTTTTAATCAAGATAATTACAAAGAAATATAACAAACAAGTTTCATGGCATTATCACGGGGATTAAGACAATCGGTCTCGTACAATCGTTATAAATTATGGTTTATGTTTTCAACTATCACTCACTACATAGTGGAGAATGTGACTCACGAACAAGTTTTCGGGCGTCGTTGCCTGTGGGATCGAAAGAATTAATTAGGATCAATATTCTGACGAAAGAAGGAAATACTAATTTGACATTTTTAAGAAAAGAACAAAATAAATTTTTCAAGGAAGGATCACATTAGTCACTAATTTTTAACAAGCCATTGAAAATATTCAAGGTGTCACTAATCCTATTAATATGAGTATGCTTTATTTCAGAAAACCTTTAATGCATAGGAAACAGGATCCGACCTGGATTCCAGTATTAATCGACCGAGAGAACGCCTGTGAGCTTAAGAAAGACAAAAAGAGCGAAAACTAGCTATGGCAAAAGAGAGACATGATCAAACAGAGGAACAGAGACAAGAAGAAGTTAAGACCTTGGCCATCGGCATAATAACGGAGATTTCAGAGGCCTATTATCTGCTTTCTCAAACCATTGGAATAATTTTGAACTAAAGCCACTTTACTACAATGGTTCAAGAACACTGGCTTTCTTTACCGGTCATCCTAATAAAGCCACACATTTAAGGGTGGCTCCCCGCTATTCTCGTAAAGCCATTAATTTAATCGCTTAAGTTTCGATTAAGTTTCTTTTTGTTTAAAACTTTGTAGTAATCGTGATTGCATTTGATTTTGTTTTGTGTTGTCGAATCAGACAATCTCAATTCCACCTGGATGACCCTTCCCCCCGCCACCATGTTTGAAGAGGTATCGTTCCATCTTCGCTTTTCATTCCCATGCCGTCACGAGGTAATGTTCATATTGAATTTAGTTTTTCCGTTATACATGCCTGGTAAAGGCCTAAATTCCTTTTCTTTAATTTTGAAATTGCTTTGTGCCTATATTATGTATTTCTACTCGCTTTTGGGCTTGAAGAATTGAAGTCTCACAATTTTAATGTTAGAATAATTCCATGCATGATTTAGTTTTTAGTCGATTGAAGTTCCAACATATTCAACCTTTTGCTTCCGCCTTTAACTAATTCACACACTGCACATCAGTTTTTATCAATAGGTTGAGAAGCTATATACCTCCTTTCACTTTGCAAAACCGGGCCTTGGATCTGTTGATGACTCCATGGCCAGGCTCAGGTTACCCACAAAAGAAGGCCAATGTACTTCCAAATGAAAAAAGAAAAGAAAAATCAAAAAGAAAGAAGAAGAAAAAGAGATATGAATGTCGTGACATTCGCTTTGAAACCCGAGCACGGTCCGAGGTATATGGCAAAGCCTTAAAGCCCGCGCCTCAAACCCAAAGTACGGAAATAATCGACTCTAGCTGTCACAAGACGCGACGGGCTGAGCTTAGCGAGTCAGGTGCTTAATTCTCAAGTCATTCAAGTCCATGGCTCAGAGCCTGTGGGTCGGGCCGATCCTTTCGTTTCGATGCCCTAAACCTTTAATTGTTGGGAGTCATCTATGGACCTTCGCTTACACCTGACCTCGTGAAGTCGAGTTTGTGCATCGCATCCCGCAATACAATCAAAAGAAGAAATAAGAGTGTAGCTGGTCCTATTTAAATTGGTCAACAGCTTAAGGCCCCTGCGCAGCTCGGGCTTGGGGGCGAATGCACTTTGCAAACTTATCGTCAACCGGTCACCTTAAGAACAATTTTAGACTCAGGAAATTTAGGTCGACTCTCCCTCGAAACATGTCACTCTAAAACTTCGCTCTTATATGGCAATCGCTCTCTCATGATGGTTTTGTACAGAGTCGAAATTGTTCGTGATCAAGGTAAGACCCTAATGTGATACACACACACCCTTGAACAATATACACTTTTAAAAAGCACAAAGATGCATACCTTAATTGTTTTAAAGATTGCTAAGGGACTAGCAACGTAACAGTTGGGGGTATGATTAAGTGCTCAAAAAGTGCTATTTTGAATCCTATTTAAGATAAAGCTTCCTGAGTGCTTTTGCACACTCAATCATATGAATTAAGCCAATTGGACATGTGCAGTCCACTTAGTACCACCGATTCCGCTTTGAGTTGTTTTGTAATTTCATAGGTTTTTGCGAGCCTCATCCAATAATTTCGAAGTTCGGCGTCGAGTCAAAGCAATGGCTTCAGAATTCACTGATTCTACCAACCAAAATGAAGAAATGTCAAGTGAAGTTGATGAAAATGGTGATGTAGAGGCAAAGCAGATAAGCAGCAGAGTAAACCGATTTGCTTATGCGCCATAAAATTTCGTGGATTGTGGGATTTCGCAACCATAGCTTAAAATTCAAGATCCTAGCAAATTTTCGCTTATGACAAATTTTCGCTAAGGTTAGCCAAATTTCACTATCATAGCTGAAGTCATCGCGCATAGCTAAAATTAATCTTCGCTTATGCCTTGCATTTTCGGCTATGATAGCGAAATTTCGCTTATGATAGCTGTAAATTTCGCTATGATAGCGAAACCCACCATAGCGAAAATCATGCCCCGTGTTTTTGATGTTTTGATTCCAAACGACCTCGCTTTGATTTTAATTACTATTTTGTCCCTATCAGAATCATATATTTTAGGCATTTTGGTATTTCACACAACTGGTCAGCTATATAAGCCACCTTATAACTTTCTTTGTAACCCTAACTTTAGCCTTTATGCAAACTTTCCCAGCCTTTAGTTTTTGTGTTATATTTTACCTTTCTTCTCTCCTCTTTCTTCTTCATTTTCTGGGCTGGTTAAATACACCTCGAGGACGACAACCTCAAGGGATGTCATTAAGCCCCAGTTTCTAAGAGGGAGGGTTACTAGCTCGGGTCAGGTGGTGGCTCTGGGCAAAGGTCCTCATCTTTACCGCTACAGTAATCGCATTTATGGTTCCGCATTTTCCCAAACTAGTGGTTTATCACCATTTAATTGCCTTTCCTTTGGTCAATACTTGTCATGTTTGTGGTTCAAGGTATTCTTAATGGTAGATGCACCTGATATTCTTTAGATGTCATTTACGAGCCATTGAAACGAGGTTAAATGCTAGGTTTTCAAACTGATTGGAACACTAAATGCTCAAGATTTGGTCGGGACTCAAATAGAGTGTTTTTTGTGGTTAGGTTTAATAGCTAACAAAGATCCGTTTGGCTTCGACTATATGTCATTTGCTCCTAATGCGCAGGAAATAACCCGAGATTACCTTAATAACCCCATTGTATCAAGCTAGTGACCCAAGCCTTCAAGGTTACCATTTCACACCTTAATTTAAGCCATTTCAAGTAATCCAAAGGAACAACCAACTCCCTGCTTTTAAATGCAACCAAAATCCAAATAAAATTCCTCACCATTTTCAAACATAATGTGAATCATTCGTGGATGAAAACCCATCCCCGTGTTCGACCCTAGATCGCTATAATCGGGCAAGAGCTGACTACTGCAGGGAGGAACATAGGAAACAAATTTTTGTTGATTCCGGATCACCCTACCGTGTCACGAATCAAGCACAAAGTGGCCACCCCTTATCATCCTCAGACTAGTGGCCAAGTAGAGCTAGCCAACAAGGAAATCAAAACTATATTGATGAAAATGGTGAACTCAAACAGGAAGGATTGGTCTCTCAAGCTTCGGATTCTCGCTGGCATATGTAACAAACAGACAAAACCATCTCTAATGTCCCCCATCGCTCAGTTTATGGTAAGGCCTCACCTCACGGTGGAAATTTAATATATGCATGGTGGGCAATAAAAAATTTGAATCCGATACGGGAAGAGCTAGTCTTTAAGAGACTTCGATATCAATGAGTTGGGAGGAACTCAGAACGACGCTTACTTCAATTCGAAATCACAAGGACAAATAAAAGAAGTGGCATGATCACCATAACCTGAAGAATCTCAAACTGTGGGACCAAGTCCTACTCTATGACTCCAAACTCCACCTTTTTCCGAGCAAGCTCAAATCAAGATGGATCAGACCATTCATCGTCCAACAAGCATACCCCAATGGTTCAGTAGACCTACTCAATCCAAATGATAATAGAGTGTTCAAGGTCAATGGACAGAAAGTGAAGCCCTATGTTGTGCGCTGCATCTGCATACGGAGGAAATTCTCCTTCTCGACCTCCTCGGCAGACCCTCGTGCTAAGGTACATTTAGGAGTGGCTCTCGCAGTGTCTCGTGGCTCACTAATTTAATCATACTTTGCTTGTAGGTTCCATTTGTTAATGATCTCACAGGATCAGATGGGTAACTTGTTTTTCTTTTCAGGTCGGGCAAATGCAGCAGCGATCGCCCACTTCACCAAGAAAGACCAAACGCCTGTGCCGAGGATGATCCTTCCCGCAGCCACCGATTGAGAGTACTCACTTCCTCCACTAATCTTCTCATCCTCAATGACGCTTAGTGTTGGAAGTGATATTCACACTTTTGATCAGAAGCCTACTTGCATTCATGCCCAAATAAGCCCTTTTTTTGTTTATATAGAGGCTTGCTATTTACTGCTGTTTGCAAAAGTCGAAAATTTTGTAAATTCACTATGATATATATAATACAAATCTATTTTTCTACACTTTTGCATTTCATTTTAACCCTATATTGTTGTGACTATGCCTTTCCCGTAAGTTGAAAAGTTAAAACATTGTATGATACCAAATGCTAGAATGGTTCCATGCCTCGACGAAGTTTTCGGGTCGCTTGAAGACCTGAAATAACCCTTTCTTCCACCATCCTCTAGCTACACAATACATTCACATTAGTTTTCTTCAATGGCAAAAATGATTCTCCTTTATTTACAAACCGCCTTAGCTTCGCTGAATACTCTTAATAAAGTTAGAGTTCCCCAAGAATGAAGACCGATGTGTCTTCCAAAAGAAAAAGAAAAGACAAAAGAAAAAGAAAAAGAGATAAGTAAAGCCGCGACGCTTTTCCTTGAAACCCGAGCATTCCGGGCCCCATTGAAATTTCATAACGAAAGCTCAAAGCTCCTGTCTCTAAATCAACTCGTCGGGAGTCGACTCTCAAGGCCGCTGCACGGGTGAATATGGAGCTTGGGCCGAGTCAGAAAGGATTTCTCAAATCATCTGGGTCCAGGCGAAACCCAGAGCTCAGGGTCAAAGATCCTTTTGACTTGATGCCAAACCTTAGTCAGTCGGGAGTCACCTGAATCCCACATACCTGACTCTCAGTAGTCGAGTTTTCAAAGATCGCACCCTACAATACAATCAAGTATGAAATAAGCGAACTAAATCTATTTAGGTCAGTCGTTAGCCTGGGCGTATTAGCAAAGAGTTTGGTTAGGGGGTAGCTTAGCGTACCTTATTACAAATCGATCACCCAAAAACACTATGGATTTCGTGGAAATTCAGCCGATTTCCTCGAATAATTGTCACTCGGGAACTCTGATCCTCAGATGGCATTCATTTCCTGCCGGTCTTTATACAGTCCTAATTTTCATATCACAGTCGAAAGCATTACTTCAGACATACTTTTTGAACAGTACCATTTTTGCAAAACATATCCTCGCAGGATCTTCCTTTTTATCATTGTTAAGGGACTAAAGAATGTCTCGCTTTGTGGGGAATTATTAAGTACTCCAAATAAGGCAATATCGAGCCTGTTTATAGCAGGTTTTATGCGCTTTTTTGTTTACTAAATCGACTTCAATAACTCAATTGTTGCGATTTGGGATCCAATCTTGCATCGATCACATTTTGTAGTTATTTTAGTAGTTTCACAGGCCAAATGTCCCTATAATTCCTCAATTCGATTCAAACATCGATGATCCCGAGTCGAATTCAAGACCATGATCAAACTGCAGGAAATTTTGGAGCATTACATCGAAGAGAAGGAGCCGGAAATTTGCAGGTTGCAAAAGTTTGCACCTCGCAATTTTCACAGCTGCGAAATTTCGCAACCCGCAAAGCTCGTTGTGTCGCCAATTTTCGCAACCCGCGAACACCGCCACCGGCCCCGCTCTCGACCGGCTGATCCACTTGGCTGTGCTCGATACAAGCTCGCTCTCTTATGTAATTTTGTCTTTAACACTTTTGTAATTTCCTTTTACATCGAGGACCTATAAGCTCGCATCGCTTGTAATTTCAACTTTCGCATACCATCAATCAATTAAGGAATCGTTAAGGAAGCTTCCTTTCCTCCGCGGTGATTTTCTTCTTCTCTCCCTTCACTTTCTTCAAGACTTCAGAGCCAAACACCCGATGATGACAAATCAAGGATGTTACACACCGATCCTCAAGCGGGAAGGCCACCGGTGTTGCTTTGTGCCAAATTCGCATGTTCTCATGCTCTTCATGTTTGTGTTTAAGGGTATTCAGGTTCTCAGCTTCTCACCATAGGTTAAAATCTCTAAGCATGCTCTTTAATGTGTATTTGGTAAGCTTCGTTCGCGATACTCGCTAAATCCAATGAGGCCCTGCTAGCTATCTCCTAATAGTTATCGTAGTAGTGTTTTTAGATGTGTTACCGCTAGTGACATTTGGCGCCTAATAAAATGCCATCTTTCAAAAGGAAAACTCTTGTGGTTCTTAGGTTTGAAGGTTTTAAAGCTAAATGAAGATCCAGCCTGGAAATGACTATATGTCATGCTCCCAAATGCGAGTGTGATAAAGACCCGAGTACATGCTGTTAACCTAGGAACCCTATGCCAAGGCCCGAGACTTCAAGGATTTCTCTCTCAACTTTTCATTTTAGTTATTTCAGTTTTCAACCATTTACACACACTGTTTCCCACAAACCTTTGAATCCAACGAGAAAAACACCATTCAATGCACTGTGAATCCTTTCTCACGAAGAAAACCCATCCCTGTGTTCAACCTTAGAGCCACTTACATCGCAGTAGCTTTGCTACGCCGCAGGAATCCTAGGTTATACCTTGTTGATTCGAACACCTACTTCTGGCCAAACGAATCAATCTCGTGCTACACAGATTTGGTTCAAGAGACAGAGCTGACTGGATTCGGCGACGAGAAACCAATTAATGGAGAAGGTCAGACTATCTCATCTACGTGGGGTAAGAAATCTTCACCCCAGATCGTGTGGTGTAAGTACCGGAAAGGAAAATACCCAAGTGAGCAGAAAGAGGATTATATCCCATAAGTAATTAATTGCACTCCATGTATCCGAAGTAATATGGTTCTCTAATTAGTGAAATGTATAGTGTATGGAGGAATCCAAACTATACTACCTTGCATCTTTGAAAAGTTCATATTTCAAACTAATGACTGAATTATGTTACAAAATGATGCAAAAATTGATAATTATACTTTGATCTATTTCCCAATGTTAACTTTACTCAATGAACTCTCCAATCCAATTCATTTTGATTTTTTTGTTATGGTTATAGAATTTTAAATTAGTCATTCTTTCTTTAGTTTAAACAAATCAATTTTGTACTTTTGAGTTCAAATAGTAAGGATCTTGAGTAGTTGGGGCAATTGATCTTTAGATTTCTCAACAATCCTCGTGGGAATGATACTTGGACTTATTTTTAATCCACTTTATTACTGTATGACCTGTGCACTCATAAAAATTTCTATTTAGACTAAAAACTTCAAAACTCTTTATATAGAGAAAAGATTTATACATTGAAAAGAATAGTGACAACAGTATTTTGGTTTATATAGAAAAAGGTTATAAATCAACAAGTTTTTGGTGTCGTTGCCGGGCATTGACGAGTCTTTGGTAGTCGTGTTAGAAATTTGTCTATACAAGTTTTTGGCGCCATTGCCGAGGACTGACAAGTCTTTGGTAGCCATGTTAGAAATTTGCCTATACAAGTTTTTGGCACCATTGCCAAGAATTGAAAGAACAATTTAAATATCAATATTCCAACAAAAGAGAGAATTGCTAATTTGGACATTTTTCTCTGTTTTATCAAAAATTTCAGAAAATTTAGAAAAATAGTTTTAATCAGAGTAGTCGAAAAGCCATCAAAATTTTATGAGCTTATATATGATATAGCAATGCTCTCCAATTTATTTCATTCGATCTAGTGTGTTTCCATTTTAAGAAGATTTTACATGCATAGAAAAACCGTATGCACTGTCAGCTTGGACACGATTAGAAGACACACTAAGAAATCTGGAAGAGTTCAAGTGTTGAATCAAGAAGCAGGCGTAGAAGAGAGAGATATAGCAAAACACTCAGGAAGAAGAAACGACAAAGAGGCCTTAGAGGCAAAAGAATATGGAGGATTTTTGGAGGCCAGTCATTAGCGATGAATACTCTGTTGTGAGACAACCTGCTATAGAGGCCAACAACTTTGAGTTAGAGCTTTCTTTGATCACAATGGTGCAGCGGCATTAATATACTGGCCATCTTTGTGAAGACCCCAATGAGCATATGGGGAGATTTCTGAGGATGGAAAATATAGTAAAGCTGAATAGGGTGAGACTTGAGGTGATCAAGCTACAACTCTTCCCTTTTTCACTGAGAGATGTGGTAGCCACGTGGTTTGAATCACCGCCTATGAACCGTGCTGGAACAATCGGGAAGAGCCTGTGGATTACATGAGCATATTCCGCCCCACCTCACTAAAGGAGAGGGGAAATCATAATGCTTAAACAAAGAGAGGGTGAAAGTCTTTATAATGCATGTGAGAGATATAAGAGATTGTTGAAAAGATACCCAATGCATGGAATAGATTTGACCACCCAGATGAACATCTTTTACCACTCTATGAACTACACCTCCAAAGGTATAATTGATGTAGCTTGCTGTGGAGCATTCAAGAGGAAGAGTGCTGAAAAGGCGAGACATTTGATTGAAGAGCTAGCAAAAAGCAACTATAGAGCTCCATCTGAGACTTCAGCGGGTGATAGAGCTGAACATGATGACTGTCATAAAAGCCAAACTTGATGCATTGATGAACAAGCTGGGAAACCAAGATATAAGAAAGCATTCAGCACATGAAGTAAGAACGATGGAAGGAAATGAGAAGAAGAGTAGTGTTAATGAGGGACTAGCCCATACGGGTCCCTATCAAGTTGAGGAGGATCAGTTTGTCAATGGAAACATAAGCTACAAATTTAAGCCAAACCTCAACCTACTAACCCATTACACACCAGCACTAAGGAACCATGAGAATTTCTCATATGGAGGTGGAGCACAACAAAGTCCAAGACCAGTACAAAAATTTCAACAATAGAATGCTCCACATGGGTTCTAAGGACAACAACAGCAAGGGAGTCAAAGAGCAGAAAATCCAAGACAAAGGAGATCTCAATCCTTTCAAGATCAAGTGCTGACATTCATGGGAGAGAATAAGAGGCTGCTGAATATTCATGAGCAGAAATTTGCTGAGCTAGCAGCATTTTAGGCAAACACAAATGTGTTTTAGGCCAACACTAATGCCTCTCTAAAAAATCTGGAGACATAAGTTAGGTAGTTGGCCCTAGCAATGCAGAACCAGTCCACAGATGCCTTCCCAAGTGATACAAAGAAGAATCATAAGGACTGTATAATGGTGACTTTAAGGAGTGGCAGAGAGTTGGAAAGCAGAAAAGAATAAGAGAAGAAAAAGACTGAAAATGAAGAGAAAGAAGAAACTAGAAAAGAGACCAAGTTGAGAAGTTAAGAATTGGCTGAAGAGACTGAGAAAGAAGAGGTGCAAACTGAGCAGTAGGTGGAGAAAGGAAAACTGAAAAAGAAAGAGGAAATGCTAGCCTACATGCTTGTTGTTCCATGCTCTCAGAGGCTTCAAAAAGCAGAAATGGATGAGTGGTTCTTTAGATTCTTGGATATGTACAAGAAGATAGAGATTAATATACCTTTAGCTAAGGCATTGGCTTAGATGCCTAACTATGCTAAGTTTCTAAAGGACATTCTAAGTATGAAGAGGAGATTTGTTGAAGAAGAAGTGGTGAATTTGATAGCCACATGAAGTGTAGTGATCCAGAGGAGCCTACCAATGAAGATGTAGGATCTTGGCAGCTTCACCATTCCTTGCACCATTGGGAATATTGAATTTAAGAAGGCTTTATGTGATTCAGGGGCAAACATCAACTTGGTGCCACTATCTGTATTGAAGAGACTGAGCTTGGGGGAGCTTACTCCTACAGCTATGACCTTATAAATGGCATATAGAACAATGGCACACCCAGAGGGAGTCCTTGAAGATGTACTCATAAAGGTGGGAAATTTTGTTTTCCCTGTGGACTTTGTAGTTATGGATATGGAGGAGGATACACAAGTTCCATTGCTGCTTGTAAGACCTTTCCTGGCCATTGGAGCTGCCTGATAGATGTTAAGAAAGGAGAACTCACTCTCAGGGTGGGAGATGAAGCAATACACTTCAACCTGCACAAAAGCCTAAAACAATTTGAATGTGAAAGTACAGATTGTAAGACTATAGAAACAATAGTTCCCATCAGTCCTGAACTGATTTTTTGTTGTAATTTTCATAATTCAATCAATGAAAATGAGATGAATATCCAATATCTTGAGGATCTTGATTGTGAATTTCTGACTTCCAGTTTTGATTTAAAGGAAACAATCTTTAGTTTGAATAAGAACAGTAAAAAAAAAAATCAAGCAACAATGAAGAGAAGGCAAAAGAAATAGAAAAGAGTTTAGAAGGGTTAACCTTAAAGGAATTACCCAGACACTTGAAGTATGATTTCTTAGTACGAGAAAAGAAAAACTCTTGGTTAAGTATTAGCTGCAATGACTGAGTTTCAAGAACAGAAATCAGGAGACTTTAAAATACAAGGAACAATGGTTGGTTTACCAAAGATTTGAAAGGAATCAGTCCTTCTATTTGCTTGCATAAAATCCTCTTAGAGGAAAATGAAAATACATCCATTGAACATTAAAGAAGACTGAATCCGGGGTGAATGAAAGAAGTCAAGCTGTAAAAGAGGATCAAGTGGCTCGAATGCGCTATATATATGCAATCTCGCATAACCTCAGAGCCCAGCTCATGGTTCCTTAAGAGTTGCGATCTATCGTTATCGTAAATGAGAACAATGGACCGATTCCTATGGGAAAGAACTCGTGGACAAGATGGAGGGTGTGCGTGACTATAGAAAATTGAACACTGTAACCAAAAGGATCACTATCCTTTACCTTTTATTGGTCAAATGTTGGACAAGTTAGCAGAACACCCCCATTACTATTTTCTTGATGGATATTCTGGATATCACCAGATTGTCATAGCCCTTAAAGACCAGGAGAATATCATGTCTTTATGGCACCTTTGCTTTTAGAAGGATGCCATTTGGATTATGTAATGCTCTTGTCACCTTTCAAAGGTGTATGATGCCTATGTTCTCAGATTTGGTGGAAGAGACTATGGAAATCTTCATGGATGACTTCTCAATATATGGATCCAGTTTTGAGAAATGCTTAGAAATTTTGGAAACGGTACTTTAGAGGTGCTAAGACAAGAACTTAAATTTGAATTAGGAAAAATGTCATTTCATGTTAACAAAGGGTATTGTCTAGGGGCACAAGATTTCTGCAACTAGGTTAAGTAGACCCAGTAGTTTACGTCATACAAAAACTCTCTTGCCACCTACAACAGTTAAAGGGATAAGAAGTTTCCTAGGACATGATGGATTTTACAGGAGATTTGTAAGGGACTTCTCAAAAATCTCTAGACCATTATGCAAATTGTTGGAAAAGGATGCAAATTTTGATTTTGATGAATATGCAAATTTGTATTTAAAGAAATTAAGTTGATTAGTTCTGACTCCTATCCTTGCCTTTTATTTAGACAAGAGTTTGAAATCATGTGTGATGCAGTGACTATGATAGAATGAGTGTTGGATAGGGTGAGAAAGATATTCAGGATATAAACTATGCCAGCAAAACCTTCAATGAGGCACAAGAGAACTACTCTACCACTGAAAAGGAGATGCTAGCAATGGTGTTTGCTTGCGAAAAATTCAGGCCTTACAAATGGGGGTCCCATGTTATCATACACACTAATCATGTTGCAATTAAATATCATATGACAAAGAAAGATGCCAAACCAAGATTGATCAGATGGGTATTGCTACTGTAAGAGTTTGATTTAGAAATCAAAGACAAGAAGGGTAGTGACAATGTGATAGCTGATCAATTGTCTAGATTAGAAAAGCCTACTAAAAAGAAAAAGAGAATTGAAATAGCAGAAAATTTTCCTAATGAGCAGCTTTTTCAGTCATTAGTCTAAGTACCCTAGTATGTTGATATTGTGAATTACTTAGCATGTGGAATTATGCCACCTGAGTTCAGCTACCAGCCGAAAAGAAAGTTGAGAACTAATAGCAGATTTTATATATAGGATGACCCACGACTTTTCAGAAGTTGAGCATATTTGATTATCAGGAGATGTGTACTAGAAACAGAACAATGTAAAATTCTTGATAAATGTCATGCATCCCCGTATGGAGGACACTTTGCAGGAGATAGAACAGCCCATAAAATTCTCAATTCAGGCTTTTATTGGCTTACTCTATTCAGAGACTGTTTTGAATGAGTGAAACATTGTGATAAATGTCAGAGAATGGGCAACATAAGCAAAAAAAAAAATTAGATGCCCCCATAAGGAATCTTGGTGGTGCAGATTTTTTTATGTATGGGGAATAGACTTCATGGGACCTTTCCCATCCTCATTTGGAAATCTATACATTCTCCTAGCTATGGATTATGTATCCAAATAGGTGGAAGCAATAGCTTGTCCCATAAACGATGCCAGCACAGTGGTGGGGTTCATTCAAAGAAATATTTTAAGTAGATTTGGAACACCTAAAACAATCATTAGTGATGAGGGAAGCCATTTTGAAAACAAAGTGTTTGCTAAACTCATGAGCAGATACGAAATCAGACATGGAATGGGATTAGCTTATCACCCTCAGTCTAATGGGCGAGTTGAGATTTCCAATAGGGAGATAAAGAAGATTCTAGAAAACAATAGAAGCTGGCAAAAAAGACTAGTACATAAAATTTAGATGAAGTGCATTGTCAGGCTTATAGAGCATACAAAGCCTATTAGAATGTCCCCATACAGGATTGTATTTAGGAAGCCTTGTCATCTCCCTCTTGAACTTGAATATAAAGCTATGTGGGCTATCAAGAAACTGAATTATGATTTCCAAGCTGCCAAAGAAAAGAGATTACTCCAAATGAATTAACTAGAAGAGTTAAGGAATGAAGCTTATGATAATTCAAAAATCTATAAGGATAAGACAAAGAAGTGGCATGATCATAAAATTCTGAGGAGAGAATTGATGAGTGCCCAAAAACACTCATTACAAACCTAGGATTTAGCGAGATTTGCATCGGTTGCATATATATATATGACTTCATTTTTATTACTTTTCTAATATTTACTTTGTATTGGGTTTTGTAGGAAAAGTGTTGGAAATGGAGCCTTATAGGAGTCCTGGAGAAGAATGGTGCAAAAAACAGCTCAATGTCAGATATAAGCTATAAAAGGAAGCGAAAATTCAATTTTGGGGGGTTTCGAAAGCATTGCCTATGCTAGGGTTTGAGGAGCTCGATTTTGGATCAAAGGAAAGAAAACTTGAAGGCCCCTTGTTAGCGAGAGAGACTTAAAGAATTTGGGAGATCATCATTCCCTCGATCATTGAAGTTTTCTCTATTCTCATTATCAAGTCTTAATTTTCATTTGTAGTGGAGCAGATTATCATTATGTTCTAAATTCGTGGTTTAGGGTGTTGGTAGTGAATTGGACATGAATGCTATCTTTAAGTGTTGACTTTTCATAATTCCATTATCTTTTATATGCTTGTTTTACCATTAACTCATGCTTGGTTAAAATCAACATATTAATTTATGATCAATCTTAATATGTGAGTGGTTCTTTGTAAGATCACAGTAAATGAAAAATTAAGCATAGGTGAGTTAACCTAATAAACTTGTAATATAGGTTATCAATAATTAGGAGGCTTAGGAGTTCTTTGAATTTCTTGCACCGCTATGCTTAGGAGTTGAGCCAAGGAGCAAGAAACCTAGTGATAAGGAAGTTTAAATGACCTTGAGAAAACACCCCATTCCATTAGATAAGAGCCGCCTTGGAGAACACGTACATTAGATAATGGAATGGAACTTTAGCATTACCTAGTAGGACTGTCCAACAACACCAACACCCTAGCCTTTTGCACCCATTTGGCCATCTTTACGTTTGAAGCGCACAGTTACATTAGTAGTAATCTAATCTGGTTTCACTTTCACTTAGCCATCACAGTGCTAGTTTGAATATTAAAGAAGTATTATAATTTTGGTACTTAGCTTTCCATGATTAAGGTTTTCCCTATGGATCGATATCCGTAAGCCAGGAGTCTGCTAATGTGTGTTACTTGACAAAAGCTGTGTGTCACACGCCACCATAGGTTAAGACGTTGCATTTCTTATTGCATATCTTTAAAACACAATCATAGCTTTGTCAAGTTTTGGCATCGTTGCCGGGGATAATATTTACTTCATTGTGGTGTTTATGCTAATATCAATACTAAGTACTTCTTTGGTACTTAAGACTTTTTTTTTTAATTTAATTTTTGATACTTTTTATTTGTTTTTTTTTTTTTTTTTTTGTGAACTTGCAAGTACTTTAGGTTGTATGAGACAAGACTCTGCTGAAAATCTTATTCCGCTGGATCACGATTGAAGAACTTTGAGAAAGAATTACGAGGGACGAGAGAAGCCGAGTTAGAATGGAGCAAACAACCTATATGAAGGACGATAAAGGAAGAAAATAGGGGAGAAGATGGTGGCTCGATTAGAGGAGGTAGTATACACCATGATGAGGCAAATATGGACACTATGTTGCCACCTATTAGAGATTATGCTCGCCCATCTGCTATTACTCCACATATGATTAGGGGACCAACAATACAAGCGAATAATTTCGAGCTCAAGCCCATCACTCTCCAATTATTGCAAGGAATTCAGTTCCACTGGCTCGCACATGAGGATCTGAATGCTCATATCCTAAATTTCTTGGAGGTTTGTGATACAATGAAATATAATGGGGTGAGCAACAATGCTATTTGGCTTAGATTGTTCCCATTTTCATTGAAGGAGAAAGCCAAGCATTGGCTTATTTTCATAACCGTCGGATTTAATAACATCATGGGATGAATTATCAAACAAATTTCTTGCTATATTCTTCCCACCAGCAAGAGCGGCAAAGTTGAGAACCGACATCGGTAATTTTTATCAATATGAGGGAGAGTCATTCTATGAAGTGTGGGAGAATTCAAGGATCAGTTGAGAAAATGCCCTCACCATAGTTTCACCAAATGGATGCAAGTTCACCATTTCTACAATGGTTTAAGTCGTCCCACAAGGACTCTCATTGATGCTTATGCTGGAGGAGTGATTATGGGAAAGAATGAAGTGGAGACTTATCAAATTCTTAAGAACATCGCCTTGAATGATTGTAAATGGCAGGTTGAAAGAGTAGCACCTAAGAAACCCGTTGGAGTGTTTGACTTAGATATGTTTACAAACTTATCTGCTCAAGTGTCTACACTCTCAAAGCAACTACAAGCTACTCAACAGTTAGGTCCTCTATTATTTGCATATAAGGTTGAAGAAAGCCCACTTGCATGCGAGCATTGTCATGGACCTCATCCCACTTCTCAATGCCTAATGATGAATGCCATGGGAGATTTGACTGTTGAACAAGCTCAATATTTGGAGAAGTTCCCTCAAAATCAGAACTTCAAGCCATATGGTCAAAATTACAATCCAGAGTGGAAGAACCATCCTAACTTCTTATGGAAAAATCAGAATGTGGGTAATCCTATGGAGTAAGTCAAACCTCTCCAACCACCTCAAGAGAAGAAGTCGAGTCTAGATCTGAAAATGGAACAATTAGCTGATATGCATATGAATATGATGAAGTCACATGATAAGTTCAAAAATGAGACTAGGACGTCACCGAGCAATCAGCGGCTCGACTCGAAATTTGGGAGGTCGGATGGGCCAAATGGCCGCGTTATTGAGCGAGAGGCAACAAGGAGACTCCTAGTGCTTGAGGTCCAGCCCAAGAGAGAAGGAAGAAGACCTTGCAGAATTTGTAACCATAGGGTGGGAGAGACTGCGGAACAATCAGTTGAGGCCCAAGAAGAGGTTGAAAATCCTACGGGAAGTGAGAAAAGTAGTGCAGAAGATGTTGAAAAGTTAGTGAAGAAACCAGTCCTAAGCACACTAGAGAAAGTTGAAGTGTAGAAACCTTCATATGATGAGAAGCCTATTTTCCCGTATCCACAGAGATTGAGGAAGAACATATTGGATAAGTAGTTTAAAGCGGGTTTCATGGACATTTTAAAAGCTTCATCAGCATCCGTTTGTGGCTTGCCAGAAAATGTCGGGATACGTGAAATTCATGAAGGACGTCTTGTCTAAGAAAATGAAGTTGGGAGACTATGAGATTGTCGCTCTATCAGAAGAATGTAGTGTTATATTGCAAAAGAAGTTGCCACCTAAGTTGAACGATCCAGGCAGTTTCACAATCCTATGTGCTATCGGGAATGCAGTTTTTGAAAGAGCCTTGTGTGATCTAGGTGTGATCATTAATCTTATGCCTTGGTCGATCTTTAAGAAGCTGAAATTGGGAGAAGCACGTCCTACTACAGTCACCTTACAGTTGGAAGATCGGTCACTAACTCATGTGTGGTATCATGGGGTCATGTTAGTGAGAAATTGAACAAATTTATCTTTCTCTTTGATTTTATCATTCTAGACATTCAAAGAAGATACAAGGGTCCCAATTATCAGCAGAGAACCATTCTGCCTGAAGGAAAGGGCAATGATTGATGTGAAAAAAGGTGAACTCGGGTTGAGAGTTCAAGAAGAGGAAGTGACATTCAATGTTTTCAATGCTATAAAGCATCCACACGATAATGACAGTTGCTTCAGAGTGGATGTGTTATAGGCTATAGTATCCTGACAGTGGGTACTTGAACCATTGGGAGACCTTGCCACTCTGCGATGACCCTTCCTCTTGTGAAGATGAGATAGTTCGGGAGTATGTGAAATGGATGGATTCTTTCGACCCGAATAGAAGAAAATACTTTGAATCTTTAGGAGTTAGCCCAAGCCAATTGACTCCATCTATTGAAAAACCCCCTATAATGGAAGAAACTGACTCTGATCATTTGAGATAATATGCTTATCTTCAGGGGAGGAATCTACACTACAGTCATCCCCATCTCATCCTCCCTCTCTAACATGGAGGAAGAGAGTTAATTAGAAAGATCCATAAGGGCATAAGAGCCGGTGGATGGTCCTGGCGACATAATGGGATGGACCATCTATGTGTATGCACGGGGTTATTCAATGGGAGAGATAGCAAGCCCAGAAGCGGTTGATGCTAGAGACGCTTAAATCCTTCAATGAAAGAGGTAGTTCGGAAGGAGGTACTGAAATGGTTAGATGCGGGAGTGATATACCCCATCTCTGATAGCTCATGGATGAGCCATGTTCAGGTGGTACCCAAGAAAGGAGGAACTACAGTGATAATAAATGAAAAAAAATGGGTGCTCCCAGAGCCGGAAACGATTCTGGGGTGGAGAATTTGTATTGACTACCGGAGACTAAACAAAGTGACCAGAAAGAACCATTTTCCACTCCCATTTATTGATCAGATGTTAGATAGACTCGCGAGAAATTAGTACTTTTGTTTTCTGGATGGATACTTGGGATACAATCAGATCACCATTGCTTCGAAAGATCAGGAGAAGACCACCTTCACGTGCCCTTATGGTACATTCTCTTTTCGGAGAATGCCATTTGGGTTAATATATGTACCAGGGAACCTTTCGAGGAATGCATGATGTAATATTTTCGAGACATGATCAAAATCCATTGGGAGTCTTGCATGGATGATTTCTCAGTGATTAGTTACACATTCGATATTTGCCTCCATGTCTGGCTTTGGTGCGAAAGGTGTGAAGCAATTTAGTTTTAAATTGGGGAAAAGTGCCACTTTATGGTGAGAAGGCATGAGTGATGGGAGCATGCATCTCGGAAAGAGTGGGTTGTCAGACCAAGATTGAGATCATAGAGAAACTTCCCTCATGGTGAGGCCCATAGTTTCCTTGGCCACACGGGTTTTTATGGACGATTCATCCAAGATTTCTCAAAAGTTTCAAAGCCTTTTTATCACAGCCTTCTCCTTTTTAAGGTGTCCGTTTGAGTTCAACGATTCATGCAAAACCTTTGAGTTCTTTGAAAAAAAAGTTGATCTCAACTCCTATAGTAGTCCCTCGAGATTGGGATCTCCCATTTGAACTTATATGTGATACAAGTGACTGCGGTTGGTACTTTATAGTTTTGGGCGGGAGAAAGAAAAGTCTTCTACCTGCATCTACTACTTTGTCAGGCGTTCAGATATTGATCACGCAACTCAGTTATACCTGGCGGTGTTAGCTATTGTGTTTGCCTTTGACAAATTCAGACCTTATCTTATAGAGTAAATTCATTATGTTCCGCAAAAATCACTTTCTGCAATCAAATACTTGAGTGACTAAAGAAAACGCTGTGAAACCTAGACTTGATCGTTTAAAAGTGGTCACAGTGCAAGAATTTGATGCGGAGATTCGAGATAAGAAGGGTTCTAAAAACATGGTGGGGATCATCTGTCAAGACTAGAAATTCCAGAAACAATGCAGAATCATCAATTGCAGATTGATGACACATTCCCAGATGAGCAGATACTAGCTTTGTTGCATGCTAAAATGTCCCCATGGTTTGCCGACATGCTTGGTATCTTTTTGCAGTATTATTCCATTTTTGACCTCACATTTCAACAAAAAAGAAGATATTCTTTGCAAAAGTAAAGACTATTTGCAGAGCCAAATCCCTCTTTAAGCAGTGTGCGTCAGGGATTGATGATGATTGTGTGCGAGAAAGTGAAGTGGGTGGAATAAAAGCAACTGCCTCTTTTTGAGAGTGTGGGGGCCATTTCAATGGACAGAGAACAACGACCAAGGTACTACAATCGGGCTTTTATTAGCCCTCTATATTCAAAGATGCACACTTGTTTGTAAAGTCCTGTGATTGGTGTCAAAGGACCGGGAACATTAAAAGAAGAAAGGAAATGCCTTTGACGAATATTTTTGAGGTAGAACTTTTTTATGTCTAGGACATTGACTTTATGGGTCCGTTTTCATCTTCCTATGGGCACAAGTACATACTATTGACAATGGATTACGTGTCCAAGTGGGGGGAAGCCATTCCACCCATTTGCTTGTGATATGCCAAAGTAGTACTTTTTATTTTTTTTTTTTTTTTTTTTTTTTTTTTTACCGCATTGGCCTGTCGGGGTAACATCTTTTCAAGGTTTGGGATTCTGGGCGTGTCAATGATGAAGGTTCACATTTTGTAATGGGTACATTTTGCACATCCTCTTAGCCAAATATGGGGTGAAGCATAGAGGTGTCACCTGCATCACACAAAGCATCCCTTCGGCAAGCGAAGTGTCGAATAGGAAATCAAGAAAATCTTAGAAAAGGCAGTTAATGTGACAGGAAAAAGCAGACAAAATTAAAATTGATGATAGCTTATGGAGCTTCTGAGACGACTTTCAAGACCCATTAGGAATGTCCCGTACAAGATCGTCTATGAAAGGCATGCACCATGTAAATGTTGGAGCACAAAGCATACTGGGCAACTAGAATGCTGAACATGAATCTCGAAATGGCTGGGAAAAAGAGGACGCTTTAGTTGAATGAGCTAGATGAACTTCGGCATAATGCATATGACAGTTTGAGGATCTATAAGGAGAAAACCAAAGTGTGGCATGACAAGCATCTAGTGCATATTGAGTTCAAACCGGGACAACAAGTATTGCTCTTCAATTCAAGATTGAAATTGTTCCTAGGAAAACTCAGGTCAAGATGGTATGGGCCATTTGTGATCACCCAAGTTTTCCCTTACGGTAGTGTCGAGCTGACGCACCCTGAGAGAGGCCAATTTAAAGTGAATGGGCAGCAAGTGAAGCCTTATCTTAGCGACCAATTTGAAGCCTGAGTCCACCCTGAGTTTAGAGCAACATAAGCGTGCTGACCTGAAATTTTTTGATAAAATTTTCTGTACGGTTGGCTTGCAGATGAGGACCTGACTTGGTCGGTAATGACATTAAACAAAGCGCTACTTGGGAGGCAACCCAAGCATTTAAATCATTTTGTTCATCAATTTGTTTGTTTTGAGTTTGCTTGGTTTGGTTTTACTTGTTTTGATATGTGTTGCCATGTTTAGAGGTTCCGAGGTTGCTACGGCAAAGGAGAGATAGCATGGAAAGCCTAGTGTAGGCTTTGGGGATGAGTAGAGCTGAATGCAAGGATTTTTCTACACTTAGAAAAAAAATTTGAAAAAAAAAAAAAAATCATGGTTGATGGTCTCAAGAGCGTCGCGACGTTGAAAAAAATTCCTCTTGGGTACGTCGCAACGTTGGTCTCACCATCGCGACGTGGAAAAACATGCCTCTCTAAAACGTCACAACGTTGGTCTCAACGTCGCGACGTTGGATTTTCAACTCTCGGGAACGTCACGACGTTGGCCTCAATGTTGCAACGTTGACTTGTTTAAGTTATAGAATGCTCATATTTTTTGCCTTACAACTTTCGAAACCCTAACTCTCTCTACTACTTTTGTAGATTCACCATTGCAAGTCCATCCCAAGGTGTTCGAAGAGGCCGGTTCGGTCACGTACTGGCATCCGGCTCTTTGGACTGACAAAGCTAAGATTGGCTCATCTCTCACCAAAAATCTGGGTAAAACTATGTTTTTCTGATTCTTGGATTCAAGGTAAAGTTTCGGTCTTTCTTTATTCCCTATGCAATTTTTTCAAGAAAAGGTGGTGGTAGGGAGTTATTGTCAGGTTGTATAAACCTCAGTTCCTGGATACGAGCAGTGTTTATCATAGTGCCCACTAGGTGTTCGACTTATTACTTGAGTGAAAATTTTGATGATTTTTAGGCCATTCCAGTTCGGTTTCACCACACTAGGTGTCTAGGTGCTCATCTAAGGTAGAATACAAGCCTAGGTGTCTATCTCCACTTAACCTACCTAAGGGCCTCATGGCTTCAAAAGCGAAAAAGAAATTGGGATCGAGAGGAATGAAAGATTGAAGGACCATCTCATGACTATGATCACGAGGGGATTGAACAAGCTAGGAGTCTTTGTAGGAAGTTCGGCCTCATCATCATGAATCGTTCCTTCATTAAGGAGAGGTTCCACATCTTGATTTTTAGAAAAACCATATCCGAGAGGATGGGGTGCTTTATACTGACCCACAGGCGGATCTGCGATGGTTGTGCGAGATTCGTAACCTAGCGACTCATGTGCTTAAGAAAGTATGGAGTGCGTGGGGTTTTGGCGGACCGTAGCAGTCTATCAGGGCTTACTATAACCATAGGCCGGTCAAATGCCAAACATATGATAGGCTCTGTCATAAAAAACCCGAACTTCACCTCTCAAGATCCTTAGGATGCTCACCCGATGGCCAGTGAGTGAGTTAAGCGATGAGGGCACGCCCCGTGCACTTAATTGAATACTTGGCATATATCCTAGATGTGGCACCATTTCATCACCTCGTCTCGATACGGCGGAAGAATGTATGCGGAGTGGCGACCAAAAAGACGTGCTCAACTATGCCATCATTCATAACATCCCTTTTGATGTCGGTCGGGTCATAAAGGACCCGATCCTCTATAATCGGGACACAAAACGAACCTCGGGCACCCCTTTCTCATCTATGGCATGTGCAAGAATGCACGGGTGTCGCTAGAGGATAATGAGGCTTGGATCCATCCCATTAAGGCCATAGTCGTTAAGAAGGACAAGTCGGGTTAATCCCAGATCAGGCGGTTGTATTCGGGTCATGAACCTTGGATGAGGAAGAGCGATACTTTTACAAAACTTTGTTTTGGCATGCGGGGAGGGGGCGAGAGGAGATCAGGCCAACCATCCACCACCTCACCCCTCCACCTACCCTCACGAAGACCGGATGTCCTAATCCTTCTCTTCCCTTAGAGGACCAGGTTCAGGACCTCACTTCCAAATTAGAGGTCTACTGGGACGAGACCCAGGAGCATCGGGTTTCCTTGAGATAGGAGGTAGACGAGCTTAAGGTTGACATGCGCACTATCCTGCGCAATTAGGCGACCATCTTGCACAATCGGGAGGCATCTGACAATGACACTTGACTTCTCATTTCATCCTCCACCGTAGCCATAGTGATGGGTCGATCGATGGAGTTCTCTTCACCCTTATTTTATTTTTCTGACATTGGGGGCACCATCGATTTTTAGTTAGGGGGTATGGGTGTATGGTATCACATGTACGAACACGGACTCATTCTAGCCTGATATGAGGTTTTAGGGCGTGTTTTGGTAATTTAGTACATTTAGTTTGTGTTTATTGTGTTTATTATGTGTCTGTGTTTTCTTGTTTCATTTAGTCAGGTTAGTCGTGTGTGTCCTTAAGTATGTTTAGTCTTTATGGATGAGTTGATGTAATGATTTCCAATTGGAAGTCATTTTGTTTGCAAATATTTTCACATAAGCTGACTATAAAATGAAATGAGTCCCTTAAGTTGTTAGATACTCTGGAACTGGTGCTCTGAAAGGTAAGGGGGATCTTAACTTTATCACCCCCTTTTTTCTTTTTCAAAAGGCCATTGCCTAAGTAGTCTACCACACACACACATGATCTCTCAACATAATAGGCCTTAGACTATTTTTACGCCAGTAGCCATGCATGGTGGGTTTTTAATACCAATTGTTGGGACACCTTTGAAAAGAGGATTGTCATTAGGCCCCACATAAAAATGAAAAAAAATAATGAGGGTATGAATAGAATAAATTGGGATCATCAATCGAATCCTAGGGAAGGCATAAGTCAGGGCTTATCAAAACCTAATGCCTGTGAGCCAACTGGCGGGAGCCATTGACTTCCACTTGCCCACTACATGCAGGATGAGAAGATGGATCCATTCCTGATCTAGGACCTATAGGTTTGAATTGAGTGTTAGGGGTGAAGTTCGAGGGAACTAGTGGTGCCATAACCAACTAGTGGGAGTCATGATAGATCCCGCTATGAGGCACTACGATTAAAACCTACATGCATTAGGGTTCTTTCATGTTTTGTCATTTCGTATGGAAAAAAAAAAGTGTGTTCTTATCCTTTCATAGTTAAACTCTTTCAAAAATACGAGTGAAAATAAGTTTGGGGGGTGTTTGAACTAAGGTATATGTTGGAGACCAAGACTACATGCGCATAAATTGCTTGAGAACGGTCATTGACAACTTAGGGGGTCGATATGCTTGATCAACTTTTCCGTGATTGGCTCATGTCCTTAGAAAGTTTAACAGTTTTAGGGATCTTTCAATTTGAGTTTGAAAAAGCCAGATGTGCAAGTTATGTTCCATTTGATCCTTCTCGTTGGCATTCTCTCCATCATTCTCATATTTTCTGTTTTTTAGTTGTTTTTAGTCAAGTGTGTTGATTCTAGGTCAGACTCTTGCTTAAGGATAAGCAAGAAGCTAAGTTTGGGGGTGTATGAGTACCCAAAAACACTCATTACAAACCCGGGATTTAGCGAGATTTGGATCGGTTTCATATATATGACTTCGTTTTTATTACTTTTCTAATATTTAGTTTGTATTGGGTTTTGCAATGTCGTGACGAAACTTGACAAACCTTATCTCGGACAGAAGCTATAAAATCAAGTGGAAATTCCATTTTTAGGAGGTTTTTCGAAAAACATTGCCTATGCTAGGGTTTGAGGAGCTCAGTTTTATATCAGAGGAAAGAAGACTTGAAGGCCCCTTGTTAGCGAGAGAGACTTGAAGAATTTGGGAGATCATCATTCCCTTGATCATTGAAGTTTTCTCTATTCTCATTATCAAGTCTTAATTTTCATTTTATGTGGGCGATTATCATTATGTTCTAAATTCGTGGTTTAGGGTGTTGGTAGTGAATTGGACATGAATGCTATTTTTAAGTGTTGACTTTTCATAATTCCATTACCTTTTATATATTTGTTTTACCATTAACTCATGCTTGGTTAAAATCAACATATTAATTTATGATCAATCTTAATATGTGAGTGGTTCTTTGTAAGATCTGAGAAATGAATGAGTGAAACGGTGAGTTAACTGTAAACTTGGAAATATAGGATTATCAATAATTAGGAGGCTTGAGTTCTTTAATTTCATGTACCTTTAATGCTTGGGAGGTTGAGCCGGACGAAGCCTAAATGATAAGGGAGGTTAAATGACCTTGAGAAAGGCTTTAATTACATTAGATAAAAGCCGCCTTGGAGAACAAGTATATTAGATAATGGAGTGAAACCTCAGCATTACATAGTAGGATTGTCCAACAACACCAACACCCTAGCCTTTTGCACCTATTTGGCCATCTTTACGTTTGAAGCACACAGTTACATTAGTAGTAATCTAATCTGGTTTCACTTTCACTTAGCCATCATAGTGCTATTTTGAATATTAAGAGTATTCATAATTTTGGTACTTAGTATACATGATTAAAGTTTTTCCACGTGGTCGTGCTCCAGTCTGTGAGTACACTGTATTACTTGACGAGCGTACATTTGCACAGTTAGACAATTTGCATTTCTTATTGCATATCTTTAAAACACAATCACGCAAATGCCTATCAAGAATATTTATTTCTTTTAAAATAAATTAAAAAAATTTAACAACTATTTCCTCAAAATATTATTTAATAAATTATTATGGGATTTATCATATGATATTTTATTATTTTCTAAGATTGTCACATAATAAATTTCTTATTTTAAAAAGACATAAACTCTACAACTTTTAAGGATATATTTATTATTATGTTTTTTCAATCGAGGGTATATTTATCATTGTTTTAAAACCTGGATCGAATCAGGTGGTCCGACCGATTGTACCATAAACCGACAATAAAATCGGTTCGATTCAAAGGTTAAATCCGTTTCAGATGGAGTTGTGAGCCGTCGAATCGGTGGTTGTGAGCCGTCGAGCGAATAGTTGGGCCGATTGACCGTCAGTTGAACAATCGAACTAATAGATTCATCGGTCAAATCCTATTTATAATTTTTTATTTTTAATAATATATTAGTGCTCTGTTATGAAGTCGCGGTTTAACCATGGTTTGACCATCGGTTAATGATAGGCCAGCAGATTTGTAACTTTTACGTATCCTTAGATCACTTTTTAAAACATTGATATTTATTCCTATTAAATTTAAATCATTTAAATTTTAAAAGTTTTATAAGCTATTTATGAATTTTGAGAGCCAATTATCTCTAAAATATACAAACACGAAAATAAAAAAATATATATACAGACAAGATTTAAGAGTATCTAACTAAATGCTAGTGACGGTGCGACCTAGGAGGCTTTGCTTCATCCCTTATGTATAAATTTGAAAGGGCTGCTGACAAAAAAACCCTGTGCTGCTAAACCCGGCTACCAACAGAGGGCAAATGAACAACCCAGCCCACCATGATGAAGATGAGGAGGAGCAAGGGGATGTGTTTCTCGATGAAAGTGACATCGTTCAGGAAATCACTGTAGACGATGAAGGTGAATCTATCTTCCCTCTATCTTTTTCTCTCTCTGTTTTGTTTTGTTTTGTTTTGTTTTTAAAATTTCTTTGTCTCCCTTGCTGTGTATGCAGATCTTCCTGATGTAGAAGGAGAAGATAATGACGCTGAAAACGTTGGTATAAGCCTTTTCTTCTTTTCTTCTTTTTTTTTTCTTTTTAATTTTTTTTTTATTTGGTAGAACTGTATAGAACTTGAATGAATATTTTGGGTTCTTGAAATAATTGTTTTAACTAATTTTTGGTGGACACAGAGGAAGCTGATGATTCCATGCACATATTCACTGGTCATACTGGTAAGGTTTGAAAAAAAATTCGCTTGTTTTAGGATTATTATTCAGTTTGGTACTATCATATAATATGGATGATTACTGGTTTCAGTTCTGCACCAAAACTTATTGTAGACATGGGTTATTATGCAATTCATTGGAATCTTTTTTTTTGGTTGTATCCATCATTTAATTTCTTTGGTGAAATGGTATGGCTATGAACCTAGGTAAGAAGTTGTGGCTTTTGGGAATTTTTCGTGACCTTGTAATATGATTGAACATCTAAACCATGAATAGTGCCTCAATATGAGCATCTCCTTTGAAGTTTTCCAAATCTCGAAACTCTTATAGCTACTTGAACTATATTATACTTTCACAAATCCTTCCTGTATGGAAAAACTATGATTTTTGAAGGAGAGTGATGCTGTGCTCTTTGAATTTGTTTTTCCACTTGATTCTCTTCAATATTTGGGGATGTCCTCACCTCTTCAAATTAGGAAGAAGCAATGTGAAGAATTCATTTGGAGAGAGTTTTTAAACAACCAACTCTCCTAAAAGCTCAAGCTTGTAGGGTTTGGGTTTAATATGAATATCATGTCATTAACACCCTCCCTCATGTGTAGCCCCTTACCTGCACGTGGAGAGTTAAACAAACCAAATAGTTCTCCATGGAACTTTCAAATCAACAAATGGGGAATAAATTGCAAAGAGGTGATTCGAACCCAAGACCTCCTGCTTAACAAAGCTGTGATACCATGTTAAACAACCAACTCTCCTAAAAGCTCAAGCTTGGAGGATTTGGGTTTAATATGAATGACTCCTTTAACAAGAGTATTATATTCCTTTGGAAAATGGATTTTTGAAAAAAGGTTTGTTCTTTTGTTTTGTTCCCTTCAAAAAAGGGTCTGTTTGTGTAAGCTTCTATGCGTGAGCAGTTTGACTTGTGAACATCTTGAGATTAGCTTGTTAAGTTGTCTGTCTTTGTTATAATGTGTTGATAGAATTAATTGACTTGAAATAGGAAGGGCATTCCTAAGCTGATTGTGCAGGCTCTCCTTGTTACTTGGTTATGGTATGAAAGCAGCCCTCAGGCTGGTAATCTGGGTATATACCAGGACTTAATGTAGTGCTGAGGATGTTTCCTTGCCCTGTCTAGGATCCCTCATCATGCTGAGGTTGGACAGATTACTAGGTTTAGTAAGTATCAAAGTTACATGCACATGTAATGTTTGGTTTTGGATCAAACTGTGGACGCATATTGAAAAATAGCACAAGCTTTGAGACTGCATTAAGGAGCTTGGTCTTTGCCTTGAATCGGATCAGAGAGATTTATGGTTACAAATCTGTTTTCCTTTGTCTTTTTGGGCATAGGTGAACTTTACACAGTTGCATGCAGCCCAATGGATGCAAGATTAGTGGCAACAGGGGGTGGAGATGATAAAGGATTTATTTGGAAGATCTTTGATGGAGACTGGGCTTTTGAACTTGGAGGTATGTGTATGATATGATTGGATGTGCTTTAGTATCCCCTTGGTTAAGGATTTTAGCTCCAACTTGCTTTTCATTTATACCAAAATTCATGAAGAATTTAGATTTCAATTTTATGCTTAAATTGTAACTAGACATTTTTAAAACTCTGTTCAGGTCACAAGGATTCTGTGACTAGTTTAGACTTTAGTACTGATGGGCAGCTGCTTGCATCTGGAAGCTTTGATGGCCTTGTTAAAATCTGGGATGCATCTTCAGGAGACCTCAAGTGCACACTTGAAGGTCCCGGTGGAGGCATTGAGGTGCATTGCTTATGCATTTTCATTAGTACAACCCTTGCATAATTTTATAGAAGTTGAGTATAAACTACCTCACTGTGCAGTGGGTCAGGTGGCATCCAAGAGGACATTTGGTCTTGGCTGGTTCAGAGGATTGCACGGTTTGGATGTGGAATGCTGATAGAAGTACCTACCTTAACATGTTTTCAGGTCATGCCAATAAGGTGACCTGTGGCAATTTTACACCTGATGGTACCATATATTTTTTTTATTGGGAGAAATTTGGTGCTTCCTTCTTCATTTACCTCTCCTTTTACTTTCCAATTTTATTTTTAAATATTTATTTTATCTTTTGTTTCTGCTGCTTGTTTAAGGTAAAACAATCTGTACTGGTTCTGATGATGCTACCTTAAGAATATGGAATCCAAGAAGTGGTGAAAACATCCATGTTGTTGGAGGTATATATATGGATTACTGTCTATTCTGTTTCCCCTCATTCCTCATGAGTATTCCATTTCTAAAATCTGAATTGAATTATGTTTTGCATTTTAATGAGTATTCTGGCCTTTGTACACACAGCAGCTCATGTCTGTGTTTCATGGCATTGATGTCCAAGTTGATCAATTATAGGTGACATTATAATTTTTGTATCCTAAATTCTATCTTCTTCTATCTCATTGTTTGTGACCTTGTGAATTTTATTTGGTCAATGCCAACGACTCTTTGACTCCAATATTGGCCATGGTTATACCAGATGTTTCAAAATAGCTGGTGAAGGATTGAAAATTTCAGAACTTTCAAGTTTCAAGTTGGTCCAAATTGAAACTAAATCTTGTTATTCTCAAGGTTTTCCCAAAATTTAAAAAAAATCAATTACTTCCAAATGAAAAGATTATTAATAAGGTGAAATCACTTCTTTTGATTGTGGTTAATTCCATTGCTACCATTCTCACTGGGAAGCTGGGAAATGTTAAGGAGTTCTACTATTTGAAGTAGTTATGAGAAGCTTTGGCTATTTGTTTTTGTTTTACTGGTTCTCTTGCATCATTTGCATGAAAGGTGTTAGCTATGATTCTTGATATCCTTTTGTTTTTGATGAGTTGTTTCATAAATGTCATATTTGACTGATGGTTCCTAGTGTGCACCACGTGCTATTTATGTGATTGTATGAAAGGAGTGATGAATGGTACTTCTTTATCCTTTTCACCTCGGTTATGCATTCCACACTAGTTACTGGTTATCTTAGTATGCAACATCAAGTACCCAGATGAAGGGTTCGTTATATTGAAGATAGCTTTTGTTTGTTGTTGGGATTTTCATTGCCATTCTTGATGATAGAATTTTTTTTTTTTTTTTTGGCTTCTCAAGGTCATTCATATCATACTGATGGGCTGACGTGCTTGGCAATAACCTCTGATTCAACTCTTGCTCTTACTGGCTCAAAGGATAGTTCTGTCCACATTGTGAATATCACAACCGGCAAGGTTTGATCTCTTGCTGCATTTGATCCCTTGTTTTTCTTGCCTCATTTTGAAATTGTGCACTTGTTTTGTTGATTTAGATAAAAGGTTACATTAGATTCATAATTTTGACCCTATAGCATCTGTAACATTCTGAAATTTAAAATTACCTTACACTTCTGATATTTCAAATGGAGCCATTTTGAAATTCTTGGTAATTTCGAATTTCAGGACTAAAATTTGAAACTGTGGGATGAATGATGAAATGAACTACTATTTAGATTTGTATTTTGGTTATACCACATGTCTGCTTTCTGTTTTATCATTGTTAAACTGTCATTCGCTTTCTCGTTCTTGTGTAATATTTTCATTCAGGAAAGATTGTCTTAGCTAAAGGAGACAAGCTCAATAGCCTTACCAAGATCCTAATTCTATCATAGAATCTGCACCGAGCTTTGACTGCAAATGATAACTTCTTTTTTTTTAATTTTTTTTAATAGCCAGGTGAATTACATTAAGAAAAGGAAGAAAATGAAGTTAGATAGATGTAAACAGACTGCAAAGAAGAAAGAAATAGAAAAGAAACGAAACTACATTTGGAAAGAAAAAGTAAGAGCTAAAGCTGCAGTTTAATTTTGAGATGTAAACCTCATGCATGAGGCATAAGTATCAAGATTTAATTTAAACAATCAGGAAGAGTGGCAGATATAGAAAAATAGAGAGAAAAATAAAACTATATGAGAAGAATGCATTGGATGTCATTAATTTTAAGTGAAAAGGCTTAGGAGCAAAATTTTATTATCTTTATTTTTTTTCAAATAGGGGTCTTGGAAGTTACTATTGTCTAAATATGAAGTTCTAGGAACTTTGAAGACTGAAAAATGAAAGAAATTGATATTAACCATTATTCACCATAAATGTAGATTGTAATTGAAACACACAATTGCAAAGAAACTGGGAGCAACCCTTTATGGTTCTAACCTGGCTTAAACTCCGATTCAGGGGGAATTCCTTGAATCAAAAGTGTTAAAACTTTAAAATGTGTTACATAATGTTAGTTTAATTAGTTACTACAATAGGAAAGAATAAGAAATGAACTTATAAAAAAAAAGCATAAGAAATGAAATGCCAACTTCATGAACTGATTTCTTATATTATAAGCCTGAAATTACATAAGCATCAGGACTCTGCTTTGAAAAGTTCTCATTGATGATTGGTCTGACTGGAGCTTGCAAGTGTGAACCTCAACTACCTTTTTAAAATCATAGTTGAGAAAAAGGACCTTGAGTTTTAGCGACAAATAACTCAGGAATAATTTGATGGGTGAATAACTATAGTTTAACAGACATGCATTTGCTTTCTGTCATGGGCATTTTGCTTCATATCTCAGTGGCGTCTTAGATAATGGTTGAAGCGAATGTCTTATTTTAACAGACATGCATTTTGGGTATAATGGTTGAGCTTCTAAGGTCTTATTTTATGTGATTGCATGAAATTTAGTTATAAAGAACTTGGTCAAGAGTAATCTGATGGTTGAATAACTAATGTTTAACAAACATGCATTTACTTGCTTTCTTGGGCATTTTGCTTCATGTCTCAGTGTGGTCTTAGACAATGGTCAAAATGGCTAACAATAGGTCCACAGTAAGAACCTTTCGGAGGAATGAAGTTCCTATCCTGAGTGACTTGGTTGCTACTAGTGGATGGACTAATAGGAAACAGGTTAGAACTTGGCTGCTTCTAGAATAAAGAGAGCCAGAGTACGAAGTCGCATAGGGATCAAATGAATTGGTTATTTGGGTGGCATTTGTTAGAACTGAAATTATAGGTCTTTATCCTATATATATATATGTATGTATGTATGTATCACCAGTTTGACCGTGGTTGGACTAACAGTTTGACTTCCATTGACCGCTGGTTTGACCAGTGAATTATGAACATTTAACTTTTTCGGTTTAATGACTGTTCTGGTTCTGAAAACATTGGTCATGTGTTTCTTTAGTAGTTGTGATTCATCATGGGTTGATACCAGACATAGTATTCTATGATAGCCTGATAAATGGTCCATATTGACCTATAACAGCCTGTTAAATGGGCTATGCTAGATGGGACTTGTTCACATGGTTTTAAACCTCTCACAAGTTACAAGCTGAAGGAATTTGTCCTAATGCTATCACTTATAATACTTGGATTTGTTGGCGTTCTAAAGAGGGCACGTTTCATGATCACCCATTTGCTTCTTAGCAGAGGTGTGAAGTGCTTTTGTAACTAATGATTTCACTTTGTTTATATTGATGACTAATCTTGTTAGAGGGTGCCAGAGGTCTTGACCTTATCTGAAGCTAAGTCTTAGTCATGGAGAGGAAAGATGGGCTCTAAAAGAATGGCCAAGTTACTGTTTGGTTTGGTTAGGATTTACAATAAGTTGCTCTGCCAACCATTTAACCGAGCACCTAAAGTTATCATAATCTTTCAATTAAACACAAATCTGTTAACTTTTGATTGTTTCACTTTCTGATAACCTGGAGTGGACCTGAGATATTTGGACCACCTCTTGAATCAGTAATTGGTTACTGGGACTTTGTGGAATGAGAATGCTAATTATCTCAAGGGAAGTGTGCTGAAGGTGACCCAAGGAGTTATAGAAGTGGTTTTGGTCAGGATTTATTTGAGGGGAATTGGCACTTCGAAGCAGTTTATTTTGTGTCTGCTTTGCAGCCATTTTTAACAGTCCATACCCAAGCTTACTTCTCTTTGAATTAGTGGGTCTACATACTTGGAAAAACTTCCCTAGCTTCTATTCCTCAACTTATGTTTTCAGGTTTTTGTTACTAAATTTTTCCATCATTTAAATTTGTAACAATATTTCTTCATAATGATCATGTATTTTTGGAACCTCATGTGACAGTTATTATTTATATTGTACTCCTTTCATGAATATTTTGTCATGTTCAGAGCAGTCAATACATATTCACTATAGTGGTGCATTGGCACCTGGTTTATAATGTCTAGCTACCCGGTCTTCTGAAACCGAGTTCCCTTATCTTTGTTGCATTCTTATTTATCCACTTGCAGTAGAATAGAAAATTGGGTCTGTTGTTAATTTTAAGTTCACCATCCATTCATCCTTCAAAAACTTTCTTTGAAAAATAGGAAAATATGTGTGTGCTTTTCATACTTATCAGGTTTAGTTGTACTATAATTGTTGATACACGCTCTGGATTTTGGAGGATGTGAACTTTTCTAATCTGTCAGGCAGGTTTGTAACAAAATTTCATGTGTGGTCTACAGGTTGTTAGTTCGTTGACTTCTCACACAGATTCAATTGAATGTATTGGCCTTTCGCTAAGGTGTATACCCTGGACTCTCTCTCTCTCTCTTACATGACAGGAGAAGTTTATTTAATGATGATCCTTATACATGTATATTGATAAATTGGGTGAAAATTTATGTCGTGTGGATGTGATCATTTGAAACTTAATATTGACAACAAAAAAAAAAATCTTCGGCATAATTTAAATCCATATATAGTTGTGGATGCTGTAATGTTTCAATATGGTGGCAAGGTACATAACAGTGAAGTTTCATTATAATTTTGATTAATGAATCTGGCGAGGTATACAGTAACTTCATATGGCTGATGTTGGTGTAAAACACAATTTCAGTGGTGAATCCTGTATCAATATGCCAATTTGAAATTTGTAAATTGGTGTTGGTTTATTTGTATTGGTAAGATGTGGTCAAAAAATTTTGATAGGTAATTATATTTTCCATTTTTTGTCCCTATTGGAACTAGAATCTAGAACCTCCCATAACCTCACCCCAATCCTTTATCCTTTCTTTTGGTCTTTTATCAAATCATACTCGTTAATACAACACCCCAATCCCCTCATCCCTAACCCTTCCTGATCTGTAGCTGAGTTTAATGCAATCTGTTTGATCTTTCATGAGTGCATAATTAATTCTCTCTGCCTGCATTTAGCTATTGCTGTCGGCTTAATCTCAACAATAGAGCGGTCTATAGGTTTATGTTACAGTATACTTTCAGGACTTGATGTGTTTGATAGATAATAGAACTATAGAACACTGCTACATAACGGGGATGGAATTAGTAATGATGTTTCTAAAAATTGGTGTAAAATATCCTGTGGCAGTCCTCATGCCTAGCTCGGTTGGTAGAGCATTTAAAATTTAAAAAGGCGGGACATCCAGGGAGAGGAGGGGTCTCAGGTTCGAGTCTCATTGTAAACAGTTTACTGTTGTTAAACAACCAACTCTCCTAAAAGCTCAAGTTTGTAGGTTTTGAGTTTAATAATATGAATATCATGCCTTTAACACCCTCTCTCACGTGCTGCCCCATACCCGCACATGGAGAGTCAAACAAATCAAACAAAGTCCTTCATGGACTTTCAAACCAACAAATTGAGAAGAAATTGCAGTGAGTGATCTCGAACCAAAGACCTCATGCCTGATATGTTAAACGATCAACTTTCCTAAAAGCTCAAGCTTGTAGGATTTGGGTTTAATATGAATATCATGTCTTTAACAAGTACATTGTAACAAAATGCTTAGTTGTTAAAAAAAAGACCCTGTGGTATGAAAGATTGCTTCAGCTCACCGAGAACTGAGCTTGTTATACATAAAGAGAGGCCAGAGAATCATACTAGGGGTCGGTCTCTCCTTGAAGTTTTTCCTTTTCCCAGAAGGCGAAACCCACATTAGAAAAGGAGTTCTACTGTTATTGTTTTCTTATTCATCCAAACATGATACTCATGACTTGTTTTCCATGGCAGTTCCCCGTGGGCTGCAACCGGCGGCATGGATAATAAGCTTATCGTCTGGGATCTGCAGCATTCATCTCCGCGGTGCACATGTGACAACGAGGTCTGTTAGAGTCTATTTTCATACAGAAATTACCTTTCTTGTTGTCTCTGATCTAAGCCTCATGTTTGGGTGAATCAAAAAGCCTAGGATCATTACTAGGGGTGCTAATGAGACGAGACAACTCACGAGCTACTCGGACTCGACTCGGTCAAGGGGAAGAAAGGAAAGACTGGCTCGTGTGAGCTCGACTCGGAAATGTTAACTAGTCGAATTCGGGCAACTCGTAACTCGACTCGAAAAGCTCGCGAGAAACTCGAATATTTTGTATATAAAATTTTAAAAGTTTTTTTAATTTTATATATAATTTAGGGGATGACATAAATAATATATCTCTATTTTTATTCTTAAACAATCATACATTTTTATTATTTATTTAGTTATAAATTTATTTTATTTTAAAAAATAATTCATTTCTTTAAAGAAAAGATGTAAGAGAATACGATATTATTATAAATTATATTAATAAGTTAGTATTATAAACGTGATAAATATATATATATATATATATATATATATATTTAAATTCGCCGATTCTCCTAAGAAGTTGGATATATAATAATTAGAGGTGCTAATGAAACAAAACTGACTCATGAGCTCTTTCGGACTCGACTACGATCAGCTACATTTCGGTACCATTTCCCGGCTTCGAATATTAACGACTTCGACTCGAGCTCGAGTTGAGTTTCTAGAACTCGACTCGCATCATTATCACCCCTAATCATTACATCAATGGTAACCTTGTTGTGAACAGGATGGTGTGACATGCTTGTCATGGCTCGGGAATTCCAAGTACATAGCTGCTGGTTGCGCGGATGGGAAAATTCGAATCTGGGATAGCCTCTCTGGAGATTGTGTGAGAACTTTCAGCGGCCATTCGGATGTGATTCAGTCTATAGGTGTATCTGCTGACAAGAATTTCCTGGTATCTTGTTCCTGGATGGTACTGCCCGGGTGTTTGAGATCCCAGAATTCCAGTAAGCAAAACTAGATAGATACCCTATACCAAATCAAAATATGAAATGAGTGACTTTATCATGAATATTTTGCCAAACATTGAATTTGTGAATTTGTAGCTTTACACTTTGGACCCTTTCTTCTGTATAATACAGGATCTTCTTTGTTCTAAGTTAATGGTGTTGTGGGAAATTTTGATTTTGAAAGCAAAGAAATGCTTTGAAAGATATTTTTTTCATGTTGTGAGTAAATTGGAGCACAAGATTAGTTTGTTTTCTTTGTGGGAATCAGGGATGGAAATGTCATGATATATCGTCGATATTTCGGGTGTCGAACACTGGCGATATCGTGAATGAAAATCAGTGAGAAGGAAATATCGGTCAATATCAACGATATATCGATAAATAACCGATATATCAGACAGTATCGATTACAAATGCAGCGTGTGGAATAAAACCCAGTTTTGAGACAAAACGATCTATATATCAGTCAAAACCAAGAGCGCCTCCACTTCTTGATGGACCTTGACAGGAAATGCCTCTGTGTTGCTAGGTGCTAGGTCTCTATCATTCTTATCTTACATTAACATATCGCTATTGGAAATATTTATTCCTCCTCTTATTACATATTAATGGATAATAAAACCACATGAATTTTAGTAAAGACAAGACAGTCTCTTTTTTTATTTTATTTTTGTACTGGGTCAAACTTTAACTATTTCATTTTTTTATCAATTAAAAATTATATTATCTCCTTTAATCTCTTTTTAGAGTTTTTATTCAATCTTGATTACCTCATTAAAAAAAAAAATCAGTCTATATGTTTTTCATTTTATCTATGAATATATTTGAGGCTTAACTTAATGGTTAGGTGTTTGATGAAGTAAAAGAAAAATGAATTCGAATCTCGATAAGAATAAAATCTTATAAACGTTATAATCTTAAAGTAAGTAAATGTTAAAAAAAAAAAAGAACAATTATCGATATTATAAACAGGAACTCGGTATAAATTTTGACACATTGATCTTCATTTTTGTTTTAAAAGACCATAGCAATATAATATCAATTAATGTCATTTTTACACTTTTACAAAGTATTTTCAAGAATTTTAAAGTATTTTTGTTAATTTTCAATATATCAATATTCATATAAAAATGACCATTTAATATATCTTCAGATTATATCAATAAAATTAATCTAGAATATATCTGTCAAAATCGATATTTTTAACCGTGGTGGGAATATGTATGTAGTGAAAGCAAAGAAATGCTTTGAAAAATATTTAGTTTGCATGTTTCAGAGGAATAGTTCTGAATTTGATTCTCTGTCCAAAAGAGGCCTTTTGGGCTAAACAATTATAATAGCTTTTAAGCATATCCTATCAATTTCAAATAGGTACTAGGCTAGAAAATTTATTTATTTATTTATTTTTTACAAGCATTCTTAATCTTTAATTAAAAATAAAGAAAGTAATAAAACTAAGATAAAGAAGATCACGAAATGTTCGTTTTTGGATGAGACAATCAAAACAATGTTAATAATGAAAATAAAGAAAAACTAAAATTTACAAGGAAACAGTCAATTTTTATTTGAAAACAAACAATAAGAAGGGGTTTCAAACTAGCACTAATTATTTAATTCTTTTCAAAATCAAGTTGAAATAAAAAGAAAGGAAACTGTATAAAAAATAGATAATTGGAATAAAAATTATATAAAAACACTAAAATTGATCAAACTCAGCTAAATAGATATGGTAAAAGTGTGAATTAAATCCGACTTTTTTGATATCATATTTTTTTTTAAATTTATATAATGTTTAAGCGTGATTTCTTTTATTATTTAGCTTATTTTATTTTAATTATTTTTATGTAATTTATATAATTTATTTTATTTTTAAATATGGTATTTTGTATCTCTTGATACTAAATCGAGAAGCTAAGACCACCGATATGTCTCGAGACCCTCTGAGCAGGGATTGATTAATGACTTTGAACCATGATATAAAAACATGGTATCTTGTAATTTTGAAAATAGGAATAACTTCTTTCTACTGTAAAAAAAAACTTGGAAACTCCCCCCTAAGTGATCTTAGTTAAAAAAAAAATTTATAATTGGGAGATGACTTCAAGTTGACTTTAGTTAAAAAAATTTGTAATAATTTGGGGAACGGTCCCGGCTTTGAGAGGCGGTCATGAACTTCGAGAGGTAGGCCCAACTTCAAGAGGCGGTTCTGACTTTGGAGACGGTCTTGACTTGGAAGGCAACTCGACCTATGTAAGTTTCTTCTACTTTCTTTTTTAATTAAAAATTCTTTTTATATAGTTATTTTATTGTTTAATTAATTGTCTTTTATATCTATTTAATTTATTGATTTCTATAATTACTCCTCTAATTTATAGTCATTTAAATATATTATTATTATTATTTTATTTTCCTTTTGAGCATATTATTGGTTTTTATTTATTTAATTATATTGGTTGTTGATATTTTTAGTCGTATATCGTTTAATAATTCAATTTATTTTCCTTAACACACAAACCATCACCCACCTTAATTTATTCAAATCCCTAAATTTAAAAAATTAAAGTTTTAATTTTTCATTTCTCAATTTTTAAAATTCAAGTGTCCAAATTTTGCTTTTTAAAAGAAAAAAAAAGTCCAAATTTAGCTGATGCATTTTAAAAAATTGAGAATTTCGATTTTAAATTTTTAAGTCCTGATCGCGATTTGAAATTTTGATTTCGATTTAAATGAGTAAAAATTTAAATTTCAAAATTAGAGTCATTATTTTAAAATTCAAGTCTCTAAATTTCTAATTTTAAATTTCCAATTTCCTAATTTCAAATCTTCAAATTCCCAATTTCAAAGTTCTAAGTCCCAAAATTCAAATCCTTAATTTCTAAATTTTAAATGCCTAAATTTCATAATTCAAGTCCCCAAATTTCTAATTTCAAATTTCCAATTTCCCAATTTCATATTCTCAATTTCTAAAATTCAAGTTCCAAATTTCAAAATTTAAGTTTCCCAATTTCAAATTTCCAAATTCTTAATTCCTAAAATTCAAGTGCCATAATTTCAAATTTCTAAATTCGCTATTTCAAATTTCCAAATCCCAAATTTCAAAATTTCAAATTCTAAATCTCAATTCAAATTTCTCAATTTTTAAAATTTTACTTTCAAACCTTTAATTTTCAAAACTTCAATTTCAAATCAAATTTCAAAAATTCAATTTCAAATTAGTTTTCAAAAATTCTAATCACATGATTAATTATACAATTCAAATAAAATGAAAATCTTATGAAGTTAATATGTGAAAAAGATAAATAGGCTTACATGGGGCACGCGGTATTTCATATATCTTTTGACTACATAATTTGACATTTAATCTATGCAAGGATCGAATGTCGTGCAGCGAATATATCGGTAGTGGATTTTACGGAAATATCGAAAATATCGGTAAAATATCGAGGTGGATATTTTTACGAAAATATCAGTTATTAAATTTTTCATATTTTAATTATATAGATTATGAGAAATGATTCATATCTTAATTAAGATGAATTAAAATCAAAATGGATTAGTAATTATTAAATTAAATATGTTATATTAATATATTATTAGATATTATGTTAAAAGATATTATTTATTTGTTTTGTTATTATTATAAATATTATGTAGATAATAGGAGATTCAAAATATTATGTATTATAATTTTAATTTTTTAAATGATATTATTTTATTTCTTTCCTTTTTCAAATTAATATTTGATTTAAAAATATTATAAGTTATAATGTAAAATAAAAAGATAAATATTATAAAGAGAGATTGTGAGCAAATAAATAATAGATAATATAAAAAAAAGTTTGCGTAATATATAATAGAAGTGCGATTAATGAACTACAGTAGTTGGAGGGTCTTGCGAGGCAGGGTATTTTTGGTGGGTTGAAAGCGGCCACGGCTAGAAAGAGGGAGAGAGGATAAATGTGAGAAGAGAGTAGAGAGAGGCAGGTGGGGCCGAAACATGTCGGTGGGTAAATCAGTCCATTGGGTTGGTCGTCTGTAGCTTGTAAGATTATTTTTAAAATCTGCTTTTTTTATTCTCTGACTTTGTTTGGCCCCAGTTTTAATTTAACTATAAGCGTGACCTAAAATATAATTTACCCGAATTTCGGGAAAAATCGATTTTTTCCCCATTTTTACCGATTTTTTTGTCAAAAATCATTTATCTGCTCGAAAACCGATTTTTCTTAGATGTCGACCAAAAAATCCGATTTTTAACCGTCATCGACCAAAATCGATTTTTTGTTCATTGAATCTATGACCCAATTTCTTATTAATTGTGAATATTTTGTATTTTATTATTGCACTAACATTGTTCTAATTGATAGCACTTTGGATATACCATCTAGGTACACATTTTTCTCATATAACTTTGTTTGTTTGTTTATTTATTTATCTGTCTATTTATTTATATATGTCTAGTGTGTTGTTGTATTGTTATTATTTATCTTTGTTATATGTTAACCGATGAGCCAAAAATTATATTTTCCTTAGTTTATTTAGTAAGCTCGAGCAGGGCTTAGAGGGATGTTACGCCAATCGTGCCTTCTCGATAAGCAGCGTTATCTCGCGTACTAAGCTCGGTTTTACGGTCTTTGTATTTTAGCATAAAGTCGCGTTTAGAGTTTTTTAACACATTTTGTTTTTCATTTTCAAAAATAAAAAGCAAAATAAGTAACTTATTTCAGCAGTTTTAAATCGGGTTTGAAATAAAGCATAGGTTTCATCTTTTTAATGGAAACCCATAATAGCCAAAAATGCAGAGTCACAAGAAGACTATTGAAATTGTAATCCGACTTAAAGTTAAATTAGAAATTATTATATAATCAAGTCTTTTATATCAATAGGATTTTTTGATTTGGTAGAAACTAAACTCTTAGTAGAAGTGTGATTAGTTTATTATAAATAGGGTAATTATGAAGATTGTTTGAAACATATAATTGTTGTAAGTTGTAACTTGTAATGCAGTTACAACATTAATAGTAAATTTTATAGTTTTTTTAATGCCCAATAGTATGGAATCCAACACTTTGGGGGATAAAAGTAAAAAAAAAATCCTTAAGCTTCTTTTTATCTACTAGCCTTTTTTCATGTAGGGAATGGTAGGGTTGTAACTAGTAGAGTCAGCTCATGGCTAACCGGCGTTCGATTCGTTGAAGGCACCCGGCAGGCTCGTTTATTAAGTTAAAGCGAGTCGACGAAGCGAATATCGTTTGGGCTCGTAAGTTAAATGAGTAGAGCGAGCACCCGCTCAAACTCGATAGATCAGAACTGCAAGCGGCTCGTGAATAGGGTGTGAGTAAGCAGTTAGCAGGGCTCGTGAGCGAGTCGTGAACATGCTCGTGAACATGGAAGACTTGATGCCGCAATGAATTTTTGCAAAAATGAACATGATGAATATTTTAACTCTTGAACTTCAATCAAGTTAATTAAATTTTTATTGTCTTATCTTTTTATAGTTGTATGTTGGCTATTTTAGATGAATATTTTCTTTAAATAGGGTTATAATTGAAATGGCTACCTTGGCCTTCGGTGTTCGGCTTATTAAATTTGTTAGAACTTCGTTTATTAGGTCAAATGGTAGAGTCGAACATCATTTTGAGCTCGTAAGTTAAAGCAGGGGAGCCGGGCAGAAAGCATCTCAGGCTTCAGTGATCAGGGCTCGTAAACGAGGAGCAGTGAATGAACAAATCCTCTCCTTTAAAGCTAGAGGCGGAGCGAGCCTGCACAATACTTTCATTTCGACTTGGCTCGGTTACACCCCTAGGGAATGGTAATTTTTTTTTATCATTTTTGGTATCAAATCACATCTCTATACCTATTTTCATAATTTTATTTTTTAATAAAATGTTTATTCCATAAGATCTAGGTTTTCGTTTGTTTTTTCATGTTTTATTCGTCGTCTTGGCATGGTATGTGGTTGTCGTCGTCTTGTGCGATGTGATTGTCGTGTCTTGTCTGGTGTTTATTAGGTTATTCGTGGTCTGATGTTTATTTGTGTGGGGTTGATTAAGACGAGTTAAGTATATCCGATCAGCGATAAAAAATCAAATTAATGATCATTGATACGTAAAACTGGAATCATATAAATTGTGATGCATGTCGCGATATCGAATATGTAGAGGCACTGAGCGATTCGTTATATTATTAGCTTGAATATTATTTGTACTACATGATTTTAATGATTTTAATTCTATATTTTATCGATGTATTGCTCGTTTAATTCAATGAAATTATCTCTTAAAAAAACCCTTTGGGGATTCTTGGCCCTGCCACAATGTTTTTTGTTAAACGAAATTTGGCGGTCCTCATTCTGCTACAATGTTCTGTTTCCTTGTCGTGCAACTCATTTTCTTGGCCCTGCCTAATCACATTATTTACTCAGATTATCATTATGAACTTTTTTTCCTTCTGAAATTAAAAAATGAATATTGAACAAAATCACAAAAAAGAGATATGAAAGCCATTTCACTAAAATATATCCTTATAGGAAAAGGTGTAACTTCTAAAGTTGGACCACGTATTTAGGTTTTTTAGAAAAAAAAATTAAAATAGTTTAAAAATATAAAAATAATGTCTAAACTAAGTATGTTATGTTCGTGATATTTAATTTTTTTTTAAGTCAATACTATAGTTATTGACTGTGATATTATAAATATTTTGAAAATTTTTTAACTTAATGCTGTAGCTATTGGTTGTCATATTATTATTTATATAGTTTGCATATTATTTTTATTTTCAAATTATTTAAATTTTTATTTTCAAAAAACTAAATATGTCCAAAACCCTCTAAGTTTTAACATTGTTTTTTTTTTTTTTTTTTTAACAACTTTTAACCTTGCTTTTACAGTTTTATCACACTTAGATATGTGTAATTATTATTATTATTTAACTTTTTATATCAAAATTTCTACATTTTTATTTCAAGTATACTATTATTATTATTACTTTAAATACTAAAAATTGAAATAAAATATATTGAAAACGTATTATTATTTTTAAATTTTAAAAATAAAAACAGAAAATTGAAACAGTAAACATCAAAATATAATTTAAAAATATGTAAAATTTATACTAAATTTATTTTCAATTTTCTCTCCTATTTTTGGCCTCGTATTTTCTCAGGAATTTTTTTTTTTTTTTTTTCTGGTCGAGGTTGCCTACGAACCATCCATGGGGGAAAGAAAGAGATCCGACCTGCCTAGAAAAACTTGCAAAAATGTAAAATGTTTTTCCCCAAACAAGGCATTCGGAGTTTATGGTTACTGATCAAAACCCTAAATCAGCGAGCATTAATATGGTGGCAGCATCATTTTTTCAAATTGCAGCCTCCTTTTCATCTTCTCAGGTTTGGGTTCCATTTACTCTTTCTCAAATTAGGGTTTTTCCAGTCCTTTCCTATGTTATCTTAATGTAGGTCGCGGTGATGACCCACTGTAATTCAAGCTCAACAGACCGGAATGAGGAGTCTCTCCTTTGAGAGCCTCGCTTGTCGACCACCCCGCTGAACTGAGTGATCTCCTCTGCTTAATTTTTTTTTTTTCAGATGTCAGAATCCGTTTGTTTGCTTGCTGAGAAAAATCAGGAAAAGAGGATAATGTTTCATAAATTGTGATTTTTCTTTCGTGACCTTTTCCATAAAGTGTGGCTTTTCTTTCATGACTTCTTCCTCCTCTGCTTCTTCTTTGATTATGAACTTTTTTAAATTTCCAAGAAATAGGTCTGAATAGAAAGGAGATTTGAAAAAAAAATAAAAAATCATTTTCAATATTACAAGAAATTCTTCTACCATTATTTTCATTATTGTAAGCTGGGTTGTTTTCGATTTTATGTATTCTGTAACACAAAAAATTCTCTCTCTTTTTTTTGTGCTTGATTCCACCAACAAAATTCAGACTTATTATTTTTTTTTGTTTTCTTTTTTGAAATTTTTGTATGTTGATACCTCTTGGATGTTCTAATTCAAATAATGGTGCTTTTAGTGTCTAGTTTTGCTTCTTCGCAGATTTATTATTTTTACTATCAATACTCTTTTTTTTTCAAAATATTATGCATATGATAACACATAAGCTTTACATTTTCTTATTATGTATATTGGCATTCTTGTTGGAATTTCATAAATTTATTATGCTTAGTTTTGATGTATGGTTAAACTGGTATTGTATGATACATATGCTGTGGGGGTTATATTGAGATGAAACTATTTTTCATGTTGAGGAAGTTTGCTGCAATGCTTCACCTGGAACAATCAATGGCATGTAATAAAATAGTTGAAATTTTTTGAAAAATCAGGAGCATTTCTGCCATGAGCATGCATAGTAACTCATGCAAACTTTGTTGGCAAGAATAGCATTATTCTTAGATTATAACTTCAATCATCAAATGTGGTACTACAGTGTAAATTTTTGTGGATGGGAACTGAATAACATGTGGTAATGCGTGACTAGAATGTACTGGGTCTATGGAATGATAATTGAAAAACTTCCTGGTTCATGAGCATCTCGTTTGCACTTACTTATCTTTGCATTGAGTTGCAATCGCATAGTTGGTTTGGTTAGTTCCAAACTGTCAAAGTGACAGATACTCTAGACTCTGGTTATCAATTTAAATTGGTTGGGAGCAGGAAGTAGGTAAGGTTGGAGGTCCGGAGGGTGGATGGGGATATGTAATTCTTCCTCTGATTATGCTTTCATAAGATTTGGAGTTTTTTTAATTTGTGTTATGAATCTTAATCACATTGGGGAAACAGAGACTGCAATGAGGATTATAAGCTCCCTCTACTGAGATCAAGTTGAGGAAGATTGCTGGCAGAATCGAACCAAAAACCAAATTGTCATCACTGAGTAGTCTTCTTTTCTCCACGTTGTTGCGTATTTTTTCTGTGGTATAGTTTGAAGATAGATGGAAATTTTATATTTCATTCACAAATTTTGCTTTTTCTGCATGTGAATGCAATTTCCCTTCTGATAACAGTGAGGACTGGTTATCCAAGGTTGTCTTCTTATTAGTGGGACAGTGTAGAAGTTATTTGACTTGTTATAAAAGCCCTCATTCTTTATTGATGATTAAATAAAATGAAAATGTTAATTCCTTGTTAGAAAAGTACTTCTTTCATTGTGTTTTAAAATATTTTTTATGCTTATTTTTATTGGCCAATTGATTCAATCTGATGAATATTACTATCAATCCATCTAAGTTAATTTGGGTCCGGGGTGGCCATTGCATAACCCATTTCATGAGATGAGCCTTAAGAATGAGTCTTGAATGTCCTGTATGCAACTGTTTGAGTTATATTGACAGTGAATTAAATAATAGCTGGCTGACTCAGTTTTCATTGGTTTTCCAAAAAGTGTAACTTGGTCAAATGATCAAGATGTTGAACTGTAACATGAACATAGGCCTACAACGTAGAAGCATGTAACACTTCATGGTTTTCTGCAAACATATAATTTCGGCTTGAAGCAGTCTTGAAGCTAGCATGGATAGATAGTCTTATATATATGAGGTTCTTTCAATGGTATATGACGATGAATGTTCTTGTTGCTTAATTGGTTGTTGAGAATGTTCTTGTTGCCTAATTGGTAGTTGATATGATCATACTATGTGATAATACATTCCCTAGTAAGAAGTAAAGTGGCCTTGATATTTTACATGAAAGATGGTAGTATTAGGGCTGTAGTTAGCTTTCCTTTTTTTAATAATTGTAAGTTTATTCTAACTTTAGCTTTTAATCATAGTTATTGACTTGTAAAACCTACCATGTATTGTTTTTATATTTGTATTGTGTCATACTAAGTACCCTAAGTTTTTATGTATAAGAAAATAAATAAGTATTCATGCTTACTGATCAAAAAATTAATAAAGTATTCATGAATACCGATGAAAAATTTATGTATAAAAAAATAATTAAGTATTCATGCTTACTGATCAAAAAATTAATAAAGTATTCATGAATACTGATGATAAATTAATAAAGTTTTCATGGATACTGATAAAAAAATTAATAAAGTATTCATGGATACTGATAAAAAAATTAATAAAGTATTCATGCATACTGATAAAAAATTTAATAAAGTATTCATGCATAATCTATATATATTTAAAATATGGATTATTTTTATGTTACATATATCCAATTTTGTGAAATTGGTTATATCTCTTTTTTTACCTAGCTATTAAACTAATATATATTTGAATTATGAAGTATAAAGTATTATCATCTTGCATGATATTGGTTACATGTTCTATCAAAAATAAATATAACCAGTTTCATGCAAAATGGTGGGATTTAAAAGAGATGAATTATGGCATACCATAACAAGACATTAAAATTAGACTTGTCCTTGTGGCTTAGCTCAAGTGATAAAGGGATGAGGAGGGTTTAAGGGAGGTTCCAGGTCCCAACAGAGATACATGTTTACCTATAAAACAACATTAGAATAAGTCTTCAAATGCTCAATTGAACAAAAGATGAGTTTAATAATTTCTTCTTCATAAAAGAAAAAACCAGAATATTAACTCAATGTTTGTATTCACTAATCACTATTGGTTTCTTGACAAATCACTAACATTAAGATTCCCTTATATTTGTTATAAAAATAAATTTAATCTTCCACCATTGCATATGTGCCTTTGACTTGTGAAATATGAAAGAATGTTAGGAATAAATATATTCTTATATTTTATGTGTATTGTTAATGTATTTTAAGATACACTTAAGATATGCACAGAACAGAATATTAATTGCAATACAAATTAATTAAGTTTTTTAAACACTGGTTATTAATATGAACATGTGTTATCACCTATAAAAAAAATATAAACATGTGTTATCACATAGGGTGGTCACATCATCAACTATGTTGGTTTCATGAAAATTTAATATATGGAGTAAAAATTTATTCTTTGGTGAACTTAACACAACTGATGCTAGTCATCAGATCATTGTCATTTCCACCACAATGACAACAAATGACTAAACATTGTATTGTGTCATAAATTGCCACAACTGTTGTATAGATGATTATGTATTGATCCTTTTCATGATACCTCACCACCGTTCTGTTGTGGATAGCATTAGTCTATATTTAACTTGCTGGTATATAAAAGCAAGAAAGAACTTCCCCCTTTTAGGCAAGTTCAATCATATTGGTGCGGTCCATGACTATGCACAATGTAGTGTGGTGGTGGTGGTGGTTTTTGAAAGGTAAAAAGTTAGGGCTGTGGTCTGAGGTTGTTGTTTTGTGTTGATATTGTTTTGGCACTAGTGGTGAGATCTAAATTAACATTAATTAAATGGTATCGTGGAATGGACTCACTGGTTTGCTTGCCCAGTAAGATTCATTGATATTCTCTTAATTTTGTGCAAATACTATTGGTTTTGTGAGTGGGACAATATTAGATTTTACGTAATGCGGCGAGACAGAGTGGAGAGTCCCAATCGGATGAATGACTTAACTCATCCAAATTCTTGTAATAATTTTTTGTTAGTGGATGGGGTTGAGTATGCTAAAGGCGGCTTCTAATATTTTCCTCTTCCTCTATGTTGTTGTTGGTGCATAACTCTCCTTTTTCTTTGTGACTTGATAGTCTTAATAAATTGGATTACCTCGAAGTAAGGGGTGGGCTTTGTTTTTGTTTCTTTTTTCTTTTGCTTGCCAATTTCTTTTGGCAACAATGTATTTATGTACTTTGTTGATACTTCTCGGCGTCTTGCCAGTCAAAAATAGAAAAAAAAAATGCATCTTAACTTCATTGAGTTCATTGCTATGTTTGATATATGATGATTTTGTGACTGACTGGACCATATGTAATCCTCTATTCTCTTGCTCTTTCATTTTTCTGTTTACATTTGTAAACATGACTGGGGGTTTCAGTAGCTTATGGTTTGATTTGTGTTTGTTGGTTCTATTTTGCTATTTCAAATATGTTGTGGAATCAGAGTTTGCAATCTCCCTTCTAGATTCTTAAGCTTTAAGATGATAGTTGTAGGATTGACCATGATTCAACATGATAACCCTGCACTTCTTTTAAGAGGATATTGGGAGATCAACTTTATGATTCAATGACTACTTGGTAACTTAATTTATGTTATTAAGTAAATTAAACATGTTAATAATATAACTTAAATTTATTTTATACTTTAAATAGTAAATCAATTAGTTAACTTATTCTTAATCTCAAATCCTTTTTGTCTTATTTGCCTACATAAAAGTATATTTTTCAATTATGATTCAACATCCATCTCTCATTTTTTTATCATAAATATTTTATAATAAAATTTTAGCTTAATTTTAATGAAAATACATATGAGAAAGTCAATAAGGATGAGTATTAGTTAAAATCTATGTGTCAATTTGATGATTCTAGATAAAATTTAGGTTAAAGCAACCTAAGGAAAAACTTTTAAGTTAACAGATTAAGAACTGTTGAACTTAAAGTTTAGTAATTAAATAAGAAAAGTTTTACTAAAGATTCACTAAGTTCCAAAATGATTTTGGTTCTGATCTGGTTGTGGTTGATAACTTTAGTTTGATGATTGTAATGACGATTTGTCATTGATTATGAAGTGGTGCTTCAACTATTTTTTCTCTCTGAACAGAGTTATGGCCATCATCATGAAATCCTTTTTTACCTTTTGAAATATCTTATTTGTAGACAAAGTATGAGGTTCCCTTTTTTTTTTTTTTGTGAGGATCTGTGCAAGTGTGACAGAAGAATATCTTTAATGTTAATTAGAAATATTTGAAAAGTTTATCTTTTTTATTGTTGGAGATGACAACAAATGGAAAATAACTTGATACAAAACATTAAGGGCTTGAATCTCTTTATTCTTACAACGTGCCTCCATATCCTGACAAAAGGAAAATTCTATCTTTCCTTGGAGGTATTATACCTTTTCAAGATCTCAATCATTGAATTGATATATCTAAGTTAATATGTAGAGTAATAGAAATTTCCTTTCTCATGAACTTGGATTTTGTTTTGGTGTTCCTAAAATTAAAAAAAAGAAGCTGGTCCTTGAACATATTCGTTGGTTGATCTTGGTTATATGTTGAATAATTTGATGCAACTAGTACAATATCCGTAATATTAACATCATTCACTAAGAAAGTGTGAGTATTACCTCTTCTTCTCCATTCTCAGCTAAGTATCGGAAATATAAGGATTGTGTTGTTATTGAGATGTTATTTTTTAGTAAAGGGTTTGGTAAAAGAACCAACTCAATTTGTCATCAAAAGGGGGCAGAATTACTCTCATCACAAGCACTTTGTCCAATATGCCCATTTATCTTTTATCTTTGTTCCGAATTCCTAGGGCTGTAAGTGTGAGGTTGAAAAATTCAAAGAGAATTTTTATGGAGTGGGGTGCTTTTGAGAGGAAAATCCACAATGTAAATTGGAGGATTGTGTGCTTGAATAGAGATAAGGGAAGTGGACCTCTATCTTGGCTACTTTGGGTGTTGTTTGGTGACCCTTTTCTCGGTGAGAGACCTTCTCCTTGGCTGGAAAGGATTTAGAGTAAGAAAAAACGACAAGTCGATTTTGATGGCTACCCGGTAGGCTTTTTTGGGCAATTTGGAAGGAAAGAAACATAATAGTTTCAACTATGTAGGTTGTTCCATTGAAGAATAAATGGATATTGATAATCTTTCAATTGATGAATTGCAGAGATCCTTATTGGTTCATGAGTAGAAGATTAATCAGCAAGAAAAGGAGGAACAAGACATAAAAGCCTCCACTAAAAATCAATCAACATTAAGCTGAACTATTAGAGGACGAAGTAGGGTTGAGGCCAAGGTTAGTAGGTAGAGGAAATAATTGTTTCTGGAATTCAACAACAAAAACACTAGGATGCACAATCTCAAAGAAGAGGCAGAGGACGAGGGGGCTATAACTTTAACAATTACAGATTGAAGTTAGTAGATTAATCCAATATTGAATGTTACCGGTGTCATAGGTTTGGCCATTACCAATCTGAATGTTGAACTAATTTGTCCAAATAACATGGTGAGAAATCTAATATTGTAGAGAATGAAGAAGAGAAAGTACATGCAAAGGAGGAAACAAATAAGAATTTGTGGTACTTGGACACAGGATGTAGTAATCACATGTGTGGAGACAAGTTTACATTCTCAACCTTGGATGAGTCTTTCAGGGATAAGTCGAAGTTTGGAGATGACTCTAAAGTCTTAGTCATATGAAAGGAATAAGTAATTATTCAGACTAAAAATGATGCTACTCAAACAATTTCCATTTTTTTTTTTTTAAAGATTTGAAGACCAAATTGCTCAATATTGGTTAGTTGCAAGAAAGGGTATATGAGATTTCTATTAAAAAAAAATGGAGTATGACAAAATCAAGATGCGAAAATAGGCTTAATTACTCGAGTCAACATGACAGCAAATCGAGTGTTTCCTTTGTATCTCCATAGCTGCACTCATTCATGTTTCTCAACAAAAGTGAAAGATGCAACATTGGTGGGCTAAAAACACTAAAAACAAAAATCTGGTCAGTGATCTCTCTCAAATTACAATTCCTATAGAAGTTTGTGAAGATTGTGTTGTTAGAAAACAACACCATAATAAATTTATGCAAGGAAACTCATGGAGAGTTAAGATACATCTTCTAATGGAGGTAAAATATACATAATCACCTTCATTGATGATTTTAGTCGAAAGGACACGGGTGTATTTCTTGCAGGAGAAATTTGAAGCCTTTGCAGCCTTTAAAATTTTCAGAGTGAATACTGAAAAGAAAAGTGACAGTTCAATCAGTATGCTTCGCCCTGACCATGGTGGAGAATTCAACATACAAGAACTTGCAAGTTTTTGTAAACCTATGGAATCAAAAGGTCACTTCTATCAGTATGCTTCGCCCTAACCATGGTGGAGAATTCAACATACAAGAACTTGCAAGTTTTTGTGAAACCTATGGAATCAATAGGTCACTTCAATCAGTATGCTTCGCCCAGACCATGGTGGAGAATTCAATATACAAGAACTCGCAAGTTTTTGTGAAACCTATGGAATCAGAAGGTCACTTCAATCAGTATGCTTTGCCCTGACCATGGTGGATAATTCAATATACAAGAACTTGCAAGTTTTTGTGAAACCTATGGAATCAAAAGGTCACTTCAATCAGTATGCTTCGCCCAGACCATGGTGGAGAATTCAACATACAAGAACTTGCCAGTCCATGGTGGATAGTTCAATATACAAGAACTTGCAAGTTTTTGTGAAACCTATGGAATCAAAAGGTCACTTCAATCAGTATGCTTCGCCCTGACCATGGTGGAGAATTCAACATACAAGAACTTGCAAGTTTTTGTGAAACCTATGGAATCAAAAGGTCACTTCAATCAGTATGCTTTGCCCAGAGCATGGTGGAGAATTCGATATACAAGAACTTGCAAGTTTTTGTGAAACCTATGGAATCGAAAGGTCATTTCAATCAGTATGCTTCGCCCAGACCATGGTGGAGAATTCAATATACAAGAACTTCCAAGTTTTTGTGAAACTTATGGAATCAAAAGGTCACTTCAATCAGTATGCTTCGCCCTGACCATGGTGGAGAATTCAACATTCACTTCAACTCAAGATAGTTTCGCCCGACCATGGTGGGAGAGTTCAACATACAAGAACAAAGCAGAAACCGATGGAACTTCAAAAGGTCACTTCAATCAATATGCTTCGCCCTGACCATGGTGGAGAATTCAACATACAAGAACTTGCAAGTTTTTGTGAAACCTATGGAATCAAAAGGTCACTTACAGCAGCAACCTACTCCTCGTGGTTGCGAGAGAGAGAGAATCGTACAATCTTAAATATGCTGAGAAGCATTTTGTCAAAAGGTGACATTCCAACAAGCTTTTGGCCTGAAGTAGTCAATTGGAGCATTCATAATTTGAACGGAAGTCCCACATTTTCTGTTCAAAATATGACATTGGAGAAAGTATGGAGCGGACGACAACCAATAATCCGATTATTTCAGAATTTTTGGTTGCCTTGCATATGCTCCTATTTCGGATGGGAAATGGGAGAAAAGGAGAAAACTAGATGCCAAGGGAGAGAAATGTATCATCCTAACACTAAGAAAGTCATTATCAACTGTGATGTGTTTGACGAGGAGAAGTTTTGGCAATGGAGTAGTAGGCATCTCTGTCCAGCAACAAATTCTAGTGATTATGCTGGAGATTTGTATGATCGAAAGAGCATTTTTGGCTATGTTTTTATGATAGGATCAGGTGCTATTTCATGGTCACAAGAATTTATTGTGACAACACTTTACCATTAAACTCTTCGAAAATCATGTTCTTCATGGTAGAATCAAACACATAGATGTAAAGTATCATTATTGGAGAAATCTTACAAATGATAAGAGTTATTGAACTAATTTATTGTAGAAGTGAAGACCATATTGCTGATATTTTGACTAAGCCCCTTAAATCTCCTGCATTCCAAAGTTTCAGGAAGCGGCTTGATATATGTGCTACTTCAAAATTTGGCCCTTTTTTTTTTTTGAAACAAAAATTTGGCCCTTATTAAACTAAATGTTATTGTGGAGGGTTTGTTGGGAGCATTTAGTTATTATTGAGTCAAATAAGTTGTCTTGGTTAATACTTGATAGCACCTTATTGTTAGGTGGGGTAAAGTATTGTTCACTTAGTAGTAGTTCATGTTTAGTCTTAATTGGTTAGAGTGTCAACATTAAATTACGAAATATGGGATGGGTTCGAGTCTTACGGTTGTGAGCGCCAACGTTAAAATCATGTATTACTTTATATGTTCGAGTTTTACATAAAGTGTTAACGTTAAACGACGGACATAGTAAAGAAATTGAGTCTTAGGGGAGATATTACTATATTGTATTAAAAAGTTATTAGTTTAAATAAAATAAAAACGTGTCATAGTAGTTGCTTAGTAGGTCCTAGTCTAGAGGAAAGTTGGATATGTAGAATATGTATTGCCTATAAAGGATATTTGATTATTGAAATAAATAAGGTACACTCTGTTCTCTTTAATTTTGTCTCATCAAGCTTTTAGCTTTCTACTCCCACTTTGCAACAGAAAGTCGAGTTTGAGATTAAAATAATTCATTTGGACAAAAAAAAAATTATAAAATCAATTTTTAATTCAAATTAATGTTCAAGATAGTGTGTTTGGGTAATATAGAATTATAAATCAAAATACCATTATTACGAACAGTTACAATTGGAATTTTATTAAATACCACTACAGCTGACAGCGACATTTGACGGTTTTAAAATATAATTATCGCTTGTCCATTTACAACCAGATTCGACATAAAATCTTTAATTATCGTTATCATAAGCTGTATTTGTCACCAGACTCAAACACATTACTTTGGATATTAATTTGAGTTAAAAACTAATTTTATAATTTTTTTTTCAAATAAACTATTTGAGTCTAAAACTCCATAAAGTCTCTACCCCAAATCTTGGTGAAGTTACAAGAATTAGTAACAGATCGATTTGAGAATTTTTATCAAGGACCTGGCCAATTTAAAAAGGAAAAATAGGATGTTATGCTTGTCTTAAATTAAACAGCTGATTAATATTATTTTCATAATCATAATGTTCATTCAAATAAATAATTAATATCTAATTATTAAGTAAAACTTGACATTTTTAAAATGCTCAAACTAATCCCCACTATCCAAAACATAAACGTGTGGCTACCTAGATACTGTCATATAACAGCTATCTAGCCCTCAAGTAGAAGGTTTTCTTTTGTCAAGAACCTATAAATATGATAGGTTACTTTTTGGAAGGAGCAACCGTCATTTTTTAGAGGAAGAACCACACACTATTTTGAGAGTCTTGAGGATAAGGGTCAATTTTTTTTTTTGGTGGGAGCACCAAAGACCATTTTTCTCTGGGAGGATTTTCTTTTGCTATAGTGTAGAGAGAAGAAACGCATAGTATTGGATCCTGGACTGATGTTTTTATATTTTTTTTTTCACATAATCTCAATATAGAGTTGGCCACGACGTAATCACATTTATTAAAGTTTCGCCGCACACAACAGAAATTACTTTGCAAAGATCAAGACATGATTAGTTGTGGTGTCGTGTTGCATCACGACAGAAGAGGTCATGCGCACCCGACAGACTAGGTCAGGCACACACGACAAGCCTTAGGCATGCACGACATAGGCGCGTGCGACAGAGGAATTCTATCGTGATAGACTTGAACAATGACCAAAAAAAAAAAAGGATCCCCAAGTTTTAGGGCATCACAGATTTCTCATTCCTTGTAAACTTTTTTTTGAATAAAACCATAAACCAAATCATAATTTCTCCTTAAATATTTCTCATTTATTCTATCTTGAAAATTATTATAATTTCACTTTTAATTTTTTATGTTTATCCATTAATTCTATGTATATTATCGACGTATAAAAATGTGATTTTTTTTTAAAAGTTGATTAATGATAATAATAAGATTCTATTTATTATATATATATATATATATATATATATATATATATATATATATATATATATATATATATATAATATAATTTATATGTATAATTAAATGTTTTGAATAAAATAAATAATTTATATTTATAAAATGAAATCAATATATCATTATTTATAATTTATATATTTAAAATTTAAGCATTAATATATACATTACATTTATAAAATAACTTCAATATATCATTTTAATTATTTTACATTTATAAGCAAAATTTTCTTATTTAAATATGCTTTGATTTGTCAAAAAAACAACAAATATTAAAAGTTCAAATATTTGATTGAAACATAAATAAAGTTATGACACCAAAATTAAAAAAAAAAATCGAAATGTTTAAACACATGATTGATTGAGATATCAAAATATAAAAGATAAAAAAAAATTTAGACATTTGATTGAACAAAAATAAAGTTGAAACACTAAAATATAAAAAATCAAAAAGTTTAAACACTTATAGTCATTATATAATAGAACCTATAATTAGTCTACAAGCCCCCATTGTCTTAGATTTAGGAGGTTTCATATTAGCATAAATTCACTTTTTGACCACTCAGAATATAAATATGATCAACTAGGCTCAATTAGTGCCTTGTGGTAAACTTTTTAAGACTCCACAAACTTCTTAAAGTTCTTCAACCAATACAAGCGTTCTTTCTTGCAAGAAATTGTATATGCTAGGCTTAACTCCTCTAATCTCCAAATACTTGTGGATAGCATTCCGAAGATTCACATTCATTTCCCTACAAGAAGAAGAAAAGAGATGTATTGAAGGGGAAATGTTAAACCATGTAACAAATGATCAATACAAATCTTTCAAAACAAATAAAAAACGATTTTATGATTTGTATGCATTCTAGTGATGTGTAGAAACATATAGCCATGTAAAGTTCAGATGATGCATGCATGTATAAGCACAAAATACAACAAATTAAGGTCTAGGTCACGCTAGACATACATTCTCTAGCTACTTAATCGCTACGAAAAGCCAAGACACAAAATACGTCAGTGGGGAAAAAGAGGTATACATGGTTATCTTGTGAGCAAATGACCAGGTCTTTGCCCACTCCATCAGGGCTAACGTGATCAGTCAGATAGCAAGAAAATAATAGTTTGAAATGACATTCTTAATGATTTGATTATTTGAGATGCATGTTAATAGCTGAGACAGGAGTGCGTGGATCATCATTCATCAATGAGGGAAGACTACGTAGTAAGTCTAGACGAAAGTAAGGAATAGTGCAAAAAAAAACACCAACCCAAGCTTATGATCAGTCTAAAATACCAAGTATGTGTCCAGCATTTTGTCATCCACATTTTCTTGTCGCGTATAATGACTCAAGGTGCTTTCGAATTTTAACTCTTAATGCCTTCAAGCATGGAAGTTTGATTCCAAGTTTGTCGATACCAAGTTGAAAATATTGCCACTTCTTCATGTTATAGTGAACATAATTATACGATTAAGGTGTTGAATATAATTTTATACTCTTGTAGTATAATATAATCACTATAACATGAAGAAGTGGCAATATTTTTCAACACGACGATTAAACTTCATGTGCGTTATGGGACATAATTCCATGCCATAAAGACGCAGAGTTAAAATCAGCACCTTCAGAATCACTATAATAGCAATGCTTGAATGCATACTTCGATAGCCCCTGGACAATCATAGATTGGGTTGGTGTTTTTCTTGCACTATTCCTTACTTTCGTCCAGACTTACTACACAGTCTTCCCTCATTGATGAATGATGATCCCTACCTCTTTCATCTCAACTATTAACATGCATCTCAAATAGTCAAATTCATTGGAAATGTCCATTTCAAATTTCCTTATTTTTCTTGCTATTTGCATTTGACCTAATTAGCCTAAGTAAATTAGGCAAAGACTCATTAATGACTCATTTGCTTTTAAGTTAACCATGTTGATGGTTAAGTTTTTTATTTATATAAATACTAAATTGAAAATTGACGATCGATTATTTTTTACAAGTACGATTAAATTAATCCAACCATACTTATCCTTATTTTTAACACATGTTTTAGTAATTGGAAAGCATTAAGTCATAAAAAAGAAGATTGATATATTTTCTACTCGAAGCCTTAAGAGTAGTGTGAAATGACTGTCATACCCTTTAAATGAGTTTGAAAGAGTCAAAGTGGAAGACCTCACTATTTAGAAAAAGAGGTAATTAGAGAGAAGGGGATATAAAATCACTAGAAGGTTCCATTTATAAGTAAGACTGCTCTTTAACGGAATTTTCTAGAAATTACTGACAACCACTACTTTTCTTTTTAAGAAAACAATACCAACCATGTTAGCTCATGACCCGTTCTCACATGAACTTATATTATTTTAGACCCATAATTTTATTTATTTTTATGTATATTTATATCAAATAATTTTATGAATATACATATATCAGTGTTATTTTATATGGCGAGAAAATATCCAAATATTCTCATTGAAGAAGCTAGTACTGCATTAATAAAGTACGTTTTAAGTTTCAACAACAACAATAATAACAACAACAGTCTATTCATCGTACTACATCAAAACAAAACTACCAGTGCCACAGCTTTAATTTTTTTTTCTTTAATTAAAAACAATAGTACTGTTCCTACGACCCCAGCTGCCTTCTTTCCTCTCCCAAGTTTCAACCATTTGAACCAAAAACAAACAAGCTACATTCCTAACTACCCCCACATTAATAAACTAACTAAAAATAAAGGAAAAAAAACTCATCAATTCCACTATTTACAAGCATTAACCTACTTTCCTTGGGCTCATAAATAAGTGAATTTGTGGGTGACGTCCATCAGTTGCATGCATTTTTACAAAAGCACGTTGTATCAATTGGAGGGCACGTGATAGTATTTCCCTTTACACGTGCACCTGTAAACTATCGGACATGACTCTGCTACTGAGCACTTGAAGCTCACCATCACTCTCTTGCATGGAAAGCACGGGCCACACGCGTGCGAACAGTCTGGTAAGCTCGAACCAGTTGGATAAACCCTCGTTTCCCCTTCTTCTTTTTCTCCTGCTTCCTGCAATATCACTCACATTCACCTCTTCTGATTTGTCTTAGGTTCGTTTCCGAACCCGGAAAGTAGGTTTCCTTACATTCGTACAAATTATATTTGTATATAAGTTATCAAGAAACGGATTGTGTGTCGAAGATACGTTATTTAAAAAATAATTACGATTTAATGAAATGTTGTGGATTTTAAAAAAATCCCTAAAATAATTTCTCCACAGAAGTAGATGAAACTACCGTAATAAAGAGCTACGATATTTTGAAGAGGGAGTTCAAGATGCATGACAAGAGTTGTTCAACTCATAAGAGTTAATGAATCTATTATTATAATATACTATAGCTATTATCATAAAAAATGATGGTAAGAGGTATTTTGGGGTTTTTTTTTTAATCTTTAGTTTTTTAATCAAACAACAATTATTTTTTGAACGCATGTACTGACCACCATAATTTGGTTTCTTTATCACTTATGTACAAATACTTTTCTATGAGTGTAGGAAAGAGAAAGAAATATTAAGAAAAATAATTTTCTTATGTTTAGTTTTATGATGTAAAATATAAAAGAAAATAAAATATAATCAAAATTTTACGTATTTTAAAATATGTTAATCCTTATATAATGGAGAAAAACAAATAAAACGAGTTTTAATAAAAATATAAAATTTATTTATTAAGTTTAAATATATTTCCTATTATTCTACAAATTATCTTTGCTTTCACTTCAATCTTTTCTCCTTCTTCTCTCTATTCCAAAAAGGAACCCCACTTTTTGGGAAAAAAAAAATTTTAAAAGAAAAAAGTAACCAAAAGTTATAATCAGGGACAGTAAAATCTTGGCTCGTCACTGAAATGAAGCAACAAACCTGAGGGGACAACCGACTTTGATCTCCATTGTAGGTGCCTTCTGGTTCATGGAAGCTGGTTGAAATATCTGCGAAAACATAAAAATAATAAAAATACAAAAACATAATAAGATGTAATTAAATTCAATGAAGGGGTAGAAGAGATGAGAAGACATACAATGGTGGTGGGTGAAGCGGAGGCCTTCCCCAAAGGTGAGCAGCAGGAAAAGAGTGGCAAGGAGGAGAGAGGTGTTCATACTTGTTCTGCCTTAATTTAGCCTTTGAGGGTGGTACAAACTACACAAAATTGAGTAAGTTGGAGAGATATTTCATTAAAAAGAGGAAGCAGAAGCTAAGGTTGAGGTAATGAATATGGTCAGAGAGAGAGATGTAGAGATGGGTGGACAGATATGGGGGAAGGACTAGGTAATATAATATATATTGGAGACTTTAAATGCAGCAACCAAGTACACCTGATGCTCTTCACATGATCCATGCCCTTCTTTTCAAGCTTCTTCACATGTTTTGGCACGAGACTCCCACAGTGAGTTGGAGAGCAATATTGAGGGATGGAAGGCACCATTGCTCTTCAATTTCCTAATAAGTAATACAAATATTTGGTTAAAAAATTGGGTGATTTAAAATTTGTAAATTTAAGGTTGTTCTACACTGCTTTTTTAAAACGCTTCGATAGAATCTGCCAGTAAAACAATGTTAACATCATTTTGCTAAAACTGCTTGATGTTTCAACTAATACTTTCATGCTCTAAGCGCATTTCACGACAAAAAGAGTGAAATCAAACGTATTCTTTGTGTTTTTTTTATTCTCATTTTTTAAAAAAAAACAAAAAATAGTTTTCAAAACCGGTAACCACCGAATAGGCCATTGACCTCTTCCTTGCTTTTTCTTTAACAATAACCCATTTTAGATCAAAATGCCCTTGTCCTATATTTTTATTTTTACAAGAAAAAGATGGGTATTTTTATAAAAATAAGATAAAAAATGCATGAAGGGTTCGATTTCCAAAATTGTATTTTCAAAAGATCTTATAATCAAATCACCCTAAGTAACATAATAACCCAACCCTTAACAGCAAACCCACTTTTAAATTTTGGGTTCTTGGATAACATTTAATTTCCCTCTTGTCAGGGATGAACCAGTCATAATTAACGTGAAGGAGTGGAGAAATTAGTCTATAGTTTTGTCAGTATATGTGAAATAAAATATACCACCTAAGAGGTAGCAATAAATGGATGAAGCAAAGAAATTAAATGTGGGGATAGATAAAATTGAAATCGGGGAAATGAGAGATGCAGTGAGGGTAGGGGACAAGAGGGGAGTTCACGTGGGCAGACACTTAGTGATGGATTTTGTTAGTCTGGCAAAGGTCAAAATATTGAAGGAGGCCTGCCATAAACGTGAATATCAACCTTTGTCTTAAATGAACTCCCTTCTTTAATTCTTCCCTCTCCCTCCTCTCTCTCTCTCTCTTTAAAGCCTTTTCCCCTCTCTCTCTGCCCATGCACTTGTATTTTTTACTCCTACTAGAAAATTTATCACTTTTACCACCAATAATTTTGGTTGCCTAAATTTTCAATAAAATTTAAACGTTTATAACTATTAGAGCAATTCCAACGGGAGTTGCTATCAGGGGTGTCATCCTCATAACCGTTAAAATGACACCTTAAAGACAAAAAATCGCCCAAATTATGCTGACATCGAGGCAGAACACATCCAAGTGCTGTGCACAGACATTTGACAACTTTTTGGTAGACCGAGTTTGTAATAATGGTCACTTCTTGCCAATGCCTTCCAACTGGCCATATTTTTAACTTCCATATTCTAAGAGTTTTAATTATATTTTTAATAAAAAATATCAATTATTAAATGATGATCTTACTTCGACACCTATCGGAATAAAACACTGTTCATGGGTGTCAAAACATTGTTCAGGGTTGCAAAATAACATTTGGCACCCCATTTTTGGCAACTCCCATTGAAGTTGCTCTAATATGATGTAAAAATAATAAGGGCGGTTTGTTTATAGTTTTTAAAAACTATTTTTTATTCTGAAAAACAATAAAAATTGTGAAAATAATGTGTATATATATTTGATTTCCGCTATATTTTATTGTGAAAATACGAAGAATACACCAAATGTCGAATTCATATAAATGAATCAGCTTCGAACACTAAATGACGTTTTGATGCTTTTTCAAAACTGTTTCTCAAGAATCTGCTTTGTGTTAAATTAAACCAAACATGCCTTTAGTATTTCACATCATCATACTTAAAACAAAAGACAAAAGAAAAGTAATCAATTTTAATGAATTTTATAAGTTTTATCATAATTAATATATGCATTTAAAATTTTATTCATAAATATTTATCTTAATGTAGAAAAAATCCACTACAAGAGAAGTTATATCTTAATTTTTTGTTAGACAATGAGGTGTCCAAACGCCATATTATACTGGGTGCCGCATTTTTAAGTCATACCACACCTAAACTAATCCTCATACAAGCCTGGAAGGATGACAAAGACGATAAAACTTTACCATATAACACAATTGTATTTTTAAGACTCGAACTCGATCCTAACAATCTCATGTTTGATGGTATACTTATCTGAATTTTGAACAATGCTTTTACAAAAGGTTAATGGCACCGGCCTACTTGAAGAAGGGCATGTGAGCAGCCACAGGATGTCATGTGATGACTTGTAAGTAATAACACACAGATCGCCTGACGGTACCAAAATATTTCACCATTGGGAGTTGACTGCCACACTTAAAGAGTGAGACATGATGCCCTTTCTTCCGGGCAACCTCTAAATGGGCCTCACTCTCTTCCAAGGCCCATCCTACTTCCGGGCCTGTGGGCCTTGTCTTATTTTAGTCCTGTTTTCACTATTTTTTTTAACAAATCTTTTTTTTCTTTTTTTTTTTCTGTGTTCGATAATAAATCGTCAGATGTCCAAATGCCTAGATTAGTTGGTAGAGCGTTCAAAGTTCAAGAAATGGAGGGGTCCTAGGTTTGAATCTTTAGGAGAACAATTTACTACATTATAATAAAGTGTTTAGTTGTAATTAAAAAAAAAATCATCAAATTAAAGTTCATTGTAAAAATATATGTTATGTTTAACTTCTTTTAGATGATCCAAGTATTATTGTTTTTCTTTACTTCTAATACTTAATTAAAATAAAAAATTTAATATTTAAGATTATTAAAGTCTATTTATTTAATTTTAAATTCTATATCAAATTAAGTTAAAAAACACAAAAAGTACATAACAATATTACATATTTTGTTTATTATAACAACTAAAGTCATAACATAGATGTCGATGTTCTTCATTTTATAGGACAATTGAGGCACCATTGTGCTAGTAGTTAAAGATTAACTTTCATATAGTTATAACGTAAAATTTGAATGGAAATGCTATCAATGTCTATGTTCATTTTATAGGACGAATAAGGCGTTATTGAGCTAGTAGTTAAAGGTTAACTATTAGATCTTTATAACGTAAAATTTGAACGGAAATGCCATGGTACAAAATTTTGTGGGTATTTATACACCACCTTATCACTATTGTCATAAAAAAGGAAAAGAAAGTTGAGATAAGTATCCAAAAGCATATTTTTATGCTATCCATATCGCATTCAGCCATGTGATTGGCAGCCATATTAGTCAGCGCAGCGTGTTTCATATAAAAATTTCGTAACCTTAAGATACTCACAAGTGCAATCTGAATTGCATAAGTGGTAAAATGGGGACATAAAGTCCGAATATCATTCCCACGAGGAAAGTAAGTTTAGGCAGGATTAAGTACCCCGTCTATTCGATCCTTTCACTACCAAGCTATCGATTTTTGATGAATATATACTAAACTTGTGAAAACTCGAGTAATTTGAATTTTTTTTTTCTTTCTTTTCTTTCTTTCTTTCGTAATACGGTAAACCATCGTTATCATACGGATTGAGAACCCGGAATTTCTCTAGATCTCGGATGACGAAACAGACCTCACCGTGGATTCGGCTCAGCAAATTCATAGTTAATTGACAACTTTCACAATTCGAGACACAATTTCACGTATTTCGAGGCAACCAATGTTCCATGGGGACACATGGCATGAGAATACATGCCATGTGGCACAAGGCATGAGGGCACTTGACACATGAGGGCCAAGTGTCATGGTATGAACATGCATGAGAGGTAGTGTGGTGTGAGAGACACATAGCATAACTTGTGCCATGTGTCAAGTTGATGGAATGAGAGTCACACCACCTATAGCCGAAATCAGTTCGATGGGAAAGAAAATGGAAAGAAGGGAAGAAAGGAAAGAAGAGGAAAGGAAGATCCAGCATCCAGCAGGTCTCCAGCGTTCGAATGGTGAAAGTTCAGCGGACCAAGGAGTAAGTTCATCTATACTCCAAGAGATAGGGGTTTCTCCTACACTGGTTCCTTTTCTCTTAAGGACCATCAATGGCCATATAGTTCGGGCCTCAACCTCGCTGAGTTTCAGGATAGCTCGGTTAAATCTTCTGATAATCCATGACTGATTCGAAAAACCTACTATGCCTCCGAATTATGTGCCTGACAAGTCGCTTGTCCCGAGAATCGGTTTGAACTTGAAGACTATGTTCGTTTGTTGTTGCTGGTTTGAGTGGCATGTTGGATTGTGTTTTTGAATCATGTTAATTTATGCGTATTATAATATATTGACATGGGTTTTGTGATGGATGTGGATGCTGTAGATATAATTATCCATGATACTTGGCATGAGGTATGATTATAATTTGTTCCATGTAGCACTCATTTATACATGTAACATGAGGTAACATGTAGTGGCATTTCAGACGTGATATGCATTTGTACATCATCTGGCCATGTGTGTGTATCGGCTATGGTCACTCACCATTCCTAGTGAGTCGATGGTTGCACTGACGACGCTCCTCCACAGAGTCACGCGGTTGGATTGCATGAAAGAAATATGTGTGTGGGTAACAAATAAATAGTATAGATACTCCTGGGTGAGAGCTCAGACCGGTTCGTACACAAACTCGACGATGAAAGTCCAAGCATTGGCATGAGAGTCCTATACTGAGACCCCTAAATCCGCTGTCTATAAACAACACTTCCAACTTGATTTATCAAGTGGACATTGGAGGTGGTATCCAATGGGTTTTAATTTGTTAAACAAAAGGATTTTTGTTTGGAATAAGAGTCACTAGATGAAAACATCAATGACAGTTTTTTCATACATGGCATTATGCATGTGAAGGAGTTGGTGATGACTCGAGACATGGGGCATGGTGAGTCTCATCTCATTCATAGCATGTGTATATTCTTACTTGAATGTGAGTGTTAATGTGTAAATCATGGCATTGCATGTGTATTTAGGTGGGGAGTAGCCCTTGTAGGAGTCATCCTCTACTGCGTGTAGCTCACCCTTCATGGGGTAACATTTCACGTGCAGGAAGTTCATCAATGCATGACGCTCATCCAAGGCCATAATTGAGAAGAAAGGCTGGATTTTTGGCTTTAATTGTGTTTTATAAAGCTTCTTGATAATATGACCAAGTTTTTGTACATGTGAGAAAAAGAGTTGTAATTAAACCCCTTAGTTTTGTCCAGTATAAAATTTTTGCATGTTTCTATGTGTTGTTTTGATCCGCGAAAGGACCAGGCTACTATACATTGAATGAGTCAAGTGTCGAGAAAGGCTGGAAGTGCCAAAATGTATCAGGAAGGCTACTGGTAGGATTTGATTCTCGCAACAAGGGTTTGTGTGTCACAACAAAAATTCTAGTGTACTGTCGTGATAGAGGTTTTTGTGTCGCGACAGGGATTTCAAGTGTGCTTCCGTGACCATGTAGCGACAGAGCTAGTCACGACAGGAAGTCTCTATATCGCGATAGAGAATTGTCACGACAGGAAGTCTCCGTGTCGGGACAGGAAGTCTCCGTGTAGCGATAGAGTATTTTATGTCACGACAAAGGTTGGTCACAATTGGGGGGTTTTATGTCGCGATAGGGTATCGGTATGTCTCGACAGAGAATAGTCAAGACAGGAAGTCTTCGTGTTGCGACATAGTATTTTATGTCGCGACAGAGGTTGGTCATGACAAGGGGTTTTATGTCGCGACAGGGTATCTGTATGTTGAGACAGAGAATTGTCGTAACGGGGAGTTTTAATGTCATGACAGAGTAAAATTGTGTCACGACAGAGTTTTTTGGATCTATGTCGAGACAGAGTATTTTATGTCACGATAGGGCTAGTCATGAAAGGAAGTCTCCATGTTGCGACCAAGTATTTTATGCCACGACGATGGTTAGTCATGGATCTGGGTTTTGTGTCATGACATGTTCTCAAGGTTAGGTTGTGATAATGTCGCAACACAATTTCCCTTGTGTCGTGACAGAGTTTTGGTATGGCGTCGCGACAGTGTCACTACATAAGTCCTTATGTCGTAACATTGGCCTGTCGCGAGGATTGTCGCGATAGGGATAATTTGTTTCACGATAGAGAAGTTGTGTCACGACAGACTTTAAGCAATATTGCTACAACGTAGACTTGGTTCCTAGCTCATTCCTCGTTAAGGTTTTTCTTCTACCGAATTTGTTCTCTTCGGCCTAAGGGAACCCAGACAGAAAGCCTAACAAGAAAGGTTTCCTCGTTTCTAGAGTCAGGTGTCTCAGAAATGAGCCACAAACGATCTAGATATCACATACTAAACGATACCCACTCTTGATTTTGGTTAATCTACCGGTCAACTGGACCCTGAGAGAATAGTAGTGTTACAAAACTAAACTAAAGCTATACTAAAACGGGGGAATTTGGTCAATGTTAAGTTTTCCAAGGATAAGAAGACTTTAAAGATAAAATATCAAGGTAAAATACTAGGGTTGGTTACTTCAATTAATGCTTCATTGTTTATATTCGATAAGTGAAAATTATGTGAATTTATACTTGTGCTTGCTTAAGGGAAATTAATATGAGGCTCTCACTCTTGTGACTCGCCTTAATTTCTCACACTAACGCCTTATGCACCGCTAGGTTCCTCTAGGTGATTAAATGCGATACTTTTCTAAAGAATTTTTCCCTTAGGTATCCTATTGGTCACCGCTAGGTCTCTACAATAGGAAAACCCGAACTATGCTAGATTTGATCACCGCTAGGTCCTTAAAAATCCCGCATAGTGCTTAATTGACGCTTTACCCTAATGAAATTCATTTAGTACTAGCCATTGCTATTTTTCTAAATTTCTTTGATTTGTTGATCGAACCAAAACACATGTACTAATATATCACACCAGTGCCAAAGGACTATTAACTAATCCCCGGCAACGGCGCCATAAAACTTGTTGAGTGAGACCAAATGACATATACACAAGTTTGTAACAAAATTACCAAAGGACTATTAAATAATCCCCCCGATTAATGGTGCCATAAAATCACTGGTATTATATTATATAAACCAAAAATTTCATGTAGTAAATCATTTCAAATTTTGGTTTTGGTATGATATTCGTAAGTGCACAGTCGACAAGTAATAAAATGGATTTAAAAGTCTCGTATATCGATCCTACAGAGATCTCAAGAATTTTAAATCAATCCATCCCACTACCTGGTCTCCATACTATTCGACCATAAAATGATAGTGGGATCCGTTTTAAGGAGCCGGAAAATTATACGAATACAAGGAAATGAATGAACACTCAAATAATCCAAATATAAAGAATAAAGAATAATGAATATTTAAGAAAATAAATGGTCACTGAATAGTTATCTTTCGTGAGTACCCATCAAGAATTCATATAGTGAAGTATCAATTCGTAGTAAAACATTGATAAATTTGCTTGTGTATTTCAGTTTTAAAATCAGCCCAAGGTGTTTAGTAAGACAAATTGATCTCTCCAACCACATTTTATTATCTAATTTTCCCGATTCTCTCTCAAGACAGAAATTAAATAACTACTTTTAAAAGGGATTTTTAATTGCATTTTCTTTCAAGAATACTCATACCCATTTTATGGATCAGGAACCTTACTCCTGCTATCTGGCCAAGCAAGGATGTACAACTTCCAGGACGCTCTTCCTCAAAATTAGAACAGATCACCTCCTCGATTATATCTCGCCTAACACTCGGATCGGGCCTCACTATTCGACCGAGAACTCTCCCATTGCTTAAATTGATAACTCCATTCAACTCTTTCTTTACTTCAAGTGAGAAGAGGATTTATCGAAGTAAACTTGCAAGCTCATGAGATCTCGAATAGCGTGTTAATATACCTCAAGAAATTGTTCATAACTCTCAGAATGCCTTCTCTCAGGTCACTCGTAGGGCCTCCTTGAAATCGTATAATGAGATAAATCTTATAACTGGTATAAGAAACTCGATATTCGGGATCAAAAACAAGAAACCCATAACTAAAGTAAATTCAGAACCAAATCTACAAGTCATTGAAAACAACTACAGGAAAGATAAATTCCCGACTTATAACATCGACTAATGGAAGCCGGGTTCTCACCACCGAATTACACACTATAAAGATTCCTCCCGATCTTAAGAATAATCGCATTATGAAACTAGAAGAGCCGACCTGCAAATTTTGTCTCGAACTCAAACATTCCAGTAAGAATTAAAGAATCACCCCTCGCATTCAAATACCAAACGATAACATCCGCATCCGTAAAATAAAACGAAACCAGAACGATAACCCAACTAATCTCTAACTATCAACATTGAAGAAAAGAAAAGAAAAGAAAAGAAAAGAAAGAAAATAAGAAAATCGAAGCCTTTCGCCACCTGCACCTCCTGGCCCGTGTCACCGCCAAGTCAAGGTTCCTCTTCCGGTAACCAGACGGTAGGTTTCGGCCGTTCCCAATCCCAACGCGATTCGGCCGCGGGATTTCCTGCCGGATCGCCCAGTTATCGCTCAAGTCGCGACCAAATCCCTCGTCGCTGGCATCCATGCCGCTGAAGATCGATCTCAAGTCGCTAACTTACGCTCTTATGCGTTTAACTCGGTTGTTCGCGATGTCACAAAGGAAGATCAATCTCTTGTCGCGACATCAACCATGTCTTCGCAGCTTCAAATGGTTGAGCTCGGCGTCGCCGACATCGATATCTTGTCGCCACGCCCCAAGTCTTCATGTACTTCACCGATGGGTTTCGGCGTCGCGACATCAACTCGGTCGCGACATCACTTTACGGAACCGCAGCCTTTAAACGAAGTCCTACGCCGTGGATTCCTCGATCTCTCGTCGCGACATCGTGATTATAACTTCAAGTAGCCTTCAACTCGTTGCTTCGTGTCGCGACGCCGCCCTCCTGTCATGGCGTACTTCCGCTTAACTCAACCATCCTTCCAAACCTATCATAACTTCAAGGCGAGGTTATCTTGTCGCACTTCCATCCCAGTCGCTGATCAACCTCGTCGCTGACATCAAGATGCCGTCGCGACATCATTCCTTAGCTTCGTTTAATTCTCACCGCTTATTCGTGATTCCCGTCGTGACCGCTTGCTTATTTCACTATCATACTACATCTTACCGCTGGGCTATGATTGCTTCAGACATTGTCGATGTCGTTTCATGCATCCAAATGTCGCGACATGAAGTCTTTTCTTCTTCATTTCCTCGGCCGCTTCACTGGAGCTTTTTAACCTCACCGCTTTGTTCTTCTGCGAACTCGTCAATCGAGTTTTACCGCTGCAACTGATATGCATTTTGACACGCCAAAGCTTCGACATCAGTTCCTTCATCTTCAGGCGCCTTTTCTCCGCTACAACTCGCTTCGCCTAATTATCCACATTAACGCTCATCCAACTTCTCGCTTCTTTCTCGCAAAAATTCTTCTTTTTGAATTCCCGCCATTTAACAACTTGCTAGTTATTCCATAATTTCGCACATAACTCGCCTGCTTGATAAAACTAGATCGTAAAAACGGACTAAAAAATAGATGACTTTTAAGCTCATCAAACTCCCCAAACTTAAAGCTTCTCATTATTCTCAAGCAAAGAAAAGAAAGAATTGTTTGTCCTAAACAAAAGGACATTTTTCTATTCTCGCTTTTTGCGTAGAAGTCAATTTGTACTCCAAATACAAGGATTGGCTCTTGCTTTTCTTCGCATCTAGCTTCAAGTCCGGCCACATGGCTTTCTACTCTTATAGTATACAAACTAAACTCGTTGAAATTGTTTGCAAAACAACATAACTACTGATCCTCGTTGAAAACAAATTGTTTTCCTTCACCTCATAATTATCACCAATCCTGTGTCCTTCACAGCTTTTACTGCTTATTGCCTTCCAAATTCCATAAGCTTTTGTCTATATCGATCTCCACTAATGTAGGTAATTCCATCCTTCAAGATCAATCGTGTCTTTTCTGGGCTTGTAAATGTTAGGCTCGGGGTAAGGGCAGGATAGAAAGGAACTTTGCTTTTAGGATTACCCGAACTTTTTCTCTTCTTTCTCACTATCGTCTCTTTTACTTGTAGTTTCTTTAATAAACTCCCCTAAACTTACTTTTGGGACATCTCCGATTTCTTCTATTCGAATCAGATGCTTCCATTTCTTATTTGTAATTCAACTCGGGGAATTTTGTTTGTCACCATTCAGGATAAGGCAATGTTTTACCTTCTTAGCTTTCTAACACCTTTACTAACTTGGGTTAGTAACTGATGCCGACGGCATTAGGCAGCTCAGTGTCAAACACCCCTAAGAAACTTAATAGTTCAAGAGAATTAGGCCAAGGTAAAACTATCCCTCTTTTTCAGATTTGCCACAAATCTTTCCTTTCATTCCCTTTCTCGTCTTTTTCTCCTCGAAGTTCCTCAACAACCTCCCCAAACTTGATTTCTTCCTCTTCGCCTGCACCATGTGTTCTTTATCGGGAAGATTGATTATGTTGGCAAGGCCTGGGGTTTAAATTGGCCGATTTTTTTGAAATAAGGCTTGATCGGGCCTCAATTTCCTGAATCCAAGGCATATGCTTTAGCATATGAGATAGTGGATGGCTCGAATATTCAAACTTCTCTCCAAGAATGGCCTACATCATTTCTCGTCACCGTATCACCCAGACTTCAATCAATAATCTAACAAGTTCTAGAACTGGGTTGGGTTTACTCGGGGTTGTTGACCATTAGAGTTCCTTTGATTAATTTTTGTGTTGATGAGTAGTTAAACTCTTTAGTATCCAATGTGTTCCTCGACCTACTGCTCATACCACAATCTCAAAATATGTTCTGCTCCTTCAATTTCATTACTTTCTATTCCGGACTTACACTAAATTTGAATCACTTTCGCACTTCAGATTTCAATGAAATCAGATTCACCGTCTCAGCTCGGGCTTTTTTGCTGCTTTTAGTTTACTCCTAAACTAATCGCTTCATTCATTTTTACAAGATTATGACATATCAAGAATTTCTTATTCTTAAATAAATCAAACTTTTAATTTCAACTATGCATCACAAAGCAACACAACATCAACAAACAGATTCAAAATAACACACAACAATTCAATTCAAATTTCATTTTATTTCATTCAATCATAACAAATTGGATACACAAAGATGGGCTTGAAGGTAAAGAAAGTTACCGGGGAAGAAGTCTATCTTTTCTTTCGAAGAGGCAAGAAAGATATTGGGGGGGATCCGTTCAAGGTATTCAAATGAGTCAGAATGGAGGGAAACTTACTTTCTTTCTTTCTTCTTAGTTTTTCTCACTCGATCTTTCAATGAAGATCTCAATGAGATCAACCTTCTGCTCAAACATCCATCCCTTCCCCCAAACTATCTATCAGGTTTATTTCATCTATTCCGTGAATCTCAAAGACGTCGTTAACTGGGATCCAAATTTTCTGTTCCATTCTTTCGCTCGTAGGATTCAAAGATCCTTTTTGCTTCTCATTCTATCATCCATTTTATTTTCAAAACTTTCCTGGGTAGAGACTCAGATAGGAACTCAAGCCCCTGACTACTCCCCCAAATTTGGCTTCGCTTCGTATCTCTTTCTTCTTTATCAATGTTGAGTCGAGAATCACGCCAAACCGATTGTTATAAAAGCTTCATGACTTAGTTTTGAGTTTCAAGAATGTGACAGATCTCTTTCCTTCATTTCTTTCTTAAACTCTTCCTCACGCTTCTAAATTTTTCTCATCCTGTTCTTCTCTCTCTGCCTGCCTTCTTCTCCCTCACCGCCGGCCTTCTTCAGAAACAACTGCCTTTTCCTTCCCAAGAGCTCTTCCTCCCACCGCTGGCCTTCTTTTCAATTCTTTCATAAATGCCTTCGAATTCCTCGTAGTTCCACTCCTTCCTGCTTTTCATCCATTCTCTTTGTACGGCATCGAGCTCTGTGATCGAATCGCTCTTCAGGCTCCCTGAGCTTTCTCCCATGCTGGGAAATTCTCGTCTCGCATGCGAGAGAACCGCTATGGAAATGGAGAAGTCTATCAAGTCGCTTCATCCTCGCCTCATTATCAAGAAATGAAATCATCATTGGCTGGGTGAGTTTTCAGCCTGCCTGATCGCAGAACTTATGAGTCTCCTGGGGTTTTTCACCAAATTTCATCTCTTTCTACCAAAGACTCTTTTCTCCTGGTTTCGTCCTTCGCTAACTCCCGTCGAAGGAGTGGTGAAGCTCGGGTACTTCTTCTTCACCTACCTTTTCACCCCACTCCTTCAAACATAGAACGTTGATCTCGGGTGAGGAATAGTTCCCTTTATTCCTCTTCAGCGATACCTCATGATAGAATTTTCAATGACAATTCCTACATCGATCTTGTATCCAGATGGTAGATACAACATCATAGCTCTGCTGTTTCATCGCACACGTGTTTTGTCGGAACCAAATGTAAGCTTGTGGGGAAGCAAACCAGAATTGGCTCTCAAGAGGCTCCCTGTCTAATGTTCCCATTTTCCTTGGTTTAATGTGATCACATTATGAGCTGAATTCCTTCCAATCCGTTTTTCCAAAAGTTTCTGAATTTCAGAACCTGATTGTACCGCTTATATACGAGCAGCCCTTGATATCTTGGCTTCTTCCATATTTTGTCCCCACCTCTAATAAACCGCCCATCCTTTCTTCCACCAAATTTGAATAAAACTCTACCAAATACAGAGATAAATTCCTCGATTTTGGTGCGCAGAGACTCTCCCACCCTCGCTCTATCATCTCCCGAAAGGAGAACAGGATTTTGAATCTCCTCTATGACAACCCTTGTTAGCATAATATTTTTTCCACTGGGAGATGTCATTCCGACACGAAATCCTCTTCTTTCTTCTCTCTCACCTTCCCTTTCCTTCGCTCTTTCTCGGAGCTCACTGGAGCTCGGCAAGCCTCACGGCAACCTCTCCCGATTGTCTCCCGACTTAACTCTGCCTAGTGTCCTTCGACGAGCTCTCTTTCCTTCCGGGTCGTTCACGCTCCCCTGGTCCCCTGCCTAGGCTAGGACTAGGTGGGAATTCCGACCATTGAAATAAAGAAAGCTTTTCAAAAGGGCTCCAAAGCCAGGTCTTGAGATCTCAAGATAGAAGAAGGTGAATAGCCATGGTTCGAGGAATGATAAAGCTCCAAATAAATAAGAATTCAACTAATGTTTATGTAATAATTATCATCATTAAAAACATGTCGACTCACCTCACTTTTTATTCGAGATCATTGAATTTGTGGCTTTTTAAAGTGAGTTAATGCATTAAAATTATGTCACGACATGTTTTGTCGATGACGCTGATTTTTGAGAATCGCTGATTATCAAAGTGTTAAGTACATCCTTTGTCTCTCGCTTTTAAGCCCTACCATTTCCTACCTGGTTTGGGCGTCGCTACATCATTTTTCATTTTGAAACGCACTTCCGTCGCGACTTCACAGCAGGCCGCGACATATACCTTCTTCCTTCAATACTCACAAATCGCTCTTTCAAAATGTGTCACTGATATCAATGTTTCATCAAGGACATCACTTATGTCACGACATAACCTTCTCGTCAGCACCTAAGCCCCCTCTCTAACTCAATGATCTCAAGAATTTTGAATTCTTATTGTTCCTAACCCTTTTACATCTCTTCGTGCATCTCCAAGCAAAGATAGATTTAACAATCAATTCAAGTATATCTACAAAATCAAGGTGGAGAAGGTTACTCCCTTTCTCATGTTTGACTTCTCCGCAGTTGTCAGAACTGAACCCTCGCACTTGTCTTGGGCTATCTCATGCCTTTTAAACCTTGCGGTAAGCTCTCGCCGTAATATTCAAGAAAAATCTAATTAAACTATTAAATTGATTTCTAAAATTAAATCTATTCCAAAAACAAACTGACCTAATTTTTAAAGAACTAAAAGAAAACATTTCAAACTTAAAATCGTAAATTAAATCCTTAAGTGAAGGCTCCCATTAGTCAAAGCCACACAGTCCCAAATTGGACTTGCCGATGTGGTACTTCTTTTTCCTTAAGAACCCAATGCAGTTCTCTGGCTCTTCCCCCTGCGATAATACTTTAACTCTCGTCCATCGACCTTGAATTCTTCCCATTATCGCCCTCAAGAAATACCGTCTAAATGTAAAGACTTGACACCACCGTATGGCCCACCCATTTGGATTTTAATTTCCGAAACACTTTCGCCTAGAACAAAAGAATAGAACCTGCTCTCAAGCTCCGAACTCTTTTCTCAAAATTCTTCGATCATGCAATTTCTTTATCTTCGTTTTCAGATATTCTAGCATTATCATAGGCTTGCATTTCTCAATTCTTCCAAGTCAGGCTAGCTTGCAAAGAATCTTTTCTTCCTCGCAATTTTAAAATCGAAGTTTAACTGATGGCCCACATTGGCCTTGTATTCCAATTCAAGAGGTAGATTTACATGGTTTGCCAAACAACTCAGATGGGACATTCCAATGGGGGTTTTAAGTCCCGTAGTTTCTCCAAAGTGCATCATCAAGTTTGGAAGACTAATCCTCTCGCTGAGCTCACCGCCTTTCAAGCATTCTCGATCTCCCTCGGCTGAAATTTCTCACATTCCATCGTCCGGATGCATAAGCTAAACTCATTACATGCTCGATCCGCATACTGCCACAGAAGCTGCAAATATTTTGTTTGCAAAGTGGGTTCCCCATCACTAATGATAGTTCTCAAGTGCCCAACCGCTTCAAAATACCTCGCAAGAAACTCAACCGTATTAGCATCATTCCTCTCGATTGAAGCCATCGTTCCACCCATCTGGAAACGACCATCTAGCAAGATGTATAGGTTTCCAAATGATGGTGGGAAAGGTCCCATAAAATCTATTCCCCATACATAAAAAATTTGTATCACCATAATAATTGAGGGGCATTTCATTCCTCACGTTTATATTTCCAATCTTTTCGCATCTATCACACAATTTAACCCACTCAAGACAATCTCAAGATGAAGGGCCAATAAAACTCGGGATTGGAGTATCTTCGTGGAGTCGCTCTTTCTCCGTAAAAATGTCCCCATATGGTGATGCATGGCATTCATTAAAATGTTGTCTGTTTCACTTTCTCATTTACATCTTCTTATTATCATGTCAAGACTTTTCAATAATAGCGGGTCATCCCAAATATAATACCCGCCGTCGTTTCCTCGAAGCTTCCTTCCGCTAGTAGCCGACTCGATGGCATTACTCCACAAGCGATAATTAACAATATCGATACCATGGAAGTCGGAAGGAAACCCAAACAATTGCTCATCCGGGAAGTTCTCCTCGCTAACATCATATTTTCTATCACGCTTCTTTCTACTCTTGACAAGGATCACCCACTACTGTCACATCCCTTTATCCCTCGATTTCCAATCTAAACCCTCAGAATAAAGAAGACTCACCTTATCAATCTCGCTTAACTTCCTTTTGACATCAAGTATTTGATCGGCCGCATGATCAGCAGGGAATTATCACATGGGATCCTAAAATGTATCGCCTCTAAATTTTCACCAGCGTACTATGTATTAGCATCTCCTCGGGCCGCTGAGTAGTTCTCAGGCTTCATCAAGGTCCACTAGCATGCGATATGGCCCCGAATACTTTCTTCTTCGCCCCAACATTACCCTATGGCAAAATCACTGCATCACACATTATTTCAAACTCGATCCCATTCTCGTGCAAATCATTATAGTAAGCCAGAATTAACTGATTTGATTTCTTCAAAAGCATCCTCAGGAGTCATCAAAATCAACCTCAGATCTTTTCCGCACTCAGACAAGGGTCCGGGCTATTTTGAAAAGTTCATGAATCTCCCAGAAATCCAAAGATGCCTCAAGAAGTTTCTTACCCTTTTTACTATGGTAGGTGGTGCAAGAGTTTTGATAATGGATACCTATGGATCGTCCACTTCTAAATTCAAGTAGCTGCACCTTATGCCCAAGAACAATACTCAATACCATAAAATGGCATTTTTCCCAATTCAAGCATTACTGTCTCAGACCTCAAGTACTGCTTCCGCATTGTTTAAACATCGATCAAAGCCGGATCCATATACAAAGGAAGTCATCCATAAAAATTTCCATAACTTCTTCCAACCGTCCCAGAATATCGACATCATAATAATCTGAATGTAGCAGAGATTACGTACCCCAAACGGCATCCTCTTCAAGGCAAAGGTACCATAGGGGCATGTGAAGGTGGTCTTCGTCCTCGTGCAAGTAATAGCAATCTGATTGTATCCTCGAATACCCATCCAAAACAAAAGTGAGGGTGTCCCGCTAACCTCGTCCAACATCCGATCAACGAAAGGCAAAGGAAATGATCTTTTCCGTCATTAATTCAACTTCCTATAATCACTACATACCTCCATCCTTCACACGTTTTGCTGAATCAATTCATTTTTCTTATCGATCACAAAGAACCCCTTTCTTTTGGAACCATGGACTGGCTCACCCAAGTACTGCCCGGAATAGCATAGATAAAACCAAAGATTCAAGAATTTTGAGTAATTCCTCCTTTCTCGACTACTTCCTTCATCACCCGGATTCATTTCCTTTGTGTTCTAGCGTATGTTTTCAAGTCTCTATAAATATAATCTTATGCATGCAAATTGATGGATCGATACCTCTTCACTTCAATGGACCAAGCTAGCGATTCCTTATGCTTTCTTAATATTTTCAAGAATCTTTGTTCCTCAAGATCACCGTAGTCTAGTCAAATGATCAATGGTTTTTCTTTGGTAATTTAAGTAAGAATACTTAAATGAAATGGCAACTCTTCAAAACTAGTCCTTCTCAGATCGGTTTCTTTGATGAATTTCTATTTTCAATGTTTTCCACGCCATTTCGCTTTGCTCAAGCTCATCATAGTTTCTAAAGAATGAAAACCGTCGGGGAGGAAATCTCGTAATAGACATCTTCTCAGATACCGGGAATTCATCTCTTTTTCATTGATAAAACCGGAGTATTACAATCATTGTTAACATCGTGGTTAGCATAGACAAAATCCGCTACATTGCAACTTCGCTCTCGTCTATATTTTGCATACTTTTGATCGGTTAAAAGCAGCAAATTTCTTCTCCAACCCTCAAGTGTAAGAACTCCTTTTGCATGTCAATCGTAGTGCCTCCAAGAGCTAGGAATGGTCTTCCAAGAGCAGGGGTACTTAGAATCTTCTTCCATGTCCGGGAATCGATGAGTTCACCGGAAAACAAATTTCCTAACAAAGGACCAGATCTTCTAAGACTCTTCAAATTACTCACGATTTGCTCTCATTTTAGAATGAAGAATAATCAATTATTATGGGCAGAGATACAATGAGGTCCCAGCATGCAGGACTGAATTATCCCATTAACATGGTATCCCGTGAACTCTTATTCTTATCTTAACAGGTTCTTTCTATTGATTTAGACAAAGTGATCCACCATTCCTTCCTCTACTATTTTTCTTTTTCACAAGATGTCCTTCAGAATTTTGCACATAGAGTGGCATCCGAGTTACCACTTCAAGAAAAGGCATACCGGACTTCAGCCTTTTCCGAAAGCTAAAAACCTTGCAAACTGCTCCTCCATCCTTATCTTATGCAGTCTTTATGGAAATGGGATTGCAGGTTTTGATCCTTGGATGTTCTTCCCTTCTACTCCTTCTTTTTCTTTCTCTACCTCTTCCTTTCATCTTGCTTCCTTCTTTGTTAGCCGTCATCTTTTCTTTCATCTTTCTATTTCCTTCCCACTTCTAAGCTGCATGCCCATGCAAATTCCTTGATTTTCATTACTAAGTGCGTTTTCTCCGTTTCAGGTTGGGGCCACCAGTCTCTACTTCAGGTTTCCGTGTTCTTCAAAGATGATTGGTGGTGTTCAAAATTTGAGAATGGTAAAGAATGAGCTCTAACTCGCAAACTTTTGTCTGAGGTTCAACAGCCTTCTTATTATCCCCCATGAAATGCAAAGATCTGCTCTTCAAAAGATCGGGCCTCCTCTAACCCCCGATATTAATTTCCTCTGCGGTTCATTTCTGCCGGATCCTGGTCGCTGACAACCCTATCGAGGGCTCTGCCCATGCTCTCGCCTGCGGAAGCCCCTCCACCATATGAGAAGTTCTCACGGTTCCTCGCCAGCCGTGATAATGTGTCGGGCGTTAGTATTTGGTTTGAATGGTAAGCTTCGCTCACCCAGATACTTAACCTTCAAGATTTACACTGTTCTTCGCCAGCCTTCTCTCAAGATTCTTCAATAACTTCTTTCAATCGCTTCCTATCTCATTACGGGCAAGTAAGTGGTCTTCCTTTCGCTTGTCCAGCCCGGTGCAGGCTAATGGCATCCAACTCGCCTTCCATGGTCGCTTGTTATCTTCGCTTTCAAAGACTATGATCCCTTTCCTTCGGGGTTGCTTCCTCTTGAAACTCGTATGAGTTTCATATCGTATTTAGCCGCCCTCGACGCCTCTCGCTTCAACACTTTTTCGCTCAATGCTCCACAACATGAAGCATCAATGATCCTCTTTGATATATCATTCAAGGCATGATATACAATGTCCATCCGAAATCTTCGATCTGGTCCCATGCATTTGACATCTTCAAAGAACCTTCGAATCTTTCCTGTGCCACATAGCTCTCATCTTCCCTAATTTAAACAATGATTTCCCTCCTCCTTCGAGGTGAGCGACTGGGAAGAATTTGCCCAAATAGGCCTCTCTACCAAATTCTCCCAAGTATCAACAGAATCCATATGGTAAAGATTCATACCATGGTCACAAGCCAGATTCTAGAGAATGGGAATAGGGTGGCTCGATAACCTCTGGTCTCACCCCATTCAAATTTTAATCAGGTTCGCTTATCCCGAAATCTCCCCAAGTGTTCATTAGGATCTTCAGTGGGATGACCAGTAAACTGGTGTTGCTGCACCATTGTAATTAGTGCCGGGTTTTACCAGTTAGCCGGGCATCGATACAGTCAGTTCGATTAAGCCGAAAGTATTCATTCTCGAATGATAGCTCTGAAATTCTCCACAGGCATCGCTGATCGAGGTCTTCCGCCGCCGGCCCATGTCCCCAATTCGATCCCCGTCTTCATCCGCCATGGTGTGTTTTCTCGCCAGTCGCGGCGTTTTCTAATCTTAATCACTGAATCGATCGCTTCTCGCTTCCTATGCATCAAAAGTTTTTTCTCGAAAGCAAACACACCCCATTATCAGATTAGTCAAAACAATATATTCAATATGAGTTTATTAAAGGTTAGTGGTTAAAAATAACTAACGCTTGAAAAGCTATTTTTGTTCTTTTCTTTAAAATATCCAAATTAGTATTTCCTTCTTTCGTCTGAATATTGATTTACTAAATTCTTTCGATCCCCGGCAATGGCGCCATAAAACTTGTTGATCGAACCAAAACACATGTACTAATATATCACACCAGTGCCAAAGGACTATTAACTAATCACTTAAGAACGCGCCTACAAAACTTGTTGAGTGAGACCAAATGACATATACACAAGCTCAGGAATAAAATTACCAAAGGACTATTAAATAATCCCCGACAATGGTGCCATAAAACTTGTCGACATTATACTATATAAACCAAAATTTCATAGAGTAAATCATTTTCAAATTTTGACTTTGTGTGATATTCTAAGTGCACAGTCGACATAAGTAATAAAATGGATTTAGTTCAGATATCGATCCTACGTAGATCTCAAGAATTTTAAATCAACTATCCCGACTACTCAATCTCCATACTATTCGACTATAAATGATAATGGATCCAAATTAAGGAGTCGGAAAATTATACGAATACAAGGAAATGAATGAACACTCAAATAATCTGAAATATAAAGAATAAAGAATAATGAATATTTAAGAAAATAAATGGTCACTGAATAGTTATCTTTCAGAGTACCCATCAAGAATCTTGCTATAGTGAAGTATCAATTCCTGTAGTAAACATTGATAAATTTGCTTGTGTATTTGTGTTGAAATTGGCCCAAGGTGTTTGCAGTACAACCGGATCTCTCCAAACTTCACATTTCATTATCTAATTTTCCCCGATTCTCAAGACGTGAAATTAAATAACTACTTTAAAAAGGATTTCGATCCCAGATTTTCGCAATACTTCATACCCATTTTAATGGATCAGAACCTTCCTTAGCTCCCAAGTTATCGGTCAAGCAAGGATATACAACTTCCAGGATGCTCTTCCTCGAAATTAGAATAGATCACCCTCTCCTTGATTAGATCTCAGCTAACACGGGATTGGCCTCACTATTCGAATTGAGGTGAACTCTCTGCCCATTTAAATTGATAGCTCATTCAACTCTTTCTTGATTTCAAGTGAAGAGATTTATCGAAGTAAACTTGCAAGCTCATGAGATCTCGAATAAGCGGGTTAATATACCTTGAAATTGTTCATAACTCTCGGGAATGCCTTCTGTGTCACTCGAGGCCTCCTTGAAATCGGAGCAATAAGACAAATCTTATATGGTATAAAGAAAGCTGATAATGGATCAAAACGATGTGTAATCAGTAAATTCGTAGTGAATTCACAATTTATTGGAAGCAATACGGGGAAAGATAAATTACATTTATAACATTTACTCAATGGAAGGCACAGGTTTCCTCAGTCTTGAATTACACACTATAGCATTCCTGCGATCTTAAGAATATTGCATTATGGCGGAATGCGAATTCGAAATTTGATACGAACTGAAACATTCCGGGTAGTAATTTGAAAAGAATTAGTGCATTCGACACGCACCAGCTTGATAACATCCAGATCCAGAAAATAAAACGAAAACTAGAACGATAAATCTAAACTAATCTCTAACTATCAACATTGAAGAAAAGAAAAGAAAAGAAAAGAAAAGAAAAGAAAATAAGAAAATGAGCCTTATTTACGGACCTCTCGTGCAATGTCGCATGATGCGTTCCTCTTACAGGTAGCTAGCGTATTTATAGGAATTTCCAGTTGACTAATCCGCGCGACCGGTTGTAGATTTCAAGTGGGTAGCCCAGATTGCCCATTCAAGTCGCGACCTCAATCCCTTATGCGACATCATCATGTCGCGACGCCGATCTCAAATCGCGACATCAACTACGTCTATCACGACTTTAGGCTAGCCGTTCGCAATTAACCGACATCAATCTCTTGCGTGACATCAGCTCATGTCTTCTGCAGGCTTCAAATGGTTGCTCCTGATGTCGCGACATCGATATCTTGTCGCGACATCAGCTTATGTCTTTGCAGCCTTCAACTGATGGTTTCTGATGTCGCGACATCAGTCCCTTGTCGCGACATCACTTTATGGAAGCTGCGATAGCCGGTGAACAAGTCTCATGTAAGTGACCTCGATCTCTTGCCGGCGACATCGATTATAACTTTGCGGCTTTAAGCGCGGTTGCTTTTGGTGTGGCGGCGTGGGTCTGTGGCGACAGCAGCTTCGATTAACTTCATTTCGACCTTCGAGCACATCGCAGCTTGGCGATTATCTTATCGCGACCTCCGTCCGTCGCGACATCAGCCCCACTGTCGCGACATCCGCGTCTTGTCGCGACATCATTCCCTTAACCTGGTTTAATTCTCGATTTGCCTTATCACGGTGATTCTGTCAGCGACCGATTGCTTATTTCCTTCACGCACATTATCGCGACGGCTGCATCGTCATGATTATACGTATCATTATCGATATCAAAGCCGACATCGGATGTCGCGACATGAAGTCTTCTTCTTCTTCATTTCACTGGTTGCTTCACGGAGCTTCTGCCCCAACCCTCGACCTGCCTTGTTCTTCGTGAAACCGTTTCGGCCCGGAGTTTTCTTTGTTTGCAACTGGATATGCGATTTTGATTCTTGCGAAGCTACTGACGCCGGGTTCGCCGTGGCACGTGCGCGCGCTTACTCTTTACTGACTTTAGCCCCGACCCGATTATCTCATTACTTGCTTTCGTCAAACCTGCCTTCTTTTTACGCAAAAATTCTTCTTTTTCTTGAATTCCGCCGTTCTTGATTTGGTTAGTTATTCCATAATTCTGCACAAAAATCAGTCTTGTTTAGATAAAACTAGATCAAAAAAATGGACTAAAAATAGATGACTTTTAAGCTCATCATTAGGCTAAGTTAATTTTACCAATTGAAATACATTATGAAGAGTTGGTCAAGGCCTTGAGTCAATTTCCAGCTATCACTATGGAAGCCTTAGGTCAATCTTTCCTACTCTAGGTCTCAAGCACAAATCCCAACACATTTCAATCGGATAAAATCATAATAATTCCATATTTGCATCAATTAGCATCAACACAAGCACACATTCACAAAATTATTCTAAAAATTATATAAACCAAACATTAATATCGTAGAATTCAACCTTAGAGGATAGTTTAGCTCCTCATTACAACCTCAAATCATTCAAATCATGATTTATATATAAAAAAATAGAGAAACGAGTCGAAAGGAACAAAGTTAGAGATACAAAACAATAAGAGCTGAGATGCTCTCCAGTTGGGTTCTAGGTTGTACACACCCTCAAATGAGTTGATTCTTCAAGTAAACTTTAGATCCAAAGGAAATCAACAACAAAATCTAAAAACCTCTAGGATTAAGGTGTAGAATCTAAAAAAAATCAAAAACCAAAGGAGAGGAAAAAGCCTCTCAAAGTTTGAAGTTCTGAACACTCAAAATGTTGGGTTTACGCACAGGTGAAAATCATTTGTTTATATATCCCTCGAATGGGCCAAAATAGCTGTTGCGAGAGGAACTCGTCGTCACGATGTCGCACAGCAAGAGGGCCGAAAGCCATAATATTTTGTGAAATTCCTTTGATGTCGCAACATCAACAATCTTGATGTCGCAACATGACAGTAGCTGCACTTCAAGTCTTGGCTTCAATATGAGATGATGTCGCGACATCATCTGTTTTGATTTTGCGACATCATCTATTTTGATGTTGCGACATCATCTGTTTTGATATTGCGACATCATCTGTTTTGATGTCGTGACATGGCAGTGGCTTCAACTCTGGCCTTGGTCTTCGGATGGCTCAATGTCACGATATCATAGGACTTGATGTTACGACATGGCAATAGTTAGGCTTCAAGCTGATTCGGCTGTCACGACATGGGGACTGAATGGTAAACAACACTCATTTTTCCACATTCTGCATCCTTTTCCTTGATTTTCTCTCCTTATCTAAAACCAAAGTAAGAGAGGATCAGAATTTTACTATTACTTAGATCAATAATTGTAAGGAAATAAATGATAAAAACAAGATACACCATTAATTTAACAAATAATCCCAAAATCTTACCATTTTTCAGTCCCTGCTAAAAGAAAGTACATTTTCAAGACAAAACAAAACAAACTGTTGAGCCCAATGCTGACAATCTATGTTTATCATCAAGTGGTCAACCATTCAACAACACAAAGAAAAGTTCGAGATAGATCTACTACATAATATATCGACCATGAATTAAACAAATCTTAAGCCAAAAGTCCCCAAAGGAGGTGTGTGAAGTCCTACTCACGTGGGTCAATCAGCTTAGATGGAATTGGGGAGAGCTAGACTGAGTGACATTCTTAATTACAAGGATATTTCCATGACTTATGAGTGCATAAGACTCCCATAGTCTTGTTAGACATAATTACTTCTACCAATGTGCAATTCACAACTCTTAGATCAAAATAGGTCTTTATATAGCTTGTAATGTATGACTAGGTAAAGAGAAGGAATAGGTGTCATTTAGGTTCATATTTACCCAAACACAAATTTGCTTTTTTTTTTCTCTTTAAGAGCCTCTGTACTATCCTTTTCATTGCTTTTTCATCATTAAATTTAAGCTTCCTCAAACTTAGCCTATCAGATCTTTATCGCAGCTTATCGCCCAAACTTAGCTCATTTCACCATCTCTCATAAGAACACCAAGACGCTTTATTCTTCATGGATGTCGGGAATGGAGTAAATGTAAATGTTCAACTCTTAAGCCTTCTACTCACCCCATGCAATGTTTCTTGGGTCAACAACCTAGATCAATTGGTCTAGGTACTAGAAAATAAAACAACTCACTGGACTTAATTACTGCTGCAGTGAAGGCTACTTACTAAACTTACTCCTCCTTGAATTTTTCTTTGTTTTACTTTCTTTTCTGGCACTCATCTAATTTGATTTTTATATATTTTAGCACACCTTCACCTAAACTCCTAAACTCCCAAATCTATACAATATACTCTCATAATATATTGCACAAACAAACATTTTGAGGGTAACATGATTTTGACTAAAGGATATTCAACAAAGAGGGGCTATGTGTTCACTTTGAGTTTCCAAGAATTGGAAACGACTATTAAGGTTCAATAGTGGTGACTATGGAATAATGTATTGTGGTGGCAGCTAGAAAAGCTCAACCACCGCAGGATGGCCTATATCATCCTCTAATTGTTGTGTCGCCTGTGAATTTTGGGCTCAAAATGGTAATTGATCAAAATTATAAGAGTCTCAGAGATCAAAATAGATGTTGATAACCCAATTCTTCCTTAAACTAAGCAATATTGGACTATGTAGGGTAATGTGACTCAGGTTCCGCATAATGTGAATATATAGCTGGGTTCATAAACCAAAGGTCAAAATATTATTCTTTTAAAGCCTTAACTTATCTCTTTAGTTTTTCTTTCTATGTAGTAGAATAATCTAATCATTTTTCTTCACTTGACAACACTATTGTCACACAAACAAGCCTAACAAAACAAAAACAAAACTTTTTACATATTTTTTGAGATTTTAAAATTTAAATTTTTATGCGGATTTTATATATGTATCCAAGATCATAGTTGCACTAAGTAGCAAATTCTTCAATGAACCTCATACATTCAAGCATAGTTTAAGATATAGACATGATAACTCAAAGCAAATTTCCATTCAAAGAAGAGCCAAAAGCATAACAACACAAACCATGAAGCATAAACTTACTAACATTAGACTAACTACACAACTAAGTTACCAAACGTTCCAAAACAAAACAAAATTAAGATAAATAAAGAGTAATAGACATGAGAAGAAAGAGATTAATCCACAGTTAATATCCAAAGAAAAAAAATTAAAAATTTGTCCAAAATTGGCAAAATGCCCAACACCCCCAAACTAAAACCAAACACTGTCCTTAATGTAAAAATAAGGGATATAGGAAACTCCCCTCAAAATGTAGGCGATCTGTCATCGTCAGACAGCTCTGGTGGTGGCCAAGTTAGGAGCTCGAATGAAGGAGGAGGGACTAGAGGCATAGCTGATGAAGAGGAAAGATTGTGATAATAAGCCATCAAGCTTGCCTAGTACTGTGTGCTAGCTTTCTCTCTTTATACTTGAAGCTTCGCTTTGAGCTAATGTATCCATCTCGTGATAAATTGACAAGATCCCCTATGAAGTCAGCGCTGTTTTCCTAAGAATCAATGAATTTTTGGGGCCTTATTTGTCCATGCCACTCATTCTCCCAGACACTAAGTCAATTTGAGCCTACAGGGACTCCCATTCAGTTTCTTCTTCCTCACTCTAAGGCTTCGGACTCAATATGATTTTCTTCCTCTCTATCTTCTATTTCTTCAAGAGTTTTTCTCAAAAATGTTAAGCACCTGAAAGGCGTGCCTCTTTCGAGGGAAATGTGTGATGACCACTGGAGTGGCACTTTTCTTCATTCTCCTTAATCACCCAACTATCTCACACAAACTTTCTTGTAACCTCACAGAAGTATAAGTGACACGCTTACTATAAAACTTGACTCTAAGGTCAAATTCTCGATTATTTTCCCCATATTGAATTTATAGCCTTCTTTAAGAATATAGATAAATGATATTAATTTCTGTCTTTTCTTATAATCGTGGAGACATGCTTGAAGGTATGAGCTTGCTGGAGACAAAATAGAACCAAGCCTTGGTTATTTCCTTAGTGTTTCTCCCATCCAGAAGGACATATCTCATGCTTAGTAGTCCCTAACCACAGATTCTATTAGTCAACTTCGTAATATCTTCTCTCTGTAGCAGTCGAGCTCCCATAATGCACCGAACTCCCTATTGTCTTCATCATTCAGCCTGCAATACCACCCGACGTAGCAATAAATGGCACCTATATGCTCTGACAAACACTTATCGGAATCCAAATTCCATCTCGAGGTTGAAGCGGAACCACGCACTACTGCTACACCTAGTCATGTGTTCAATCATCTCCACCTTCCTTCATCTCAGCATTTTAGCAAAATTTACGACAATGCTTATAAAACCTCTTTCAAGGATAAATGGAGTATGAAGCCTACAAAGGTATCATTTCTCCCACTACCTTTGCCTGTAAATTTTCTAGGATTCCGAGGCAAGGAGTGCTGATCGGGTTTTAAATGATTTTTCTTATTTCATTATAACCCTAAACTTTTTTATCAATATCTTGGTGGGTGTGTTCTCTTTTCTGAAAACCTTCCCTTCTGAAAGCACCCCCAATCAACAACAAATCATCCGCCCAAGGCTCCCTAACCCAACAAAATTACAAAGCAAACTCAAAATCTCCCACGGATCCAAAAATCTATAAACCTCAATAGAGCACAAACTGTGATCTGCAAGGTTTGAATTAGGAGGTTTGATTCGACGAAATGAGATGGGTTTGAATGAAAGTGTCAGGTAAAATGAAAGTTCGCAGTTTGATAGAGTTGGCTTCAAAATGGTGGAATATAAAGGAGGTGCTCAAGAAGAAGACGAACGAGAGAGAGATATGTATGAAACAAAGAGGCCTGGCATTGCATTAATCAGTTTAATTTTCATCAGAGGTCCTGGAGATCGGACATGCTTTGATGTTGTGACGCTACAAAGGAGCCACCAAAGGAGAAGGTCGATGTCACATCGATGTGTTTGATGTTGCGACATCAATAAGCATTTACCAAGAGAGCCTCATTGTCCAGGGATGATTGGGAAGTGTCTGATGTCTTTAATATCACAACAGACATAATCAGAAGAGAGGCTTTACCCATGTCATCGAGACATCGGTTCAATGTCGCAACATCACTAAGTGATTCTGTGGCTTTAGCCCAAAATTTCATTTTACCTCAAAGTTTTCCAAGCCTAATGCTAAATTTCCTCAATATTGGAAATACTTGGAAATATCACTAAAATCCTTAAAAACATGCTTCATGACTTGTCTCTTCCTAAACTCTTGTAAATCTTACTAATCAATTTTCTCCAAACATTTGCCAAAATTCCTCTCTTCACTTGCAATTTATTAAACTAAAACTTAAAAATGACTAAAACAAACATACTCAAATGATATCATGATGTCGCGCCTGAGTCTCACTCCTGATGTTGAACTCGATCCAGTGACGCCTTGACCAAGCTTCTAAACCATTTGTCAAAACACATTTTATATAAACATACTTATATATGAATATATTGATACAAAATGGCATTCCATGCCTTTGCAACATACATTTACAAAATATTTTTAGAGTTCACCCTTTCAATTTTAATAGGTAAAATATATCTCCATGTAAAGATTTATACATATTTGATTTCTATATGTACAACACATGATATCATGAATGTAGTGGTATGTATGAAATGGTGGCATTTACACAGATATCTGAATCAGATGATGACGACTCTATGCTCTACATCTTCATACAAATACCACACTATCTACAAGGTACCTGGCAAGATAGGTGAATTAATTTTTGGCTAAGTGATTTAATGCTTAGTGGTTTTATATTTATATTCCATATCAAACAATCAACATAACATATATGTGTGTATATAACAATATTCGCCACATACATTACTTGTCACAACTATATCAAGATGTTTTCCAACAACTTTTGGCACATCATTTATGTGGATGAATGTAATATATATATATATATATATAACATTTTATACTAGTTTAACATTCATTTATTTTATCTCGCATATAAAAACACTTATAATCACATATTCTTACACTACATAATACAGTATTTTTGTCACAAACACACCATCGCTATTGGCACCTAGTTTTTAAAAATGAATCTAACCAAAATTTTCAGAGGATAAAGGAATCACCGACACTACTTCTGTCAGGCTATTAGACACTCTTAATTGACTCTTACTCAACTCAAGATCATTCTCATCGGGCTATGCATCAAGTTATTCTCGGCATAACATTTTTGGTGACTAATTGACACTGTCCCTGGTCATTACTGATCAAGATGTCACTATAAAACATATCATTTATGCATCGGTACATTTATTCTTATTCATGTGATTCAGACCTATCCCTTACCAATATGACAAATGCACATTCTCTTAAGGGCATTAATAATTAGTCATAGTAAAGTTACTAGATTATACAAGAATTCACAACAACACAAGTTTATAACCATAAATGATTGTTATCACTGCATGTTTACTATCCGATTAACCCATTTTAAAACTAATTGTATTGTAAAACAATAATTTAAATAAAAGTTACACATAATCTCATGTAAACATTCCATCTCACATTCGCCATAATCCAACTATTTTTTCTTCTCATTGCACTCACTTAATACACATGAGTTTTACACACCACTTCAATTACACCAAACCTTTAATATTTGAAAACATAATTTAAAACATATAGTAATTTTTAAACAAATTAAACCATAAGTATCAACACATCATCACATTTACTCATAATACATATTGTCTTTCCATTTTCAAGGTTAATCCAATTTGACTGTACTTAATTATGACTCAAACCAATTTATTATGGTTCAAAACCAGCCACATGCAGATTTATATCATAATGACTTAATGATGATTAAACAAACAAATAATCGAAACAAGAAGAGAAATGAAGAATAAACTAAAGAGTTGTCGATTCTGTCTCCGATTATTTGAATCCTGATTTTGCTCAGTTTTACTACTAGCCCAATCCATCATAAATACATTATAATCAAAGAACAAACATTAAAAATTAGTCGGGCATGCTAGGGTTTCTAGTTAGGGGTTGATTTCGAGTACCCACATAATTTTCATTTGAAAATTTTATGGGAAACAAATATTTACATTTTACCTAAACTTCCTTCAGAAAATGTTAGTTATATATATATTTTCGTGAGAAAAATGAATCATCCATTTGGATCATTGATAACTTAACTACGGCCAAAATAATCAAAATTGTACTACAATGAGGATAACCCACACTTTACCCGTATGTTCAATCTGGGCCAAAAGCAGACTTGGTCGCCTGGTTCTGTTACCTTCATACTTTAATATCTTTGTGGTTCTTTCTCAACCGAATCACTGTTCTGGATGTGACTAACGGCCAAAAACAAAACATGAGATCACCTAGAAATTTTCCTGCTTTTTAAACTCGTTTTGGTCTATCCGGGAAACACTGGTCACATTTTAATCATTTAGGCCCTTTTTTCTTTCTATAAAATTTAATTCATGAGTCTTATGTACCATCTCTCCAACTGACTAATTCAATTTGAGGTCAAGAGGCCGGCTATGGCCAAAACAAAATATTGCTAAAACAATTTATACAACCATTCCTTCAAAACCTATATATCTCTTTTTATACTCTTCGGTCTTTAAGACCCCACAAGCCAACAAAACAACCTAAAGAATAACTCCATCATAAAAACAAATTACCCAAAGATGGTAAGAGTAAGGTTCTCCTTACACAAATGAAATTGTTGTGACTTCCTCTCAACAATTAAAAGGAGAATCCATACAACTCCAAATCCAAATCAAAACAAACATGAACCCAACTCCCAACAAGTATAACATGAATGAGGAAGAGTTAGTGGCCCTTTCTAACCCCAAACATGAATAACAGTGGGAGTTAAGTGATTGTTTCAACTTGATTTCCTTGAAATACTTGAACTCAGCTTCATTTCTTCTCTTTGATCAAGCAAAAACCTTGAATCAACGGAGAGATAGCAAACCCTCAATTGACTTTCTCTTCTCCTTCACATGAACTCTAGTTTCACAGTGTGAATGCCCAATTTAAGACCAAATTTGGTCTTATCCTATTTCATGTATAAGGCAAGCCTTGTTCAAGTAAATCTCATTTTTATTTAAGTTTTCATTTCCTCTGCATTAAAGTTCTTTCATTTCGCTTTCTATTTTCAATTAATTATCACATATTCAACTTTTACATATTCTTTTTAAATTTTATGAATCTTAAGTCCTATAATGTGACATTTTTCTATTTTACCCTTGACTTTGTATGACCTTGTTGCTTTATCATTTTTTCTAGTATTTAATTTTTGAAAAATGAGATGACCCAGGTTTAGTACCCTAAACATGTTGCAAAAATTATTAGGGTATAATTGGGTAAGTTTTAAAGAGGATTCCAAAATAAAAAAAAATAAACTAACAAAAAGAAGCAACAAATTAAATAAGAAAATGAAAAGGATCTCACAAAGCTCGGGTTGACTCTCAAGAAGGCTAAGTTTAGTGTTGCTAGCTTGACTAAGCTGTGTCTCGATGGTGGCAACACCAAAAAAAAAATGCCATGATTTTACTTCTTCAATGGATGTTTCTTTCCTTGAAGACCAACTTTCTCCACAATGCTTGAGATTACAATATTCACTTTAAATTTTACCACAATGATTTGTCAGTGACCATAATGTGTGTGACTAAAATTACCTAATATGGTCCAACCATCTATAGACTTCAATTTAAAGAATCTCAAAAAAAATTATTTTGTATAAAGTGATCTACTTTTGGCAACATCATCTATTCAAAAATTGAATCATCTCAATGCTTAAATTAGCTGAAATCCATGTTTTTTCTACAATGTTCTAGAGTTTTGTACCATAATATTTCATTTTTTTTTAAAAAAAATTACCAAAATAGTTTGAAAAGCAAAACAAATGCCCAAAATCCATGCAAGGTCTCGGCTACGTGGATGTGATTATCTACAAAATCATCACTCGGGATTACGCTTAGAAATTTTTTTTTAAGTTCACACCATCATAAGTGACTACGGCTTTGAATTATTATTTTTTTAAATCCAAAACCATCATTATCACTACAGTTTTAACTCAAAAAGGTTTAAAACCAGAGTCACCATTATGGTGTTACTATTAGAACCGAAATCGCAATCATCACTACATTTCAATGAACATAAAATCATAGCCGAGATCGTTTAATTTGCTTTTAAGTTTATATTATATAGGATTTAAAATAACCCACTTCCATCCAAATTACAACCAAGCCATTACATAGCAAAGCTTCCATTTCAAAGCATCACCTTCCACCTAGATTACACAACAAAGTCATTTTAAATTCAAACCTTCCACTTGGTTTACACAACAAAGTCATTACTCAACAAAGTCATTTCAAATCCAAGACTTCCACTTGGATTAAACAATAAATTCATTGCACACCAAAGTCATTTAACTAAAAGATTAGGCACATAACTAATGTAAACATACAAATACAAATATAAATACATACAAAGATTGTCTCTTGTTCATTACAAAAAAATAAAATCGTAATACAAATAGAAATACATACAAATAAGCGCAAAATATAAAAATATATATAGAAATGGAGCCGGAGCTGACGAGCCGGGAGAGAAAGACTCTGCATGTTCAGAGCTAGTCGCTTAGGTAGGCATGCACTAATCGTGGAACTAGTTGAAACATGGTGGTATCACAGAAGAAAATTACTGTGATGGTAAGGTATAGATACAGAGATAGGGACAGGTGATATTTGATGTGGTGGCATCTAGGACATGTGATATAAGAGATGGTAAACATGTGGCCTCTATGGGTAAGGGTAGTGTGGAAGCCTTAGATGAAAATGGGGTAAATGATGTAGATGGTAAAGATCATTTGTTCTATGTAGATTTCACCATGTTGTCAGCACTATCTTCTCCCTACTTCTGATAGGTCAGATCCTAACTACATCGATGACATAGAGGTCTACGGACAATCTAAGTGGCATACATCCCTTATCCTGAAATGCGATGCTCCTCTCTAATAGGGCTTAAAACTGATGTAGCAATTTGATGAATGTTGTATACCAAGCTTGAAGTAGCCCCACCAGATTTACTAGCAATGTCAACCATCCTAGTGATCTAAAAAAGAAAACCAAACAATTGAAAATGATTATCTATTCATTAAAATTTGAAAATTAATTGAGGATTTAAAGACTTTCACCAACCACTGAGATGTTGCGAGTGTATTATGATATCTCATTTAATCCCTATGGAGTAGTGGTGTGATCAAATGTCGTGTAATACATCGATGTCACTTCATATATGGATAATGAAAGTCCATAATTCCAACTATAGGAGGTGATGTGACGATGCTCTTTATATGCGTAGCCCATAATGCAACATAGGCTCAATCGTACTTAGGCCGTCCTCGTCTATCAACGGAATGTAGTTCTTGCTCTATCGAGCAAGATGGAGGTATTCCCTAATGAAGCCTAAATTCACGTAAGAAACACTTTGGTTGATGCCACTCAATGATCTCAAAGAATACAAGGGTAAGTACTGTTCTGTCAAATCTCCGATCACCTAAACATATAGCCAGTGTATCAATCACTCTCCAATGTATGGCTCCCATTTCACTTACAAATATTCACTCTACATCAATAATGCTAATGTGTTTATGACTAAAAAGATAGAGATTAATCTATAATTACCTGGACAAGAGTCTGGGCATCTAACTAGTCCTTCAATTAAAAGCGCCGCATACTAGACATACTTGCGCGCCGATAACGCTTTTCAAACTGAACTGGCTTAAGCGTGTTGGATTTGGCTTGACTCATCTGACCGACTGATGTCGGGCCTCCGCAAAAACCAAACAAAAAGGATCAAAGCACGCCAGCTGTCTCGATGCCCAAGTCATCTAGAGAAAACTGAACCGCTTGTGGAATGAAGTTTTGTGGCGGCTCATGCATCTTTCACCACACATTCAGATTATAAAATAAAAATACTTTCCTAATCTGACGATACTTGATTCTCTAATGGATGGGGATTTTCTTTCTTATCAATTATTATTAATAAGGGATAATTAGAAAGCAAATTATTGGGAATTCATCCTACTCATTTCCGTGAGATTCATTCCATTTATAGATATGGATTCTTTCAATTTTATATTTACTGGAGGGATGAAGAGGCTCCTGTTAAGCTCATACAAGGTCTCGGCATTGCGATCAGCCCGCTTATTTGTCTTCTTTTAATCTTGCTTCTCGGGCTTAGGGGGTGGGCTTGCGCCTCACTTTTAAACTCAATCTGGCCGTCCCTCACCTTGGTTACTTTTCTTGCCTTCGCGAGCTGCAAGGGTCAGATTGCTTCTAGATCAAAGTTACTTTCCACGTACTGCCTGTGGCTGTTTTGCAGAGAGTCCGACATCCGCAGTCACGACTACCCAAAGGAATCTAAAGTACGCCTGCCTAGCTTCACCTGAAAAAGCATCACTGGCCAAGGCCAGGAACGGCGCCTCATAAATAAAGCTGACTTCGCACAATCATGGTATAAACTTAGAATACAAGCAGGCTTTACGCCAACCCCTAAGAACGCAAGACCGGGCAAGGCAACGATAGGCCCACCTTCAGCAGCACTGAAACTAGACACGAGAACACAAACTAGATGGAGGCACCTGCCCCACCAACCAACGCTGATAAGGAATCGAGCAACTCACCAGACGATGTATCATAGGAAGTGCGATACCCCAAGAAGGCCACAATATCACCTCGTGAAGAACAACACACTCGACCCTCCTCGAGATGTTAAATAGAAGCAGATTTAGCCGAGCTGGTGGGTACGGTTCTGCTTAACCCCAGAGAGGAACGCAACGCTCGAGTACCGGAAAGACGGAATCGATGAGCCAACCTCTCGCAACAAGAAGGAATGGGAGCATCATGGAGCAAAGGTTCATAGCATCCAAAAGGAGCTCAAATGGCATGGGAAGAAGTCGGGAAGGGGCCAAAAAATCCGCATCTATGGACACCGCGCACAAATCGAGTCCCCGCTCACAACCGGAGGTACTACATTTCCTTCCGAAGTTCAAGATGCCGCAAATAAGCGCCTGATGAAACGATGATCCTGCTGACCATCTTAACACTTATAAGAACCAGATGGAGTCATATGGATATCAAGACCCCGCATAAATGCGTGAATGACGCTAAAAGGCCCAATATCAATTGGTTTAATAGTTCCCCACTATCGCTGACCATTTAGAGAGTTTCATCGATTTGTTCCCATCATCGGGAGCTGTGACATATACGGGGCCGGAAGCAATGCCACTTTCATATCCATAAAGCAAGAACCCACAAGAAAGCCTCGAGGTTTTATGTCCAGAGGCCCAATGCCGAGTCACAAGGTAGATGTGCCAGACGAAGTTCGCTTATCACTCGCATTCATCCCCGGGCTAGGAGTACAATCAAAAGACTTAATGTTTTCCATCTCAAAGAATCCCCTGTAAGATGACAGGTGCTCAAAGTAGGCTGGGTTAATAATCCAAGAAAGAAGCTTCTCCTATATCCATAAGAGAGCAAGCCTTTCAACCACAAGGAGAAAAAGGTGGTTGATAAGAACGGAGCGGCTTCCAGGAGACAAAGAGACCGAGAGATCCCCAAGAAGATAGAGAATAATCCCTGCAAGAGGCGAGGAGCGCTGTGAGACCGCCCGACCACCCAAATTAACTACGCAGCAGTATTCACCTCGATAGTTCACCCCTTTGACAACCACAATATCACAGGTCTTGCGCGAGGTACAACATGGAAAATTTCTGAGATGGCCATCCTAGATGAGGTCGGATCCAACCAAGAGAGATAACACCAGATACTATGTTAGAGTTCCATATAACATCATGTGGGCATCACTGCATTTCCATTGCATATGCTTCAGAAGGAAATAGAATGTTCGATTCGATTGTAAGATTTCAGCTTACATAGCCTCTCAAGGTCAAGATCAAATAGCCCATCCACCACTGAAGCTAACCCATCTCAACACCAACACTGGGGAAATCCAGATGTGATTCCGTGGATACTCATAGATACAGGAGTCCAAATTTCATCCAGAAGGCCTCATTTAATGCAGGTGATCGTGTCGTAGAGGTCATGAGGTGCAAGCAAAGGTCCAAACCTCTGCTAGACACCGCCTACAACCCTCTCTCGATCTCGCACTCCAGAAGGATCAACACCTCACCCACGCACCCCTGCGATACGGCAAGCAGGGCTAACAGCAAACAATCCACTTAGTCCTCATTGACACGGATCGGTCCGACATCATCTTCGCACAAGCCGACAAGACGGCATCTAAGGAGAGGTCGGAACTGGGCTAACACCCACCTACGAGGACTGAGAAAGCATACCTGAATACTACAATTGGTGCTCACTTGGGGACCCCATGCTGTGCAAACAACGAGATGGTAAGATTCCCCAGTATGCCCTCGCCTTATAACGGTTATCGCGTGCCCTCTCTCAACGCCTACAAAGGCCATTCCTTTCGCTCATCACATTTAAGGATCAAGTCTCCACCACAACCTGAGTAGAATGTCTGAGGAGACTAGCTAAGGCCAGGAACGCCACTTTGCAGATCACTGAGGTTCAGCGTGGTCGACAAAGACACGTAAGTGAACTCCACATGCGAGACAGCCAACATTCAAATTAAGCCCTCAGAAGAGACGGAACCCAGAGAATGGATCTAATTCACCCCAACATCTCGCCACGCTATCTGTTAGCGTAAGACCCCCGTAAGCTTCCTTATCCACTCTTAAAACATCAATAGATGTTTTCATGGTACAAGAGGACATGAGGATCAGACCACAAATAATCAATTACAAACTAAGCTGCCACCCATCCTTCAAATCTTACAAAAGAAGAAGCTGCCTTCGTAAAGATGTAAATAATTAATGAGGAGGCCTACAAGCTCCCTCCAAGCAGTAATTGGGAAGGTGGAATACTCGAATGGTTGCCAACGTCAGATTTACTACAAAGCTAATGGAAAATGGCGACTGCATCGATTTGATCGATGTCAACTGAGCATGCTCAAGACAGCTTCCCTCTACCTCAGATCGACCTCATAGTAGACGCCACAGCCGGCCATGAACTCCTCAATTTCATGGAGATGCTTCTCCATTGCGCAACTGACAAGATGGATCTCAACGAGCAAGAAGACCTCATCTCGCCATTAGGGCAAGGGACCTATTATATGATCGTAATGCCCTTGACTAAAAACAGCCACTTACTAGAGGTTGGTGAATAGGATGTTCCAGAAACAAATAGGGACATCTATGGAGGTATATATAGTCAACATGTTAGTAAAATCAACTACCGCAGTCTGATATGTTTCATCCGGCCGAGGCGCATTCCAGATCCAAAAAGTAATAACATGAAGTCTGGACCTCACCAACAGGCTTTCAGAGTCTCACTGAAAATTCGGTTTTATAGTGCAAACCAATTTATGAACAGAGGCAAACCCGCACAAGATAGTGCCGTGTCTGACATGTCGCCACCATCAAAAACATAAAAGAAGTCCAACATTTAACTCAGTTAATAGTCAGCTGGCCGCTGTCCAGGCCACATATGTCACCCTTCTAAGTCTCCAAAAAGCTCATCGGATGCACGCCCGTGGAAGAAGACCACAGGAAGCAGGGTCCTATTCGAAAGCCTCCCCATTTCCTGTAAGTCCCTCGAGGAGAGGGCCTCAGACTGGCCAAGCTTCAGATTTCTCTCAATCACTCGTCCCGGTCAAAGACAAAGACAGGCAATAATTACCAGTACTATTGCACCGAGCCTCCAGAGGGGCCGAGAAAAGGTACCCCAAAGATGGAGAAATTAATCTCTGCATTGGTAACCGCAGCTCGAAAATCCCCGCCTTACTGCAAGCTCATACTACATCAAATCCCAACACATCCAATTAAGTAAGCGCTTTCACACAAACTTAGACCTCTCAAGATTAATGAAGTGTCAGAGCCTGAGCGAGTTCACATCAAATATAAATCAAAACAAAGAATAAAATGGCAGGTCTCTGCATTTCACAAGTGGACTCACCACAGAGTGTCATTGGCTACTAATTGACGTCCGACCTCCCTATTTGGAGGTCGCCCTGAGATGGGGCCATTAATGTTCAGTGGGAGGTGCTGGCCTAATTTCGAATTCTCCAGACTTAATAGATATTGAGTATGCTTAAGATTTAGGTTCCAAGCTCTCCACAAAGAGGCCGAGTATGAGTGTCATCAATGTTTAACTCCTCGCTTCATTCCATGGAGTTGATCACCAGAGAGATAACGACTCCTGCACCCTCTATGAAGAAAACAACAGAAGATTCATACGGCCAGAGGCAAATGATCCCATACCCAAGAAGGCATGGGAATTACTTAAGAAGTTCAGACAGTCCGTGATCAAACACATACCAAGAGCAGAGAATTACAGCGCATGCCATAGCAACCGGCAACAATTTTCCCAAGAAGACCTCAATGGGATCGACACCCGTCGGAAAGCACCTCTAACCTCCGCACCTCAACGATGAAGAGATCTCCGCGCCGGCCCGAAATGAAATGATGGATCCGATCTAAGATTCACTTAATGTGGCTGACCACCGCTGTCAACCCGAAGGAGGCATCTAACCTCGAGGTCGAGGTCCGCTGTGTTCATTATTCACTCCGGGAACCTCTATAAGTGAGGCTCTTCACACCCATCCTCAAGTGCATTGCGCGGAAGGATTTAACTACAGGTCGAGGGAAGTACATGAAGATAGAAACTCTATGATCGGAGTTTGTGCACTAGCGGAAAAGCCCTGAGGCAGGGTACTTATCAGTCTAATAATGCCCTTCGTGAGACGCAACAGAACCAGTCAGAAAATGCAAAGTTTGTCAGGAGCACGCCAAAATCTCCCACCTCCCATCCGAGCCATCGACGCCGCCAAAGCCCCTGCCTTTTCAATATTGTGCCGGGTCAGATATATTGGGGACCCCAGCCATCGGAAGGGGCCAATGTAAATTTATCACAGAGCGCGGATTAGTTTCACGGGCGTAATGAGTCTCGCTACGCATTGCGTAAATAAAAAGGTGCAGTCAACTTTGTTTTGGTGTTCCATAATATGCGGTGCTTAGTGATCCCGGAGTCTGCAGCAAACAATGTGGAAACACCGATAACTTGTTCGTGGATTTCAGGCCGAGTTCTAATTAGGAACTATTACTCGTCCCTGTACTCATCCACAATCCAATGGACAAGGTATCACCATCGTTCCTTAAAGCAAAGCATTGAAACTGTTGAAGATTTTAAAGGCAAATGGGTAGAATACCCCTGCAAGTTAAGTGGCATATAGAATCCAATACCAAGTACTAGCAACAACTCAGAGACCTTATTTCTCTGGCTTCAGTCAGTAATCGAGGCAAAGAACTCATTGAGATCGATTAACTCAAGGATTGAATCGGGCAAAGGTAGAATGATAAAAGAAGAAGCTCTTCGCCTAAACCTGGGACTCCAGATGAAAAGCGTGAGCAGGTCTCAAACGTAAGACAATACCAAAGGAAGACGACAAGGTACTATGACCGAAAGGTCAAACCCAGGAGTTACAAGCCCGCACCTAGTTTTAAAGCCGCTGCAGAGGAAAGATCCGCATACGGAAAACTAGACCCAAATGGAAGGCCTGCATCACGCGTGGTCCGACCAAACTACGAACCTGCATTAAGAAGGAAAATTCTAATTCACTTTTGGAACACAAAGCACCCCAAACGATTCTGCATCGAGCACTTATGTAATCTTTACACAGCATCATCGCCGATATCAACAGAATCCTGATTACTTGCTATAATATCCTTATGAATAAAAAGCTAAGGTGATATTTAAAAGCAAAAGAAAGCAGTCGCCGTAAAACTCGTGAGAAAAATTACACACCTCGAATACAAAACTATGCCTGCCAAAAAAAAAAAAGATTGTTCTTTATTTCAAAGAAGATGCAATTGATCTGCAGGTTATAACGTTAAAGTATATCCTTTTACATCTCAGAGCGGACAGATAATGGGCCCCAAAAAAACCCAAGAGCAGGAAAGAGAAGAAGAGAGTGCGAACTGAGGGAAAAGGAGAAGGAAAAGGAGAAGAAAGAGAAAGGAAAAGAAGTGAAGAAAAAGAGGAAAATGAGAAAGCAAGATTTTCAAAAGTTCTTGAGTACACGCCTCCAAGATAGACTCTCTAGCACACCACACCTGGACGAGTTTGGGAATAAACACTCCATATGGGAGTGAACCAGGAAACACAACTCCTACAAGAAGAAGACCATCAAAACCATTCCGCCATCCACGATTCTGCTGTGCTCCAATGACAAACCAAGCCTTGACACTTCATCGCAAGGCAGATTCCAATTACACTCATAAAAGGGAAGAAGGGTCGGCACGAGCACCAATTATGTAGAGCCAGCGCCCAACAACCCAAGAGCTTAGTTTTCGAGTTAATCAGGCCAACTAAGGCCTCAGAGCCTGCATGGGCCTACCAGCAGATTGGCCTACGCAGCCTCAACGACTCGCTGAGTCAACCGGCTTCAACTAAGGCCTCAGAGCTCAAGAGCCAGTCTGAAATTCTCGCAGATACCCATGAGCCTAGTGTTCGCTTTTTGAGAGCTAAACGCTCAACAAAAAGGCTATATAGCCATGAGATGGGGTCAAATTTCAAGTAGATAGTCTACTTGAGCTCTTAGCAGTTTGCTGAGAGCCTGAACTGCCAACTAAGGCCTTGCAAACGTATTTCGCTTCACCAAGATTAGCCTCCACTGAGCTTCCCTGCAGCCTCAAAGGCTGGAGCCTCAACCGCTCAACTATACTCTCAGAGCTCAGAGCTGCCTAGCCTGCATATTAGCCTACTGAGCCTGGGGCAACCACTTTCGAGAGCTCAACTCAAGCCAACAAAAGGCCTTATAGCCATGTGGAGCCACTCCGGGGCCTGTAGATAGCCTACTGGAGCCTCATCACCACTTCTTTGGAGCTGAATCAAGCCAACTAAGGCCTTATAGCCCGTGAGCAGCTCACCAGCAGACAGCTCACTGGCTCAAGAGCTCACTCTCAAGGGCTCAATCGGCTTCACAAAGGCCACATAGCCAAGGCAGCCGCCTGGCCTCCTGCACATCGTGACGCCCAAACCCGGGGGTGTCCGTTTGATCACCACAACCCGCTGAATACTTGTTTGTCTCAGACGCGAGACATACCCGAGTAAAATGGCTACTGGGCCTCATCAATACCACCAAACATGTACCAACCATATTCCAATAGTCAAGAGTTACTTTATTACTTTAATACAAATACATATTAAAATCTATAATTTAATACATATTATCCAAAACATCAAAGCCACAACCCTATTTCTTCAAAATCAACAAACTTAAACTCGAGTCGCTCTCTTAACGCTCCCCTCGTAATTCGAAATGAGTACTCCGACAGGGTGAGCTATCGCCAAGTAGTGGAATCACCCTAAATGGGTTTGGCCCCCACCTAAGGTGTGCTGGCGCAATGCTCCAGCAACACACACTCAAGTAAATACGTGATCCACTTGAATGTCTCCATGCTCATTCCTGTCTCGAAGTCTCACCGACTCCCTCACACTCTGCTTGCTTCATGATGAGAAAATAATCATTTTCAAAACAAAACTCATTGCTCTTGAAAATAAATCCACCGGGCGCCTGTGAAAATACGGGACTACCCTCCGAGCTTAATCTGGTTGCGAGCTTTTCGCGCCACATTCCTCATCCAATGATCTGTCACATCTCCCAACTCACCTCCTGAATCCATCCCCATAAATTCCTTTTCGCAACCATGTTCGTTTTGGGGTAATCTATACGGAAGTGTACTAACACTCTAATTTAGGTTACTCAGTTGTATATGAAAATGCATTATGTCATTTCCAAAACCATTTATACAATATATACCAATATATTAATTACGTGCAAATATCTCAAATCTTAATCACACATGATCAATTACACATCAACACCCAAATTAAATTAGCCTGAAACAATTCACAATTTCATCTCCACTACTTATACTCACAATTATATTCCATATAATTGAGTAAATACAATTTAATCACAAACTTATCTCCAATGGTTCATACACAATTATATTTCATATAATCGAGCAAATCATAATTTTATCAATAATGGCCTATATGACTAAAACACAATTTTATTTCATAAATTATTAAACAAACACCTAAACAGCTCTACATTACTACTGACTGTCCAAATAGGCTCCAAAAATTCTCCAAAATTTTTTCACACCTCGTTTAAGATTGGGACTCATCAACGGGCCCTCACAATTTCAAACTAATACAACACAAAACACTAAATAAAGTGTAAAACCCAAGTAGGATAAATCCCTGTACTCATAGAGTTTGTCAAAACTCCATCCTTTCGTGTCCACGCGCATCCCTATCACAGATCACCAAGGCTTCAGGCTTCGATATAAACCTACGTCCGATTTTCAGAGATGAGAAAAAAGCAAGAGAAAATAAAAATTAAAATTCTCTCACCTCCCCTTCCACGCTACGCCAAATGCCTCCTTCTCGCTTCTTGTTTATTTTTCCTTTGATACTATATACACACATACACAGATTATTATTATTATTATTATATTATCAATATTATTATTATTATTATTATTATTATTATTATTATTATTATTATTATTAATATTTGAATACATAAATTTTTATATTGTCTCATTCAAACCATTCTATCTCAAAATTTTATTTCTTTCTTCAATTAATTATTTTAAATGAACTTTAACTTGCTTACTTTTCTCAATCTTTAGATTTTCGTGAAAATTTCGCCCTGAAGTCATCATGATGACTTCAGAATTCAGAAATATTCTACTGCCTGCATTCGACGAACTTCTTTCGGTCACTAGATTTCGCGAGACGAATTTTAACTGGCAATCCGCTTCGGCCATCCGGGAGATCTAGAGAATTTTCGGCTAACCTAAATTACCGTTTATCTTTTTCAAAAATTGAATTTTTCTCGGGTTTTACAACATTAGCTCACGGAGCCTCAGCAGCTTAATTTTTGAGAGTTCAACTACTCAACTAAGGCCTCAGAGTCTATGAGCCGCTTTGTCTAAGCAGATAGCCCACTCGAGCTCAACAAATTAAGCCAAGAGCTCAACCAAGCCTCACCTAAGGTCTTATAGCTGTAAGAGCCGCTAAATTTCAGTAGATTAGCCTACTCGAGCCTCAATGTACCAACAGTAAAGCTTGATACCAGAAGGCCTCAACGCCTAATAGCCCAAAGAAATTTCGCGAGAGCTCAACTGCCTAACTATGACCTTTAGAGCCCAGAGCCGTCTCAATGCCAGAAGATTAGCCTACTTCTGAGCTCAACAATTTCGCTTTCGAGAGCTCAACTACTCGTTAAAGAGAGAAGCCTGCCGCTCACCAGGCTGTGTAGACAGCCTGACTGAGCTCCTGTAAGAATTAGTTTTTTGTTTCAATCGCGAATTCAAGGTCTCAGAGCCCGGAGCCATCTGGGGCCAGCAAGAGTAGGTCACTGAGCTCAAGAGTCAGCTTTTGAGAGCTCAATCATTCAATCAAGGCCTGTAGCCCAGAGCCGCCCACCAAGCATTAGCTCACTGAGCCTCAACGACTCATTTTCAAGACCTTAACTGCTAACTAAGGCCTCAGAATTTAGGGAGCCAGTCCAAGCCAAAGAGCAAAAGATAAGGAACATAATTAGGGTGCGAGGAGATAGAAATTGGGTATCTATTAAGTATCAAAGCTAAGAACGATTATATATATCTGGGTTCAAATACCTAAGGTTGACAAAAAGGCAAAAATTTGCATCATGAGGCTCAAACCCACAAAGGTGGATTAGATGCATATGAAGGGGAGTGACCTCACCGGCGGCGGTCAGAGCAACTGCAGATAAAAGGACTTTCACTCTCGTCGTTGGGAATATCCCGTAGGCGCAGTAACCTCCTCCTCAAAACGTCACCATCTAGAAGCCCATCGAAAGTGTGTCACTCAAACTCGCTATCGCTTCGTCCCTTTGAATGACCAGAGTTTCCTGCCTCTAAAGGTCCCCTCGCAACACATGGCACTCATTGGTCAAGCTGGCCTGACAAAGCTCACCGAATCTTCGTGAAGGCCTTTTTCGAAGAAAGACCGCGATTACGCAAATCATTCTGTGAGCTCGCGTTCTCTCGACTACCTACAATCAGATCCCGGAAGTTTAGCCTCCTAACTACCCAGAACCCATTCTGGGAAAGGGGCCATACCATCCTGTTACCCAGCCATTCTAGTGGCCCAGCCCATCCCCGACCCCTCCCAAGCCCGCCCCCCAAGAACCCTGCCTCTCGGCCTTCTTCTATCCTTTTCACCATTCGCCATCCGGCATGCCCCAGGCTGGACTTGAGCTTCACGCCTCCGTCATATTTTCAGATCCGAGCTCGCATAGTCAAACGATTTCAGAGGCAGAGAAGCCACTCAGCTTGTGAGGCTCGCGGCTTCGACACGACTTCGCTCGCCGTCTTTGCCAAACTTTCGCATGGGTACTACCACAATACCCAACATGAGTAATGCGCAACTTAAAACCAAGATAAAGGCAGATAACAAAGACACTGAACTTACTGAGGTGACCCCAGGGAGGATAAGAGCCAAAGCCTCCTCAACAAGGTTGTGGATCCACCTCTCGGATCGAACCCGAGGATGGATTTAGATCGCACTAAAGAACAAGCCCCATTTGCGGGCGGGAACTCATCTCCATCGCCTCCAGACGCCCTCCCAAGTCTTCCAGATCAGGAGAGGCTCAAATAAGCCTGCAAGAGAACTCCAAACTAAGATAGGCATAACCTCTAATGGAGGCTCGCAGCCTCCCGAGGTGAATCTTAGCCTCATAGCAGAGGCGAGCGAGGCCGCGAATCATACTCTAGGAACCCCGGCTCGGGAGGTGGCAATGCTTGCCCCCGCACTCCTCGAGCACGGGGCAGAGGGGTGATCAAGAAGATGTCCCAACCTCAGACACCCCGCACGGATGGCTCTCTCTCGCGGAGCTCCTCGAGACTCTCGCTCTACAGCCCCGAGGCCTCCCCGATAACGCCTCCACGAGCTTGAAGCCTCCTGGGCGGGCCCGACAAACAGAGCCTCCCACTGTGGAACTCACGATGGAGGTGAAGGCCTTAAAGTAGAAGGTCGGGAAGACTTCGAACCTGAAGACCCCGAAATGTCCGACCTGATGAGCTCAGAGTAAGCACGAAGACACTCGCCAACCTCGCTTTCACGCCCCGTCTTCGTGGCTAAGGTTAGGGTCTAAGATCAAGAACTGACAACCACGTGCAAAGTTAGGGGATACCCATAACTGTGGGAAGGCCAGACTAAACTAAACAAAGCAAAGTCACAAGATTCCCTGGAGGATCCTGATAAAACTAAACACCCAGCAGGTCTTCCGAATGAAGGGATCATCTCAACGAGGCTACCAAATAAAAAGTAGCGTTCCTTTCCAATGCCCTGTGGGAAGATGGAGATCCGAGATGATCGTGAGCAATGAACGCTTAGATAAATAAAGCAAAGCCTCAATGCGCTCTTCAATGGTGAGAGGTCAGAGCGCAGCCATACTAGAACACAAGCCCTTATCCCAGAATACAACCAATGTACCTAAACCGTAATAATCTTAGAAGTCATTAAAGTTGAGATTGGCGCACGTTGAATGTCAGAAACCCTTTATAAAGGGATGCAGAGGGAAACCAGGCCATTCTCAAAGGCAACCTCTAAAAGCACACCATCCGGGCACCTGAAAGACATTAAGAGGTCAATACGCTGGTGACTCAAACCTGAACACCAAATCCAAATATCATTCATAAGATTTCCCTGCAGAAGGCTCAACTCGCTAGACCTTAATCTGCATGCCACAAATGACTAGATATTCTGAACTTCATAGGTATCGAATTTAACACCTGTACCGCTTACCCATGGGAAGGAGGTTCCGGCATCTCAAGAACAACCGTGGTTTAACAATTAGGACTCACCACTGCTCAGCTTTTGAACTTAATTCGTAGAGAGCCAACTCCCTATACGCAAAGAAGAGGTCTAATTTAGACTCAAGGGGAATACACAATGACAAAACCTAACCAGCTAGCCCTAACGCCGTACACTCTCGAAAAGACAAAGAAGGAAAAAGACGCACCGCCTTATGAACAAACGAAAAGGGACGACCTCAATAGGTATTACAAACACCAAAAGAATTTCTTAACAATGACTGTACAAGTTTCAAGAAAAAGAACCCTAACCTCGCAGGTTTATGCTTCCACATTAGATGGTTAACAATGCTAATGTCGTTAGAGGATGTTTACAAAAGAAACCGGAAGAACCAGGCCAGTAAGCGTGAAAGTCCAGCGTCATCATTACCACGTAACACTTGACGCGATAAATAAAATCAAACTAACCTGCTAACCACGCGGGAAGTCGACCCTGATCTTAGAAACGATACAACTCCTTGCCCATGCTTTTCACTGCTACCATAATGTGGGGCAACCGATCGGGTTTTTAAAAGCAGGCGCGCACCACACCCCAAGTCCAGCTGGTGGATAAAAGAATAACAACAAGGTGCCCAAGAGGAACGGCCTGTATCTTAATCGCAGTTCAAAAATTATTTCTCCAACTCATCCCTCTCATGGCCGATAACACTAGTTCCCAAAGAACTCATATCCTATAAATCGAATCGACCGACCTACCACAATAAGGGAAGTAGGATAATTCTAATACCTCTTTTTAATTATCCCTTATTAATATGACAGCGATAAGGAAAGAAAATCCTAATCAATGAGAGAGAATTCGTATCACCATCCAATTGGGAAAATCACCCACTTATAAATACCAAGCCACCCCATCGGTGAAAGGTACGCAGACTTACACACAAAAACTTCATTCCCTAAGCAGATGATTTTCTCTCTAGAATCGACTTAGTGACTGAGAAGCAATTCAAGTATTCTATCCTTTGTTTCTGCTTTTGCATATCATAATATCAGATTCAATGACCGGTCCAAAGAAATCCAGCACGCTCAAGCCCAATTCCGATTGAAAAAGCATCATCAACGCCCATGATAAAGGTACGTCTCCACCTAAACCTTAATGGATCATATAGCTTAGGCCAAGCCTCAACCTGTAATCCATGGTGTACACCTTCAGCTGCTAAGTCATCAAGTGCATCATCATGTAAATGTTGAGCTATTGAAGGGACTAGTGGTCGGCAAAAAATCAGGTTGCCTCACATGGAGTTCTCCCAAGACCACAATTGGATAACAAATAATATTATATTTTCATACTAATGATAGACTTTTAGATGAATGTATGTGTTTAAAAAAAAATATCAATACCTATAACAATGTCATACATCCGGTAATATTAGTATCATGATCCAACTCAGGTTGTTGATATAACTCCCTGAGAGAAGTAGAACCCAAGACTACCCTTAAACTATAATGCGGATGTCTCCATCAAGTCTCAAGTGTAGGGGAAAATGAGCTAGACATGTATACTCTTCTTATTCAGAATAGAATCTGGACCCTAGTAAGGCTAGGATGAAAGCTCATGCATCAGGTTTAGTACAAGCATCATTTGCCCTATTAAGGAGCGATAGAAGAAGTTGACAAATAAATAGCGTTTGGTAGATATCAGAATGGTAATATGGATTGTTATCAATCATGGTAATTCAGAACTGTGATCGATGATTCTAGAGTGCTTTAAGCTTAAGATATTTTGTTGTCGAACAACTTTCACGATCTCTAGAAAATTGATGGATAATAGAATTTTTGTTTTTTTAAGGCTTCACAAAGCGGTTATATTATCTTGACTTTGACTTAAGAATTTATATGATAATTTGATAATCTTTAATCAATGTTAAATTAATTTATCACATAATCTTTTTTTGATAGCTAAACACTTTAGATACAATGTAGTAAATTGTCCCCATCGGGACTTGAACCTGGAACCCCTTCCCTCCCTATGCCCTGTCTTTTTTAAACATTAAGTGCTCTACCACATGAGCTAGATATGATGGATCATATATGTAAAACTCGAGAAAATTCAATTTTTCTAAGAAAAGGTAAAACGGTAATTTCAGTTGAAAAATCCGAAATTTTTCTAGATCTCGGATGATGAAATGGGCTTCACCGTTGGAAAAGTCTCGAGAAATCTAGCTATCACGTCGAATTTTGTCAAATTCTGAGATAGTCGAAATTTCACGTTTTCCGAGGCAGGGTAGTGCGGGACACTTGGCACGTGTTGAGTGGCTCACAGTGTGCCACGTGTCAAGTGCAAAATAAGTCAAACAAATAGCTCAAGTAAGGGCCCATGTGAGACATGTGGCAACACATGATTGGGTGGAAATCCAAGGTGGATAGATAAGGAGATAAGGAGATAAGGGAATCCAAGTGAGCCAATGAAGTGATGACACGTGGCAAGATGAGAGGACATCCCACTTGACCCATCTTGGACCTACCGGTGGGATGGGGAGAGGGGGAAAAAGAGAGATAAAAAGGGAGAAAAGAAGGAGAGCTTTAGAGAGAGAAGCTCCACCTTCTCTCTAAGTTTCTCGATGATCGGATCGGCCTGTTTCAGGCGAAGCAAGAGGGAAAGTTCATCCTCGCGGAAAGAGGTTCGCATCGAGACCAGAATTGGGGAGTTTTGACAAACTCCAAAAGGTAGGGGTCTTTCTTCTACTTGGTTTAATTCTTGTTTAAGAACCATGCAAATGGTTAGGGTGTTTAAGGGCGGAATGGGTACAGTACGATTCAGTCCAAAGACTTGGGATTTGATGATCGATTTTAAATTTTCGAGCAGTCAGACTAAATAATGGTATTTTACAATTATTCGAGATGAGCTCTGTGTTTATTTAGGCAATTAGAGGCAGATTGTTGGATTGTTGATTGGCCCATGTGAGCTGCTTTGTGATATTGCTAAAGATGAATAACATGTTGGTTGTGTGTAAATGATGTTAATATATGCATGCATGATATATTCACATGAATTGGCATGAAAATGACATTACACATTTCATATGCACGGGGACACCATAGAATAGTAGGTGTAAGTGCATGACATGGCTTTTAGAGAGATTATTTCGGAGGGTTAACCAACAATTATTTATCGGAGTATGTCCTGTGACGCAATATCTAATCACATGCAAATATGTAAACATGCACATATCCACATAATATCCAATCACACAATTATGTCATGTAATTATCATTTCAAACATCAAAATTAACAAATGGGCTAATGATCAAACCTGAGCAATTTGACTCGAATCCCACTTTCGACCATCGCATTTTCACACAAAAATATATTTGTAGAACACTATTTCCAGAATAGGTAAGAACCCTGATTTACTATTCCTGAAAAATCACAATTCATCGGTTCACCTTGTGAACCCGCATTTCTCGGCCATTCCCGGCCTAATTTCAATCAATACGATTTATTAAAGATTTGGTGAAATGACACCCAAACAGCCCCTCGCGATTCTGGGCTCAACATTTTGGTTTCAAAAATTCCTATCAATTCGGTCCCAAGGTTTGGGGCCGTCGAATGCCTAAGCATTTCATTCGGCTCAAACATTTGTAAAGTACTTCCAAAACGGGAATAAAGCATAAGTAGGGTAAACCCTACCTCTCGGAGTTTTCAAAACTCACAAATATGGTACCCAGCGAAGCCCTCTCAGCTAGACGGTTCTCCTTCTTGTCCGGCTATGACCCGGTCGGATCGCCGTATTTTAGAGAGTAGGACCTTCTCACCTTAAAAAGTCTCCATTTCCTTTCTTCTCCAACTACTGCATCATCCCACGTTTTGGCTCATTTGAATTTGTAAGGGAAGATCCTCTTCCATTTTTTGTCGGCTTTGGTAATTTTATAGTCAAAGGTAATTTGTTATGTCCCTACTCTTTCGAGTTTTGACATTCGCACTATCTCGGTCATCCATTTTCATCATTTATCTACTCATGCCACTTATGGCATGAGTACATGTTATATGTGACTTCCGTCGCATCGAGAAAATCGTTTCTGGCACGAGCAGGCGATGCCTCGGCGTGTCGAATCATTGTCTCGAATTCGATTAAATTTCGTGCTAGTAGATTTGAACGATTAAACAATGAAATCTGTTTCGTCATCCGAGATCTAGAGAATTAATTCTGGATTTTTAACGAAATCACAATTTTGTAATCGAAATTACGATTTTACCCTTATTCCAGAAATTGGAATTTCTCGGGTCTTACATTCTCCCCTCCTTAAAAGGAATTTCGTCCCGAAATTCTGAACGATCACAATCAAACACATGCATATGCAACGTGCACTCTATCCTGCATGTAAACAGTCATTTAAATCTTAAACGACTAAACCACATACCGTCATCCCTAAACAAGAAGGGATAGGTGGCCCGCATCGTGTCCTCGCGGTCCCACGTTGACTCCTCCACTCCATAGTGCCGCCATAGCACTCACTAGCCTTCAATACTTGGCGTCGCAAACCCTGCATCACGACTATCAACACGCACACCGGTCCCTCCTCGAAGGTCCCATCCGTGTCAACCCCATCCGTCCCAATCCACCACATGAGCCGGATCCGGGAGTATACCGAGCATGGAGACGTGAAACAACCTCGTGGACACCTATCATGCTAGGCGGTAACGCCAACCTGTACGTAACGGTGCCTACCCTCCTCGAAAGTATCTTAAAGTCCACCGAACCTCGGGCGATAGCTTCCCATAAGCCTCGAACCCGCCACTTCTCTTAGGCATCACCTTCAAGAAGACGTGATCCCCAACCTCGAACCTAAGGGCCGACGCCATCCGCATAGCTCTTCCTCGCGGGCCCCGAGAGCCGTGAGAAGACGCCGTCAGACAAGCCCACCTTCCTGAGAGGTGTCTCTAATCGACGTGACCAGTTGATGCAGCCTCTCCCACTCCTGGGCCCAACATAACGATGATCTACATGGCCTCCCATACAATGCCTCATACGGTGCCATCTGTATACTCGCCTGGTAACTGTTGTTATAGGCGAATTCCACTAAAGGCAAATGTTCCTCCCAGCTGCCCTTATGATCCAGGACGCATGCTCGTAGCATGTCCTCTAATACCAGATAGTCCTCCTCGTGACCGAATTCCATCCTCGTCCTCGAGGGGTGGAACTGCACTACGGTCACCAGGCTCCATAGCCTTTGGAAACTCTTCCAAAAGTGCCAGAACCCGGGTCCCATCCGATACTATGGATACAAAAATCTTCCATGTAGCCTGACTATCTCGAACGTATAGCCTAAGCAGAATCTCTCCAAGGCGAAGGTCATCCGCGATGGCCAAAATGTGCCGACTTCGCGGAGTCGGTCCACTATCACCCATATCGCCATGCTTCACAAGGTCCGCGGGAGTGGGTCACAAAGTCCATCGTGACGTGTTCCCACTTCCACTCCACCCACTTCCATTAGCCGGGCGTAGCCTCACGCTTCCGGTGCTCAAATTTAACCTCGGCCGACACGTGAGACATCGCGAACAAAGTCCCTACGTGTCTCTTCATCCACTCCAATAGTATCATGATGAAGATCCCGATACATCTTCGTACACCGATGCACTCCAAATCGAGCAAAGTGAAACTCCCGAGAATCTCCTCTCTCAATTCCGGCCAACTGGGAACTACTACCCGCCCTCTATACCAAAGACTACCATCTACGTGCGTGGAACTGGCCCAACCCTCGCCACTGCACCGATCAGCATTCGGTCCCCCGACGTGGACACTCATCTCTCGTCCCGCCACTGCACCAATCACTCTTGCTCACCGTACGCGGTAGCCACTAAACTCCCCAACGTGCCCCGAGTCCGCCATCGCATCAGAGCCCAAACCGTCCCGCGCCCAGCATCCGCCACTCCCGGGAAGCTATACTAGCCAACACTCCTCGTGACTTCCGACCGAAAGTGCATCGCCATCACATTTGCCTACCGTGATGGTAACGCAAAGTGAAGTCGTAATCTCAGAACTCCATCCATCCGCTCGCTCATGTTGAGGTCCCGCGTGTGAAAATATACTTCCAACTTTTATGGTCCGAGTACACCTCGAACTCCTCGCCATATAAGTAGTGGCGCCTAAATCTTCAAGGCGAAGACTACGTCGCCAACTCCATGTCATGTGGGCTAATTCTCGCTCTTCGTGGATTCTTCCAACCGACGAGAACCATAAGCTCCACCCTCCCGGACTGCATCAAAACACATCCCAATCCGGCCCTCGAGGCATCACAATACACTGTGTACCCTTGTCCCCTGTCCGGAACTATCAAGATGGGAGCTGAAGTAAGTCTCCTCTTCAACTCCTGGAATGCCTCCTCGCATCGGTCATCCCACTCAAACTTGACCTCCTTCCGGTCATCTTTAAGTTTTTTGGGTCATGTGTCTAACTGAGAAATCCTATGAACCTCCGATAATACCCAGCCAATCCCAAGAAACTACATATCTCGAAGACTGACTTCGGCCTCTCCCAACTCATCACTGCCTCGACCTTCTTTGGGTCGACTGACACTCTTGATGCCGACACCACGTGTCCCAAAAATCTCACCTCAGTAAGCCAAAACTCACACTTACTGAACTTGGCATACAGTTGATGGTCTCTCAACAACTATAAAACGATCCTCAAGTGATACTCATTCTCCCACTCTGACTAGGAGTAGATCAAGATGTCATCCACGAAGACTACGACAAACTGATCTAAATGGGGTTGGAATATCCTATACATGAGATCCATGATTGCTACTGGCGCATTCGTCAATCCAAAGGGCATTACTGTAAACTTAAAGTGCCCATAACGCGTCCTAAAGTCTTAGGGATATCTGTATCCCTAACCCTCAACTGATGGTAACCAGTGCGAAGGTCTATCTTGGAGTAGACTCACGCTCCTCTCAACTGATCAAACAAATCGTCAATCCTCGGTAATGGGTACCGATTCTTGATCGTAACCCTGGGCTCAACTCGCCTATAGCCACGTACGGCGGATCTCAGCCCTTCTTTTCGCAATGTGAACCGAGCGCCCATGGTGAAGTGCCTTGGCCTAATGAAACCTTGTCCTATAACTCCTCGTAGTCGACTCCCAGGTTCCCGCAACTCCTCAACTCGGTGCCATCCTATGCGGAGTCATGTAGGATGGGTGAAGTACTAGGAGTGTAACTCGATACCAAGTCTACTACCCCATGGAGGTACCCGGTAGCTCATCCGAAAACATCCACATACTGCATACTACTCGAGGTAGATTCCACTCGTCTCTCCGCCTTCCAGTAAGGCTCGCTTAGCCAACCCGCTTAACCGTCCCTCGACACTGGACTTGTATACCTGTCTCGGGGCAAAATGTCATGCTTGCCTCCCCGAAATACTACACGAGGTTCGCCCCGCTGCGGTAGCGTAAACCCTCCTACGCTCACAATCGATAACGACCCTATAAGCTGTCAGCCAATCCATCCCTAGATGACATCGAACTCTGACATGTCCATGATCCTCAGGTCCACTGTAAGTAGAGTCCTTGAGATCTCCAACTCGCAACCTCGACATATCATCCCTATTCTCGCCCTAATCCCTAGGGGAGAACTCACATACAAAGGCTCCTCTAAGGTTTCAACCTCTAAGCCCAACTCGATCACAACTGATGCAGCAATGAATGAATGCGAAGCACCAGAATCAAATAACACTCTAGCCCATAGGCGAGATAGCAAAAACGCACTTCGTATGAACCTGGTCGATTCGACTCGCCCCTCGCAAGGGGTGTGACGAGAGACGAGACACGCCCGACCCCCCGATGTCCCCGCCTCGCTGGCCTCGGGTCCCGCCCTACCCCATACTTCCGCCCCTGGGCCCGCTCGTGAAACTGGGTGCCCACGCAGCTCCCCCCGGGAACCGAGGATCGGCCTCTCCGGGCCCGCTCTCGTAGCCGTGGAGGAACGCATCAGATCCTCTTCTCCCGTCTACATCGGGACCGGGATCAGGTTGTCCCAAACCCTAGGATCCCCCCGCCTCTCGGCAATCCCGTCTCATGTGTCCAGTCGACAATGGTAAAGATACCATCCGCCCCCGCCTAACCGCAACTCATCCGCCCCCGCCCGGATGGCCGCGACTCAAACCTCGCGAACCAGCCTCCGCTCTCTTTCCGAACCGGAAGATGACTTACCCGCCCTTCCTCTTACTACAAGACTCCGCATCCCGAAAATTCAAGCATCCTCCATCTCTCGCTCTATGGTCAAGGCTGTCCCAACCATAGAATCCATATCCTGTAGGCGAAGTCCTACAATTTTGGCCCGAATGGACAACTTCAGTCCATTCTCGAATCTCCTAACCTTGGCCATGTCCACACGTACCACAAATGACCTGGGCTAACTCAATCTACCCACGTAGAAATTCATCACCGCTTCATCACTCCCCGTCAAATTTAGGAACTCTGAGCCTCGCATGCCCTCAGCTTCCTCTAGAGTACTTACCCATGAACAGCTCCTGAAACTCTGCCCATGTCATAAACTCTTAGTCCCTAGAAGTCTTAACCCATTTCCACCATACACCCGGCCTCGCCTCTAGTCGAATGCAATGAACCCGATCCCCGGTCAGATCGGAGGTGATCTCCATAGCCTCCCAAAGACGCTCGATCCGCATAAACCAAATGGTCTGCCACCATCGGTCTCCTCCCCGTGAATGTCGGAGGGTGGTGCGCTCTAAATCTCTCGGAGGTTGCCAGACCTCCCACACCGCTATGCTAGCCCCGTGCGAGCAGCAACTAGCCGCAACACCTGGCGCCCTCAACAAAGGCCCGCCGACAAATACGTGGTCGGGTCAACGCCGGAGGTGTCGCCTAAAGGCCCTCGCGGACGCCCTTCACGCCCTCGGTCCCTCTACTAGCCATCTACACAATAACATGGCGCTGGGGTCTTCACTATCAAGATTCTAAGGCATAAACACAAATTTCCTAGACACTAATCATACACATAAATCAAGAAAGCTTATTACGGGTCTTGCATTTGCTGTGTAGCAAGGCAATCAATTTTTTTGCATTTAAAATATTATTTTCAACAAAATTATTTTTGAAAATTTCAATTTTTGAAATTTTATTTTTCGAAAATTTTGTCTAATTTTAGTTGATTTTATTTTATTTTATTTAATTTAATAAAAAAATTTTCGAAAATTTTGTGTGATGAATAAAGTATCATTATCCGGGTTCACGAACAATGTTCAAAACTGACCGAAAAATACCATCCGAGTCAAACTGAGCTGTGGCCAGGTTGCGTGCACCGAGTGCACAACCACCGGGCCCACACGCCCGCGCCACAAGGCGCCCGCGCCCCGCGGCCCCGCCCATCACACGCACCTCGCAAGCCCCGTGACCCCACATGCCCGCGCCCCGCCCCACCGCCGCGCCTGGGCCGTCTGCGCCTGGGCCGCCGCCGCGCCCCAACCGCCCGCCTCAAGGGGCTCTCAGCCGCCCCTGGGCCTGGCGCTCATGGGCGCCTTACATATGCACCCACTCATGGCCCCGATTAGCTAAGCTCAAATTGGCAAATAGGCCCATTTCAGTTCGAATTTTTTTCTCATTTCGCAGAAATTTCATACTCCACACACGCGTCAAGCCAACACCGTGGATTTCTACACTCAATAATTTTGTATGAGTTCATCAAAATTTATTTAGAATTTTATTTCATTATCCTAAAACCACATAAATTTTGAAATTTATTTTTTTATTTCCTTTAACTTTTGGACATTTTGGTCTAAAATCTCCTAAATCCTCTTGATCCAACACCAACCTAGTGTTCAACCTTAAAATTTTATTAAAATCCCGTTATCCTACAAACCAAATAATTGATTACAATTTATTTCATTTCCTATTACAATAATCAGAACTCCTAAAAATTTGTTTTCCAACATAATAAGTGCTAATCACCTAAGCACCCATAACAATCTCAACACATAACAATTAACATGTTATACACACCATTCAAACAACCAATGTATCAAAGCACACACAAAACACACATGCAGTGTCCTAGTTTTGTTCCGTGCCTTCCTAGGTAATTTCATACCTAAACCGAACATCAAACCACCCAAGTGGTGATGGATACCCAAACCCGAGCTCCCTAGGTATTTGTATACCGGCCTTGATACTTCTATGACGCCCCTAATCCCTGGGGGTCCTCATGAACAATCTTCAACCCATGGATTATTTTCATGAATGTCGGGTGACCCGACATTTTCACGTAAAATCGGGTAGAGTCTCCTTTGTACTGTGAGTCACCAAATGGCAAACTCCAGATAAACCTGTCCCAAATACCAATATACGCTTTATAATTTAAAACCCGCCACTGGGCCCATAAACAATACTCAATATACATACCAACTATGAATCCAACTATATAATCTAATAGTTACAAGAGTTAATATGTTTTTACTCTATACAACATATATCAAACTTATGTGAGTCTCCTAATACATGTGTAAATCAAAGAACCAAAGCCACAACTCGGCTTCTTCTAACTCTCGCCCTGGGGATCTGAGCCGTCCCCGCATGCCCCCGTACCGTAAAATAACATCCCTCGATGGGTGGTGAGCTAATGCTCAAAAGAGGAATTGCCCTAAGTGGGCCACTAACACCTAAGGCAACAGTTCTAAATTAAACATGATTCGCAAATGTGACATGATCCCACCGAACGTCTACATGACCAACTCAGATCTCGAGTCCTCACCGACTCCCTCACACTCGCCTAAGCCTCGTATGAGAATATTATGTTTTATTGATGGACTACCCTCCGATGTTTTAAATTGTGGACCATCTCCGATGTTATATTTAGTGGACTACCCTCCGATGTATATCAATTGGGCCGCTCCGACGATTGATATATTATTTGTTTGTGGACTACCCTCCGATGAATATCAATTGGGCCGCTCCGACGATTGATATTTTTTAGTTTGGACTACCCTCCGATAATTGATATTTTTAGACAACCCTCCAACCGTTTTTTCTAGACTGCCTCATGCACTAACTCTATAGTCCTGGTGGATGTTCCAAAGGCATATGGAATGCATACATGCTAATTCCAAATACAAATAATCACATGCAAATATGTAAACATGCACATATCCACATAATATCCAATCACACAATTATGTCATGTAATTATCATTTCAAACATCAAAATTAGCTCACTTGGGCTAATGATCAAACACGAGCAATTTGACTCGAATCACTTGACCATACGCATTTTCACACAAAAATATATTTGTAGAACACTATTTCGGGAATAGTGAAACCCTCTACATTATTCCTCAAAATCATTAATTCATCTGGGCTCACCTCAAGGAACCCGCATTTCACGCCATTCCCGCCTAATTTCAATACATGATTTATTACAAATTTGGTGAAATGAACACTCCAAACAAATTTCTCACTAAGCATGGGCTCAACATTTTGGTTTCAAAAATTCCTATCAATTCAGTCCCAAGGTTTGGGACCGATCAAATGGCCCCTAACGACCTCATTCGACTCAAACATTTGTAAAGTACTTAAAACGGGAATAAAACGCAAGTAGGGTGAAACCCCTACCTCTCGGAGTTTCCAAAAACTCACAAATCCTGTACCCACGCGAAGCCCTCTCCGCGTAGAGCAGTTCTCCTTCTTGTCCCGAAGACTGCCGACAGTCGGATCGCCCGTATTTTTAGAGAGAAGCCAGACCTTCTCACACTAAAAAGTTGCCATTTTCTTTCTTCTCCAGCTACTGCATCTCCCCCACGTTTTGGCTCATTTTCATTTTGTAAGGGAAGATCACTATTCCATTTTTTTGTCCTTTAATGACTTAAACACCTTGTAAAATGACTCACTTATGTCCCTCTCTTCTCAATTTGACATTCTAAGTAATTATCTCTACTATCCATTTTCATCATTTATCTACTCATGCCACTTATGGCACATGAGTACGTGTTATATGTGACTTTCGTCGCATCGAAAATCATTTTACGGCACCCGAACAGCGATGCCTCGAAAAACGTGTCGACTCCGACTGTCTCGGAATTCGACGAAATTTTATGTGCTAACTAGATTTCACGAGACGATTCCAACGGTGAAATCTGTTTCGTCATCCGAGATCTAGAGAATTAATCCCGGATTTTTAACCGAAATCACAATTTTGTAATCGAAATTACGATTTTGCCCTTATTCCAGAAATTGGAATTTCTCGGGTCTTACATGTCCACTATAATATATCGGAGGGTTGTCCACAAAGCTATTTATCGGAGTATGTCCACTACAATATATATCGGAGGGTTGTCCATAAATAAAACAAATATCTTTGTTTTGAAAACAATTTTTCATACATGGAAAATGCATGTGTGAGGGAGTCGGTGAGAACTTGAGGTATGGGACGTGGCATGTAGACATTCAAGTAGGAATGTGCATAATTTTACTTAAATGTGTGTGTGGTTTCCATTGCATGAGCATTTAGGTGGGGAGTAATCTATGTAGGAAAATTCAAATACTGGACATTGCTCACCCCGTCGTGGGAAATAATTTCAGGTACTAAAGGTACACTTGGGGATGAAGCTCATCCAGGACCTTAGTGGAGAAGAGAAGGCTAGATTTGGCTTTATTTTGTATTTTTGTAAAAATCTAGGTAGAAAACCCAGTTTTGTACTGTGTAAAGAACAAACAGTTGTAATTAAACTTGTTTTTGTATGAGAAATACATTTTGGTGGGTTTTCCAGGTTCCAGTGGCCTTTGTAGTAATAAAGATAATTTATGATGATTTTAGAGTGTGTTGAACAAAGGAAACAATGCAGGAAATCATATGGGGCGGTCTACAACCCATTTTCAGTCTTGAATCGCGACACTGCAGTGGTGTCACGACATGAGGGGTGCGGCGTGCTCGACAGGCGCGCTTACGCGCACGACCAAGGACCTATGCGCACGCGGGGGCATGCCAAGGGAGGCCTGTCGCGACAGACCTCTTAGGTTCTTTGTCGCAACAGAGAATTCCTTGTCGCAACAGAGTTGGCTCACCCTATGTCGCGACAAGGGTTTTTAGGGTCGCAATAGGGTTTTGGGCAGCTGGGGTTTTAGTGTCGCGACAGTGGTGCTGCCTTGTGGGTGCGACCTTGTGTCGAGACATGAAATATGTGTCGCGACAATAGGTGATGGGCGCACACATGAGCAGTGTCTTGCGCGCAACAGAGAGCGTAGGCAGGTGCGACAAAGAAGATCTATTGCGACAAAAAATTTTTGTCGTGATGGAGTCACCAAGGTTCTCTATTGCGACGGAGAATTCTCTGTCGCGATAAAGAAGGCTTGGCCATATGTCACGATAGGGCTTGGGGGCTGGGGGTGACAGAGCGCACCCGACAAAGAGCACAACGCGCGACGACAAAGCGCTCAACGCGCGGCGACAGAGTTCTTAGAGCGCGCAGTGTGCACGCACGACTGCGCCATAGCAGCCCCGTGGCGACGATCACGGGCCAAGAAGCAGCTCAGGCACACGACCGATGATGTGACAAGGTAATCGGTTGCGGCAATCGCTTAGCTCATTGTTCATAGACACTGTTCATGGGTACTGTTTAAAAAAAAAAAAAAAAAAAAAAAAGGAATACAAAAATGACCCTCGGGATTTGGGGCGTCACAATATAATCTTAAGAAAAGAAAATTAAGTAATAAGTTTTAAAACTATTACAAAAAATAATAATTTAAAATCAACCTAAATTATTGTATAATAATATTAAAAGTATATTTTAACTCAATAACTTTGTTTAAATTATTAAATAATTAAAGGAGATTGTACTTTGCAAGTATGATAGTTAATTATTTGAATGAGTTGCATTCTTTTGAATCTTTTATGATTATCTTAAATTTCCATTTATATTTGTCAAATAAAACCTTAAAGTCATATTATCAAATCATTATTTGATGATTAAGCTTGCTTTTTTTTTTTTTTTTTCTTTTTTCTATTTTCTCCCTTTGTTCGATTAAGTAATTTGTTTCTTGAGTATTCAAACAATTTTGGCCCCCAAAGAGAGCATGACTTCAAGCAACCGTTACTAACTAGAATGATCTCATTGTAATAGTGCATAGTAAACCGATCTGTTCATTTGGCACTTGATATGTTGTTGTCTTGCGCGTCTACAGTAGAGCATGTTGGAGTGTTTCTAATGCTATCGCACACATGATACTCGCACTTGGTGAGTCAAATAAATCAAATAGAATCCTTTTACTCAGATATCTTGCCAAGCCATACAAGTTAAATGACCAACTTTTCGAAAATCTCTCAAGCTTGTAAGATTTAAGTTTAATATGAATATCATTCCAATAATATGTTGTACATATGTGCCTATGTGCCTCCATGTGTATCATTCCTTTAAGTTTATGGAATACACTCTTTTTTTTACAACTAAACACTTTAGATATAATGTAGTCAACTGTCCCAATAAGACTTGAACCCCGGGATCTCTCCCCTCTCTATGCTCTGCCTTTTTGAAACATTGAGTACTTTACCACATGAGCTAAATATGATGGGCTAAGGAATTTACTCTTAATAAGTCAAAATATTATTTTATTTATTATTTTATTTTATTTTATTAATCATTGTCTAATCTAATAATAATTTGGAGCACATTTCACAACAATTAAAGTACTTTTAGGTTCAGTTTGACACTATTTCTTATAACAACGTTTCTAGCCAAAACGATTTCTCTAACAATAATTCTATCATAAACATTTTTATAGGAATATAAAAAAGGCTATTCTACTACTGTGTTTTATAATATATCACTTAGGTATAAAAACACTTTTATATCATTAAAATTACCAAAAATGACATGTAATTTAATTACAAAATAGGATATCATGATAAATAAAAAACTTATTACAAAAATATATAAATACATATAAAAATCTATATTCATAAAACCTAAAATAACTATTTTTTTAAAGAAATAAAATAACTATTTTATGATTATAAAAATATAAAATATTTACAAAGATTTGAATTAATGAATAAACATATGTATTAATAAAAATTTAAAATAATTATTTTTAAGATTATAGAAAATTAATTATATATATATATATATATATATATATATATATATATATATATATATATATATATATATATATATATCTATCTTTACAAAAATATTAAAATTGTTAAAAGTGATGTCATATTATTCATTTTAAAATAAAATAAATGGATATTTTAAGGATAAATAAATATTTATTTAAGGATAAATAAATAGGTATTTTTCTATCAAAAAAAGGTATTTTAGGCATAAGGAAAACTTTTAGTAGTTATTTTTAAAAACATCTCTCAAGTGCTTCTCACAAGAACACTTAGAGTGTGTTTTTTTATAGTTCCAAAAGCGTTTTTCAAAATATTATTGTTGTGTTTGAAACTGTCCATATCTTCATATCTTTGTCTCAAGGGTTCTACAAGAAGATAGTTACTTCAAAGATCGAGCTTAATGAAGATTTGTTGAAATAGAGGTGAAGTCTCTGGTAGAACCAGGAAGTAGTTCAAACTAAGACAATCCTATGCTGTAGGACGTGCCAAACATGAGATGTCTAGACTAGAAGCATAGCATCCATGGGACGCACGACTACCAGCTTGGAGGCCAAGGAACTTGGGTAGCAAGTAACTGATGGGCTTGAGATCTTTTTGGCAAGTGGATAACGATCAAATCATAGAAGATCCAGAAGTCTAAGCTGTCAAACTAGAATTAGAAACTTTCTAGGATTCTATTCTAATGAGGATTCTTGATCGATAAGTTTCCCATTTCCGCTATGATAACTTAAAGGAAAGAACCAAAAATAGAAGGTAGGGTTGGAGTCATATTAGGAGAATGATCAAACCATATATAGACTTCCAAGACTTATTAGTGAGACTATAAATTTAGGGCATTGGAAGTTCTCAACATGGATTTTAGAAGCATAGCTTGAAGATGAACAAGCAAGTTTGGACGTGTTGAGAGAATGTGGAGTGCAAATACTCGATTAAGGTATTGCATGTTAAAAGCCTTTTACCTTTGGTAAAAGATGATGTTCTTTATTTTCTTCATCTTATATTGATGTAATGTGGGTATGGGTGTGCGATGCTTTAGAGAGGGGAATTAAGGGAGTTCATTTTGAATTCCACTATAAGTGATTAGGTTTCAAGAAGGGCTGTGGCTAGAGAGGGAGTCTTGTACCACATAAGACTAATTGTAGACCTTAAATCGGATCAATGGAAATCCTTGCATCTAGGCACAGTGATGAGCTTAAAAGTCATCTATTTTTAGTCCATTTTTCTGATTGATTTTAATGTAAAAAGGAATAATTCAGACGCAGAGATATGAAGAAACTCACCAAATTTGGTATTTGGCAGGAAGTATAAAGAAAGAAGAAAATGCAAAGGAAAATGCAAGAATCGGGTAGAGTAAAATGCAAATAGCGGCGTAATGAAAGCAAATCGCTAACCCTATGTTGCGCTGGTTACATGTTCAAAGCCATGAGGTCGCTACATCGTGAAATTGGAAGGGAAATCATGCGTGTCGCGATACGGATAACAACAAGATATTGAGGTCACGAATTCGAGACCGCTTCGCGAGAAAGCCGCAAAAGCATGGTTTCGAGGTCACGACGTGAGATTGAAGTCGCGACATCAGAACCACAGCTTCAAAGCTACAGAGTCATGAATCGGTCGCGATAGCGATAACATGTCGACATCAGGAACAAACAGTTGAGACTTGTGGAGGCATGAAGTGATGTCGCGACAGCAAGAGCAATCAAAGGAAAGATACAAGTGGCGACAAGATTGAAGCATGCAGTAATCAGTTGATGTCACGACAACATATTGATGTCGTGACATCATGAGGAAACAAATGAAACCCGCATCCTTTAGCCGATGTCACGACAAGAGATCATGTCATGTGACATCCTCAAGACAAGCTGAATGCCATAAGACAGAGCCGACGCCGCTGACGCGGAGATCGAGGTCGCACGCCAAGAGCGACCGCTTGAAATATTACAAAGGGCGTGACTAGATGTCACCATTAAGAGATCGTTGTCGTGACACCAAGAACAACCGTTGAAGGCCCTGGTGATCCAAGTCGATGTCATGATAAGAGATCGACGCCGCGACATCGTGGAACCTTCGTGATGAAAGTCGAAAAGAAATGAACCGCTGTCACGAGATCGATGCTCTTACATCAAGATTCCATTGAAAGTCGAAGTTTTATTTAGTTGATGTCACAACAAAGAGGCTGAAGCTTTTACACCAAAGCAATCGGCGAAGACTTAACCCTGTTAGTCGATGTCGTGACTATAGGATCAAGTCGCGACACGAGACCTCGTTTTAGTTGAAGGATGAAGCTCTGTCAAAGTAAATGCCGTGACAGCATCGGCGTCACGCATCGCCAGATATCAATTGAAAGATGCATTTCATTTAGTTGATGTCACGACAAGAGGATGACGTCGCGACATCAGGAGCAACATGTGAAGCCTACAAAAGAAGTAAGCTGATGTCGTGACAAGAGAATGATGTCGCGACATCACTAATGATCAGTTCAAGACTGTATAGACAAGAAGCTAAGGTCGCGACGTGAGATCGAGGTCGCGACATGGATGATGTCGCGACAAGGAATTGAGGTCGCGACTGAATAAAGGACTCGGGCCCGGATACTCAAAATCCACAAAACAGTTACATCGATTAGGCCCAACCCGAAACCCTATAAATACGCAGCTATCCAAGCAGAAAGTAGCTTACGGCTGGGCGCACGAGTAACTGGATAGTCAAGGCTCATTTTCTTTATTTTTCTTTCTTTCCTTTTCTTTTCTTTTCTTTTAATATGGATACTAGATTAGATTTATGGTTCTAGTTTTCTTTCGAATCGATGTTATCGCTTTGAGCTAAAGTCGACGTTAATTCAATCTTTCAAATTACTACTCCTGAATACCAAGTTCGCATTAAATTCGAATTCTAGCTTTCTCCGCCAAATGCTTATTCTTATGATCGAGGAATGGGCCAGTGTGTAATTCAAGAATTGAGGAACCCAACTTCCATTAAATGAATGTTATTGTCGTAAATTATCTTTCCTATTGTTATTTTAAAATTGCGAATATCGCTTATGAATTTACTTTCTAAGCATGGGTATAGTTTCTTGATCCGAATACCGCTTCTTATACCCATTTTCGCAGTTGTTTCATAGCTCCATTTCAAGGAGGTCCTCCCGAGTGAAACAGATGACAATCCTGGAGTTATGAATATTTCTTTGAAGGTATATTAACTCGCTATTAGAGATCTAACGAGCTTCATGTAGTTTACTCCGATAAATCCTTCTCCTCACTTGAAATCAAGAATGAGTTGGAATGAGTTATCAAGTTAAACAAGCAGAGAGTTCACTCCCTAATTCAATAGTGTAGCCAATCCCGTGTTAGCCGAGATCTAATCATGAGAGGGTGATCTATTTTAATTGAGGAAGAGTAACCCGAAGTCAGATAACCTCGCTTTCGACCGGTTGATCGTGAGCTAAGGTGTACAAATTCAGAAACGGTATGAAGTATTGCAAAAGAAAATACCTGTAATTAGGAAGTCCCCTTGCTCAAAAGTAGTTATCTAATTCCTCAGATTCGAGAGAATCGTGTCAAAAAATTCAGATAATGAAATGTGAAGCTGGAGAGATCCACTGAATCCATTAACGCTGACAAATTTTGAAATCAAATTCACAAGCAAAATTTAAGTGTTGACAACAGAATTGATACTACAATAGCATTGATTCAATGCGTTCTCCAAAACGACATAATTATTCAATTTCTATTCATTTTCCTAACTATTAATTATTCCTTATTCTTTATATTCAAGTTTATCGCTCATTTCGCTTATTTCCCTTTGATTCGTTTTAATTTTCCAAAGACCTTAATGCCGGATCTACTATCATTTAGTGGTCCAAATAGTATGGAAATTGAGTAGTCGTGGTAGTTGATTTAAAATTCTTAAGATCTCGTGGATCGATATCTCGACTTAAATCCATTTGAGGCTACTGTTTAATTGCACTGCATTATCGTACTCAAACCAAACTTTGAAAATGTCGATTTACTCTAGGAGATATTTGGTTTATATAGTATAATATCAACAAGTTTTATGGCGCCGTTGCCGGGGATTAGATAATAGTCCTTGGCAATAACGTCATAAATTTGTATGTGTTCTTTGGTCTATTAACAAGTTTTATGGCGCCGTTGCCGGGGACTAGACAATAGTCCTTGGTAATAACGTCGTAAATTTGTATATGTGTTTTTGTGGTATCAACAAGTTTTATGCATGCCGTTGTCTGGGATTAGATAATAGTCCTTGGTAATAACGCCATAAATTTGTATGTGTTCTTCTGTTTATTAACAAGTTTTATAATGGTCATTGGGATCAAAGAATTTTAATAAATCAATATTCGCATGGTTAAGGAAATAACACTGGAGATTTAAAGAAAAAGAACAAAATAGATTTCGCAAAGGGGTTCATTTTGGCCACTAACCTTAAACGAAACACATTGGAATATATTTGTTGATTTGACTAATCCTATTAATTGAGTGTGTTTTGCTTTAAAACTTTGATGCATAGGAAACGTAATGACCGATCCGTCCCACCGACACTGAATGTAGAGACGCCGTAGCTCGGGAAAGACCAAGAAGGCGTAAACTCCACTACGGCGTATGAAAGGCAGATCAGGCTGAAATACATATAAGAGTTTCAAGGCCCCAAATACCGATACAACGGAGGATTTCGAGACCAATTATACAGAAGAATACTCACGATCGTATGTTCATAGCTTGATGCTAATAATTTTGAACTCGAAGCCAAAGATCGATTACAATGGTCCAAAGAAGATTGCCATCGTCATCCCACCGAAGATCCAAATGAGCACTGGGAAGATTCCTGATGGCTAATAACAAGAACTGAATCGGGTGAGACCGTAAGCCTAAACCGCATCTATTCCCATTCTTCTAAGAGATACAACAATGACAGGCAATCTTTTACCATATGGTTCCTCGTTTGATACTTGGGAGGAATTAATGGAAGCCTACTTAGTAGATTCTTCCCCAAATTTCACCATTAAAGAAGGAGGGAAATCATTGTGTTCCAAAGAAGGAAGACGAAAGCCCCGTATTTAGCTCTCGGGAAAGATTCAAACGCTTACCGAGAAGATGTTCAATGCACGGGATAGGACTGAAAACTCGATGGACATTGTATATCATGCTTTGAATGATATATCAAAAGGATCATTGATGCTTCATGTCGTGGAGCATTCAAACGAAAAGTGTCAAGAGGCAAAAGAGCCGATTAAAGACTGCCAGTCGTAACATGTGAAAACTCCCTCCGAGCTTTCAAGAGGAAACAGCAGAGGAAAGGGGATCAGTGGAGCCGAAAGAAGATGACAGCCATGAAGCCAAGTTGGATGCCATTATGCACAGTTGGATAAACAATAGCAAAGACACACACCGCCTGCGAAATAGAGCACCGGGAGCAAAGTTATCAAGGAAGGCCGAGGAGGGTAATCAAGAACGTTATGATGTCAAGAGGTTAATTATTTGGGTGAGCCAAGAGCTTACCATTTCAAACCCAATCCTAACCTTCCAAAGACATTATCACCAAAGACTCAGAACCATGAGAATTTCTCAGAGGCGAGGGCTTCTGAAGGCCCAGCAAGGATTAACCTCAACAAGGGTATCAGCAGCCACTAAGGTTCCAGCAGCAAAGAAAGACGGGAATGAGCACAGAATGAATACCGTGGTCGAGGGAGGGGCCTAATCTTTTGAAGAATGTATGCCGTATTTCCATTGGGATAATAAGAGTTCGCTAACCTCCATGAGCAAAAGTTTGAGCTGGAAACAACTACTACCACCCCTCAATTGTAACACCACCAATGCACCAAGAACCTCGGGAGGACACAGTATATAAATTGGCCTCAACCTCAGCCGCGAGGAAAGATGCCTCAAGTGACACAAGGAACCCAAAGATCAGATATTGCGTGCTAGAAGGAAGGGGAGCGAAGAACAGAGAGATAGATCACAGATGCTGGTACTCAGATGTATGGAGGATCCTGAGAAGAAAGAGCAGAGGCAATATCCAGTGGATCAAACAAACATTTCCACAAAGATCGCAGTGTTTCAAGAATGGAAGATAGCTTGCAAGGTTCTTAAACCTTCCAGAGCCGGAGATAAGTATGCCTCATCGAGGTGGTAACTCAAATGCCACTCTATGCAAAATTCTCCAAGGACATATCAACAAGAAAAGAAAAATAAAAGAGAGGAAGGGAATAGGTAAATCTCACCGCCATCATAGCAAAGAATCGTAAAGAATTACCAAGAAGACGAAGGACCCAGGAGTTTCACAATCCCTGTATTGTCGAGGAATTGAATTCTGTGAAGCTCTCTGCGACTCAGAGCCAGTATCAACTGGATAGCCTCTTTCTCGTCGCTAAGAAACTAAGTTTGGGGGAGTTGATTCCCGCAACTCCGTTACTCTTCAAACGGCATGTGACGATGGTAAACCCGGGCGAGTCATCAAGATGTATCGTCACCGTTGGGGAAGCTTTGTTTTCCCAAGACTTCATCATTCGACATGAAGAAGATTCCACAAGTACCTCCTGCTGGGAAGACCATTCCCTAAATTTACCGGAGCGCCCGATTGATATGCAAAAAGGAGTTCTCATCTTCAGGGTCGAGAAGAAGCCGCCAGATTCACTCTGACTGGGAAGCATGAAATATAGACGTAGATAAGGAAGGATGCAATGTAGCCGATTTGTTTATATCAACTCGTTGTTAATAACACCGGTAATAATTCAGCTTTTATCAATGAAAAAGAGATGAATTACGCATAATCGAAGAAGTCTATTCTAATTTCCATACGTTACTTTCATTCTATAGAAACCTGCTGAGCTCGGCTAAAAACAGTAAACGATAATGGGGAAAATGTTGAAAAGGTGAAATTCATCAAGAAACCAAAGGCGTATGGGCTACTTTTGAAAGAGTTGCCATGTCATTTAAAGTATGCTTACTTAGAATTACTAAAGAAAACCATGATCACGTCAAATTTATTGCTGAGGACGAGGAACAGCGATTGGTTTCGAAAAATATTAATAAGCATATGAATCGCAATTTTGGTCCATCAAGAGTCAAGGGTATCACCCATCAATTTGTACGCATAAGATTCTCGCTTAGAAGAGACTTCAAAACCATCTCAGAGAAACACCGTGAGGAGACCGAATCCGGCTGATTTAAGGAAGTAGTCGAAGGAAGTACTAAAAATTTTTAAATGCCGGTTTTATCTATGCTATCTCGTATACCTCGGGTGAGCCTACCCATGTGGTTCCAAAGAGTGGGGGTTTACTGCGATCGTAATGAAAGAAACGAATTGATTCCAACAAGAACATATTGTGGACGGAGGGTATGTATTGATTACGAAAGTCGAATAAAGAAACTAAGAAAAGATCATTTCGCTTTCTTACGGATCGATAAGTTGGATTGTGTTAGCAGACACCTCACTTTGTTTTCTGACGGGTATTCAGATACAATCGTATCAAGTTATTGTACTGAGATCAAGAGAAAAGACCACATTCACATGCCCTATGGTACATTTGCCTTCTGTATGATGCTGGGCGTAATGCTCCGTACCTACATTCCGTAGGTGTAAAGTGTCAGTCTATATTCTAGGACTGCTGAAGAAGTGCGACTTTAAATTTTTATGGATGACTTATCATGTATGGATCCAAATTTTTGATCAATGTTTAAACAATCTAGAAACAATACTAAAGATGCTAAGACAAATGGGGCTAGCACCGACCGAAAATGCCATTTTACGGTGATAGAAGGAATTGTTTCGGGCATAAAATTTCGCCATCGGACTAGAAGTTAACAATCTAAGGTATCCATTATCAAAACTCTTGCACCACCTACTACAAAGAAAAGAAGTAAGAAGTTTTCGGGGCATGCCGGATTTTACAGAGATTCATCAAAGATTTTTCAAAATAGCTGCACCATTATGCAGACATCGAAAAAGATACAAGGTTCAATTTCATGACTCTGAAGAATGCTTTTTGACGAAATCAGCTTCCGAAATCGGGCATGCACCTATAATGGCTGCAAATCTTAATGGGATCGTGATTTGAAATTACGCGTGATGCCGCGATTTTGCTATGGGAGCTGTGTTTGGGGCAAAGAAAAGAGAAAGTATTCAGGGCCATATACTATGCTAGTAAGACCTTCAATGAAGCACAAGAGAACTACTCAACAACTGAAAAGGATGCTAGCCATAGTATTTGCTTGTGAAAAATTTAGGCAATACATTTTAGGATCCCATGTGGTAATTAATCGATCATGCAAAGAATCAAATACTTGATGTCGAAAAAGGAAGCTAAGCCAAGATTGATAAGGTGGGTGTCGTTGGGTAAGAGTTTGATTTGGAAATCAAGGATAAAAGGGATGTGACACGTATAGCCGATCACTTGTCAAGAGTAGAAAGAAGCAAGTTGATGAAGAAGAAATGTTCAGCCATCGCAGAACTTCCCAGATGAGCAATCATTTAAGGCTCTCCCAACTTCCATGCAGGCGCTTGATATCAGGAATTATCCGGGCTTTGGTGGAGTAATGCCTCTTTAATTCAACTACCAACAGAAGAGGAAACCCTTAACTCGACAGCCAGATATTATATCTGGGATGACCCACTATTATTCAAGAGAGGGGCCGATATGATAATAAGAAGATGTGTGCGAAGGTGAACAAGGCAACATTTTAAATGAATGCCATGCATCAACATATTGGGACATTTTTCGAGAAAGAAATGTACCACAAGATACTCTAATCGTAGTTTTATCGCCCACCATTCGCAGATTGTGCAGAGTGGGTGAAATTATGTGATCGATGCCAAAGGATTGGAAATATCAGCAGCAGGAATGAAATGCCCCTAAAAGGTATTATGGTGATACAAATTTTCGATGTTTGGGGAATAGATTTTATGGGACCTTTCCACCATCATTTTGAAACCTATACATACCGGCTATCGTGATTACGTCTCAAATGGGTGAAGCAAAGTGGCTTGTCCAAGGAATGATGCTAAATACGCTTAGTGTTTCTTTGCGAAAAGAATATTTTGGAGTGTGTTCGAACCCCTTAACCATCATTGGGCTGATGGGGAACTCATTTCGCAAAACAAAATATTTGCAAAACTCATGAGTAGGTATGGGATCACATGTAATGAGTTTAGCCTATCATCCCTGCATCAATGGACAAGCAAGAAATTTCCAAATGTGGAGATCAAAAGAATAATACTTGAAAAAGACTGTGAGCTCGAGTGTGAAGGATCGGGTCTTCAAACTTGATGATGCACTGGGCTTACAGGATCGCATACATACACCTCATTGGAATGTCCCCATACAGAGTTGTTTTTGGCAAACCATGTCATCTACCTCTCGGAATTAGAACACAAGGCAATGTGGGCTATTAAGAAGTTAAACTGATTTCATACGTAAGGGAAGAAAGATTGCTCCAACTGTTCGACCAAGAACTGAGAAATGAAGCCTATGATAATGCTAGGAATATACAAAGACAAGACAAAGAAAATGGCATGATCAGAGAATCTTGAGAAAAGAGTTCAAAACAGAGAATGTGCTCGCTTTTTAATTCTGGGATCGCTATTTTCAGTGGAAATTAAAACTAAATTGATGCTGGCTATACATGCTGGTATTTCGCATTACATTTGGAGTGCAACATCAAGATCGATAATGGGAAGAATTCAAGGTCAATGGACAAAGGTTAAAGCATTATCTCAATGTGGAAGAGGAAATTGAAGAACTCCAACTGTCTCTCGAGGAAAAAGAAGAAGTACCACAACAAAGAAGTCCAAATAAGGACTCAAAACCGAGCAATTTAAATTTTATATAAGAACCCATGAGGATTTAATTCGATTTTAAATTTTGAAATATTTCTTTTCTTTTCGTCATGATAAATTAGGTCATTTGTTTTTAGAAGGATAGATTTAATTTAGAAATCGATCGAGTTTAATTCAGAATTTTCGAATATTGCAGCTGATCTTCTGGTAAGGGTTAAAGACATGAATAGCAAGGCAACTACAGAATAATTCCAAAGAATCATGGCAGGTCGCGACATGAGAAAAAGGGGAGTAACCTTCTCCCTAACCCAATTCTGTAGATATATTTGAATTAATTGTTAAATCTTTGCTTAAAATATGCCTGAAGAAATGTCTAAACGGGTAGGGATTATTAAGAGAATTCAAGGCTTAAATCACGAAAGTTTGGCGGGCCAAGGTCACACGTATGGTTATGTCAAGGACAAAGTCGTCGTCCTACAAACATTGATGTCGTGGACTACTAAGAACAATTAGTGAGTATAGAGGAAGGGGAGGCTATTGCTCGCGACACCACCGTGATGTCGACAAAGGAATTAGTTTCACCCAACATCTTTGCCTCGGCTAGCCTAAAGAAAAATAGATCTTTCTCCCCGCCAACTTTCATTTCCATCCTTCTCATACCGTAGATCCAACCCGCCATAATTAAATCCGTAATAAAATGAGAATTTTAAATTGGAATTGTCAGGTGCTAATTTCAGTTGTTTGATTCCATGATTGTGTTGCTTTGTGATTGAGTGATTAGGAATTCAAAGTAGAAATTAGTTCCAGAATAAAACCTGCTGAGATAATGAGCTAAATTGAATGAAGCAGTTAGATTAGGAATGAGCTGAAATGTAGAATAAGGGCCAAATGAATACAGTTTGATTGAAACACAAGGTGCAAAAGCTTAAGTTTAGTTGTTAAGTCCGTAACTGAGTGAAGGTAATACAGAAGTGAGCAAAACATATTTTTGAGTTTGTGGTATGAACAATAAGTCAAGGAACCTGTTGAATATCAACTAATTTAAATGCTCATTAACAAAAATGAGTCAAGGTACTCCCTATGGTTAGTCACAACTGTTCAAACCAAATTCTAGAATTTGCCAGATTGTCACTGAGGAGAAAATCCTAGGTGATACAAATTCTGACAAGAGATGATGGTGCCATTCTCGATACTTGAGCCATTCTAAATATCCCTATTCATATGTCGGGATGCATATATATAGAAGTTCCGTGAAATTGAGCTACCAAGCCTATTTTTTCAAAAATAGATCAATGGAAACCTTAACTCATCCTAAAATATCAATCCTTCAAGAAAGAACCCATGATTACCCGTGAATTCAAGGAGAAGAAAGAAATGAAGCTCTGGGAGTATGATGAGGAACTCAAAAGGGAAATGAAAAGAAAAAGACAAAGAGTAGAAAATGCAATAAAAGAAAGTTTATAGGATAAGTTTTATCTGTGGCCTAACTTCGAACAATTAAGTTCTTAGGGGTGTTTCAACACCTAGTACCCTAATGCCATCCGGTATGGGAGCTACTAACCCAAAGTTCAAGAGTGTTAGAAAGCCTAAAAAGTTAAAACATTGCACTATCTCCTCGAATGTTGACAAACAAGGAAGTTTCCCAAAGTGGAATTAAGGCGAAGTAATGGCATAAGCCATCAATTTGAAGAAATTAGTAGATGTCCCAAACATGAAGTTTAGGGGAGTTTATTATAAAAACTACAAGAAAGAAAGGGCAGAAGAGGAGAGAAAAGGTTCTGTGTGGTAATCTAACTCAAAATTCCTTCCATCCTACCCATTACCTGTGCCTAATAACAAAACCTGGGAAAAGACCTAATTGATCTTCAAGGCTGAAATCATCTACTAGTGGAGATCAATATGAAAACAAGCCTATGGAATTGAAGAATAAAAACAATCAAAATTGTGAAGGACTTTAGGAGTTAAATGACTCAAGATGAAAAAGAGAAAGGAAAATACCTATTTGCTCAACAGATCCAATGAATATAATACAAAACAATTTCAATAAATTTTTAGTTTTCAGATAGTATAAAGAGTAGAGACCAACCTTGAATCGACTCAAGCTAGATGTACGTAAAATTATGCATACCTTGCACAATTAAATCAATGCCACCAGATCAACTGTAGAAAATGTCCTTAAAATTTTTTCATTTTGTTTCGAGACAAACAAATCTTCTTTTTTTCTTGCTCGAGGACAAGCAAAACTTTAAGTTTGGGGGAGTTTGATGAGCTTAAAAGTCATCTATTTTTAGTCCATTTTTTTGATCGATTTTAATGTAAAAGGAATAATCTGCATCGCAGAGATTATGAAGAAACTCACCAAATTTGGTATTTGGCAGAAAGATAAAAGTTAAGAAATGCAATGGAAAATGCGTAATCGCAAAAGTAAAAAAAGTAAAAAGTCACAGTGGCAAGGCAGCAAAGAAATGAAAGCCACTGGCTAACTTATGTTGAAGTTCGTAGAGGTGTTGCGACATCGAGGAAATTGAAGGAAATCGATGCGAGGTGGCGACATGGATAACAAGATATTGAGGTCACAACTTTGGGAGCTGCTCATGAGAAATTTGCAAAGAGAAAACGCATGTGAGGTCAGCGACGTGAGATTGAAGTCGTGACATCAAGAACCCCGCAGTTCAAAGCTCACGAGTCATGAATCGAAGTGGCGATGAAATCGCGATGTCGCGACATCGAGGAGCAACGGACAGAGACTTGTGGGCGTAGTGATGTACCATGACGGTAAAGGCAATCAAAGGAAAGATACAAGTGGCGACAAGATTGGAGCATGCAGTAATCAGTTGATGTCACGACAACATATTGATGTCGTGACATCATGAAGCCGATTGAAACCTGCAGATCCTTTAGTTGATGTCACGACAAGAGATTGATGTTGCGACATCCGAAGACAAGTTGAATCTTTGCGAGAAGACGGGAGCGCGTGCGAAGTCAGAGATGTCCAGTCGCGCGTCAGAAGGAAAGCGACCGATTGAATATACAAGGAAGTGACCAGTTATCATCACGACAAAGAAGAGATTGTTATCGTGACACGAACGGCTTGATTGAAAGGCCTTGAAGGGCGCTAAATGATTGTGATAGAGATGATATCGCGACATCAGAGACGCGGTGGCTGAAAAGTGGCTAGCATCACGGCAGATGATGTAGTGACTTATTCTTAAGCTGGTTTTATGTTCGTTGGTAATAATATCGCAACGAAATTTGAAATCCGACACAGCGATCAAGTGGTACGCCCCATTAGTTTGATGTCGACATAGATGAAGTAGCGACGCTGGGGCTTTGATGATTGAAGGATGAAGCTCCATAAAGTAATCGGCGAGATCGATCTTGACCATGAAGAATATCGATTGAAAGATGCATTTCATTTAGTTGATATCACGACAGAAGGAATGATGACATCGCGACATCGGGGAGCAACATATGAAAACACACAAAGAAGCCCGGCGATGTGAAGCAAGAGAATGATGCGACTCACTAGTAATCAATTACCAGGCCGCCTGGGCAAGAAGCTGGGTGCACTGACGTGAGGATGGGGGTGCGACATGGATGACAATCTCGCGACAAGGTGAAATTGACTTAAGGCGGTGATTGGGCTGGTCTCTGATCCCGGCGGGGCTACACACACATTGGGATTAGGGGCTGTTGAAAGCCCTATAATCTGACTATCCAGGCTGGGGAAAGTAAGCTTGTTTGACCCACAGACGAGGGTACGGATAGGCTGAAGGCTCGTTTCTTTATTTTCTTTTCTTTACATTTTTCTTTTCTTTTCTTTTTAATATGGATAGATTAAGATTAAGATTTATGGTTCTAGTTTTTCTTTTTCTATGAATTGGATATTATCGTTTAGAGCTGTGAATACGGAATTGATTCTTTTCAAATTCTTCTGAATGTTAAAAAATTAAAACATTTTTTAAAAGTTCAAGGAAGCTGAATTTCTGGAATTGAAGCCTCCAGTTTAAAAATGAGTTATTGTGCATAGATGTGGAGAATATCTTTGTAGTGTGTAATTCTATTGTTCAAATTATCTTTCCTATCATATTTCCAAGAAATTCATAATATCGCTTATGAATCATTTCTATGGGTATAGGTTTGGACTCAATACCGCTTATGACCCATTTGCAGTTGTTTCATAGCTCCATTTCAAGGGAGGTCCTCTGAGGAAATGAGACACAACCGGGAGTTATGAATATTTTCAAGGTATATTAACTCGCTATTAGAGATTCAATGTTAGTAGTTTCACTTGATAAACTCTTCCTCAATTTGAAATCAAGAATGAGTTGAATGAGTTATCAAGTTAAACAAGGTAGAGTTCACCTCAATTCGAATAGTGTAGTTAACCTCTGTTGTTAGCTTCGAGATCTAATCACATAGTGATCTATTTTAATTATAGAAGAGTAACTGAAGTGTATAACCTGCTTGACCGATAACGTGGGAGCTAAGGTACATCCGTAAAATGGGTATGAAGTATTGCAAAGAAAAACACCTTAATTAGGAAGTCCCTGCTCAAAAGTAGTTATCTAATTCCCTGTATTCGAGAGAATCAAATCAAAAAATTGGGACACGAAATGTGAAGTGCGGAGAGATCAAGCGAACTATTAACGCCTTGGACATTTTGAAACTGGAATTCACAAGCAAAATTTACAAGTTGACAAACAAAGGAATTGATACTTCACAATAGCATTGATCTTAATGCGTTTCAAACCATAATTATTCAATTTCTATTCATTTTCCTAACTATTAATTATTCTTTTTATTCTTTATATTCAAGTTTATTGTTCCGCTCTAATATTCCCTTGATTCGTTTAATTTTTCAAAGACCTAATGTCGGATTCTACTATCATTTAGTGGTCCAAATAGTATGGAAATTGAGTAGTCGTAGAAGTTGATTTAAAATTCTAAGATCTCTGTGGATCGAGACTGACTTAAATCCATTTTATTACTTGTCACCAGGCACTTGCATCGTACCAAAACCAAACTTTGAAAATGATTTACTTAGATATTTGGTTTATATAGTATAATATCAACAAGTTTTATGATAGCCACAGCCGGGATTAGATAATAGTCCCTGTAATAACGCCATAAACTTGTATGTGTTCTTGGTTATTAACAAGTTTTATGGCGCCAAGTTTCTGTGACTAGACAATAGTCCTTGGTAATAACGTCGTAAATTTGTATATGTGTTTTGGTATCAACAAGTTTTATGGCGCCGTTGCCGGGGATTAGATAATAGTCCTTGGTAATAACGTCATAAATTTGTATGTGTTCTTTGTCTATTAACACACAGCCCCATGGACGTAAGCAGGTTGTCGAACCACGTAAAAGATTGTGTGGGTTTTTACTTTATTGCAAATATATTACATCTTCTCTATACACCCTAAGTCCTACAGGGTGAGTTCGAACATATTGCACTAAAGTTCGAACGAGATCATAGTCCAAACATTAAGGATTGTGACTTGGAATACACACTTATATCTGCTAATTACCAAACACATTTTTTGTCCTAAAAACACTTAAAAGTGTTTTGAGGCCTGTAAACACTTTTAAAAAGCACTGCCAAACTGACCCTTAGTAAAGGAATTTTATTTAAAGTGTTTTTGAAATAATTACAAATCAAGTTTTTTTTTCCTATAAAAAATATTGATTTAGCTTTCTTAAATTCGATTTCTGTTTTTTTATTGAAATCACTTGTCATGCTAAATGTGCTCTTATTAGCACAATAAAAAATCTAGTCATATTATCTAATTATTATTTGATGATTAAGCTTGTTTTGTTTTCTTTTTCCCAAGTTTGTTAAACGAGTATTCAAACAATTTTGATCCCCAAGTGTAGACTTCAAGCAACGTAACCAATCTAATCATAATTTACATATTTGCTACTGTACAATTTACATCTTTGTTGCTATACATATTTGCCTCCTATGTGGTGCAACATTGCTTGGGCTTTAATAATGCACAAGTACTTTCCTTTTTGCTTTTAAAAGAGAAATAATTTTATTGATTCAAACCAAGGATACATTCGATATAAACACAAAATCAAATCCTCTAAAAATTTTAAAGATGAAATAACATTCAGATTAATAGAATAATGGATCAATTCAAAGCCTACACATTTGATAATCCTATGATGAATAGAATACTTATGACTCCAGTTCTATAACATATTGTATTTGTTGTCTCAATATAATCAAATATGTTTTGTCATCTGAATTGCTCACATACAAGTAAACGTCGTAATAAGACAACGAAAAACAAACCGCGTACAAAGACAACACAAACCATACATCACAACAAGACAACAACGAAAGCACGAAAAACAAATTAAAAACTCATATCAATGTAGAAGAACCACTTTATTGAGAAAAATGATAGAAAGAGATGTAGATGGGTGATTTCAAGCCAAGAATGGTAAAAAAATCACCCCTCATTGCTTAAAGAAAAAAAGCTAGGAGAAAAAAAAATATGAGAGAAGATGGACGACTGTGTTTCACCCGTTAGAAATGCATAAGATCAATTTGACTACTGTTAAGGATTTGCAGTTGATTTTACATTTGTCATTACTATATCTTTTATTCTTTGATATATTAAAGGGAATGTAATATAATGACAAGTGAAACTTTTTGTGTAATTGAGGAAAGACTATGAGCTAGTTGAGGGAAGGATATTATGGAGCCCCAATGGGGTTTACCATTTAAAAGGGACGAATTTCTTTTAAATACAAAAAGAGGTACAAAAATATATCCTTTTGAACAAAAAAAAAAAAAAAATTGTTTGAGGATTTAGTTATAATGTGGGATGAGAAAAATTGCACATGTAGGATTAGTGATTATGTTGGGGATTTATCTTTACACTTTCAAAAGTATTTTTATCCAAAATGTGACATTTCCAATATTACTTTTTGTTTGCAGCCAAATTAAAATTTAGCCTAATCCACAAATTGTATTTATGGGCCTAGAGTAAAAATCCAAAAGAGATGGGCCTAGATCCATTTGAGTAAGCTCATATAAAAGTCTAGGGGTATCAATGAAAATTTTAAACTTTTTCTGAAGTCAAACAAGACTTTTTATCAAAGGCAGAACATGGCAAGAATATGTGGACAAATTTGAGGTGGTGGAGAAAACTTGGGGAGCAAGCCTTCCTAAAGGAGATGTGGGCAGTTGAGGAAGTGGGGTAGTGGAGAAAAGTGAGGAAGTGTAAAACTTGGGCAGTTATTCAAAGACTTCTATAAAAGGAGGAGAGCTCTTGCGAGGAAGGAACCAACAACCAATCAATCAACAACAATGAATCACTTTTAGCAGTTTAGTCATTCTAGTAGAATTTTTCAAGCTTATTTTATTCCTGCAGTACTTTGCATTTCAGATTTCCTATTGAAATCCAAAAATTTCTCTAGCAATTTCTATAGCAATTCCTTCATTTCAGTTTTCCTAGTGAAATACAACAATTTCTCCAGCAATTCCTTCCACCTTCATTTTATTTATTGTGCCATTTTTTCTTAGATTATGAGGAACTGTCAAAGGAACCAAGGAACATAATTTTTTGTCTCATTAGGAGTTTGATTTTTCGACGCAATATTAGTTTGAAAACACTTTAATTTCCTAGCACACTCGCCCATTTTTCTAATTGCCATTATGTATGTTGAAGTGACATTCACAAATATCACCAACACTTTCATAAGAAATTAATTTTGTAAATGATTTTTGGATTTGTCAATTTTAAACCAATTTCTCTGATGTTCAATCTCAAGTCAATGAGGTGGGTTTAAATATTTTACAAAACGCATATCACAAGCATTATGGTAGTGGAAAAATCATACAATTACCTAATATTAGTATTCATACAATTGACAGTCTTTACATATTCAAGTAAGTCGTTTAGGTTCAGATGAGGCTCCATCTTTGTATAGAAGGATTATTTTATTTTCCTACATCTAACTTGTTGTCCATGTGTTCAATCTCAGGGTTCTGACAATAACAAACAACTTGAGATGATTGACTCTTCTTAGTTGAGGAAATAGAGTTTTAGGTCTTGTTTGGTTTCTAATTTTTTAAATTGTTTTTATTCTCAAAAACAAGATAAACAAAAAGAATTTGTTTGGTTTCTGATGGGGTAGAGAACAACATAGGCCCAGAGCACGAACCCAGGGGCGCGGGCCCAAACCTCCACTTTATAAAGGGAATTAGGAAAAAAAAACCCCAATAAAGAAGTATGGCCCACAATGAGACCCTACCCGTGCCACATCACTTGGGCCAAGGCCCAGAATTGAAATCACCCTGCCAGGAAAGCAAGTGATATAGGTAGCTTGAAAAACTCATGTAAAAGGAAAAGTGCCCAATCTCCATGATCCGCATCCCACGGATTAGGAAAGAAAGATCGTGCGTGATCACGATTCCTCCATTATCCCTTAAGGGTCGGTCCATGATAAGGAAAAGGAAATTATCACCCAATGAGAAAGATACTGTATCACCATCCAACGAGGAAAGTAACTACTATCTCCCCCTTATAAATACCGACCCATTATACCACAAAAAGGTACGCAGCAATTACGGCATAGAAAACCGTTGAATTCTTTTCAAGAAGAAACTGACTTAGTCATCGGAGCAGCGGCCAGCACACCTCCACCGGATCACCATTTGTTGCGATTGCAAGCCGTCTAATAACCGGACCATTGGATCGTACTAACAGCCTCTCAAAGAGGCTCTAAATTTTGACCCAAAAGAAAGACCATCGCCATGCCGCCTATGGGAACAACGGTTCCTTTACAAGTAAAACTGAATTCTCAGTGACTGATGGTATCAACCCGAAACATGAGCAGGAGTCACACCAACCCCCCTGGGACACAAGACCAGCAAGGCAACCAAGATGGCCGATCTGCTAGAGACGCTCTTGAAACTATACAAGCCAATACTAACGAGGTGGAGGTGCTCCATCTCGCCAACCAACGTCTACTGAGAGACTTGGAGGAACTCACCCGACAAATGCAACTAGCTAAGAAGAAGAGCGATTAACGCCACGACACTTCTGACGCCGACTGAGAAGAGAACGAAGCCGAAAGCTAAAGAGCTCCGATCCTTATAAGCCCCCAGGAGAGGACAATAATGAGGGGATTCCCGGTAGGAACAACAGAGGTAATGGACCCACCCTTTATCAGCCGGAGATAGGGGAACGGTCGTGGGAGTAGCGTTTCCGGGACTTCCAGCAAGAGCTCAGCCGCGTGAGGGAAACGGTGAAAGAATTAGTCATAGCCTATGGATACGCTGGTACAGAAATAGTTCTGCTCATGGTCGAGATACTACACTTCCTCTCCCAAATAAGTTCGGGAATGCCCCAATCGAACGCTCAATGGAAAGACCATGTAATTGGCACCCCAATACGCAGAATCGGGATGAGCTACACGGTACCGTGACCGTTAAATGCAAAATAGCTACCATCATTATTCAAAAGCACAGTTTTAAACTGTTCAACAGACTTCCATCTGTCAATTTTATCATTCAGAGAGCTCTCCATCGCCTTCATCTCCCACTTCATCGGAGCTCGGATATACAAGAAGCCGAGCTATCACTTGCTGACCATAAAGCAGGGCCCACGGGAGAACCTGAGATCCTACGTCCAGAGGTTTAATGCGGAGTCTTTAAAGATAGATATCCCAGACGAGAAGTTTGCCATCACCACCTTCATCGCCAGGCTCGACTTGCAATCAAAAGACTTGATGTTTTCTATCTCAAAGAACCCTCAGGTAAGCATGGCCGAGGTGCTCGCTAAAGCGGAGAAGTACATCAACGGTGAGAAAGCCCATCTATCTAAGCGAGAAAACTCTTCCGCGCCAAAGGAGAAGAGCAGGGGCGAGAAAAAAAGAGAGTGGAGCCCCATGAGACAAGGAGGCAAGGAAAGATCCCTGGGAAGGGATAAAGAGGGCAGAGAACAATCTCCAAAGAGACTAGGCAACGCTCAAAATCAGCCGGGGCCCACTCAACCCGGAAGCTACAACAACAATATCCACCTTAGAAATTCACCCCACGAAATTTCTGTCACAAGTCCTACGTGAGACGCAAAGACGAAGTTTTTTAAGGTGGCCGCCTCAAATGAAAAACAGTAATTCAAAGAAAGAGAGACTTAACCAAGTATTGTGAATTCCATGTGACTTTGACAATCGAACGCATGATCGCATCCGCCGAGGAAGGAAATCGAATACCCGATCCGACGTGGATGATCCGCATCAGCTTCTCGTGGCCTCGTGGGGCCCAAACTGTGCACCGCCTCCATCAATTGTCACCAACACAACTCAACACGAGCAACCCTAAACCGCATGCGTGACCGAGGATTCACGGGGGAGGAGAGGCCGCCGGCCCAAGGCCCATCCGCGCATATTAGAATTGTGGGAGATCTGAAATACAAGCAATATCCAAACTCCCACGGCTAGACACTACCATAACTTTTTCGGACTCCGACATGGAAGGTTGCCAGCATCCTCATGACGATCCGCTGGTAGTAAGGACCGTCGTAGCCAACAAAACAAGACAAAGTCCTTCACACAATGGAAGTCGACCGACATCATCTTCGCGGTCGCCTTGGATAAGATGGCATCGTATGGGGATCGCTGTAGTCAAGCACGCCCACCTACTAGGTTCTCCTGAAAGAGTAGCCTTGGTCAATACGTTTGGTGCTCACTTGGGAGATCCCCCAAATGTGCAACACCGATGCGGGAGGTTCCTCATAGTGGATGCCCTTTTTTTTTTTTTTTTTTTTTTTTTTATCAACCTATAACATACTGTTGGGCAGACCTTCCCTCAACACCATAAGAGCCATCCCTTCCACCTATCACATGGTTATCAAATTCCCCACTGCGAATGGGGTAGGAATGGTTTGAGGAGATCAACGCATAGCCAGGGAGTGCTACTCGGCATCAATGAAACATATAGCGGTAGGCATCATCTACATTGACGAGCTTGACATGAGAGATGAGATGAGCACCCGACCTAAGCCCTCAGAAGAACTAGAATCGGTACAACTTGATGAATAGCCAGAACATCTCGTCTACATTAGATCCAAATTAGCCAAAGATCGCCAGTGGACCTCATCGACTTCAAACTTAACATGGAAGTATTCACCGAAAGCCAGGAGGATACGGGGGAACTGACCGCGCTGATCACACACACAGTCAACACGCCCTCCTTCAAACATGTTAAGCAAAAAAGAAGAAGTTTCGCCCCAGAAAGGCAACAGGCGATCGATGAAGAAGTAAACAAACTCCTCCAAGCCAAAGCCATTCGAGAAGTAGAATAACTCGCCTAGTCAAGCAATGTAGCTCGCCAAAAGGCAAACTAAGAATGGCGACTCGCATCGACTTCACCGATATCAACAAAGCCTATCCAAAAGATAACTTTCCCTACCTTGATTGACTCAGTAGACGCCCACAGCCAACCACAAACTTTCGCCATGGACGCTTCTGATATAACCAGATCAAGATGCCTAATGACCAAGAGAAGACCCCACTGTGAATCAAGTGCACGCATCGCTACCAATTGATGCCCTTCGAAACAAGAACGCAGGGCCACATATCAAAGGCGCTAGTAAACACGTTTCGTGGCGCATTGGAACATCTACGGAGGTATATATAGATGACACGGTAAAATCGCTATGTCAGCTCACATAGCCCACCTGGTTGAGTCGTTTCAAATCCTGAAGAGCTATAACATGAAGTTAAATCCAACCAAGTGTGTAAAACCCCGGAAAATTTAAAATTTTCTAAAAGTATAAAATTAAATAATAAATTGCTGAAATTGCTCAGGGAAGCCTAGAAAATTCCCCCTGCAGCTCTATTTCACCAAACCGACTGGGCCATCGGGTTCCGCTTCCCACTAAAACTAATAACTCGTAAAAGTTTCGCTCGAATTCCTAGGTAATGGGAATTCTTTATGAATTTTTTGAAGTTAGGTATCTAGTAACCCCCGTGAACGAATTCTTAAAAATCTCGAGAGTTAGGAAATGACTTGAGTTAAGTTCATTTAAAATAAATTGAACTGAGACGAAAATAAATTATTTCGGGACAGAAATGAACCCGGACGAGTCTTGGAAGCATGGCAGAAAGTGGGCCCCACGTCCACCTTAAACTTAAAAAGGAAATGAGAAGAGAAAAATCGCATTTTTTTCTCCCCATTTCGGGGCAATTACTACAGCCGGGCGTGAGAGAGTGAGAGAGCAGAAAAGTTCTTCCTTCTCTCTACGACCACTCTGAGATCGGGTGGTCTAACCGTGGAGCCAAGATTTAAAGTTCATCTACTGGACGAGGGCTAATGAGAAAATCGACAACACACGCTTCATCGAAGATTTCACTGAGAAGAATTTAGCGAGAGAAGCTCTACCTTCTCTCTAAGATTTACTAAGATCTACGGTCTTGCCTCCGTAAGGCCAAGACTTAAAGCTCCGAGTACCTGCCGAGGGCAACGCGTGGAACACCGAATCAAGAATTTTCATCGAAGATCTGAAATAAAAGTTCGGAAGCCATGGGTCTCTTGGCTCCTGACTCCAAAAGTTTCTCGTCTTCGCTTCCAAGAGGTGGGAACCTCTACTCTGCTTTTATTTCATCTAAATTTTGTTTTGGTTCGTTGAGCCTCCTAGCCGCTTGGGTTGTGTTCCCCACACAAAACCGATTTTTTTTCCGGGTTTTGAGCTATGATGTCCAGCTAGGGTAGCTTTGAAGTCGAAGCCTCGATGAGTTTCAGGATTTTGTTTACGGCCGATTTGTGGTCCCAATCAACTGCTTGTTGTCTGGGTGAAAGGGCGTTTCCAGGATGAGTTTTGTAGGAAAATAGGCATGTACCGGGAGCTTTAAAGGAGCCCCGAGAACGCAATTTCATGTGGGCTCATGTACCGCTCACCGCGATCTATTTGAGGTAAGGCCTTCAACTTCGTGACGCACATAACGTTTCGTCCGAGCTCATGGTGTTCTGTGACTCTATGGAAAGCTCTTTTAGCTCCACAACTTACATCCATATATAGTTTGATAAAATTTGAGCTCATGTTTGGTTCAAAAATGACGAAAAATAATAGGCCCTTGCTGATTCCGTGCGTCGGTCACTCTTCATACAAGGCCTCCAACTTCGAACGACCATAACTTTCTCGTCCAAGATCCATTTAGGGTGTTCTTGGACTCTATGGAAAGATCTTGGAGTCTAGAATCTGACAAAAATTGGTGCTCTCATCCTTGTTGAAAAATTGATTGTTACAACAAGTGTGCTAATTGTTTGTCAGGTGGGATGTGAGGAGTCAGGAAAATAAGTGGCCATTACATAGCAGGTCAGGAGGGCTATCTTATGTGCATGATATGCCATGAATTGTGCCTAGGAAATGAGGTGTCATTACTTGCCTAGGTAAGGACTTTGATGAAATGTTAACATGTGCTTCAGGTGATTGATTGAAATGAAATTTCGTTAAGAGGTGTCATGCTTAGATGTCAATATGTGTGCTCTTAACATATTGCCTGCGGATGTTTTCGTGACACGGCACAGATGGCATGTTGTAGGCTAGTTTATTGGGCATTATGCGCCATGATGTAACCTAGGGATTTGAGTATGACATTACTTGTCTAAGTAGTAGTCAAAATGATGTTGATGCATGCTTGTTTGATGTGTTGACATGAATGTGATGAATGTTAGTATGATTGCATGTATATTATCGTTTAATGAATGTATGGACTTTTGTGTGCATTAGACATGAGTGTCCATTGTACACAGTGGAGTGTACGGTATAGGGTATCCATGTAGAGGTCTTTATACATTTGGCATGACTTAGAGTGCAATGGCACAATTGCATTGCACTGGTGCATGGGGACATCGCATGGTGTGGGTGTGAGTGCATAGTCGTTGTCATTAGCCATCCGTGGTGAATGGGTTATGGACTCGTACTTTGGACGAAGTCCAATGGAGATCCACTGTTTGCATGGTGTTGCACCTGACATGAAATGGAAATGGCTCATTGCATTTCACATGCATCAGTTAACCCTAGAACAAGAAGAGTGAGTGCTCGAGTTGGTTTCTGAGAATCAGACGGCGTCGAATTAACAATATTATTTATCTGAGTATGCCCAATTGATATACATCTGAGGGTTGTCCATATAATGTCAATTATCGGAGTATGCCCAATTGATATACATCAAAGGGTTGTCCACAAAATAGATTATCTAGTACCACTATTTACCTGAGGGTTGTCCACGTAAACACAAATACCTTTGTTTGAAAATGGTTTTCATTCATGGCAAAATGCATGCTCAGGGAGTCTATGAGTAACTTGATACATGGGGCATGATGAGTCGCACTCATTCATGACAAGTAGGATTCTTATGCCAGATTGCATGTCCTAGGTTGGTGTGTGCTTGGTCATTTGGACCATTCATGTGCATTTAGAGGGAATAGCCATCGTAGGATTCTATCTCTACCGGGCTAGTCACTTTCGTCGTGGGACCCCCGCTTCGTGCAATGTGACATGTGTAGGCAAACGGTGCTCCTTAGAGGCCAACATTATGAAGTGGGCTGGATTTTCAGGCCTTGATCCATAAGTTTTGTAAATTATATTGAACATGTTAGTTTTAATATAATGTTTTGTATTAAGAGCATGTAATAACTCTTTGTGGCTAAGATATAGATTGTATTTATATGGATAAATGGCCCATGTGGCCATTTTTACTCGCATGTGGACCCGTGTGGTCGTTGTATAATATTGGGACAGGTTGCTATGAAATTGCACAAAGTTGTATTTTAGTGAGCCCCGCATAAAAGGAGACTCGTCGATTTTCGCTAACCCGCATCCCGAGTGGACTTCACGGGCAGGCCTGCCACCGACATCCACAAAATTTTCACGGGTTGACGGGTTGTCACTGCACTCCGGGATTTGGGGTGACAAAGTGTGCCTTGGAATCTCAAACCGAAAATTCGGGCTCGTGGTCAAAAGTCGAGAATGTGAGGCTAATCCAGATAAAATAAAAGTCGTGGCCAACATGGCAACTACTTCAACACCAAAGAAATTCAACGTTTGATTGGGAGAATAGCCGCTCTGAGCCACTTTGTATCCAAATCCAGAGACAAGTGCCAACCATTCTTCCAGGTTCTAGAAAAGGCTTTCCACTGGGATGCCCAGTGCGAAGAGGCGTTCTCGACGCTAAAAACATACCTGAGCTCCCCTCCCATCCTAGTAAGTCCCTCCGAGGGAGAACTCCTTACCCTTTATTTGGCCGTTTCAGATTTCTCAACCAGCGCCGCCCTGGTCAGAGAGCGAGATGGAATACAGCAGCCAGTCTACTACTGCAACCGAGCTCTAAGGGGAGTAGAGGAAAGGTATCCAAAGATGGAAAATCGACCTAGAATTGCAACTATCGCCGTAAGCGTGTCGACCAAATTTCCTGTGCTCACACTATTGAAGTCCCAACGTAACACCCAATAAGCACGTGATATTGCACAAGCCGAGACATCGGAAGACCGGATAAAAGGGTCATATAGAGCTTAGTGAGTTCGACACGATACAAGCCGAGAATCGCCACAAAGTGTGTTTCGTAGACTTATCGGGACTCCGCCTTAAATACCCCCATGACAACCCCACCGAAACTACTCACTGGCGCCGACCACCCATCCGGAGGCTATCCAACGGCCGCCACCCCAAGGAAGCGGTGCAGTTCACTGACTCCCTGACCCGATCGGGACGCGGAGTAAACACTCAAATTTGGATTTCAAGCCTCCACTAACAAGGCCGAGTACAAAGCGCCATAGTCGGCACCTTGCCTACTCTATGGAAGTCACCAACCTGGAGATATGCGCGACTCCCAATTGGTGGTAAAATATTGTGAGGACTCCTACGGCCGTGGTGAAAATGATCCTTTACTCCTGAAAGGTGCGAGAGCCGCTAAAAGTTTACACCTGTTCAGTCGCATGTCCCAAGTGGCAAAGATCACGCTGTGATGCCTTAGCAAAAGCTAGCGCCAACACCACTGGGAGGATCTTAGACGCATCGATACCAGTCGTTAACCTCCCGTAACCCTCGGTGAACATCGACGATGAAGAAGTGTCCCCGGTAATGTTCGAGCCAAGCTAGATTTGGGATTACTTGGTGGACGGAACCTTACCGATCGATCCAAAGGAGGCCTCCAAGCCTCGTGAGACAAGGCCTAGCTTAGGATTCACCATCTCATCGAGGAACCCTATATAAACGAGTGGCTTTTCGACACCCATCCTTAAAATGTGTGGGAAAGGAAGATCGCACCACGTGCTCCGGGAGATGATGAGGTATCCGGTGGGCAACCATATCTGAGCCGTGTCCTCGTAGCAAAGACATTAAGACAGATATTATCGCTCACACACTTCAATGCACGCCACCGAGCTAGTAAAATGTAAGATCTCGTCAGTATATGCTCAATCCTCACCTCCCTTTCGAGCCACTGACCTCAATCACAAGACCTTGGCCCTTCCAATAGTGGGGGCTAGACTTATTGGGACCCCTACCCATTGGGAAGGGCCAATTCAAGTTCATCGGGAGTGGATTACTTCACCAAGCGGGCCGAGGTCGAACCATTAGCAATGATCTCTGAGCAGAAGGTGCGTAACTTTGTGTGGTGGTCCATAATATGCAGGTTCGAAATCCCTAGAGCCCTGGTATCTAATAATGGGAAACAGTTCGACAACCCCAAGTTCAAAGATTTCTACGCCGAGCTCAGAACCAAGAATTACAACTCATCCCCAACTCATCCACAGTCCAATGGACAAGCAGAAGTCACTATAAGGACTCTCAAGGCAGCGCTAAAGACTAAACTAGAAAGCCTAAAGGGAAAATGGGTAGAATACCTCACCGAGGTGTCAGGCCTACGTAACTATAAGCAACCGAAGAACCCAAGAAACCTCATTCGCTCTGCATTTCCGCACTAAAGTGGTAGCACCCGCCGAGGAGCCAGTTAAAGTCACCAAGAGTTGAGTTTGCAAATACGGAGCACAACGAGGAAATTTTCCGCTTGAACCTTGACCTCCTAGAAGAAAACGCAAGCAAGTCCTAAAGCATGCCGAGGACTATCATAAGAAGACAACCAAATATTACGACCGAAGGGTCAAGCCAAGGAGTTTTAAGCCCGACGACCTAGTTTTAAAGAAACTCCTGCCAACAAGGAAAGACCCCACACATGGGAAGCTATGACCTAATTAGGAAGGACCCTACATGGTAACGCGAATAGTCCGACCTGGCAACTATGAACTTCAAACATAAGAAGGAAAAACCTTGCCACATTCTTGGAACGTTGAACACCTCAAGCGATTCTACCAATAGACCTCGGATTGTAGCTTTTAATAAGAATTTACAGTTTTAATATAATAACATTCTTTATGTCCATTATCAGCCTGAGTAATATTCTCGTAAATCATTAAAAAAAAAAGAAAAAAAAAAGAGAAACAAACATTAGACAATTACACACGTTTCCAAAAGAATTGTACTTTTATTTTAGCTATCTCAGAAGATTACAATCAGCAAAGCCGTTCTTTACATCTCAGGAAACTACAATCAGCAAGGTCGTTCCTCACATTGGCCAACACCCAATCGAGGCAAAAACCACAAGAAAGGGAAAGAGAAAGAGAGGGAAAAAGAGAAAAGGAGAAGAAAGGAGAAAGAGAAAATGAAGGAGAAAGAGAAAGAGAAAAGGAAGGAAAAGGAGAAGGAAGGAGAAAGAGAAAATGAAGGAGAAGGAGAAAGAGAAAAGGAAGCAGAAGAAGAAAAGACGGGATGACAGGTATAATGGAGGAAGCGGGACTTAAAGATATTCTCCGAGCCTACCGCCCTCTCGAATATGTTCCCATCCAGCCCATCAACGGGCAGATCAGTAACGAACACAACTCCCATAAGGGAGAAACTAGGAAAACACAACCCTAAAAGGCGTAGAATCAAGACCAAATGTCGACCGATCACCCGCATGCATCTCGTAGTAACGATCAAACCCGAAGCTTCATCATGTAATGAATTTCGATTAATCGTCAAAGAGCGAAGGTTGGGAGCGGAGTATGACATAGACCGTTAAGGAGAGGCAGCAATTTATAAAGAAACCTGGACGCTTGGAAAGCCACGCCGTCTGTTCCGATTCTCCATAAGATTTGTGTTAAAACCACGCGCGCCTTCCCTAGGGGAGGAAGACGAAGGAGCCATGTAGCTTATGAGCCATATAGCTCAGGAGCCTTGTAGCTCAGTTTCAAGAGAGCCTTGTAGCTCAGTTCAACGAGCCTTGCAGCTCATATTCAAAAGGGCCATACAGCTAGGGTTATAAAGAACCTGACAGCCCAAAAGGCCAAGTAGTGATGAGCTTAAAAGTCATCTATTTTTGATCAATTTTTCTGTTTGATTTTCATCTGAAAAGGAATAATTAATATGTAGAAATATGAAGAAACTCATCAATTTGTTATTAGAAGGGAGTGTGAAAGAAAGAAGAAAAAGCAGTAGAAAAATGTGCAAAGAATCAAAGGGAGTAAAACGCAGAAATGGCGTGGCGTAATGAAAGCAAATGGGTTAACTAATGTTGCGCTGGGGTTACACTCAAGTTATGCAGGTCGCGACATCGTAAAAATTGAAGGAAATTATGTGTCGCAATAAAGCATCACAAGTTCTGAGTCGAGACAACCAGAGACTTAAGGTTGATGTCACACAAGGGATGGAGGTCGCGACAAGAGAAGCGCTTCGAAGCTATGAAAGGTTTGAAAAGATGAAACCGCTAGATTCTGCTGATGTCGCTGACAAGAGACCGATACGGTCGCGACACCAAAAGCAACCGCCGCTTGAAGCCTCCGTAGACGCCAAGACGTGCTCGGGCTGAAGGTCAGTTCCTGTTGATGTCGCTGACAAGAGATCGATGTCGCGACGCCGTAAACCATCGCTTGAAAGCCGCAAAGACGTGAGCCGTCACGATTAAAGAGATCGAAGGTCGCGACGCCGAAACCATCGCTGAAAGTCGCAGCATTATGAGCTGATGTCAATGACAAAGATTGATAGTCGAAGATCGTGATCCATTAGTTGAAAGCGTAAAGATGAGCCGGGATGTCAATGACAAGAGATCGAGCGTCGCGACGTTAGAAACCATCGCTGAAAGCCGCAGAAAGACATGAGCTGATGTCGACAAGAGATCATGTCGACATCGAACGAACAAGCTGAAACCTCGTGAAGAGCAAGTGATGTCGCGACAAAGGATTGATGTCGCGTATTACAAGAAGACACTCGCTCAAAGTTGCGCTCGAGTTGATGTCGACAAGATTGATGTCGCGACATCAAACCATTAGTTCAAAGTCGCGAAAGACTATTGATGTCGCGACAAGGGATTGATGTCGCGACATAAGATGCCTTCAGGAAAACAAAGGAATGTCATGACTTATTGATAAATGCCGCAATGCGCCAACCTAACTAATGTCGCGATTGGGGATTTGAGGTCACGACCAACAAAGAACATAAGCCACCACTTGAAATCCACAAAAGAATGCATTGAATTAGGGGCCCAACCGAGAAACCCTATAAATAAGCAATACCCGTGAAGAAGAAAGGCAAATGAGGCATGAGTGAAGGTAACTAAGAACTGGCAGCCGAAGGCTTCATTTTATTTTTCTTTTCTTTTCTTTTCTTTTATTTTCTTTTTTTCTATTTCCGTCGTTATAGATTAGATTATTTTCATCTTCTTTATTTTTTGTTTTATTTTCTGGATCTGGATGTTATCGTTTTGAGCGTAACCGGAATGCACTCATTCTTTTTCAAATTACTACACTTTAATGTTTGAAGTCTTAATAAATTCTCCGGAATTCGACTCTTCCGCTTCAATTTGCGCTGTTCCTATGATCGAGGAATGTCAGAGTGTGTAATTCAAGAATTGAGAAACCCAACTTCCATTAAGTGAATGTTATACGAATTTAATCTTTTCCTATAGTTGTTTCCAACAACTTCAGAAATTCACTATGAATTTACTGTTGGCGGGTTTACTGTTTTGATCCGAATATCGCTTATACCCGATTTAAGATTTGTTTCATTGCTCATTTCAAGAGGTCCTCTGAGGACATGTAGAAGACATTCCCGAGAGTTATGAACATTTCCTCAAGGTATATTAGCCTGTTATTAGAGATCTAATGAGCTTTGTGTTTTTACTTAAGATAAATCCTCTTCACTTGGAAATCAAGAACCAGTTGAATGAATTATCAATTTAAACAAGCAGAGAGTTCAATTTCAATTCGACAAGGAAGCCAATCCCGTGTTACCGAGATCTAATCAAGGAGAGGGTAATCTATTCTAATTTAGAGGAAGAGTAATCAGAAGTTGTGAGACTTGTCAATCGATAACTTGGGAGCTTAAGGTTTACAAATTATAAATGGGTATGAAGTATCAGAAAGAAAAATACCCGCATTAAGGAAACTTTATTAAAAGAGTCATCTAATTCCTGCCTTCTCAAAGAATCGCAAATTAGATCATGAACTCGGGAGTGTGGAGAGATCCAATCAGATCGCTAAACGCCTCGACGTATTTTAAAACTTGAAATACACAAGCAATTTTATCAGTGTTAACTACAGGAATTGATACTTCACAATAGCAGTGATCTTGATGTGTCCTCTAAAAGATAACTATTCAGTTTCCATTTATTTTCTTCACTATTCATTATTCTTTATTCTTTAGATTTCAGTTTATTTGATTGTTCATTCTTTTTCCTAATATTTGTATATTTTGGCAAATTTCTTAAGTCGGATCACAATGTGTCATGTTATAGTCCAAATAGTATGGAGCTCGAGGTAGTCAGGTAGTTGATTTAGAATTCTCGAGATCTCCGTGGGATCGATATCTGATTCTTATATCCATTTTATTACTTGTCGATCTGTGCACTTGCAGGATATTAGGCCAAAACCAAAATAAAAAAAATGATTTACACTAGGAGATTTTTGGTTTATATAATAGAAATTTAACAAGTTTTATGGCACCGTTGCCGGGGATTAGACAATAGTCCTTTGGTAATAGTGTCATAAATTTGTATATGTCTTTTGGTCTTTACAAGTTTTATGGCGCCTCGTTGTCTAGGATTAGACACAGTCCTTTGGTACGCTTGTCATAAATTCAGATATGTCTTTCGTCTTAACATGTTTTATTTCATGTAGCTCAGGAGCCATGTAGCTCAGGAGCCTTGTAGCTCAGTTTCAAGAGAGCCTTGTAGCTTAGTTTCAAGAGAGCCTTGTAGCTCAGTTTCAATGAGCCTTGCAGCTCAGATTCAAAAGGGCCATACAGCTCGAGTCATAAAGAACCTGACAGCCCAGGAGCCATGTAGCTCAAGAGCCATGTAACTCAAGAGCCATATAGCTCAGAGCCTCAGAGCTCGCTCAAGAGAGCTCAGAAATACTTCAACGAGCCTTGCAAATTATATTCAAAAGGGCTATACAGCCTGGGTCATAAAGAACCTCGACACTCGTAAGGCCAGCAGCCAAGGAGCCATAAAATTAAGAGCCACGTAGCCTCAAGAGCTGCAGCTCAGAGCTCAGGAACCACTCTCAAGAGAGCCTTATAGCTCAGCCACCCAGCTCATAGCCGATTCGTAAGGGCTGATACGCCGTCATAAAGAACTTGACAACCTGTACACTAATGTCACACCCTTATTCGACCGACCCGAATGGCATCTCAACCCAGGCGGCACGAGACTATATACTGGGACTCTTTACCTGATTGTTATTTATTTATTTTTTTATATATAACGATATCAAAATATCATATACGTATCAAAAGAACTACCACCAGAGTGGTGTCCATCAAAATCTATACACATATACCGAGTCCCATTTATAAATACAAAACTGTACTTTTACATTTACAAATCAGAGCGTGGAACCTACATGTAGTGAACCCCTACTAAGCAGGCCGCCCACAAAGATGCTTTGGATGCCTTCTCCCGTGGCCTAAGGCGATTGTAAAACCCGTGCTAAGCTTTATGCTTAGTGGGAAACATATCTTATAACTTATACTGATACACATGCATTTATACTGAATCATAATAAACATATAACAGAAACAGATATCAAAATTTCATGAATTCATATATTCTACATGTATAACAGGTCATATCATATTCAGAGCAAACTTATACATATATTAATGCGGCAAGAATCCATTCGCTCTTTTACAAGTATCATGACTCTTCTCGGGTTTCCGTGTCGTGTTCCTATTCATGTCACCGACATACCTCACTACTCAGACTCACAGGGACTTTAACGTAATTTACATCTCCCATAGAGCATGAGCCTACGTAGATACTGCATATACAAATGTAGCGAGTCGAATTCCTTTCTCTGTTGTTCATTATTCAATTTACATGGTTTATGTTCCATGGTTTATTATACAAATCGAACATAAACTTATGGCGTACCCGTAGGTTCATACTAGTTCATATCTCTCGGCGATCACATTCTTATTCATATTCCTCGTATACCTGTGACGAACTTATACATATACTTACACGGAGGTACTTATCCACACTCATATTTCTATCTATCTTATACTTATCTCGCATCTCCGTAGGAGCTACAGAGCTTATGCTTATATGTAGGCACCCCAGTACTACAAAGCTTACACTTATGCCATAGGGCTTATACTTATACTACGAAGATTACACTTGTTTGGAGGTACCCGTAGGTACTACAGAGATATTACTGAACGATAATCGGCATTGGGTGTAACTTATTCTTATACAGAAGTAACCGTAAGTACTACTTGCTCAAATATCCCAAAGGGCACATACTTTATGCTTATATCAAACTTATATTTATTTAAAAGTAAATCTCAAGTAGTACTACTAACTTATACTCATACCTGAGGCACCGTGAGGGTACTATTGAGCTTGTCCTTATCCCAGAGTTTATACTAAGTACCTCGTAGGTACCTATAGAAATTAATCGATACGTAGGTACCCAGAGGTACTACAAAACTTATGCTTATTCTTGGTATTTCGACCTTATACTAGATAATTTTAACATATATTGTCATCGATCTTATACTTGTATTATTTAATATGGAAGTACCCATAGGTACTATAGAGATTTACTTGTACAAAAGTACCAGAGGTTCTATACGTATTCATTATACTTTAAGCACCGTGAGGGTACTCACTCTAACTTATACTTATATTACTTAACTTATACTTATATTACCGATACGTGTCTCTTCACAGACTCATTATACCTAAGTACCAGAGGTGCCTACTAGACTTATACTTATATTACGTAACTTATACTTATATTATCGATACGTGTTCTTCACAGACTATTATACTAAGTACCAGTACTAGACTTATAATTTATATTACAGAACTTATACTTATAATACCGATACAGAAGTTCTTCACAAATTCATTATACGGAAGTACCCGTAGGTACTACTGGACTTATACTTATATTGCAAAACTTATAATTTATATTAATGATACGTAGTTCTTTCATGTGATTCATTATACGGAAGTACCCGTAGGTACTACTAAACTTATACTTATATTACCGATACAAAAGTACCCGTAGGTACTACTGAACAGATATAGAGTTACCCATAGGTACATTTAGATCTTTACCATATTCATTTCTTTACTCTTATTCTTTATTCAGAGTCTTATCATATAACTGTTGGACTACCTAGACCAATCATAAGAAATGAGTTGGACACTGCACAATAAGTACCAGAAGGTACCATATAGTACTGAGGTACCGTAGCACAAAGCAGGAATGTCGAAGTATTGAACAGGAGTGCCGTAGCACTTATCGTAAGTACCGGCATCGTAACAGAGTGCCGTGAGCACTAATCGTGAGCAATACACGAATCAGAGTGTCGTGAAAGCACTAATCGTAACGCCCACTCATTCATTCTTCGATCTTGTGTGAAGTCATACCTATCATATGTCTTTCGTAACTCATAACTCACCTTTATCACATTCTCGTGTTCATGCCATATTTATTTTCATATTCATGTCTATGTTTCAGTCATTTTCATATTTCATCATATTCATGTTTCATGAATACTAAATTTATACATTTTGCATTTCCTATATTTTTCCTCGTTATCATTACATATGGTATTTCATATACTTGTACAAAGATGATGCTGCATTCACACACATCATTTATGTATTCTTGTCCCTCTATGAATCTATTTTACTTAGAAATTGGAATCATTCCAATTGGATAATCCAAACTAAAGTTATGGCATCTTCATGCCAAAATAGTCAATTTACCGATATTACATTAGGGACAGTTTGTAATACTCATTTTTTAGGGGTCTCAACTCCATACCTGACATTGGTTCTTTGTATTCATTTGAAGTTAAGGTTCTAAGGGTTCTTCTCCAACCGGAATCACCCAAATCGGAGTACCGAAACTCAAGTTATGTCCTAAACAACCCGGACTATTCTATGTTCAAAACTGAAGCAGAAATTTTGCTTGAACATAGCCCCTCTTTGAGTGAATTTTTAGGCCACATAGAGTCCGAATTCGAGGGTACCTATTTCGGGATGTTTGGTTCTCCTTGATGTCTAGTTTAACCGTCAACTTGAATCACTCAAATAGGATAAGAAATGAGCAAGTTATGGCCAAAATACGAACACTGGTCAAAACAGAAAACAGAGCACTTACTGCATTCGCATCAGCCGCTCAAGACAGACCGCCCCTCGTAATCTCTAATCTTAATGTGTGCTCATTTTTCCATATGTTGATACTCAAATCAACTCAATACTCCATATACACATCAAAACCACTCCAAATTCATCTTGTAATATCTATTTTACTCAAATCATCTTTCAATACTTATCTTTCTTCAAAACCTATGAATTACTCCCAAACCACCAAATGGGTCATAACCCCACATGGTCCAAACATAGCTAGCTAGGCTTGTTCAAACCCTAACTCACCATTTGCAATTAACCATGAATCCAACCTCAAAATGAGGATTCTTATTTTTTCTTGCCATTTAGGTTTTACCACCAGATATTCAAGAAATCTAGGTCAGGGATGAAACTCAACAAAACTCCTGTGTTTGAAAACCATAAAAATCCCTACCATGGTCCCATTTATACATAATCCCATACAAGAATCCAAATATCCATACCAAAAATCACAAAAATCCATACCTTTTCGCTCTTCCCTTCCTCTTCTCTTCTCTTCCTCTTCTCTTCCTCTTCCCTCTCCTCGTTTCTTCACGCTTGTTTTTCCCAAATGAGACCAAATTTGGTCTTAAATCAAATATCTCACTTTAGGCCTTGTTTGGCCTCCTTAAAACCCTTTTTTTTGGGTTAAGTTTTCTATTATTTTTAGTCCTTAGGTTCTTCTTTTTGCAAATCAACTTATACCATATTCTAATTTAGCCCATAGTCTTTCCCTTTTATGACCACTAGGTCCTCAAATGGTAAATCACACATTTAATTTTTTCTCTCATATAAATTTAGTTTTCTCGCTTTATTTCCCGAAAACTATATTTAACTTTATTGGGAACCCTAAACATGTCCGAAACTCAGATATTTCAGTATAAGCATGTACCTAAGTAGCCAAGGAGCTCAGAGCTCGCCTTCAAAAAGAGTCATGTGGCTCAGAGCCCAGTCGAAGGTCTCAAAGGAGCCATGTGGGCTCAGAGCCTCAGAGCTCCTGGCCTCAAAGGGGCCATGCAGTCAGAGCCTCATAGACCCGCCTCAAGGAGCAACGAGCCTCGCCTTCAAAAAGAGCCTCAGAGCTCGCCTTCAAAGGGGCCTTTAGCCCGGGCCAAGATAGCAAAATAAGGCCTCGGGCCCCAAAGAGCCTTGTTGCTCGCGACAAAGAGAGCCTTGTGTAGCTCAGCCTGGCCAAGCCGCATAGCTCGCAGAAGAACCTCGACCATCTAAAGATTGGATGACCAGAAAGCCTTTCAACACGGGTAATAAAAGAAGACGAGAAAACCAAGGAAGAAGGACGAACATCCATAGAATAACAAAACCAATGTTGGCATTACAAATGTCCAAAGCTCATAGCTAAAAGCAAAGATTATACAAAGGGGCTTAAATGTTCAAAGGGGAGCTACAAGCAGCCTCGATAGTTTGGGCCTCTGAGTCGTGTGAGTCGAAAGGCAAAGCCCCCGTAGGCGAGGGGGAAGGACCAGCCTCGGCAAGAGTCTTAGCTTCACTAGGGTAAGGGACTGAGCTGGGAGCTTTAGAGAACACCTTGGGATCCGCCTTGTCCTCAAAAACAGATTCTTTGACCTCCTCGTCTGAACTGAGATCGCAGGTCCAAGCCTGGGAAGGCCTCGGCAAGCCCGCATCTGGAAGCGAGCCATCCAGAGGCCTATAAGGTACAGGCCTCATCCCTTAGCTCCGCTATTACTCCATCCCTTTGGTTGATCATAGCCTCCCTCCTGAGGTCCCCGTAACGCATCGCACTCCTGCCGCTTCATCGAGCCCCCGCCTCGTAGCTCTACAGCCCGATCCAACGCCGCCGCTTTAGTGCACAACTCTCCCGGCAGGCTAGGAACTCTTTCCTTAACCAATTACAAAATTTCATCCTCGACATCTTAAGCCCTATGTACTTTTTTTTTCCCCGTCTTCGCCTCGCCTTTAAGTGTCGAGGTATGATCTAGATCGGATTTATACCCCAAGACGTCATCAATCAAGCTTTGTATCTGAGCTCGCAGCTCGGCCCTCTCGGAAGTCAAGGAGGTGACCTTCGCCTTGTATGCTCTCGCCGCCTTAGCAGAGCTCTCGGCCGAACTGGCCCTCCTCGCCAAGTCCTTGATATAAGTAGCCGTCTGCCAAGGAACAAGAAGAAGCAAGTGCACATTAATGACAACGACAAGATAACAAAGAAGGCACGTGACATATAAAGATACCCCCTGGCGGGATGTGGTCGAGCCTCCCTTAACGCCGTTGTGGCTTCCACTTTCCCGCGAGATCGTGAGTCCCAAGGATGTACGAAACCGCCCCGACGGCAATCTCCGCATTGGTGAGTAGCGAGTCCTCAACCCCCCAAACAGCCACCACCTCCCACTGCTCCTCGTGGCCTGAGGGGAAGGACATGTGTTTTCATGGCCGAAGGGCCCCGCATGCAGATAGGAAGGACTTTCAGAGGAAGCTCGTCAGCCTTCCTCAAAGAACCCTTGGCTCCTACAACAGAGGACGAATGATGACGTGCACTCGCCACTGACACCTCGCCGAAGAGGACACACCTGTCTCCTCACCGAACCCTGGGAGCGGATTTGAGATCCCAAACGACTTCCTTTACCCCGAGCCGAGGGATCGTCGAGGATCCCGAGCTCCACGCCTTATGCTCCTTCTTCGCCACTGAACTCCGACACTCGCCAAAGTTCCCTCCCCGAGTTGGCTTCACAACCAAAGGTCCCCCAGGGGAAGTTTCCATAGCAGGGAGCGAAGGAGGTCTCGAAGGAGGGGAACTAGAAGTGCTCACTTCTGAGGAGATGGGAATGTCCAACCTGATCAAATCGGAATCTGCCCAAGGGCAACACTTGCCCAACTGCCGCTTCACTTCCCTATCCTTAGGGGTGAGGTCAGAATGGATACCTGAAGACAACACAACCATAATAAAGTCAAAAACATAACCTGATCTCTGAAAAATTGACCCCTACTAGCATAGACAGAAAACTCACGCAGGTTCTTAAGGCAATCCATACTGTCGGAATCCCCAACGTATCATCTTGGTCAGCCGGGTTGTATTCCCAATGTCGACCCCCGACAAAAAAATAGCGCTATTTTAGTGCTTGTGGGAAGAAAGGAGGTCGGAAATAATAGGCCTGGAGGTGGCCCACTTAGAAATGTACAAGAAGCCTTCCCAGGCCTCCTTCATGTTGAAGAGATCCAGCAACAAAGCAATACTAGGGACCTTGAGGCCCTTATCCCTGAAGAAAACCAAAAGGCCAACCAAGACGCCCAAAAAATTGGGAGAGAGCTGGGACGGGCACACATTAAAATGTTGCAAAACACTTTTTATGAAGGGGTGCAAAGGAAATCGAAGACCATTCTCAAAGAAGCAGACCATTTTGGGAACAGACACCACATAAGATGTGAGGATATCAAGACACCAAATTCGGACACCGGAAGGGGGTCCATAACGAGTAGCAAAAATTTTAGCGAACAAAGGCTCGACCCTAAGAGGCCCACAATACTCAGATACCACTTCAAGTGTTCTCAAATAATGAGCCACTAGATAATGACCGCTTAATCTTCCCATTGCCCTTACCTGGCAGAGGAAGATAGCCTACTGGAAGGGCCCCGGCCTCCACAGTGACAGGGCCACCAAGTCCGCCACCATTTCGCCCTGACACCGACTCCTCAGCCAGCCTTCCTTCTATTCGCAAGCCTACAAAAGCAGGCATGACTAAACGACGGAAAGAGAAAACTAACAAAGCAACGAAAGAGGCGGGACCCTAACCCAACACGCCCTAACAACCTGAAATTCAAATACAAGGAAAAGAAAACAGGCGAGGAAAAAGGAAGATGCACTGAACTAAGGAGGAAAACAAGGAAAACGGCCCCTAGGAAAACAGAAAGCACCACAAGCAAGTCTGAACATTAACTAAGGATACTTCCAAAACCGCAGAAGAAGTGGAAAAATACGATACAAGGAATGTTTCTAAAGGCATGAGGAGCAACTGTCCAAATAGGCGCGAAAGTCGAAAGAGCGCCATCATTATCACAAGACGTTTGACGGCGACAAAGCTCAAATCGAACTATCCCCTGCAAGCCACGTAGGAGCCACAACCGATCCACGAAACGCTTCAGCTCTTGCCTAAGCTTGCTTTAGTCAAGAGCTGGGGGGGCTACTGATGGGGTAGAGAACGACATAGGCCCAGAGAACGAACCCAGGGGCGTGGGCCCAAACCTCCGTTTTATAAAGGGAATTGGGAAAAACCCCAATAAAGAAGTGCAGCCCATAGTGAGACCCTACTCGTGCCACATCACCTAGGCTAAGGCCTATAATTGAAATCACCCTGTCTAGAAAGCAAGTGATATAAGCAGCTTGAAAAACTCATGTAAAAGGAAAAGTGCCCAATCTCCATGATCCGCATCCCGCGGATTAAGAAAGAAAGATCGTGCGTGATCACGATTCCTCCATTATCCCTTAAGGGTTGGTCCATGATAAGAAAAAGGAAATTCCTCACCCAATGAGAAAGATACTGTATCACCATCCAATGAGGAAAGTAACCACTATCTCCCCCTTATAAATACCGGCCCATTACAACACAAAAAAGATACGCAACAATTACGCCATAGAAAACCGTTGAATTCTTTTCAGGAAGAAACTGACTTAGCCATCGGAGTGGTGGCCGGTACACCTCCGCGGATCATCCTTTATTGTGCAGATTGTAGGTTGCCTGACGATCCAATCCATCAAACCGGCCCAAAGGTCTCAAGAGACTCCAGCCCAGAATCGGCAAAAAGAAGCACCATCAGTTTCCATTTTTTTTTTTTTTAAATACAAAGAATATAGAAAATACTAAATTCAAATAACAAAAAAAACAACAAATTTTCAACGAATATTAAAATGATGTTCTCTATATTTTCAAAAATTATTTTCAATAACAGTTTTCAAAAACATGAACCAAACTAGCTCTTAAAGTTCTTTTTCATCAAATGATACATGAACAGTACTATAACTATGTTTATATCTCGGAAATAGTATAGAAAGGGAAAAAATATCATGGAAAGTTATTTTCGGGAAAAAAATGATGGAAAATATATAAAAGAAACTACTGAAAAAATAATGCATTATTTTCCCTGTGGCTACGGTGTGAATGGGCTTTGGTAAAAAAATCTAGAATAATATATAAGAAAAAAATCTCCTTTAACCTCTTAGTCCAATAAATGTATGTCAATTAACTCCTAACTTAAATCCATCAATTCCTCACACCTTTTTCTCTTTGGCTAGTGTAAAAAAAGTAATAAACAAATAAATAAATGAGAAATAAAAAAAAAAATTGAGTAAGATATATGGTCAAGCGTGATTAAGCTAATAGCTTATTCACCCCAATCAACTCAGATTACTTGGCAAAGACTTACAATTGATTTATCAACTCAGACTATTTGGTAAAGACTTACAATTGATTTAGGGTTAAACAACTTTTGATAGGAAAAAGCTATAGATTATAGCTTTTTCTAAAAGGTCCTTATTAAAATATAAAAATTCTCTTTTTTATCCTTCTCTCCATATTTATGTAAAAGATATTTTAATTATTTTAAATAGTTGTCAATAAGAAATAGTTCAAATGGTTAAGAGCTTAAGTTGACATAAGGAACGAGGTTCAGAGTTCGAGTCCCAATGATAACAAATTCCATAATATTATGATTTAATACAAAGTAAATAATTGTAAAAAAAAGGTTTTTTAAATGAATTATTTTAAATAGTTAATGACTCTCTGTTGCTTTTCTATATATGTGATTAAAACCCTCAATTAATATACATACAAGAGCTTTACAATTCTCTTGTATCCATGTCACTTTGGTTGAATTTGCTTGCTTAAATAAATTTCTAAATGTTAAAGGTTAAAAATAAGGGTTCGCCTATGACACTCGCAAGTGCAATGTGCCATACAAGTAGTAACCGACAAGTCCATGTATCATTCCCACAGAGATTGATAGCGTAATTACAGTCAATTCACTCCAACTACTAAAATTTGCTACTATTTGGACTCAAACTCATAATGAATGTTTTATCAAAACTACAAAAATTAAAAATCCTATACCATTTAATATGTTCAACTAAACTAAAACAAAAGTAAATGACTAAAAATAACTCAGATATAAAAGAATGGATTTAACTAGCTTTACCGTGAGGAAAGAAACCATTAATGAAATACAATTGAACAGTCAATTCCAAAGACTATATCCTACTGCTCTATGTATGGATCTGATTTTGTCCAGATTTCCTAATTATTGAATCGATTTCTCCGTCACCTGATGACATCCCTTGCTTCTTCCTCAAGACAAGATCAAACCAGTCACCCGTATTCCACATTCTCTGCAAGATCTGGGGTATTTTTCTTTCTCAATACTTCACACCATTTCTCGCTGACAGCCAGAACTTTTACTTTACCTTCTCGGATTTTAGCGTCAAGTTTCTACTACTTAATGGGTGGCTCAAATTCCTCCATCTATGGGTTTATCCTCTCCCTTAATTAGATCTAAGCTAACACGGGATCGGAGCGCACTGTAGATTAAGGTGAACTCTGATTATTAATATTGTTAAATACACCCTCCAACTTCACCATGAAATAATGAGGGATTTATCAAAATGAACTCGTGAGCTCAGCAAACACAATGGTAGTCGAACATACCCGCAAGCACGTTCTCAACTCTCAGACCGTCTTTGTGTCACCTCGCAGGGCAATCCCGATACGTAGAAGATACATTCCTCAATTTGGTACTTCAGGTACTACCATCGGGAACTTAATCCATTAAAACGACACCGATTAAGTAAAAACCGAACCCACCAATTCTCCGTGAATTGTGTAGGAAAGATCAGACCAAATGTAAATCAAATCCACTGAAATGGCCTGACATCGCATTGGCAATCAAGAAACGGAGGCCGATCACGCACAACCAATCGTAATTGCAATAAACCCGAGAAGAAATGAATTCCGAATTCCGTCTATATTACATAAATTTGCGCAAGAATATCAAGAAAATATAAATGTAATCCAACAATCTAACTAATCGCTCTCGCACGCCTCGCGTATTCAAAATCCGTAAAATAAAACTAAAATAAAATATACAATCGAGTTCCTCTCTTCTTTCTCTTACTGGTAAGGAGTTAAGGAGAAAACTACTTTACTATTCGAAATCTCTCTATTTATACTGTCAAAAAGAAAAGAAACTGGGCCGAATCCCCAAAAATGCTCAAGGTGGAAATCCAAAGAAAAATCCCAATTATCGTTTGGCGTCGCGCGACTCTCGTTGATGTCGCGACATGGAATTTCTTCGATGGCTTCGCGATTGGGCCGCGACCTCTTCCTTTCGCTGCAAATCCGCTTGTCTTGCAAAAAGCTCGACGCGTCGCGACATCAAGCATCGCTACATCTTCGCTCATGTTCCTTCGCGTTGATGTCGCGACTTCAAATACATGTCGTGGACATCATTTTTAGGTTACACCACTTTGCCGCTTGTAAGACGAATTTCATGTTGTGACTTTGATTTCTTGGTCGCAATTCTGTTGGTGTTTTTCTTGTCTTCATAACTTTCAATTTTATGTCGCGACCTCATGGTGATGTCGTGACCTCTTTTGTTTTCCATTTCTTTTCTTCAGGTTGCAACCTCATTTCCACGTTGCAACCGATTTCTTCTTTCCAACTATTTTCCAAAGTCATGACATCAAAGTGATGTCGCCACATTCCTTTCTTATGTTCCACTCTTCTTAAGCCATGAATCAATGGGAAAGTGGTCACGACATCATTTTTTTCTTGTCAAGACTTCAGTTCCTAGCGTACGCATGTCGAATTCGTATAGCATGTCGCTACTAATTCGACCTCTTAATTAAAACAAGCGTTTAATTTCTTTATCAGAAGACCAGGGTTTCATAGACATCCTGTCGCACTCTCGCAGTTATGTCGCGACATCATTTATCTCCTTTTGGCGTCGCGAGTTCGAAATGATGTTGCGACATGAATTTCTTCATTTGACTGTTTCCTTTAGTCTCGACCACGTCTTCTTTGTCGCAACCTCCTTCTCCAAGTCGCGACTTCATTTGTTCAAGTTTTATATTTCTTCTTCGGTCGGTTCTGTTGATGTTTCATGACTTGGAATGGCCGGCAATCGGAAGCCAAGGCGTGGTCTAACTTTCCAGTCGTGCCAATTCCACCGCAGCCGATTTCTTCTCGATTTTTGCTAAAATTTAAGTTTCATTATTTTCCCTCGCAAAATGAAATTTGAGTCAATTATCCACTTTCTTCAAAACAATTCAACATTTATCTCATAATAAAGTCAGAAAATGGATTAAAAAACCTAATGAGAGTTTTTAGACTCATCAAATTCCCAACTTAAAATTTTGCTTGTCCCTGCCAAAGAAGAGAAAGAATTGCTCGTCTCCTCAAACACTAAGCTAGAAAATTTTAATGACATTTTTCGATTTATACTACGCCTTCTCATTCCACCTTTCTGGATCTGGAATTAAGAGATACCTAATATTATTTCAAATTCAGTTTTGATGCAAGAACAAGGCATGGTATACTTCTTCTATCACAAAATTCTTGATAAACTAATGTATTTAAGCTTTATTTTAAGCAAGTCTTGTTCTGTGTGTGTGCAGTCATCAATCCTTTCTAATTCATGTCGAATTTAGTTAATCTTCTCGGGAGTTTTCTAGACTGTTTGTCAAAGTCCCATATGCTTTCTGTTTTCTTCATGTTGATCTCCACTAATGTAGGTAAATTCAACCTTCGAAATCAATGAGGTCTTTCGTGCTTGTAATGTCATTTAGGTAATCGGGCAGATAATGGAAAATTTGCTGTAAATCACCCAGTCACTTTTTCTCTATATTGTTGCCTAATCCAATCTCTTTTCTTTCTTTGTTCTTTCTAATTCTCTTCCTCAATCTAGCCTGATTCATCTTTAATTCCCTTTTTTATAGAATTTCAATTTCCATATGTACTTGATTCAGCGGATTCTTTCTTTGTTCTCGAACTCTTTTTTGTTTTTTATTTTTCTAAGATTTGAAATAGTGCAATGTTTTTGTCTTCAGGGCTTTCTATTGCTCTTGAGAACTTCTCAATAGCAACTCCCATACCGCTGGCATTAGGTGCTAGGTGTTAAAAACACCCTACGAGCTTAATTGTTCAAGGAAAGGCCACAAGACAAAAACTTATTCCTATTTCTGGGGCCTTGGCTTCTTTTCTTCTTCAACTCCTTCATTGTCAAAATTTGGAAATATTATTTCCCCCAAACTTGTTTCTTCCTTTATACTAAACTTTCTCTGAACTGGAAACTGGATAATTTGGGCTCTTTGCTGCAGGTTTATTGCAAGGAAGGGAATTTCGGTTTTCAGTTGCTGCTCATTGAAGAAATAAGGCTTATTTGGTTCAAATCAAGGAACTAGAGAATATGCTTGGGCATATCAGGGTAGGCTAGAAAGCTCCAAACCGGCCAAGGATGGCCTCTAATATTTCCCCTCGTTGGCTGTTTTCACCTAAGATTTCCGCTCAATCAATAATCAAACAAGTTCTAGGACTATGGACTCAATCCCAAATTTTCCGTAAGATGCTCCTAATTCCCACAAAGTTTCATAAGTTTGTTGACCTATGTATTATTTCTTCTAGACTTGTATTTATTTATCAAGTTACTACATTATTTCAACCAAGTATTTTGTTCCATCAGCACAACCAATTTTTCAATTTTTGCAACTAAACCGAATTTAAACAATGCAGTAATACTCCTAATTTCCAGTTTCTTTATTCCCCGCCCGATTCTTTTTCCGAAGCCGTTTCGAGAAAGAAATGCACTATTTATTTGATTCTTGAACAAGAAAAGAAAATGACACACGTAAAACAAAATTCGATATTCTCGAACAATCAATTTGTAAGTCAACGTAAATTTTATTCAAATTTTCCCCTCAAAATATTTCGATATTGTACAATCCGCTTTACAAATGAAATCAGAATCAAATTCGAGAAAAACTCTCTATTTCTTGATCTAAAATCCTATATCTTCCTTGAAGGTTGCAGCTCGCTTCAAAATTTATTCACCTGCACTTTGAACTCCTCCAAGAGTGATTCGCGCCATCAAGGTCGTCTAACAAATTGAGTTTCTCAAAGGGTTTATGGGTTTCAATTAACCCTTCTTCCAATTCCCTTCCCATCAACCACTCTCTTGATTACACAATGTTTTATAGAACAAAGAATGGAATTGGTTTGTTTTCCGACTCCATTCATTCCATAAAATCTGTGTTCGCAACCTTGGAGCTCTTCTTTTCCTCGCCTTCCTTTCTCCATTCTTCGCTTATTTTTCCTTGTTCCCCATCCTTTTATAGTGATTTGCGCTTCTCGGGAATTACAAGGCTATTTATTCTTCAAATTTTCGATGAATGGATTAAATGAGGTTCCTCACTTTTGCCCTTTGATATTTCCAACTGAGGTTTTTGGGCCTTTGGTGAGAATATTAATCGTTTTTCTTGAATTTATTAAATTTCCTCTGATTAATCTCCTCGAAACTGACCATACTAAACAATTTGGTTCAATCAAGACATTGATTTCTGTTTCTGCATTAATAACTATTTATTTCAAAGATTCTGAATGAATGATGCAGAACTGAAAGGTTAGGGTGAAGGTAGTCTAGTTGAATAGATGTTGATTTAATGTCATGACAGCGCTTGGGGAGTCAAGAAATTAACTATCAGCTACCAAATTAATGATTTTCACTTTTATTTTTATTTTTATTATTATTATTATTATTATTATTATTATTTTCACCGCCGACGCCCAAAATTAGAGGTTTTAACTTTCGTGGATTTTCTCTCGGTCACGACTCGGGGTTTTTATGTCGTGACTCAAAAAATTTAGGTCACGACAGTGGAAAATTGTGTTGCAACATAAAAATGTTCTTTTTCCTCCTTATTTCAGTCGGACTCTCACTTCATTATTTTGACTTTCTTTTCCACTTTTTATTTTTCACATCTAAAGACTCTTGGTTGCTACTTTGAATTAATAATGTTGCGACTAAAACATAAACATTCAATTTCACACACTTCTAATTTATTCACTTCCATTCAAAAACAACTACAACTCAACTTATTTGTATCATGCAATAAATTTAGCAACTTCTATCATGCATCACATTCAACAATTAAGCATCAAAACGAGATAAAAATTCCCCCAAACTTTCAATCATGCTATATCAAAGACAAATTTAAAAATTCAAATCAAGAAGAAGAAAAAGATACTGCCCCTTTTCGGTCTCTTATGCTAATTGAAATTTGATTGCAGATGCTCTCCTTGCAGACAATCTTTCATTCCTAAACTAAAAAAATTAACTACTTCAATCGATAATGAATTTAATCACAAGAAACTATTAAAGATTTTAAATTAATCGAATCAGAAATGGAACAAGAAAAATTTAAAACAAATCGTGTGATTGCCTTCCACAAAGTCGCCCATTTTTAGTCTTCACCGACTTTCTCGTCGCCATTGCTTGCTTCTTCCATTTTCTTCATCCGTAACTATGCGGCCCTTCCAATTGCTTTTCTCAAGATAATGCTTAATCTTCGACCATTAACTTGAACTCCTCATGATTGTCGGGTTCTAAGTGTCACGGCCCCAAATCAAAAGCGCTTGATACCACCGTAGAAATGGTCTACCCATTCGATTTCACCTTTCCCGAAAGAGTCTTAGTCCGAGTTGAACAACAAGACCTGGATCTCCCGCTGAATTCTCCTCAAAACTCGTTGATCATGCCATTTTTTTGTTTTATCCTTGTAGATTATGGCACTATCATAGGCTTTATTCCTTAACTCTTCCAATTCATTTAACTGGAGTAACCTATCTTCTTTAGCAGCTTTAAAATCAAAATTAAGCTTCTTGATGACCCACATAGCTTTATATTCTAGCTTAAGAGGTAGGTGACAAGGTTTTCCAAAGACAAGTCTGTATGGAGACATTTCAATGGGAGTTTTAAAAGCAGTCATGTATGCCCATAGTGCATCATCAAGCTTCAAAGACCAATCTCTTATGTTGGAACTTACAATCTTTTCCAGAATTTTCTTTATTTCCATGTTGGAAATTTCAGCTTGCCCATTTGTTTGAGGATGATAAGTCAAACTCATAATGTGTTTGATATATTCAAGCCATGAGTTTGTCAAACACCTTATTTGCAAAATGGCTTCCTCCATCACTAATTATAGTTCGGGTGTGTCCCAAATCACGAGAGAATATTTCTTTGTAAAACCCCACAATCAGATAGCATCATTTTTGACAAAGCCGCCGCTCTACCCATTTTGATACATAATCCATGCTGTGAGTATGTATATTTCCAAAATGAAACTGAAAAAGGTCCCATAAAATCCATTCTATACATCAAATAATTGCACCACTGTGATACCTTGTGTGGGCATCTCATGCCTTTGCTGATATTTCCCATTCTTGGCATTGATCACATACCACCCATTCAAAACAACCCTAAAAATAGTAGCCAAGAAAATCCCGACTGGAGAATTTTAGGCTGTTTTATTCCTGCAAAATGTCCTATGTGGCACATGCATGACATTCTTGTAAAAATCTTGCTTTGCTCCCCTTTCTCCTGTACACACCTTATAATTAGATCAGCTCCTCTTTAAACAATAACGTCATCCTGCATGTAGTACCTAACGTCGCCCTAACTTTTTCTCTGTTGGTAGCTGAATTCTGGTGGCATAATTCCACAAGCTAAGAAATTCACAATATCAACATACTAGGGTGATTGGAGTGACAACTGGAATAACTGCTCATTTGGAAAATTTTCTGCTATTTCTCTTCCTTCCTCAGACAAAGGTTTTCTACTCGACAAGGATCGCCATCACATTGTCACTTCCCTTTTTGTCTTTTATTTCTAAATCAAATTCCTGCAATAATAACACCCACCTGATCAATCTTGGCTTTGCTTCTTTCTTTGCCATTAGATATTTAATTGTTGCATGATCAAGCAGGGCAACAATGTGGACCCCAAAATGTACGGCTCGAACTTTTCACATGCAAATACCGCCAAAGATTCCTTTTCACAGAGTAATTTTGTGTTTCATTAAAGGTTTTGGCTAGCATAGTATATGGCCTTGAACACTTTCTCTCACTTTTCCGTCTCAATACAACTCTCTAACAGAAAATCACCGCATCACACATGATTTCAAATTCTCTGCCCAACTGTTTGCCATGACTGAGCTTCAACAAGTCCGGATTTGATTCTTTCAATGCATTACGGCGTAATTCATCAAAATAAAACTTAATATATTTTTCCGCACCAGCATAGTGGTCTAGCAATTTTTTGAGAAGTCTCTCGATAAATCTTCAAATCCAAGATGTCCTAAGAAACTCTAATTCCTCGAATGTAGTGGTGGCATTAGATTTCTTATAATCAAACTTTGCCCTGTCTACCCAAGTCCCGTACAAATCATGTGCCCCAAGACAATTTCTTCTGTAACCATAAAATGGCATTTCTCCCACCCGTAGCTAGATTTTTGTCTTTGCACCTTTGAAGTATCATTCCCTGCAAGTTACAGCATTGTTCAAAACTAGATCCATACACTGTAAAATCATCCATGAATATCTCCATAACTTCTTCTGCTAGATCAGAAAATATAGACATCATGCATCTTGGAAGGTACTAGAGCATTATACACAAACCAAAAATGGCATTCTCCTAAAAGCAAAAGTACCAAATGGGCATGTAAAGGTGGTTTTCTCCTGATCTTCAGGTGCAATAACAATTTGGTTATATCCAGAGTATCCATCAAGAAAACAAAAATGAGGGTGTCCTGCCAATCCCATTTCAAAGATCCGATCAATGAAAATGCAGGGAAAATGATCCTTCTAGTTGCAAAGATTCAATTTTCTCGTGAGTCAATACAGACCCCTCCATCCCACACAGCTTTGTAGGAATCGGGCTCATTCTTTTCATTTCGATCACAAGGAATCCACCTTCTAGGAACCACATGCACCTGGCTTACCCAAGAACCATCTGATATAACATATATAAAACCCGCATTTAACCATTTTAACTTCTTTTCTCGACAACTTCTTTCATCACTCTGGTTCAGCCTTTGATGTTCAATAGAAGTTTTTTTCATTATCCTCCAAAGAATATTTTCAGGCATGCAAACTGAAGGATCGATACCTTTCGATCTTCACTCGACCAAGCACCGTCTCAGGTTTTCGTAATTACAAGAACTTATGTTCTTCACTTTAGTCAATGCATTTGATATGATAATTGGTTTTCTCTTTTCTGGTTCTAAAACTCATATTTTAAAATGATCAAGTAATTCTTTCAATAAAGCAATTCTTCGCACTAGTTTCCCGGGCTCATGAATTCATTAAGCCGTCAAGCATTTCATCTTGACTATTTTCATTTATACTGGTGATCGCTTTCCTTACAGTTAAACAAATTTGAAGGCAGTACTTCAAAATCAACTCTCAAGATACTGAAAATTCATCTCAATTTCATTGATAGAGTGTTGAAGGATACAATTAGAATTCAATTCATCATCGAAGGCTATTTCCATGTGCCATACAACTATCCGCATTTACATCAATGTTCCGTGACTCTATTATTGAAATGCACCGCTTCATTTCCAACCCCGAGTGTCGGGCCACCTTTCAGACACAATCAAGGGGTATCCGATTGCTAAGAAAGGTCTTCCAAGAACAAAGGAACTTGGGTATCTTCCTCCATCCTGCATGATAACAAAATCCACCTGGAAAATGAATTTCCCCAACCTCGACAAGCACATCTTCCGTAATGCCCTCCGGTTGTGCCATTGGATCGACCGCCATCCGCAATGTAATTGTTGTTGGGGTGTTCCAACCAAGTCTCGCACAAATCGATAGAGGCATCAAATCTATACTGGCGCTTAATCACATAAAGCCAATTCATATTCTCATGAGCGGAATGGTGAAACCGCCAGTGGTCTTTCATCTTGTCGGGAGCTTCGGTTGATAATGGCACCGCAGTAGAAATGTTTACTATTCCCTCCTCAAATTATCTTCCTTTTCTTGCTCAGTATCTCCTTCAGAAATTTTGTATAAAGAGGCATTTGACTAATTACCTCTGCAAATGGGATATTTATTTCTATTTTCTTGAAAATATCCAAGAATTTAGAAAATCGCTCTTCCTTTCTGACTTCAAGTCTCTCGTGGGAAATGGCACTCGAAGGTGTATAAGCCGGTACTCCTTCCTCTTTCTTTTTCCTCGGTCATTACTTTCTTTCAAATTGCTTCTCCTTCTTTCTCGCCTCTTCTTTCTCTCGCCTCATTTCTTTCTTTTCTTTCACCCTTTGTTGCTGCCTCAAATCCTTCCCACTTCTTAATTGTACCGCCATGCGCCTTTGGGTTCTTCTGAGTATCACTAGGGAATGTTCCCTTTGCTCGATTTATATGTTCAGGTCAGCTTGCCTCTACTTGTATCTCTAAATTTTCACGAGGCACTGGGTGATTCTTCGAAACATTCAGCATCACTCAAAGCTTCCAAGTCGATAGTTTCCGCTCATGGAATAGTAATAGCCCTTGTTGTCCCCCATGAACTGCAACATTTGTTCTTCAAATGGTTGGCCCTCCTCCCACCCCGATATTCATTTCGGGCTTTCACCTCCTTGTCGTCGTCGTTGGAACTCGGTACGCGATATCCCGTCGAGATGTCAAGCCCCCGCCTACCGTGTAATGATGCTCCCCCACCCATATGAGAAATTCTCATGGTTCCTCGCCGATCAGGAAAAGGTGCTAGGATTTGGCTTGAAAATGATAACTTTTGCCTGCTCACGCACTTAACCTCCTCGCCATTCATAAGAATCTTCTCTTTCCTGCTACACACGCACTTCTTCTCATAAGCTCTCTTCCACCGCTCCTATTTCATGAGCAAAGGTGCATCTTTCTCTTTGTTTGTCCATCCTATGCATTATGGCATCCAACTCGCTTCCATGGTCACATCTTGCTCACCCATGACCCCTTTTCTCTGTCAGTTTCCTCTTGAAAACTCGTGATGGAGCTTCATATTACATTTTGCCAAGTCTTCTATCGATTCTCGCCTCTTCAAAGACTTTTCGCTTGGAATGCTCCACAACATGAAGCATAGATAATTCCCTTAGATGTATCATTTATAGCATGATACACTATGTGTCCATCCGGGTCTTCGACTATTCCATGCATCAAGCACCTCTTCAAAGAACTCCGAATCTTTCCTAAGCTACATATAGGCTCTCATCTTCCTCATTGAATACTATTATCTCTCTTCGCCTCTCCAAGTGAGAGACGGGGAGAATCGCCCAAGTAGGCTTCTACCAACTCTTCCTGCATCAACCGAACCATATGGTAATGATTCGTACTCATGTGGCTGCTATATCTCTTCGTTAGGGAAGAGATGCAACTTTATCACCTCTCGTCTCACACCATTCGCCATCAGATTAGCCATCCCTGAGAAATCTTTCCGTGTTCGCTTGTCTTCGTAGTGACCAAGAACCGATGTTGCTGAACCATTGTAATTAAGCTGGCTTCGGTTCAAAATTGTTTGCATCTACGCAGGTCGCCCGATTAAGTGAATACTTTCCCGGTCAATAAAGCCTGCAAACTCTCCATCGCGGTCGGTACTGGGGCCTTCTAACGCCGTCTCCGTTCTCCTGTCTCGGTCACAGTCTCTCATCCTGCCATATTGCGCTTCGCTCTTTTGTCTTCTTAAGCTCCCCGAGTCTTCTCTCTAATTCAGTTCGCTGAATCGCCCGAACTCGTTTCTATGCATTAAAGGTTTTCCTAAAATCAAAGCACACTCGCATTAATAGACAGTCAAACTAAACAAATATTTTCAACATAGCTTGTTAAAGATTAGTGGTTGGTGTAACCACTGCTTTCAAAACTATTTTTGTTCTTTTCTTAAAATGTCCAAATTAGTATTTCTTCATCGTAATATCGACTAATTAATTCTTTTTCAACTCTCTGAACGCGCCCCATAAAAACTTGTTTCGCTTTTCTATATAGATTAAATCCCCTCACTAATATAGCTACAAGAGCTTTACAATTCTTGTATCCATGTCACTTTGTTGAATTTGCTCGTTTAAATAAATTCTAAATGTTAAAGGTTAAAAATAAGGGTTCGCCTCTATGACACCGCAAGTGCATGTGTGCCATACAAGTAGTAATCAACAAGTCCGTATCATTCCCACAGAGATTGATAGCGAATTATAGGTCAACTACTCCAACTACTAAAATTTCATACTATTTGGACTCAAAACTCATAATGAATGTTTTATCAAAACTACAAAAATTAAAAATCCTATACCATTTAATATGTTCAAACTAAACTAAAAACAAAGTAAATGACTAAAAAATAACTTGTATATAAAAGAATGGATCAACCAATTTATCAGGAGGGAAAGAAACCACACGAAATACAATTGAATGTACCAATTCCAAAGACTATATCCAAGTACTGCTCTATGTATGGATCTGATTTTGTCCAAGATTTCCTAATTATTGAATTGATTTTCCGTTTTCACCGATGAATATCCTGCTTCTCTCAAGACAAGATCAAACCAACACCAGATTCACATTCTCTTACAAGATTCGGGCATTTTTCTTTCTCAATACTTCACACCCATTCTCGTTGATGCTGTAACTTTAATACTTTACTCTTCTCAAGATTTAGTTAAGTTTCTACTACTAATGGGGTGGCTCAACCTTATCTATGGGGTTTATCCCTTTTTCTCGATTAGATCTAAGCTAACATCGACTCGAACGTACCAGAGATTAAGGGAATTTCATTATTAATATCGTTAAATACACCCTCCAACTTCACTCATGAGCGAACGGGATTTATCAAAATGAACTCGTAGCTCGCCAGTCATTAATGGTAGTCGAACATACCCGTAAAAGAATGCTCTCAACTCGTGAATTTATCTCTGTCACCCGTGAGGGCATCCTGGATATCAGAGTAAGATACATTCCCTCAATTGGTACTAGGTACTACTATTGGGAACTTATCCATTAAAAGAAACACCGACTAAGTAAAAACCGAACTCAAATTAATTCTCCGTAAATTGTGTAGGAAAGATCAGAATTAAATGTAAATCAATCCAAACAGCTACGCCTCGATTACGCATTGCGAATCAAGAAATGGAGCTGCCGATCACGCACAACCACTCGTAATTACAATAAACCGAGAAGAAATGAATTCCGTAAAATTGTCTAGATTTCATAAATTTCCAGCAAAGTAATACCGAAGAAAATATAAATGTATCCAATAATCCAAATTCTTCTAATTGTCTCTCGCATACTCGCAGATTCAAATCCGTAAAATAAAACTAAAAATAAAACTAAAATAAAAATATACACCGAGTTCCCTTCTTCCTCACGGTAGTGAAGAAGGAGAAACTACTTACTATTCGAAATCTCTTATTATACCGGTCAAAAGAAAAGAACCTGGTCAATCCCCCAAAATGCTCCGTGTGGAAATCCAGCGGTGCCCAACCATCGTTTGGCGTCGCGACCTCGTTGCGTCGCGACATGGAATTCTCTGATGGTCGCGATCGCGACCTCTTCCTTTCGCTGCAATCCATTTGTCTTTGCAAAAGCCTGATCGTAGCTGGTCGCGACATCGGCGATGTCGCCGACAAATTTTCTATTCAATGTTCTTCCGTTACGTCGCTGACATCATTTTTAGGTTGCGACTCACTTTGGTCGCTTGTAAGACGACTTCATGTTGTGACTTTGATTTCTTAGTCGCAATTCTCGCTGGTGTTTTTCCCTCATGGTGATGTCAGCCCTCTGGACCATTTCTTTAACAGTTTTGGCTGTTTGTTACCGTGATTTCTTTTCTTTCAACTATTTTCCGAGTTGCGACATCAAAGTGATGTCGCGAAATCCACCTATTACGATTTCAGCTCTTCTTAGGTTGCGACTGAATGAGTGAGTCGCGACATCATTTTTCTTATCAAGACTTCAGTTCTGTTTTTTCATAATCGCGACTTCAATTTGACCCTTGAATTAAAAACTAATTGCGACTTCTTTTGCTTGCGAAGACCTCTGTTGTGGCTGCATAGACAGATCCTTGTCGCGACCTCGGAGTTATGTCGCGACATCATTTATCTCCTTTTGGCGTCAGCGACAGCATCGAGTGATGTTGCGACATGAATTCTTCATTTATTGTTCCTTTGGTCTCCGACCACGTCTTCTTTGTCATGACCTCCTTAACAAAGTCGCGACTACGTTTATTCGAGTTTTACCATTTCTTCTTGAAGTCGAATTTGTTGATGTCGTGACACGGAATGGCAGTAGTGAGCTTTTCTGTCGCGACCTAACTTTCAGTCATGACCCCGGTCTGGCGAAGGCTGATTTCTTCGATTTTTGTAAAAATTTGAGTTTTAACGTATTTTCTGAAATGAAATTTGAGTCAATTATCCACTTTTCTTCAAACAATTCAACATTTATCTCATAATAAAGTCAGAAAAATTGATTAAAAACCTAATGAGTTTTTAGACTCATCACTCTCATTACTTATTAAGCTATAAACGTAAATTGTATATAATCTTTACCTGATTTTATTAAAAAAAAATTCCTTTATCATGATGATTTTTATATAAAATTTGAATTTAAGGAATATTCAAGATTATAATATATTTTAGGCTTTATTATGGTAATTAAAATTTGTTAATTTTTGTGACGCCCCAAAACCAAGGTGTCTCGTTGACTCTAGTTAACCGCGGAAAATGCGCAATGCTCATTTCGTGAGACTCGTACACAGTAAAAATATCCACTTGGGCACACACATCATACTCACAAAAATGTATATTTTATACAAAAAGAATTTAATTACAATTTATCCAAAACTGGGTCTCTTGCCTAGAATTTTACAAAATACGGAAATAAGGCCAGTTTGGCCATTTCTTCGTCTCTACGGTCTCAAATGCGTCCCATCCTCGGGTGCACCTTCAGTACCTGAAATAAATATATTCCCTCGACAGGGTGAGCAACGCCCAGTAGTGGAATTTTCCTATATGGGTTACTCCTCACCTAAATGCTCATGCAATGACACACCAAACATTCAATACAATCCATGTTAATATACTAAGCATCCATATACTAACAAAATTTACACATGTTATTCATTCATTTCAATAACACAAAATTAGCTCACATGGGCTAATATACAATCCGGCAATTCATCTTGGACTGCCCATAAAATCACAATCAGCATGTTATTCACTCATGGAAATAACAAAACATCGCACAAACCACACAACTTGATGCATGGGTTGTCCAAAAGCTCCTCTAGGATTTCTTCACTTGGATTCCGAATCTTTTTGGAGCCAGGGACACGATCATCGATCCTTAACCGTCCCGTCCATTGAATGACCGCCCAGTAGTAAAACAAGTAGGAGAAAACCCCTACCTTTGAATTTTGTCGAAACTCCTAAAGCGGTGCCCACACGTGGCCCTTGCAGTGGGGAACAGCTTTCAACTAACTGCGCTGCTTGGGAAGCAGAGCGGTCGAATCGGCCGGGAATTTTTAGAGAGAAGGTAGACACTCTCTCTCTAAAATCTCTCCCTCACGGTTTGTTCTTTCTCTCTCTTTCTTTCCCTCCCAAACTGGTTTGGGAGAAGATAATGAATGATCGACTTGGTGTCTTCTCACTTGCCGGTGTCGCTTCTCGTTGGTCGATTGGATTACACCCTCATCCCATTTGACAGCAGCTACGATTTTCATCCACCCAGCGAGTGCCATTTGTCACTCATGGGCCCCACTTGAGCTCATGTTTGACCCATTACCTTTCGGACACGTGGCACCTCTTGAACCACTCATAAGATTGCCAAGTGTCCGCTCCTCTACGTGCCTCGGCGTGAAATTGACGTTTACGAATTGTGAGTCGATATGGTATTTAGATTTGTGAGAGGCGATTCAATGGAGTGAAGTCAGTTTTGTCATCGAGATCTAGAAAAATTCAGTTACGATCGAAATTACCATTTTCTTTTTCAAAAATTGGATTTTCTGAGTTTATGAATTTTATTATTAATTAAAATCAAATGAAAGTATTTTTATCATGGGATGAAATCAAATAAATATTATTTCAGCGAAGGATTACAATATTCATTGTAAATTACCAATACATAGGGTGTAGCGAAGTAAGTCGAGCCAGTGTTGGCGGGCTCAACTCAATTTAAAGGGTGAAACAGAGCCACATTCACGAGAGTCTGTTCTGAGGCGACGCGAGCAGGTTTGAGGTTAACAGTTCCGGCTCGTTTAACAATAAAAACGAGTTCGTGAGCTCTATGACAAGCATGAAGCTTGACTCAGCGGTAACCGGCTCGATCACAACCACAATTTAAAGAAAATGTTCATCTAAAATAGCCAACATACAGCTAAATTAAAGATATGATAAGGGGATCAATTAAATTGATTGAAGTTAAGGGTTAAAAAATATTCATCATGTTCATTTGTAGGAAAAATTTGTTGTGTATCGATTTTTCTCCATGTTCTGCAGATGCGTTCCGCGGGTTTGGTTCCTGACTATTCGAGCCTAGTTCACGAGCTTGCTCACGAGCCTATTAACAAGTTGATAAGCTGAGTTTGAGGGTGCTCGGGCTCGGCTAGTTTAACTTATGAGCCTCAAAATGATATTCGGGATCGACTCATTTAAATTAATAAACGAGTTCGAGCGAGCTTCGCGACTTCGAGTAGTAGAGCAACTAGCGGTAGTTGACAGTTGCGACCTATCCAATATATCGGGTTCAAATATTTATTCATGTGGCTATAACTATAGAATAACTGAATGAACATTTATGACACATCAATCTAGTTTAACAAAGAAAATATTTGATTGATCAATATATTTAGGGAAGATGGATAGCAGATGGACCAGAATTATAACAGCAACTCTTCGAGCACGCTGGGTTTCAGACTTGTACATCTCCTTTGTTTCCTTTTTCACACGCCGCGCCTCTCGCCATTCCATTTTTACTAGCCTGCATATAGAGAGAGCCACAATGCCATTGTCAAAACATAGAAAGGGAAAACCTATAGAATAATATAAATTAATGAAGGATTTTTTTTATGGGTAAAAGTCAATGAATGATGTCACAAAGCATCAAATGCACACAACGGCGAATCACGTCACCAGAAGAGTCCAAGGAACCCTAAATCTGTTAGTCCTAATCTGTCATGCAAGAACGGGCGGGAGGGAGGAAGAGGAAATCGGGGAAAAAAGCCCTATCATGAGGAATTTAAACCAATCAATTGTCGCTGTTGCATTCAGTGGCAATGTACTTATGCAAAATCCACTGTGGCAAATGAATTGAAATGCCGTCATTGCCATCAGCGGCCTTTGACTTCCATAAATTACCATTGTTTTAGTTACCGGCTTTTTCTTGTCGGGCATCGCGCATCATTTTGGTCATTAGTTTGGACTGTAAACTAATTTTATCCTCTTTTTTTTTTTCAAATGCAATAGTTCCGTAAAATAAAAAACTCCTTCAAGAGGCAAATTTCATCTACCCTACCTATCCTGATGGCCTAGGAGACCTAGAAGTTCGCCTTTAATAACTCTGTTCAAAAGGATCATAATTATTATTCTTGTTATCTAGTAATTCAAAGGAGTTTAGAATCCTGGAATACCTGATCAATAATCCTTTATTTCATCAAAAATCCATTTCATATTAAGAATTAATCAAACACTAACACATAAAAAAACTTCCAAGACACACTTAACAGAAAAAAAGAATCCTAGAACAAGAAGAATCCTGAATTAATTTGTAGGCCAATCAGATACTCCTTTCTGATTATACAATAACTCAAAAAGATGACACCAAAAAAAAAAAAAAACAAAACCGCAATCAATGATCTTCATTTCCTCCATTTCATGAACAAGAAATGGCATATTGTATAAACACAAGCCCCCAAAGCCAACACCTTTCAGTAACAGAGTCAAAAACTTTGAAAAAGAAAAAAATACTTTACAGATCATATGACAGTCAAGTATTCAATTAAACACTTGTCATCCAGATTTTTTTTAAATCGGATTTTGCGGAAGACCCATATCATTTAAAGAAATAAATATGAACAGAACCACACGAATCAAACAAAAGCAAAAGTCCTCTGTTTGGTTGCCTAGAAAACTGAAAATAAGAGAGAACAACATTTACTTTGGTACTTCTATCCCTGAAAGTGGAAACTCCGGCCCAATTACGCTAAGTTGAATGGAGACTTCTCTTCGATAAAACCGACCAAAGTATTTACGGTTCGGACTTTTTTTTTTCTCTCTAATCACGTCTCTTTTCCCAAACTTTCTCAGCAGACCAAACAACAAATACTCTCTTTAAGTCTCGAATCCCGTCTTTCATCAAGGAAAACAAAAAGGAAAAAATCCAATAGTTTAATCCAAAAGCAATTACAACCGTTGAAAATAACCCAAAGTTCCCAAAAAAGAAAAAATTGAAGGCATAACTATCCTAAAAAATAACTCAAATAAAATCTTGGGAGATCATCACCTCCAGAAATAAATGGAAAGTGAATAAAGTCCAGTAAAGAAAAAATAAGGAATAACAAAATGCAAACACTGTGATGATGCTTTTTTAATCGGAACTGGGCTTGAGCGTCTTCGAATTTCAGCCTGAGCCTACATTGACTCACAGGCGTTGGATTATACGAACAAGAAACAAAAAGGATCGGCGAGGGCTCGTCGGGTTGCCTCTCCGTCTGAAATCGAGTTCTTTTCTAAGTTTGAAGAGAATATCAGCCCAGCAAGGCAAGTTTTGTGCTGCATATATCTGCATACCCTTCCATAGATGGGGTGACACAGTATTTATAATGGATGATCATGAAATGCTTTTCCTCGTTGGATGATGACAAAGAGTAGTGATATCTTTCCTTGTTTAAGAGGATAATCGATATTCCTCAATGGATAAGAAATTTTCTTTCCTTATCTTAAATCGATTAATAAGGGATAATTGATGGCGATAATTAGAAAATATCCTGCGATTGGTGGAGATTAGGTGTTTTTCCTCTATCCCCCAGTTCAGCAGAATTTCCCGGTCTTTTAAAGGGCGAGTTGGGCCTCGTTTGAACTGCATTTGGGGAATACTATTAAGGGCCTATTGCTGAGTACTAGGCCACGTTTTAATCCGATGTTTGGAGGCTTCAACGTCTTGGGCTGAAACTGGTATTTCAAACCCATCAATTGCCCCCGACCCGTTGATTAAGCAAGGCGTGAGCAAAATTTCGTATCGCTCTCGGATCAGGCGTGATACCCACATGGCTACTCAAGAAGGGTTTGATTAGGGCTTTGTCGCCATCCCACGTCTTGTGATAATGATGGCTTCTCGATTTTCGCGTTTATTTCGGCTGTGGCTCTTAGCTTCCTTAAAGCGTCACCCCGACCAGTTTTGCGTTCCTTGTTCTTGAAGCTTTTTTGCCTCTGCAAGTTTGTGCTTCCTTTTTTCTTGAATCTTGTCCGACTAATGTTCATGACTGCTTTTGGTGGTCCCTGATATCTCGCTTAGGGCTGGTGTCCCTCGTCTTGTTTATGGCCTTGGTACGTCTTTTCTTCTCCTCTGTCTTTTTGGTTTCGAAGTCTTGAGGTTCAGAGATTAGCCTGATTTGGGGTTCACATTTCCTTCAATTTCCACTTTTTTCCTTGCTTAACCATTGTACCTCCATGGAGTCTGATCGCTCCTTTGTTTTGCGCATGGGGTAATTCTGTCGGCGTCTGGTTGGGGCGAGGCGACGGAGGCAGCAGTTTGGGTGTGGTGGTTCCATAGGGCTGCCCCGGGAGCCTCCTTTCCCCTGGATGGGAGCGAAGGGCAAAGTGCGAGAATTCAATATCCTAGCGGCTTTGAATATTTGAGGGCTGCCATACAGAATGCTGAGGTCGTAGGCCTCAGTCGGGTCGAACTTTGTAAGGTGAGATCTTTACGGCCCAGTATGGGCCCCGTTCAGGATCGAGTTTGGTGCCACGGCGTCTTTGGCCACCTACGTTGTCCAAGTGCCTAAGATGGTGTGCTTTTTTGAGGTGGTGTTCGAGAACGACCTATGCTTCCCCTTGCATCCTCTTATAAAAAGTGTTATGCAGCATTTCAATGTCTGCCCCCCTTAGCTTTCCCCCAACTTCTAGGGTGTTCTAGTGGGGTTGTTAGTCGTTTTAGGAATGACTTGGGTGTTCCCAGTGTGCCACATCTTAGACTTCTTTAGTGTAAAGGAGGTTGCCGAAGGCTTTCTTTATATTTCCAAGCGCTCCAGCGCCAAGTTGATGATTTCGGACCTTCCATCTTTGCACCGAGTTACGGAAGGAGCGTTTATTTTTGTTAGTAGTGCGTCGTGGGATCTGATCCGCGCATCAGAGGACACACTTGGCATTCCTGCCGTCTGGACTACCCCAGAGAACCTACGTGAGCTCTCATTCGTTCTGGTTTGTCTTAGTTTTCAGAGGTCACAGGATATTTCTGACATTGCTTTGGTTGCATGGCCTTTAGGTGTTGGGCCCGATCTCAATCCTGAGGACGAGGAGGTGAAGCGGAAGTTGGTGAAGTGTGCCCCGCGTGCCTATTCCGAGCTCATTAGGTCGAATATTCCTGGATCGTCTGGTGCGAGGCCTACCCGACTTCCTTTTTTGAGATATTTTCCCCTCTCCGTCATGAAGCCTCCCGTCCCCAAATCTTCCTCACCTTCTGTTTCGGAGCCCCTTATTGCGAAGCCTACACAGGGAGAGCTTCGGTCCCGCTGGAGGTCTTTGGAAGAAGAAGAGGGCGTGAAACGAAGCCTGAGCTGCAGCCCCTGCTCAGGGTAAGATCCTAAAGGTGGGAGCCTCTTCCTCGCCCCTTCGTCATGTCAGAGTTGGAGACTCTTCGGGAGGCGGATGAGCCCTCTTAGGGTTCTCCTCTTCGAGTGCAGGTCCCACGTCGCGGGCCTTGCGCGAGCCCTCTACTTGATGCCCGGATGATGTATTGGGGAATCGTGATCGCTTTGAGGCTGCAGGGGATGAGGACTCTCTGCTTTCTCATCACGGCTTCATTGCCCGAAATTTGTTTCCTCCATTCTGTGACTTTGTCCTGGAGGGTGGGTGCCACGCGGTCGAGCTCACGGCTCTTTTGCTTCATGGAACCGCCTCTATACGTCCAAGTGCTTTCGTCGATCTTTTTCTTTATTGTTTCAATTCTGTTAGCTGACTTTTTGTTTTTTTATTGTTGTTTTTTTTTTTTTTTTTTTTGGCAAGTGGCTACTTATGCGAAAAGCTTAGTAAGGAGGGCGAGCCTTACCAAGGGCTCCTCCCGGGCGGCGAGATCTTCAAGGCTAAGGTTGCTTCAGCGACCTCAGGAAATTGGTCTTCCAACTCCCGGATAAGGGGCCGGTGAGGAACTACGTGAAGCGGTCGACTGAAGCATGCTTCGATTGGCGGTGTGGGTGAGGATAAAGAAAATGAGGCGGAAGGAGCGGAGTGCGTGAAGGCGAGTTACGGTGGCGGAGGTTGCAAGCAGTCAAGGGTGACCTGTGGGCCAAGATGGGGGCCTTTGAGCAGGCTCGCCAAGAGGCTCTAGAGGCGGGTAACTGCATGGAGTTCCCCGGCCCGGAGGGCTCGGCGGGGCTTCGGATGGACCTTGCGGCGGGAGAACACGGCTAGCGGAGGAGGTGATGGACGGGCTTAAAGCGAGGCTCGTACCAATGGGATTACGGGTGAAACGCCTTTCAGCGTCGGGCTTCCGGGCTTTCCGGACTTGGAGTTGACGCCCGACTTCGATGAGGAGGTTGGAAGGATGCGCCCGGCTGAGGTTGATCGCGGCCCGTAGGGTGTTTTCGAGGGCTAGCCATACGCCGCCTACTAAGGGCTCCGCCTTTGACCTCTACGCCATAAGTCGGGGCCCAACGTCAAGCGTTTAGGCTCTCTTTTTTTTTTCTTTTTTTTTGGTTTATCCTGGCCGGAGCTTGGGTTTTTGTATTGCTTTTGATCTTAACTTTTTGTTGATATACCAAGATTTATCGATTAATTTCTTCGCTCCTTTTCCTGTTTCATCGATTTGAAATTTGCACTTGGTTCCTAAGCCACGAGTTTTCCTAGAGTAGTTATGTTCCGCAATCTGAGATACTGGGCTCCTGGGCGCTAAGACCCTCTGAGTTGTTAAGCTCCACAAACTGAGCTACTAGGCTCCTAGGCGCTAAGACCCTCTGAGTGTTAGCTCTGAGACTAAACTATGAATGGGAGCTAAGACCCTCTGAGTTGTTGAGCTCAGTAGGCGACTCTTGGGCTCCTTGGCTCTGAGTCCCTCCTCTGCGAGTGAGCTGCGGGCTCTGGGTGCTAAGACCCTCTACTGGCTGACCAAGCTCACGAGCCCAGACTCTTGGGCTGTGGGCTCTGGACCTCCTCCCCAAGGCGAGCCTCTTGGGCTCTTGGGCACTAAGACCCTCCTGCACGAACTGAGCTACTAGGCTCCTGGGCTCCTTGGCCCGCCCCAGACCCTCCTCACGAATTGAGCTACTAGGCTCTGGACCAGCCGCTGCATTGTTAAGCTCTGGTTGAGCTGCGGGCTCTTGGGCGTGAACCCTCCTGCCTTGAGGCCCGGGCTGCAGGCTCCTGGGTGCTAAAACCCTCCTCCACGGCCGGGCTACTGGGCTCACGGGCGCAAGACCCTCCTGCACGGGCCCAGACTCTTGGGCTCCCTGGTGCAGACCACTCACAGTGCGGCCAGGCTCTTTTGGGCTCTGAGGTCATTTGGGACCTCCTGGCTATTGCTCTGTGACCTAAGCCCCCTCTTGGGCTCTTGGGAGCTAAGACCCTCCTACGCGAACTGAGCTACTAAGCTCCTGGGCGCTAAGACCCTCCTCAGCCGGGGCGAAGGCTACTAGGTTCACGGGGCGCCCCAAGACCTGCAGGTTTGTTAAGCTGAGGCTGAGCTGCGGGCTCACGGGCGCTAGACCCTCCTAGCGGCGGCCCATTAGGCTCCCTAGGCTCTGGGCCTCTGGCAGGCCGGGCCTCGCCTGGGCTCCTAGGCACTGGAGACCCTCCTCAGAGGTGACTCTTTGGGCTCCTGGGCGCTAAGGCCCTCCTCCCATGGAGCCAGGCTGCGGGCTCCTGGGCGCTAAGACCACTGCCTCACAGACGGCCCGGGCTGCGGGCTCCACAGCCTCACAAGACCCTCTGGCTGACCCCAGCTCCTGTAAGCTGTGGGCTGCAGCTGCTGGGCCCTCTCGTGAGCGAACTCTTGGGCTCTACAGTATTTAAGACCTTCTACGAGTTGTTAAGCTCTGAAGCGACTCTCCTGATACTGTCTTGTGGGCCTCTCATGAGACATCTTGGGCTCCTGGCGCTAAGACCCTTCGTCTTCCTTCCTTGGAAAAGCGTGTAGCTTACTGTCGGGATCTATGGAGAAGTGGAGCAGTGAAGGCTTTAGCGCCTGGCTTCCTTATAAATAGTGATTCCTCTGTGGTGGTGCTATGCTTCAGCCTTCCATCTTTCTTTGGTGAAGTCGGATCAGGTACATGATGAAGCGTCACGGTTTGGTCATCATTGCATGGGGTCTATCCCAGTTGCTCGTGGCCAGAAGCGTTTGGTTTGGTGATACGACACCAAGGGTGTAATTTTCCTGGTTCCTTCCTTGTGGGAGTTATGTTGTTCCCTAGCTATACTAATGATCAGAATTTGTGCAGGGAAAGGAAATATCGGAGAGGCGGTGTGTGAAAAAACTTTTAAGTACCTCTTCTGCCGTTTTTCTTTTCTTCTCATATTCTGCTCTCCTTTTCCATACTCTTACTCTCTCTCTCCTCCCATCTCTTTCTCACTCTCTCTTCTCTCTTTCTTTTTCCCTTTCTTGTGGTTTGCGCCAGCGAGTGTAGGCCCGATGTGAAGAAACGGTTTTTATCTTAGTAATTTTTGAGATCTGAGGAGATTTTGTAATTCTCGCGTGTTTTGTAACCTCCATGTAATGAAATTTTGTATTCAAGCTTTGTAGCTCCTTTGAAATAAAAGAACAATCTTTGTGAATTACAGCTTCTTCACAAGGCCCCTTCGAGAAATGATATCTGGCTTTTATCATTATAACTTATTGTTTGGTCCACCACTTAACATTAAACAACTTAAAAATGGAATGGGTGTTGTTGAAGTAAGATGGTGGATCTTTGTGGAGCTACGTTCGGTCTTACTAGTAGAGCCAGTTTGAGGTGTTCAATGATTCTGAATAGAGGTTTTCCTTCTTCTGGTTGCCCCAGGTTCATAGTTGCCGAATTCGAATTATCGAGAATCGCGATGCTAGGGCCGCCCAGTGGAGTCGACTTCCTGTGGGGTCCTTCCTTCTTTGTGAAGTTTTTTTAGAACCAGGTCGCCTGGCTTGTAACTCGTGGGCTTGACCCTTTGGTCATAATACCTCGTTGTCTTCCTGTGATAGTCCTCCATACGCTTTAGGACCTGCTCACATTTTTCTTCTAGGAGATCCAAATTTAGGCAAAGGACCTCCTCGTTGTGTTCGATGTTTGCTAGTTCAATCCTTGGAGATTTTAGTCCGACCTCAACTGGATCTTCTGCTTCAATGCCAAAGGCTAGAGCGAACGGGGTTTCCTTAGTCGTTGACTTGCACATAGTTCTGTATGCCCATAATACCTCGGGGAGGTACTCTACCCATTTTCCTTTTAGATCTTCTAGTTTGGTTTTCAGTGCTGCCTTTAGAGTCCTTATAGTGACCTTTGCTTGCCCATTGGATCCGGATGAGCTGGGGATAAGTAGTAGTTCTTGGTCCAAGGCTCAGCGCGAAATCCACAACTTGGGGTTGTGAATTGTTTCCCATTATCAAACACGAGGGACGGGATCCAGACACGCATATTATAGGGACGGAGGCGGGTTCGTGCATACGTTACTGTGGTGTTGCTAAGGGTTGACGGCCCCATTTGATGCAGTAGTCCATGCAATGATAAATTTGCATTGGCCTTCTAATGGGTAGAGTCCCAATATGTCGACCCCAGTTGGGGGCTTGTGGCCCGTCAATGAATCGGATGGGAGATGAGATCTTGGCATGCTGGACGAAAACTGCATTTCTAACCGGTTACGCTAACAGTCTTTGAACCTTTGTGGGCCCGATAGGACCCTGTCTCGATGTTTTCCGCAAGGTCGAGCTCAGATGTAGATTACCACATATGCCCTTGTGTACCTCCCCGAGTATGTAGTTGGCATCTTCCTTCCCTACGCACTTAAGAATGGGCACAAGAAGCCTCGTTTATAAAGGGTCCCCTGATGAACGGTGAATCTTGCCGACCTCGCTCTGAATTTGGATGCCTCCTTTGTGTCACTTCGCAATGTACCATCTACCAAGTAATCCCATATGGGGTCCATCCAGCTCAGTTCGGACATCACGGAGACTTCTCAGTTGTGAAGCCTTTGCGAGGGCTGCGGGGTCTTTCGATAAGTATCAATGCGCCCGAATCTTACCTTGTGAGGTTGTCGCGGTTGCAAGGCATGACTTAGGAATTCTCGTGTGGTACATGTTTGACTGAACTACATTATGAACTTCTTAAGCAACTCGTACCTTTTTTTAGATATAGATCATCTTCTCACCTCTTGTCACACCCGTTTCGGGATGAGACGAATCTTGGGACTCTTTACTGATTTTTTTTTAAGCAGAGCGATACAGTGGTGCAGCACATCTATAACGAATCAAAATATTATATGCATATATTGAGTCCATTACAAATAAACTCTACTTTTATTCCCAAATCGAGCCACGGAACCTACATGTAGTGAACCCTTCCAAGTGTGTTGGCCCAGCAGTATGACGGAAGTCTTTAGATGTCTTCTCCTGTACCTACGGTTAAGCCCGTGCTAAAGCTGCAACAGTGAGTATTTCTTATACATAACATAAATAGGATAACGAGATTCATTATCGGAGTAACCATAGTTACCCTCACCCGGACTTATAGCAATCGGCCCTCAGTAGGAATTACGAGTTCTTCTTATACGGGAACTTATCGCTATAACAAACTTATGTTTGTCGTGACTCCCGTGGAGATTTTATAACTTATGGACTTAGGTTTGTCGGGACTCAGTAGGAATTCTGAGAACATACATACATTTCGGATCTATAAATGCATTTCGGATCTGCTCATGACTTACCAGTATATACTTGTCTTCTGAAACTTATCTTTTGGTCTTCTGAACTTATATCTTGATCTTCTGCAGACTTATACGGTAGTACGAACTTATCTGGTCTTATGGGCATATGCTTATCTTACGAATCTTATCATATGCGAAGGTACGTAAGTACAATAAGTCGGAACTCATCATAATCCTATCACATACAGGGTCAGATCAAACGTATGCAGATACCTATCAGGTATGGACATTAGTCCATGCCCAGTCTGGATCATAACGGATACATATACTTATTTTACGGATGAGTACCCTTGAGGTGCTCGCGGGCACTTATTCTTGATATAAGAGTACACATGGGTACTCTGGGACTTAATCAAATACAAGAGTACCGGCTGCGGTACTGCGAACTTAATCGGATCACCGGGACAGAACACTCGGATACGGGAGTGCGAGTAGGTACTCTGAAGACAGATCGAGCGGGACATATTCGAGATCGGGGCTTGGTCTGAGTACGTGGGTACTCACGATTATGATGGATACAAGACTTATCGGATATGGGTTGGGATCTGGTGCGAGTGGTGCTCTGGGGACTTATTGAGCGAGTGCGAGTAGGTGCTACGAACTCTTCCGGATCTGGGGTACCGTGGGTACTGCGAACCATCGGTCAGTACCGTAGGTACTACGGGACTTAATCGAGACGGGAGTTAATCGGAGATAGGAGTGCCCTTGGAGTCTTGCAAAACCTAAATCGGGGAACGAGCAGGGCTTAATTAAATACGAGTGCCCTTAGGTACTACATAACATTTAAGATCGAAGTGCGGCTATTAAGTCTTCTGAGGAGCTTAATAGAAAGGGGGCCAGTACGAAGTGATTACTCTGAGAACTTAATCGAATCTGAAATTACCGTAGTTACTACGAACAGCGTGACGGGACTTAATGAGACGGGTCTTGACCGATCGTAGTGCGTGGTACCCTACGGGACTTTATTCAAATGCAAGATAGAACTTAATTAAATACGGGTACCGTAGGTACTACGAGAACATTTAGAACATTCAAATCTTGGGTACGTAGGTACTACCATAACCTCTGAGGCAGTGCCCATAGAGGTACTCTGAGGACTCGAATCTGAATAAACTTAATTAAATCTGGGTACGTAAAATTTTCTGAGAACATTTTGAATCTGAGGAGCTAATCGAAGCTCGAACTTATTCCGTCTTGGAGTACGTGGTACTATAACTTATCACGAGGCGCGGGAGTACCCGCTGGGGTACTACGGGACTTGTCGAATACAAGGCGAACTTAGTGCATCTGAAGTACTGTAGGTACTCACAGAACATTTCGGATACGGTACACAGCGGGTACTGAGCTTAATGATCTGAAGGAGTACTGTAGGTACTACGAGAACTTGTCGAGAGGCGAGGACTTGTCGAATCTGAGAGTACGTGGTATACGGAGACCGAATCCCAGTGCGTTCAGTCTACTCTTATTCTTTATTCGGTGTCTTATCATATAATACGTCGACTACTGAGTAATTATAAAGAAATGAGTAGGACGAGTACAATAAGTACCTGAAGTGCGATACGATCTTGAAGTGCCATAGCACGGCGAGGAATCTGAAGTCTTGAGCAGAGTGCCGTAGCACTAATCGAGATAGGAGTGTCATTAGCACTAATGGGAATGTGAAGTACCTGTAAAGAGTGCGGAGCACTAATCGGGGCGATCCACTCATTCATTCTTTGGTCTAGGTAGTCTATAAATCATATATCTTTCATAACTTATAAGCCATCTTAATCGTGCATGATCATGACATATTGTTTTTCATGTTCATGTTCGTGTTTGATTCATTTCGGGTTTCATATATTCGGGTTTCAGCCTATTCATATGTATTTAGGATATATGCGATATGATGTCTATCCACATCATTCATGTATTCTAGTCCCTCTATGATATATTTTCTTAGGAATTGGGACCAATGTCGGATCATCAAACTGGGGTGGCATTTTCATGCCAACTAGTCTATAGATTTTTCTAGCGACAGTTTGTATTACTCCATTTCTAGGTCTTAACATATTTTGACTATGTCCTTATAATAATTAAATCTAAGGTGCTAAAGGTTCTATTCAACAGGAGATCACCCAATTCGAACAGGAACTCAAGTTAAGTCGAAACAACCGGACTACTCAATGTTCAAAGCTGATCCAGATTTTTCTTTTGGCCCCACCAGGTGAATTTTTAGACCACTTAGGATCCAGATTTGGCGATTCCTTCTCTTCTAAGTTTGGTTCTCCTTGAAGTCTATTTACGTAGCCACTTGAATCACTTAATCGGATGAAAATGAGGAATTTATGGCAAAATACAGATACTTGAGTCAAAACAGGAAAACCAGAACAAGTTGTACCAGGTACAAGCTCAGTTGTACCGGTACAAGCTCAAGTGTACCAAGTACAACTGGCCAAAAATGACCAGAACACAGGATTGTATGAATGCAAGTTCAAGTGTACCCGGTACAAGTCTCGAAAAGTCTTACAGAATATTGTGTTTTATACAGATTTTCCGTACTTTGAACTGATCAACTCTATACCTGTAAATACTTAATATAGTCAATAGTTTAATTACTTAGGAATATCTTTCTATTCAATTCCTCCTTCAATACTTATCTTAGTTTAAAACTTATCATGAATTACTTCAAAACCCATTCCAATATGGGTTACAACTCATACACAAATCAAACTCAAGGATTTGTTAGGGTTTATTCTAAACCCTAGCTCAATTACTTGTCATTTAACCTTGAATCCAATCTAAAAGAGGAATTCTATAATCATCTTGTGCCATATGGGATTTTACCCACCTTAATTTCCATAAATTTTGGGTTAAGATGGAACCCTAACTGAAAGCCTAAGTTTGAGGCAGTAATCATCATGCAAACCCCAGATACATGCCAAATCTCATAGAATTCATAATCAAGGTTGGTTTCTTAAAATCCAAAGTTCCATACCTTGGCTTGTGATCTCCCTCCATCTTCCTTCTCTCTTTTCTCCTTCTCTTCTCTCCCTTCCGATTTGCTCCCCTCACAAAATGAGACCAATTTGGTCTTTATAATCGATTTTCTTAGGCCTTGTTTGGCCCTCAAACCCATTTTTGGAGTTAACTTTGTTTATTTGCTTTTTGGCCTTCCTACTCTTGGCGTTTATATTTTCAATTTCCCTTTTATTATCTTTTGGCCTCTAGTCTTTTCATTAGGACTTTTAAGCCCCTTTTTGGACTAATTACAAAATTGTCCTTAAGTTTTGTAACTTTAGGGTCTCTTATTTCCATATTTACTTGCATTTAACTCACGAAACATTCAGTCAAAACACAAAATACCTTAAACATATGAAAAGCGACTATGGTATATTCGAGTGTTACACCTCTGGCTGTGAGTCTTTATACGTTTACCACCAGTTTGAGTCATTTATCACCTCCAATGATGCCTTCCATGAAGTGGCGAGGTTGAGTCCGGTATGACATGACCTCATATTCGGCCTTGTTTATTAGAGGCTTGAGGCCAAAATGAGGCGTCAATTAGTGTCTATCATCTGGAGAGGTCAAGATCAATACACCGTTCCTTGGGCGTGGCATTGTCGACCGGATAATCTCAAATAAGAGTCAGTGCGATTAGGTAGCCTCCATGAAGCGTCTTGAGTGAATTCCATGATGAAATACGCGAATCTTCCTTTTCGCGTATACCGGTTTGTACCTGATGTCAAATTCACTCTTGACTCTGGCCACTTTGCTCGCCTTCGAGTTTTACGGTTGCTGGAAGTGTTGCTTCATGGATATTCGGTTGGGACTTGACGGTATGAGCTTGAAATGAGTCGGAGTTTTACGGATGTGGTTACTGCTTTGGGGTCGCTTTTCCATCTTTGGTGCCTCTCTACTCTACTCCCCTCGAGCTAAGTGCAATAGTAGATTAGTCAGTTCTCTTACCGGGCGACGTGGTTGCAAGTCACGAAGCGGCGGTGAAGAGTGAGGTTCTCCCTTTGGAAGGCTTTACTAAGAATGGGGAGAGCTGGAGTGGAGTTTGAGTGCCATGAACGCCTCTGGCGGTGTGCGTCATTTAGAAGGCCTTTTGAACACGAAAGAAAGTGGAGCATCTGTGTAGCCTTAGATCTGGCTCCAGCGTATTTATTCTCCACAATCAAGCGTTGAATGTCTTTAATGTTTGACGGAGGAAGCATATCAAGCACGGCCTTAATCTTATCTAGGTTTGCCTCTATTCCTTGGTTGTTGAATATAAAACCTAAGAACTTCCTATAGAGCTAGAAGCGCATTGGCTGGTTTAACTTCATATTGTAGCTTTTAAGGACCTAGATGCCTCGGCTAAATGGGTTATGTGGAGCTCGGCTTTTATCGATTTCACCAGCATGTCGTCTATATATACCTCCATAAATGTCCCAATTTGTTTCTAGAACATCTTAATTACGACCTTTGGTAAGTGGCTCCTGAGTTCTTGGCAGAAGGAATTTACTGGAAACTCTTGATGGGTTCCTGGCCAGTGACAAATGAGGTCTTCTCTTGATCGCTGGGGTCCATATTGATCTGGTTGTGGCAGAAGGGAGTTCATGACGTAGTGGCGTCTACTGAATCAATCAGTGGGGAAGCGCATCAGCTGGGGTGTTGATGTCTGTGAAATCGATGCAAGCCGCCACTTGCCGTTTGCTTTGTGAGAACAACATTGGCGACCATTAGGGTACTCTAGCTTCTCGATTGCCTTTTCTTGGAGGAGCTGCAGGCCTCTTCGTGTCGCCTTCTGTTTTTCTGAAACGAAAACTCCTTCTCTTTTGTGGCCAAACCCAAAGGAGGGATTGACGTTGACTATGGTGATCCTTCTTAGGGTCGACCCACCCATATCTTCCTATTTCCAGGCGAATACCTCCATGTTCTGCTCTAGAAAACGGATGAGAGGGCTTCTAATATCTTCCGCTAACTTGGACCCTATGTGAAGCGAGGTGTTACGGTGGTCATAGTTTGTATGAACTTCCCAGTGCTTTTGAGGGCATAGGTCGGGTGGTTACCTCGTCTCGCATGTCGAACTCATCCATGTAGATGTTATCGATCGTTTTTTGCTTCATTGACGCTGAGTAACATTCCTTGGTTATGCGTTGGTTTCCTTGGACCATTCCTACTCCATTTGTAGTTGGAACTTTGATAACCATGTGATAAGCGGAGGGAATGACCCTTATGGCATTGAGAGAGGGCTTACCTAGTAACATGTTGTAGGCCGATGGAGCATCTACTATAAGAAAATCTCACCATTGTTGTAGCTTTGGCATGAGGTCTCCCAAAGTAGAGCACTAAGTAGGTACTCTTTCTCCACAGAGAACCGTAGACCAACGTTAATACAGCTTCTCCACTGATGCCCGTTTTAACCGAAAGGCGATCTGAAAGATGATATGTTAGAGCAGATTGTCGGCGAGGGCCTGTGGATAGTTTTATTAGCTACTATGGTTTTTATCTGGCGAATTCGTCATGGGGATATTGGCGACCTTCCATGTTGAAGTGCGAAAAGGTTATGGTAGTATCAATGAGGAAGCTTGGATACTTGTTTGTACTTAGGTTTCCCAGTCTGATGCTAATGATGAGCCTTCATGTGGCTAAGTTGGACTCTCCACCTCCACCACCAAAAACCCCTCAGGAGGTGCGGATTTCTCCTAAAGCGGTGATGCTAAGCTGGGGGTTGGGCGACGAGGTGAGTGGTAGTAGACTCGCTCCCTGCCATAAGGGGCCACGTAGCAGTGAGATTCCCGTCAGGATCAGGTATTCAATCTCCTTTTTTAGCTGGATGCAGTCATCTATTCAGTCAACTCTCACCTTACATCCTAGGGAAGAACATCCACACATGGCTTCTCTAAAGGCCTCAACCTCTAAGCCCAAATCTGTCACACAAGATGCATTAATGATTAAGATATGATGCATCGATTTACGCTATCTCTGGTCAGCCAGTCTGAAGTAGAAAGCATTGCCCTGCATATCCGTTGCTGACCATGCTCGGCACAACGATGCCATGGAGACCCTCTCTGCCTCTAGAGGCGATCTGATCTCATGCCTGGTATCAATAGAACTAACATATCGTGCATACTGCTGACTTGAAGTCCGACTGTGAGTCTGTGCGACCTCGACCCACACTGCGGCCCTTTTGGTATCTATCTTTCTTAGAAAGGTGCTTGTATAGCACCAGAGGAAGTGGCGGTTCCTCGACCCATACTAAGGTGTGGAGGAATGAAGCGTATACTCTCTGTTCTCACATTCTTGGTATCTTTGTCCCAAAATCCTGGGATCCACATCTTTGGGGGACGATCCCATCTCACATGCTGGTATCGGCGAAATAACATATCATCTACACTTTGACTAAATGCCCCCATCCTGGCCACCCCCAGGTCACAGGCTTCGTGTGAAGCAGAAGTCTTCTGCCTCTTCCACGAACTAGAAGAAGGCTGATCCTCCCTCTTCTCACCAGCATCCGCAACTCGGATACCCCTTGCATCCTCTATCTCTCTCTTAATAGTCAGGGTTGTCTCAACCATGGAGTCCATGTCCTGTAGGTGAAGTCTTACAATCCTGCCCTGAATGGGTAACTTTAACCCATTCTCGAATCTCCTGACCTTGGCCACATCTGTGGCCACAGAGTCATCACTAAAATGTGTGCCAACTTCGGTGAATGTACATACTCCATGTTATCATCGTTCCACCGCCTCATCTCTAGAACTCTTAGGGCGCACTGCATGTCTAGCAATGGTAGGAAAAATATCTGCCCAGTGAGACTCTGGAACTCTACCCACATGTCATTGCCTCTAGGTCTGAGGTCTTTGCTTGATTCCACCATACCTGCCTCACCCTCTAGCTAGAAACGAGCTAGTCTAATCCCGGCTGTGCCGAGGTAATCTCCATAGCCTCTAACACCTTCCTCGACCGCACGAACCAATGGTCTACCACCACGCATCTCCTCCCCGTGAATGTCGGGAGGATGATGTGCCCTAAACCTCGGAGGTTACTCTCTGACCCTCCTTAGCTACTCACGTGACTAGTCACAATAGCAAAGAACGTAATCCCTACAAATTTCACCAACAAAGGCCTACTAGTCAAATACTGGTGGTGCCTGACCAGTATCCCGTGGACGACCTCTACGTCCTCGCCCTCGACTAGCCATCTACACATGTCAAATGGCAAGTTAGATTCTAATGCAGTATCTCTAAGGCGTAAACACAGCCTCGAGACACTATTCACATACTAAAACAATATTTCATACACAATGTCCATACATTCATAGGTAATGCAAGACAATAATTCCACATTAAATCATAATCAACAACAAACATTTTATTTTATTTTTTAAAAAAAAAAATTTCGATTTTATTTGATTTGATTTTATTTTATTTTATTTTATTTTATTTTGAAAACCTCATGAACAATGCTCATGAACGTTGTCCCAAATAAAGGACTTAGAATAATGTCCCTGAGTTTGTACCAGGCCAGGGCCAAGACAGCACAAGACACCTAATCTGACTGGTCGGCACAAGACACTCGCGGGCCACATCGCCGCACAGTCCCTGGCTGTGGCGCACTAGCACTCAGAAACAGGGTCTTGCCCCTACTGTCTCAAATCTGCGGCCACGTGTCGAGGCGTGTCTCTACGAGCACAAGCGCGCTAGTGCACCTTGTCGCAGCTCCCCTCGGTCACGATACAAGTTTGTATCGCAACACAGCTCCCTGTGGCGCGTCGTGTCGCGGCCCTCCCGGGGCTTCGCCCTGTGCCCGCGTCCCCGCCAAGATGTTATGTGCTTGCTCAGCCTCGGCCAGGCCAAATGTACCAGCCCGGCTTCTACCGATAGCCAAGCCAAATTGGCAGGCGGCCTCGTCACCAAGCCAGAGTTCTGCCTAACCACCGTAGCCCGCTTCAACTACCAGAAGCTCGTCACCTCATTGTATGCTACAATACAACCGAGCCTCAAGATGTGCCCGCTCAACCATTGCAGCCACACTCACAAATTCCAGTTCACAGGTGGCCACAATACAAAATTCTCGTGGGGACAGGACTCAATTTTAGAAAATGGGCAATAGCCCACTACCCACAACCTTTCCTTTTTTCGCCACCCCATCACAGGCCACACTACAACTAAGTTTGCCGTAGCCACAATACACCTCTCGTCAGATAGGACTAATTTTAGAAAATGGGCAATAGCCCATTCCAGCTCCAGCAACCTTTTCCTTTTTTTTTTTTTTTTTTTTTAATCCTCCAATAGCCTCCCTGCCACTCTTGAAATGCAGTAGCCTAGACCACTACAATTCATACAACTCAAAAAATTTTAAGAGTTTCATTTTGACCCTTTTCTTATGCAAAAACTGGAAAAATTTTCCAGAATTTCACAACACAACTGCTTATGTTCAAATCGAACTACTATCCAAAATTAAATATATATATATTTTTTTTCGCTCACTCGACCATTTGCCAAAAATTCTCAACACCTAAGGTTATATTTTCTCGACCCTAGTGTTCAACGTTTTCTCCTATGCATCACTGCCATACAAACGCACAATTCATACAACACATGATCACACATCACTCATGTTATACACACCAAATCACATATACAACACACAATCCAATCACATCACAATTCATTCATCAAAATGCACAAAGGATGCATGATCTAACCCATTTCCCATCGAGTCCTAGGTAAACCATATACCTAACTTACCGATACTAAGCTATAACTCCAAAGATCCAACATCAGCTATACCTGCCGTGGTGCTCTCACACCCACGACCATGGCTCAGCTCAAGTCCCCCAAGCCCTAGATATTTGTATACCTATGCTCTGATACCAAGTTGTGACGCCTCAAAACCGGGGGGTCCGTTGACAACCCGTCAACTTCGCTGAATACTTCGTGGGATGCCTGCAACCCGACACCACTCATGAAAATTCCGGTAGAGTCTCCTTGTACTGGGAGCCTACTCAAAATACAACCTCGTCCCAAATCAGCCATAACGACCACACGGTCCCATATGAAAATAGCCACTTGGGTCCATGCATCAATACTCATAAAATATATGTATCAACTATATAACAATAGTTCAAGAGTTATTACAATACTCTTAACCAAAACAAATATCAAAATTTACAATTTTAATACATGTTCATAAATGAACACGGTCATTGAACCCAAGCCAAATGCGCCTCAGTGAGCTGCCGCTCTCCCGTACACTCCTCAGCTCAAAGAGATCCCTTCGATGTAGCGAAAGCAAAGCCCGTGCGAAAATTTCCCACGCGGCATTCCCCACCTAAGGCATACGTCATGGCAAACAATCACACACTCAAGCAAATACATGATCCTACTAATGTCTACATACCTAATCCCACGTCTCGAGTCCTCACCGACTCCCTTACGCACGCCCTAAACCAACGCGAGAAAACATCCCTTGTTTCTTTCATGCCGTGCACTAACACCTAATTTTCCTAGGTTCCCCCACAGATACGAACGATTAGCGCCATTCTCAAACCACATGCCAATATATTTATATTTACACATATATTAACAAATTATATACATGTCACATAGCATATATTAATTCACATCAATAACATCAAAAATTAGCTCTACTTTAGCTAATTACACCATTTCAATGGCTTACACACAATTATATTTTTTTTATATAATTCCACATCATGTTAACATTGCAATTATGAGCATTACCATATTAATTCTCAATATACCTGAAGCTATTCATGCTAATACATTTACATGCATGGTTAATACAATTAATTCCTATAATTCATATTATTCGATTCTCAATCAATAACACTTGAGTATTAGCTCACATGGACTAATTAACCAATCAAGCAATTCATTTGAATCACTCAACAATATAAAAATTCACACCAAAAATCAATGCCACATTCCATACGAACAAAGGAACCCCTGGGTTGGCACCGCTCACGCCACAACAACGTGGATTTTCCACTGTGCTCAAATGTTTCTGGCATCGAAAACAATACAATCCAAGCACCGAATGATCCCCAACCATTTGCAGGCATGGCTCTAGCCAAAGAATAACACAAGTAGGAAGATCCCTACCTCGAGTTGCTTAACTCAACCAAATCCAACCACGTGCCAGAGTCTGCACCACTAGATCGACTTTGTTTCTGCTCATCACAGTCCCACGGTCCAATCCGCTTAAATCTAGAGAGAATGTTCCTCTCTCTCAAAATCACAAACCAAAGAACCTAATGTCCCTTATTCTTCCTCCCTACACGTTTTTTTCTCTTTTGTTTTAAGAAGACAACTATCATTTTGCCTTATTATCTCATTAACATTTCATTCCACTCAACTACATATTTTTCTCAGATTACACTGAAAGACACCCAGCCATCCATCTCATCCTCTTCTACTCACGCAAATACGCTGCCACACGGTACGTAGTGAGTGCGATTACTACATCACATGTCTTCAAACCCGCTTTGTACGCACCTCGACACCCGACGCCTCAAAACGAAATTCGACCGCCCTTGCACCCGACGTAAATCTGACGCCAGAGCTGAGATTCTGCAGAGACTATCTTAATGTTAAGTCCGCTTTCATCATCCGAGATCTGTGGTAAAATTACGGATTTTCACCGAAATTATTTTGCCATTTTTCAAAATATTTTTTCAAGCCTGTAACCCTTTAAAGCACTAAATTTAAACATTCTTAAATCTCTCTTTCTTAAAACACTTTAGACAATTTATGTTTATTAGGTTATTAATTATTATAAATAAAATATATTTTTTTATGATATTAATTATACATAATACTAAAATTATATTTTTTTAAAACTCTTATCAATTGATTTGTATTAACCTTTTTTTTTTTTTAGTAAAACTTAATACATTAAAATAGATTAGTTTTTAGTTTAAAAATACATTCATATATAATAATTAATAATATAATAAGTAAGTGAATTCTAAGATTTTACTAATCACATACATAATTTATTTTCTTTATATTTAGTAATTTTGATATTTTGAACCTATTTTTAGTGAGTTTTTTAAATTGTTATAACATATTAAATGATAAATTTTGAAAATAAAAGTATCATTTATTTTTAAATATAAATAAATTATTTGTTATTTTAAATTTTTTATTAAAAATTTATTTTAATTTTTTAAATCTATTAAATGAAAAATCAAAATTTATTTCTTAATTTTTAATAAATTTAGATGTTTATAAAAAAAATTGACTGTTATGGATGTCTAAACTAGTTTATGTGCACCTCGTCTAATCTCACATGACCTTAAAATTAAGGACAGGTAAAACCTTTAATTGCCCCTAGGGGAACCTCAAACTAATGGCCACCAATTGAGCTACCTAGGGTTTTATTTAAGATATTAATTCAAGATTTTTTAAATGTTGTTGATTTCAGGGATAGATGGCTAACAATATTTTTATTATTAATTTGTGTAAAATAATATCTTAAAGTAAAATACAATTTTTTAAAAGATATTTGAATGGAATATTTGATTTAAGGTTATTATTTTTCTGGATGAGATGGATGAAGTATATTTTTATTTAATTAAGACTGGGCTTGAGAATATTTTTGTTTAGAAAGTTTTCACTAAAATGTTTTCAATGATTTTAGAAAAATCACTTTTATTTCTTCCAAATCTTCATAAAAAAAAAATTTTTATTTGACATAATCATAAATATTATAAATTGCTTTGTAAAGCTGATTTTTTTAATGCTATGAATAAATTTTTATTCATTTTTTAAAACTCTTTTAAAGTTTTTTTAAATACTTAATTCACTTGAAACCTAAAAAGTAAGAAAATTGAGAGGTAAAAGTAGAAGAAATGAAATTTTGAACAAAAAAAAAAGGCTTAAACTCAATAAATTAATTTTATATATTTATTCAAACTTATTTTATTTGTTTTTCTTTATTATAATATTATATAACAACTAAGAAATTGAAAAATAAGTAAAAATTTTAGAAATTTTGATTATATTTTATTTTCTTTTATATTTTTCATAGTAAAACAAATATAAAAAAATTATTTTCCTTATTATTTTTTTCTGATACTTTTCCGGTTACAAAGAGACCCTTAATTTTTCCAATCATTACCAAAGAAGTGAAAATAAATCCCGTATCTTTTTCCTTATAATTTTTCATGGATAACCAAATAAGAAAAAAATTATTTTTCTTTCCTTGTCTTTTTCTTTCTTCCCATTCTTCCTTTTAATTTTCTTTTCCTAGTATTTTTCAGTTCCAAAGCCTTGGATTCTATTTAATAATGACTTTTTAAAAGGTGATTTATAAATAAAATTACTTACAAATTTATATATTTTTCTAAAAAAGGTTATGGAGAAAATCAAATATAAATAAAATTATTTACAAATTTTAATAATTTGCAAATTATTTAATCTATTTGTTGATAAGTTAAAATAAATAAAATGACTATTAATCGGTGAATTAAAAATAATATACCAGAATTAATTATATACCGGAATTAATTATATTTTTATTTTCCTTTGTTTTTGTTTCCTTTTACCTTTTTCTATTTTTCCCTTATATTTTTTTTTCAAATTCTAGAAACCGAACTGTCCGAACATAACTTAAGTATTTGATAAAAATTAAGAAACACATTTAAAAATCTTAAAAATTAATTATAATATTAGAAATCACTTGTGTTTTTTTTTTTTTTGAGAGAGAAAAGAAAACCGCTTGTGTTGTTTCACGAACAAACAGTTTATTACTAAAAAATATTTATACTATCAATATTAATGTAAAATTTTCCTAACAATATATATATATATATATATATATATCATAAAATATCACAAAAGGTCACTTAAAGTTTGGTAATTTCGAAATTTGGCAATTTGTTTTTAATAAATTTGACATAAATTAATCACTTTGATATTCAATTTGGCCTCTAATCCTATCTTGAGAGACCCATCTTTTTACCCTTAAAAACTATCAAATAAAAAACGCACTAATGAAATATTAAATTAATCCCAAAAATATTAGGTAACTTCAACAAACCATAATAAATATATATATATATATATATATATAGGTAGTATATATATATATAAAGTATATATATATATATATATATATATATATATATATATAAAAAATTCTTTGACATAGTTTCTTTTTCTTAAAGAATTTGAAACCAAATTCAAAGCACGCACTGAACAACCAAAAGGAACGACCCACCGCTCAACTTGATGTGCTTTTGTCATGTTCCATGCACTATTTAAAATAATAAATAAATAAATAAATAATTAGATAATTAATAAAAATGATTTTTTCACCATACATATTCTCACTGAGTCTCTAATAATCATTGATTTTTCCTCGTGATTTTAATTCAATAATAAATAAAATAAATAATCTAACAATGTCTAAAACTCAAAACATAATGATAAATAAATTTTGAAATTCAATCGAATGAGTGATTACTCATCATATTTTTAATTGAAAATTAGGAACAGTGATGATAAACCATAGACTATGGCATATTATTAATGAATCTGTTACTTGCAGGCAACAAATACGTACACTAATACATGTTTAAATTATGTTATGCCTAGTTAAAAAACTTAAATATATATATATATATATATATATATATATATATATATATATATATATATATATATATATATATATATATATATGGTCCAACAATTTCAATCTTTTTTTTTTTTTTTAAAGTAACAAATAAACAATTTCAATCTTATTTAATTTAGTTATTTACATTTACAGTTTACAATGTTTTTTTAAGATGTATTTACGGTGTTTTTGAGGTTTGACTCAAATGGTAAATTGGTGAGATAGGCCTAGGGTTGTAAGAAGTTCCAGTCTCGAGTTGTTATAAGAACAAAGTACTACAACTTTTACCATCACAACACAAAGCCTAAAGTCAAATTAATTCCTCTATCTTAATCCATGGTCTGAACACACCAGAATGAATCATTGGCAAATGCAGATTTTATCTGTATTTATCTCCCAACCTAGATGTGAAGATCATAGTTCAAAAAGTTCCATTTGACTTGCAAAACGCTAAAAACAATCCGTCTGATATCAGAATCCACGTTTTTTCTACTATGTTCTCTACATCACCAAACACGTAAAGAAGATTAGTCTCTCTCCTATCTTAATCAACGGCTCAGCTTCAAACATCGGTATCATATAGTTGTGTTATATGGGCAGAGCTTTATCGGCCTTCTAGTTTCTCTCGACTCGTATGGAGATTAGTTTAGACATACTACTACATGAAAGACGTATTTCAAGCAAGCAGTATACGCACTCGCTCAAGACACCTCATTCGATAAAAAGAATATAATCTCATTACAAATATGATGAAAATGATTTGCCGGCAGATATATTTCCAGATTTGATTTTACTTAATATATTTTGGATATATCATAAATATATCGGTTTCGATATTTTTACATAAATATCGATATATCTAAATTAAACTCACGCGATCAATCCATAACCGTTTGATCAAGTCAGGATTTCAAATCTGGTCATTTAAATATATCTCTGATATATCTCCGATATATCTCTTGATATTTCCATCAAAACTAACGCTACAAGGTACATGACTGGAGCATTCCAATGATATATCTACTATCGCCGATATCGTATCGAATATCACCGATATCGATATACTCCAGGATATATCGGATTTGACAGAATGGATATTTTCATCCCCGAATTTACAAAATGAATGCTTCACAAAAATATATATTAATTAACACTTAATAATATATGAGCTGAAAGATGCAGATATACAAAATACGTTTAAGCTCATACTATACCTGTATCTAATCTTTTATATATATATATATATATATATATATATATATATATATATATATATATATATATTTTATATGTTTTGGATTAATGTTTGGTGGATAATTTAATATAATTATATTTAATTAGAATGTAGGAAAAAACAGGGAGCAAAATAAAGATATGAAAAAATGGAAGGGGCATGAAATTAATAAAAAAGGAAAGAAGCGTGCCCGGAAGGCTCGTTAGGTGTCTTGACTTCCAACACCGTAAAGACGGTTTTGTCGTATATACTACGACGGAGACAGCGTATTTACAATTAATAAAAGTAAAATTCTCTTCACTCTTTTTTTTTCCAGTCCTTTGACGGTAATTATATTTCAAAAGAGACCCCATTTCTTGATATGGGCGTTTCCATGACGGCAGCAATTAAATGATAAATATTATATTTGTAATTGCTTTTTCTTTTTTTCTTTTTTTAAATTTGAATTTGAGCTCTGAATTACAAATCTAAAATCTGACTGTTTGTCCACTTGTCCGAGTATTAATTTAATTTAAAATTTAAAAATTTTGAATGTGTTGTGAGTTTCGTATTTTTCAATAAATAAGGTTAAAATAGCTTTAGATCAGAAAATTCCCTTACCCACCTGACGTATTTTAAACCTCGCGGCGCACAGCCTGTTTGCGCAAATGCATAATATCCGATCGAAATATGGGAAGCTACTTCCTACACATCTGTAATCTATATATCTCAGAACCTATATACATCAAATGATATTCAATCGCATTACCTTTTATTGTTCAAACAACATTGTCTTGTCGTCTTATTGTTGTTACACTTCAATGACGGTGAAATTTCATATCCTGAATCTGATATCATTCCGCTCTTACTCTAACTTCAAACAGTTCTCACGGTTTAAAACGCATCAAACTCGGGTGTATGGTTTCCACAATATAAGGCGCTTGATACTACATGAGCGATATGGAGAAGCCGGGTCGCTTTTTTTTTGAAAAGTAATTTTTGAATGCTTAAAAAGGTATATAGATCAATTTGGGATTCTGAAAACAACTTGAATTTTAACAAAAAACTGTATTGCTAATAACCCATAGCTGAGTTGATTTAAATTATTGTTATAATTATAAGTGAATAATTCAAAAAAAACGAAAATCTGTATTTAAAAAGTAAAATAAATAAATAAATATTAGATAAATAAAATAAATAATGAAATCACTAAATTTCAATATAAATTTGTCAAAGAATTTATATAAGAGGTTTAAGCAAAATATGTATCACAAAAAAACTTTATCTTCTAGGTCCTTGTCTTCCTTAAACAAGTATCGGTAATTTTTTGCTATTCTACACTTATTTCTATTTTTTAATAAAATGATTATTCCATATAAGTCTAGAATTTATTTTGTTTTTCATGATTTAGTTATTTTGTTATAATGTTTGGTTTTATATCGTTGTCTTGTCTTGTTTTGATGTTTGGTTTTATGCAATAATTTAAAATATCGGTTTCGACTTGATATATCTAAGATTCGATTTACTTGATATATTTGATATATCAAGATATATTTGCGAATATTTTTACACGAATATCGATATATTTAAATTAAACTATCGCTGTTAATCCATAATCGCTGACAAGTCGTATTTCAAATTCATTATTTAAATATATCCTCGAGAGAACCCGAGCAGATCTGAGTATATCCCGATATATCTCTGATATTTTATCGAAAAATTAAACTAACGCTACAGACATTTCAATTTAACCCTCGATATTTTCCACGATATATTCCATTCAAAATCGGAGAGATCTGGTATATACCTGCTTTATCACGATATCGTGTCGACATCACCGAGCATCGTATATATATCGATAGAGATTTATATTTTCATCCCCGCTTTAAGGCCATCACTTTGTTGGCGATGTTTTGTTATTTTTAGTCTTATCAGAAATTGCTTATTTATACAAGCAAGCTATCTAAACAAATAAAATATTTTCGATCAAATTATGATCGTATGTTATACAATTGAAGTTATTCTTATAGACTATGAATCATTTATTATATAATTAATTTTAGTACTATTTCATTTTTTATAATTTTTAACATTTGATATTTTGGTTTTTATTTATATATAGCTAGTTTGAATAAAAAAATATATTGTTTAAAAATATGCATCATCAATAGGCAATAGTAATTAAATTCTCATTTTATACTGTTTTCTTCTTTTTTTTATTTATTTATTATTCTCATTACATAATTTAAAAGTATTAATAAAATTTTAAATTAAAGGTATTTAATTTTAATGTTAAAGTAAAAAAGAAAAAGAAAAAACAATAACAGAAAGGATTGAAGAGGGTCAGTGGTTTCATGTCAGCTGATGCAATCTGGTCCAATTACTAAACTACCCTTTTGATTTGACGTGGCAGATCCTCATTGGAGAGATGCAGGATAACTGTTGGAAACCAATAATTGCCTTATCTTTCGTTTTCGTCACCACTGCAGTTTCAAAATTTTAAATCCATTCAAATGATTCAAATTTTAAAATTTTATAAATTCAAAAATCTGTATTTTCGATGTTTTAAAAGCAGTAGGATCGGTAAGGTTGGACAGTTGGACCGTTGGTATTATGGCCGGTCGGTCGATAAAAAAAACCGTTTTGATCGAGCCAAGCGGTCGAATAGGTGAGCAGACAATCGAGGCGGAGTGGTTGGTAGAGTGGATTCGTAATTTTTATTTTGTTTTTCGAGTTAAAGCGGCGTCGTTTGATGCTACGTCGAAATGATGTCGTTTGCTAGAATTAGAAATCTTGTAGGGTTAGAATACTTGTAATTAAAAGAATTGATTAAATCTGGCCAGGACTTATGGATTCGAACGTGAGAAGGGGAGTTACAAAAGAGCAGGCTCTTTATCATTTGTTGTCGTTGTGATTATTTTAGATATTATGAAATTATATATTTATATGAATAAGTTTATTTCATTTTTAATATGTTTCATATTTAAACATTATACATATTTTAAACAAAATTTTAAAATACTTTACTTATATAAAAAATAATAAATAATATGTTAATATTATTAATTATATATTTTAAAATATAAATAATATATTTATTACGTCATTTTGGATTCGTAAGCGGTTACGATTTGGTTGGTTTGTTACGATGGCCGTCAGGCGGTGACCCAGCCCAGTGAGCCGTAGCTTTCGGTCGATTCTTGCGGTCAGATTTTAAAGCGTTAGTATTTTCACGATGATTTTAATTTTCTATTTTTAAAATTAATATATATTTTGCAGTTTTTATTTAATAAAAGAGAGAATTGTTTCTTGATTTTAGGAGGGAAAAGAAGAAATGGTAGTACAATTTGACATGGTTCTAAAAAATAAAACTATCTTTTTCTTGAGAAAAATAAAATTATATTTTTTGAAAAGTGAAATAATTTTATTGATTCCAATTATCAATACATTTAATAAAAATATAAAATCAAATTTATTAAAACTTTACAAGATAGCGTAGCATCATAGATCTGAGTTAATAGTATAAATAATCGAGAACTTTAAAGCCTATTGTGACCAAAAAATTTGTGAAAAATATGGTCTTCTGCCTCTGTATTTGATAATCTTATAATAATTAGAATACTTATAATTTCAATTTTATAGCATATTGACGACTATGATTTGATGTCTTTGTCCAATCGAATATATTTTATTGTCTAAATCGTTTACTATCGTACAAAGACGTTACAACTACACCCACAAATTAAAAAAAGAAATTAAAGCAGGGTTGCGTTTGTTTTTCTTGTCATAGAATAAACTTTGAGATTATCTTGAATAGTATTGATAGCGTTAAAGTATTAAGTTGTTTGTTTTTTAACATTGGGTAGTAAGTAGGGATAGCAACGGGACGGATTATTTCGGGTTCCATGCTCATCACATTCTTAATGGAACATGTTTAGTTTAAGCTGTGTCGGGTTTTTAGTAAGTTTTTGTTTATTTTTTAAATCGGGAGCGGGTTCGGGCCCGGGTTGAGATGTGCTCCCAGCAGCCCGACCCCACCTGGAATCCAGATTATATTTTAAAAATAATTTTTTTATTATTTTATTTTATATTTTAATATAATTAATAATAATAATAATTAGAATGTTTTTTAATAAATAATTTATAAAAATTCATAATATTTTTATTTTTTATGAAATATATTAATTTTAATATAATAAAAATAAAAAAGCAAATATAAAAAATTAAAAAATAAAAACAAAAAATCAATGTAAACGGGACGGGTTTAGAAATTTTAATTAAAATTTGCCTCGGCTAATTTTTAAATGAGATAGGTTTGGGAATTAAAAATAAACAGCTAGGGTCGAGATGGGGGTTCTTTTTCGTCTGAGCTACTCGTTATGCATCCTGTAGTGAGTGTTCTTATTTTCTTTTTGAGCGATGATGAAGTTTCTTTATTTTGATGGAAAATGAAACTACAGAAATAGAAAAGCGAAATATTTTAAAACTTTTTACATTGACTTTTTAAAAAATTTATTGATAAGTCATGAAATTTTTTAAAAAACAAGCGACATTCTTTGAAAATTTGAGATAGCTTTTAGCGTTAAGTCGAAAAACAAACCTGCGCCCAGATATATGTGAAAAAATCCCTTTATTGACAAGAAAATGAAAAATATAAATATAGAGGAGATTTAGGGCCAAAATGACCAAAATATCACTATCTTAAAAAAAATTAAGAGCATTTCCTTGTTAAGGACAAAGGTGAAACAAATATTCTCATTTATAGTTTATTTTTCTTAACATTTTATGATAATTAAATAAAAGGAATTTACAAACTCTTCTTAAAAGTATTTAAAAATAAAAAATAAACTTTTTTTTTTTGTGGAGAAAACTGAGTTTTCATCCATTCATATCAAGAAACTAAAAATAATTCTAAAAATTTTAAACTAGTATTATTTTAATATATTTAAAAATAATTTATAATATATACATTTTTAATTAGTTGAATAATTATTTCAAAATAAACCCTTTTCTAAAATACAAAACATGTTTCTTAAACAAATTATTAAAAGCTAGCTAATCTCAAAAACTTATTGAATTTAATCTTTGCATCAAAAAACAATTTTATAAAAGTCATCATTCCTAACTCATGTGATAGATGCGTTCAACGTTTAAATAGAGAGGAAAATGATTAAGGTTTGAATGTCATTGACGATAGTTTAACGCATTGTAACTGAAGTGTTTAATTATAAAAAAAAAATATTATGAAAAATAAAAGAATTTATTTCAAATTACACACATTATTGACTCATAAATAACCTAATTATAATAAAGAAATATTTTATAGCTTATTTGATGGTGATCAGAAATGTTTTTGTTTGAAAATATTGCAAAAATCTACAAAATTATTTGTACCATTAAAAGTATTTAATAAATGGTTCTTATCAAAAATTACCTTTTTTATAAAGAAAATAATTTTATTGATTCAAACTAGCAATAGATCGATAGAAACACATAGATCAAATAACTAAAAATCATAGAGGATGAAACAATACCAAATTAATACTTAATAATATAATAAATGTCGGCTCCAAAAAGCGCACATAAATTTGATAATACATGGAGTTAGAATACTTATCACTAACAACTATAATATGATTTGTTGTCTTTTTTTAATCGAATATCTTTTTAGTCAAAAGAATCGAAGCCTTGTAAAACTGACCTTGAAAGCCAAGAATACACCGACAAGGCAGCGAAATCACAAAAAATAAAATAAAATCAAAATTTATGTGGAATAACCACTTTATTACGATATAGATCGATCGAAAGAGATGTGGAGATGTGGTTTTAAGTTAAGAATGACAAAAAATCATACTTTATTGCTTAAAAGAAGTTGAATGGATAGAAGAAAAAGTATTAAAAAAGATCGATAAACATGTATATCATAAATACTTTGACTAAAAATATTATCATATATATTTACTATAAATAAGTAAATATATTAATTGATAAATAATTTGAAATATTTAAGAATTAAGAATTAATAAACTGAGTATGATGGAAAAAAAACTAAAGATAGACAGAATGGAACATGGGGAACAGGTGGCAACTTCGTCACACGTGGATGTCACACGCACAATTCATTTCGTCTACAAATTGAGTTCTTCTTGATTTATATTTATGTTGTTTTCATTATTGATTAACTTCTCATATATGGCCAATCATTTAATTCATTCTCATACAAAAATTCAATTTAATTATATTATATAAATGACGAAATAGATTCCCCTTCTATGATTGATTCAATCTCCTACAATTATTTCACAAAAAACCAAAATCCATTTGTTAATTTCATTTTTTTTTAATTATCCTATAAAATGTTTTGATTTATCTACTTTTTGTATAATCACAGCAATAATGAACACGTAATATCTTAGATAAAATTTCTAAAAAATGGAATATATCCTTAGTAATATTTGTTTTTTGAACCGAATCCTTAGTAATTTTTATTAACATTAAAACTACAACTAACTAGGCTTAAATTTCATACTAAGAAAGATTAGTTTTTATAGTAGGTAAAATTAAAGAATTTATTTTATGGTATTAATGGATTAATAATGCATTATTTAAAACATTATTTATAATAAAATGGATATGCAACTAACAATTAAGTTAATTCTAATTCTAAATTTAGTTAGCATAAAGACGTAGGTGGTGTTTGTTTTTTTTACTTAACGCTGAATATAACTTTTAGAGCATCTGAATCTTCTTACAATAGCGTTAAAATAATTAATTTGTTGTTTTTAACGTTGGGTAGTGAGTAGGGATGATGACGGGACCAATTATTTTGGATTAAGATTAAAGGTCTTGCTCATAATGACCGCAGTTTAATTTAATTTTAATCGGGTTTTTAACGGGTTTGGGTTTATTTTCTCAAATCCGAGACAGGTTCAGATATTGTCACTCTTTGTAAAACCCGAGAAAATTAGAAATTTTTAAAAATGGCAAAATATTAATAAAAATAATAAATTGTCAAAAGGGTTCGGGGAAGCGCAGAAAATTAACACTAGATGTCGGATGTGAGAAGCGAAGCTGCCCGTTAAATTGATATCGAAATTTAGTGACCAGAGAAAAGTTCCGTCGAATTTTGAAGATAAGCGGAAATTTTTCGATTTTAAAGGTAATAAGACAGATGGCTTGAAAGCGAGATTTTACGAAAATGCCGAAAGTCGAGAAATAGCTTGAAATTTAAGTTCGTTTTAAAAAATAAAGTGAGCGAAAGAAATAAATTGTTTCGAGGCGAAGCGGACCCGAATGAAACAATATGAACCATATATCCGTAATAATATTGTGGCGCTTAGTTATATTTTAAAAAATGTTTTTGTGTTTTGTTTTCCCTTTAATATAAATAATAATTATTATTATAATGTTTTTTTAATATATAATTTATAAAAATTCATAATATTTTTATTTTTATAAAAAATATTAATTTTAATATAATAAAAATAAAAGCAAATATAAAAAAATAAAAATAAAAATTTAAAAATAAAAACAAAATAAAATGTAGTAGGGTGAGTTTGGAATTTTATCTCAGCCGCCCTATTTAATTTTTAAATGAGACAAGTTTGGGAATTGAAAAAATAAGCGAGTGGAGGAATTAGGGATGGGACCGCCCCATCCCAAACCCTCAGTTAGCCATTCACTTAGTAGTGTATATTAGCTATTCTTGCTTGCTTTGTTGAAACGATGATTGAGTTTTCTTATTTTTGTGGAAAATGACTTTTCTAGAAAAAACCAAAATATTTTCACTTTTTTCCCCATTCATAACTTTTTTTAAAAATTTATTGTCAGTCGTGAAATTTAAAAAAAAGCAACAGTATCTTGAAAATTTATTGTTCGACATTAGAATCAAAAAACAAACATACGCCATAGTCTTAGCTAAATTTTGTTATATGAGACTAAAATCGCCCCAAAGGTTTGATTTAAGTGGTGAAAGGGTGAAATGAGTTTACAAAATATCTCAAGTTCGAATCCAAAAACAAGGTAATATAACGATATAATGCAAAATGAATAGAAGTAATAAAAAAAAAAACTAAAATCTAAAATTTGTACCCACCCATAGTTTTTTTTTTTTTTTGAAAGATGTACCCACCCATAGTTAGAGCATATACCCAAGGTATAAGCATGAAACCCCAAAACAAGAATATCCACTTTTTAATTTATTTGTGCTTAAAATGAAAGAAATTTACATGAATTATTTGATGCAATTTTATGACATGATAACCAAGATCATTCATGTCAAATTATTGAGAGATTAATACTAAATTGCGAAAGCAAACCTTGATTCATGATTCGAGATGAATATAGGTCACCGTCTTCCAATTCAACAAGTATTCCCTTAATTATATTTTGAAGATGAGATTTAATAATTTAATAGAAAATAGAGTTTTTTTTTAGTTTTTCTTATACTTATGAAACTCGGACCATATAACCAGAATAAATAACTGGCATTTACTTATTTCCAGTTTTTCCCATCATACAATTTGGAAATTATATATAGGTGTCTACCCATATAATATAACCCATACATTATATTAATACCTAAAAGCCTTTATAACCCTTATCTTAATTAGATCACTTTAATTTAGAATTTACCTTAAGATAACATTGTATAATGCATTTAATTACATATGTAGGCCCACATGAAAAATTATTTTTCCAACAATCTCTCACTTGGGTCACGTATGTATTCTTACTAGTTTGTTAACCTTCGTGAGCTCAAACCTTGGTTATCACGTGTATGAGTATTCCTTTACAATTTCGTCCATTGATCATATCAATATAGACCTAAAGCAATCTTTGTCACAAATAGAATGTGACTAGACCCATCAATGATCACGTATATTGATATTACCAAATGACATAGATCAAGTATGATGTGCAGCGTGAAAAATAAATATAATGTAATGTAAACATGCCTATTTCTAACTGGTCAAACTTTATACGTTAATGAGATCAAAACCATACCAAAATCAAAGTGTAAATAAACTTATTTCTTTATTTCTCAGAAAACATATACAAACATATCGATGTCTATATCAAGGAAAAATAACATTCTAATACAAACTCCCACCAAAATTGCATATCATTAAGTAATTGAACACCCATATGAGCATTGTGTTCATGAAAGACCTTGGGTTGAAATCCTTTAGTAAACGGATCCGCAATCATGAATTTTGTGCTTATATGATCTATAGACACTTGACCACTCTAACTCTTTCCGTAATTGCTATATGCTTTGACTTTGAAGAGCTCTTATTGTTGTTGAAATATAAGATTGCTAATTTATTATCACAAAACAACTTATGTGGTCTTTCTATATTTTTCAAAGTTCACAGCCCAATGACAAAGTTTCGTAGCCATTTTCTATGGTTGGATGCCTCATAACATGGTATAAATTATGCTGTCATAATGGAAGAGGCTATGAGTGACTATTTAACACCCCTCCAAGAAATAGCTCCTATGACAAGCAAATGAATATAGCTCGAAGTGGATCGATCACTATCTTGACAATAAAAAAAATCTGAATCTGAATAACCAATAATATCGAGTCGGTATGATCATCTATACGTGAGCATGTAATCTTTTGTTATTTGTAAGTACCTCATTACTCGTTTGTTTGTTTTCTAATGATCCATACCAAGGTTACTCAAATATCTGCTTAGAAATCCAACAATGTATGCCATATTCATACGAGTACAAACTTCAACATACATTAGACTCTCAATTGTTGATGCATATCAAATATTTTCCATTTCCTTAACCACAAGGTCATTTTTGGGACACTGACTTAAACTTAATTTATCTCCTTTAGCCACAAGGGTGTCTCTTGGTTTACAATCCCGCATGTCAAATCTTTTAAGTACCTTTTTGATATTACTCTTTTGCAATAACCTAAGAAGACCCCAAGAGCAATCTTGACGTATTTTAATTCCTAACACAAAAGAGGTGTCACCAAGGTTTTTCATTTCAAATTTCTTTTATTGGTGCATGGTTTCGTGCAATAAGCTTATATCATTGGTGGCAAACAACATTTCATCGACATACAAAACTAGGAAAACACTTTTACTCTCACTTAAGTTATGGTATATACAATCAGTAATCCGTAACATTGAAATTACTAAGACGACCTTGTTCATCCTCATGTTGTGAGAGAAATTGAAGCACATATAATTTCATTCACTCTATGAAGAGAAACAAGTTGACACCACAAAGAGTTGATGACTTGGTTTTTGTCCATAACAATCTTCGAAAACTATCAAGGAGATCTCCAAACTATAATGAAGGTGAATATAAAATGTGGGACATTGGAGGAGATGGTTTTGACTCAATGGAAATAGAGAATGTTGGACTTCTTGAGATTGTAGATCTTTCTCTTGATGAATCTGAATTAAAAGTTGTTTTATTTGATCCAGAAGGGAATGCTAGTATTTAGTTTTAGTATAACTTATGCTAGTCTTTGAATATTTGTAAGAAGAATGTTTTATTTGATCTAGAAGGGAATGAGAAACAAATTTCAAGTCGATTAAAAGTCGTTTGATCAAGAAATCACGAGCCCTAACTCATGGGGATTTTCTTCCCCTTTTTCCTCTCCTTTACTGTCAAGACCCGACCCCCCATCCTTTTCTCTTTATCTTTTTTTTTTTCCTTTCCCCATTTTCTTTTCTTTTTAAACCCCCACTTGGCCACCTCATTATACATACTTAACTTGCTTTTTTTTTTTTATGTTGTTTTTTTTTTCTTAACTACTACTACAATTAACTTATTAACCCATATAAAATAATTTTCATCTCTTTTCCATTTCTTTTTAAAAATAAAGAAAAATAATTTATTTATTTTTATCACAAAAAAAAATAATAAATTATTAAATATGATATTAAGTTATTAAATGTGGTATGTTGTTAAACATGTAGTTAGTATATATTATTTAAAACCATTTAATTAAAAAATATTTTAATTTAGCCATAATTTGTATAGTTGTGAAAAAAACTTGAATTTGAATATTTAATTTATAATTATGATCATTATCCAGAAACTCATGTTTTAATTTTATCTTAAATATAAGGTTTGAATATTTAAATAATTTTCTATTGCAACGTTGATCTTCATTTTGGCATTTTTGGCATTAAATATGAATTTTTTTGACAACTAAATATGAATATTGCCTTTAACACATGTATTTTTGCTTCTTTTTTTTTTTTCATTTTTAGACTTTTTAAAAATATTTTCATCAAATTTGATCTAATTTTCGCTTTCCTCATATTTTTTGTAAAAATATCCACAATATTTTATCAATACCTGAAAAAATACCAAAGTGAAGAAAAGAGCCAAATAAATTCAAAAGGTTAGGGTTTTTTAAGAATTAGGGTCGGATTACAGTGGACTTTTGACAGGCCGAAAACGCGGTGTGTAAAATGTACGCCTATGCATAAATGCAGCGTCGCCCCAAAGTAATATGGGTGTACTCCGCAGTGACGGATATCGATCCACGGGGCCAGTGTATTGATTTGAGGTTCGGCTTTTTAGATATCACGAAGAGATGATTTTAGGAAAAAGTAATATGTGAAAGTCAGGCTAAGTTTTAGATTCTAATGGATGCGGTATTGAAGACTAGGGTTATGTCTCCCCATCACGTTCAATGGTTATTTCTTAAGGATGCTATTATTCAATATATTTATCATTTGTCGATTGGCGGGTGATCTTGCCGAGATATCCTCTCTCGAGTATATCCACTATCTACGTGAATAGATTTGAGTATATCTCTATCTCTTCGATGTTCGGTAGCACAAATGTTCTAACCCCGGATACCACCTTCGGGGTTCGAATATCTCTATTTACCGATTCAAGCGAAAGCTTCTCTGCCACGGATCCTGGATAACCTCGTCTCTGGTATCTAGGATCTCCGGTGTGATTATGCAAATGTTGGCGAACGTCACCGTATAATTCGTCATAGGCGTGAAGCGGATGAAAACAAATGAATGAAATACTTGAACAATATAAAGTACTAATTTTAATCATCAACACATGACAGGGTTCAACAAAACCCTAGATATAGATCTAGAACATACTGAATGATAGAATGAAAATGTTTAGTATTAAAAACATCATTCTCAAATCCAAAAATGAGAAGCTTGATACAAATCGAGCACTTCTTGAGAAATACATGTCACTCACGCTCTGGAATTCCGTGCCTTCGGTTAAATGCGCCTCCCATCCTTGATTCGAGCCATTACGTACTTTAAATGATGAAGTCGCGGATCTCGGTACGACGTCGCGGTACTGGCGTCTGACGTTGAGGCGTCAGCGGCGTTGAGGCGTCCGGCGTTTGCAGTGTTGACTACGCATTTGTTGACCCGGCGTCGTGGCGTTGGGGCGATCGCGGCATTAAGGAGGGCGTCGCTGACGTGACAACCCACTTTCTTGCTGCTCCCCATTGCTTCCAAAGCGCTGGCAATTTGCCCTTTTTTGTTCGATACACTTGCATCGAGCCAAACACCAAATCGGGGAGTCTGACACAAAAACTATGAAATTACTATAAAATAAACACGAAAATGAAAGCAAAGCGAGTATAATATGAGTGTTTTAGACACTCATCCACTAAACTTAGTTTCTTGCTTGTCCCCAAGCAAGAACTGACTCTAAACAGAACACACACACTCAACATATTGAAACTAACACTAAGACAGTGTTACACATGCTGAAAAATGGAGGATCGATTTGGAGTGACTCTGCCTTTCTTTGTTTGCTCGAAGTTCACGGGATGCATACGGATGTTTGACTTTTCGAAAAAACTCAGAGTTGAACTAAGGTGAGTGACTAGTGTCTCAAATTCCATGGTCTTCCAATAACCTTTCCAATGACCACATGTGCGTATAATGGATGAGAAGCCTCCAGTGTATGCCTGAGCTCAGAGGCACTGACTTAAGCTCGACACCTATTTGGAAGAAACTAACTAGAAAGGATAAGGAACGCGCATTTTATTCTTGTCAAAATACCTAAAAACTTCTAAGTACCTAAAAGAAATGGAAAAAGACCTAGTGCCCGAGAAGTTTTTGGTTGGAGTGTTCTTGTAGCGGGGGGATCCATTGGTGACTCCCCACAGGTTAGTTAAGGAGCACCCGGGCATTAAGTTCCCTTCAAACTTCACGAACACTGGCCGACTCGAGATACTGGGTTGTGGAAAAATCCATGCCACGTCGTGTAGCGAGCGGTGGTAAATGATACAACCAGGTTGGCTTAGGGCGTGGGCTTTGAAGGCCCCTCGGTTGTGCAAGGGATTAGATTGGGTGATCCACTTATTCTAACTCACGACTCTTTTACATTTTTTTAATTTAATTTAATTTAATTTATTTTATTTTATTTTTTTTTTTTTGGGGCTCAATAGCAATCCTCTTTTGATTGGGTGTCCCATCATGAATCAGTTGGAATCTCCCAAGGTTTGTAGACTTTATTAGTTAGTCCGAACTTTATGCATACCTGAAGGTTAGTAGTGTGTGAATGTGATAGGATCATCGAGAAATAGTTTCTTGACTGGGGATTGGTTCACTAAACCTTTCCACCTATTCAAGCTAATTCTGAGGCATCCAACGATTATTCATCCAATCATCCATGTCAAGCGAGTGCAGTCCAAAAAATGATGCTCGACTTTCAACATGGCACACATACACGCCAATTACTACATATCTGAATGACCTAACACATGCAAACAAACTAACACATATTTCGGCCAAAATAAATGGAAAAAATAAGCGAAACTAACGGACATACAACTAATATCTTTGAGCGAAACTTAAAAAACACTACACAAATCTTAAAAACAAAACATAACTAAACAAAACAAAACTTGATCCACACGCCCACTCCCCAGGCAAAATATCCAGTGTACTTGTGATGAAAACAAGTATTGAGGTAGGGGACTCCCACTGGTGATCAGCAACGATTGGCCAGTGGTGGTGACCGGGTGAAAATGGCCAGAGGAGTTGGGGCGTCTGGGCTGCAAGGACTCTCTCTGGCCCGAAGAATGATGGCACGATTAGCCCGGGACCGGTGCGCATGTAGGCACGGAGGGGGCCTCCATATCTGTGAGGCGGGGACTCGGTGCTCACAGGTCTCATCCCGGAATGCTTCGGCGCTACATGGGAGGTAGAGAAACACCGGGTGGGGATCGGGTGAGGGAAGCTGGATGAGGTACATCGAGGAGTGTGTAGGGGTGAGTGGTAAATTGGGGTGGGACGAAGGCGGCCAATGTCTCCTGCAGGGATCGCCAGAAGCCATAACGAGGCGATAGTCATGCGGCTCATCCCTCGTCAGGGCTCATAGGCCGAGATCATAGACCCCCTCGGTCGCGGGACACAGTGTGTCCGCTTGGCCAATAGCCTTTATAGAGTTGAGCCGGGGCCTCATTATACGTCGGGGCACCGGCATTTTGCACAAGCGAAGATAAGGAAGGGGGGTGCCCCGAGTTCATCTTTGCGTCCGGTTATGGAGGATGGCATTCGATAACACACTTGACATCGAAGGTATGCAGTAGGATGGCATAGTTGAGTAGGAGACGCAGCTTGGCGGTCACTTCACACACGTTCGTTGTCGAATGAGGCGCGGCGTGATGAAGTGGTGCCGGACAGCCCAGAATGAAGGCCAAATGCTTGGCCTTGAAGTGGAGCGGCATGCATGGCCCGCGCCTATTGATTTTCCACTCGCCCCAGACCACCATTGGTGTCTGCAGCGTGTAATCTCGGGGTAGTCGAGGTGCTCGTGGAGCCGTGAGACGGCTTTCAGAAGGGACATGTTCTAGATTGTAACTATTGATCGACTCATGGCGGGAAGTCGGCCAATACGCCCGCACCCTGACTTTCTTCAAGACATGGGCGAGATTGACGTAGAACTCTACTTCCACACTCATCGGCTAGCTGGATGAGGTGGTTGGCATAAACACGCCATCCCTTAGCCATGATGGTCTTGCGGGAGAAAAGTCGCCCGGGAATTGGGTAAACCCCTTGCCATGCTGATCGACGTCGGTTTTTGCAAATGGTGCAAGCCCAGATCGGTAGCTTTCGCATTCACGGAAGCGTGACATAAATAAGTGGGAGTCGGATCTTAATGGGGCCAGGCGCTCGCAGTAAGCGTTTTGCCTTTTACTAGACATATTGACCTAGAATACGTGGTAAGTGGCAAGTGGACTCTCACCGATAGACCAAAACAAAACAAACACCTAATTATTACTAAAACAAACAAAACTACTAAGTATGCTAAAAAAACCTAACTATGACTGGGGGCGAAATAAATACAACGTACCTAAACGTGAAGACCTAAAGATTCCTATAGACCAAGTGAATCTCTTGGTGGTACCTAGAAGCCCGATACTGGAGCTGGGCAGAGCACGGTGTAGTGGGAATGCCCTTGATGACCGAGGACGGTGTGTGAGGAGAGAGCTGGGTGCTGAAGGCGGTGAGAGGGCAATGTAGGGAGCCTCCGTGGCGCGACAGGGAGCTCAGGTGTTTGGTGAGACAGGTGCGCAAGAGGGCTGGGGTTCGGGTGGTGGTGTGTGCGAGGTGAAGAGCAAAAATGAAGCGATGGCAGCGCCCAAGCGAGAACGCGTCGCGTGGCGATGCGGGGTAGCGTCAGCGGCGTTACAAAAGAGCTGAAACCCGATGTCGCGGCGTGATCGTGGCGTCAGCTACATGACCCGGAGAGTGGGATTAACAACGTCGCGACGTTGAGTGTCAACGTCGCTACGTTCCAGAGGCTCATTAAAATCCACGTCGCGTCGACCGTCCCGTTTTAGCGTCGGCGTTCAGCGTCTGGTGGCGTCGCGGCGTTCGGATCTCCGCGTCGCGGCGTTAAGGTTAATTTAGCGTCGCTGACGTTCAAGCGTCGCGGCGTGCCAGCGACTAACGTCGGCGTTACGAGAGAAAGTTCCCCGAAAAATTTTACACACTAAGCGTACGCAGTTGCGAAACCTCCCCCGCTGTAAATGTGATACTGCGGGCCGTGCCAATGCTCTGCAAAAATTGATCCTCCCAGTACCTACGCGTTCGGGTCTGAAAATAAACAACGACGAATAACGGGTCACGGCCAAGACGACAAACTAATATTACATAAAATAATCACTAAAAACAAGAAAGAAATTGTCACTCGGGGAAAGAGAAAAGTGTAAAGGAAACTTGGGTTGCCTCCCGAGAAGCGATATGTTTAATGTAGTTAGCTAAACGACCACAGGATCTCAATGTAACAAGGACAGAACTCAAATGATGGAATTACTACACTTCCGATCTGCGGTTGTCGAGGAATGATTTGGCAATGCTTTTAAGAGCTTCGCTACCATATCACGGCTTCAATCGTTGGGTGGTATTTGTAAATGTGCCTTTCTGGAATGTGCTTACCTTTGCAGATTATTGAAAAGACAGCGAATCCTTTGTAGTAGAAAGGCTCGGACCGTCGAGACTTCAATTTCTGGAAAAGCTTTAGGCGGGATTTGAATAGAAGAACTTGTTGTCATTTGAACTCGCTATTGATATTGTTTTGTGGTGCGGACTTTAGTCTTTTCCTTATAATCTGGGCGTTTTCATACGCCGTAATAAGATCGTCACAGTTCAGCGAGTTTGAGCCGATGTTCTCGCCGGCCAATGTATTATCCATGTTTAAGCGTCGTTGGCCGATGAAACCGATGCTCTAATTCTATTGGAAGATGACCGGCTTTACCATAAACAGAATTCTGAGCGGTGACATACCCGAAGGAGTTTTAAATCTTCATGCGGTATGCGAGTGCATCGATCCATCTTTTAGACCAATCTTTCTGGGTGTGCTTGTCTTCTCGGAATATACTTGATTTCGATTTGATACCCTCTGCTTGTCAGTTAGACTGTGGGTGGTATGCGAGATGTGCGATGGCGTGCCCCATGCTAAACCATATGGTACACCTTATTGCGAAATGGATGCATTATCGTGATCAATGCTCGAGGGGTTCAAAAGCGTGAGGCTCATGTTCTTTGCGAAATTGAGCCACAACCTTGGCATCATTGGTGCGTGTGGGATCGCCTCCACCCCACTTTGAGACATAGTCTACACCTGACAAAATGTATAGTTGCTATATGATCACGTAGGGTCATTAAATCTATCCCCGTAAATCAAACAATTCTACCTCGAAAATGGGATGCATGGGTGGCTGAGATCCTTTCTAGAGATATTCCCACTCGTTGACATTTGTCACATGTAGGCGAATTGATGAGCATCTTTAAATAAGGTAGACCAGTAAAACCCGATTGGAGTACCTTAGTTGTTCTCACGGCCGCAGTGCTCACGGTAGAGTGTGACGATGGTTTAGAATCTTTGTGCATTTCATCTTGAGCACACATCTCCTTTATCACGTCGGCCGCGTTAATGCGTAAAAGGGTGGCTCCTCATGATAGTAGTGTTTCAAGTGTGCGAAAAACCTCTTTTCGTGATAGTTAAATTCAGGAACTACTTTAGCCGCAATAATTCCGCATGTCTGCGAACCATGGAAGCTGCCCTCTTTTTTCTTTAATAGCTAAAGTTTCTACCGTCACGGAAATTCGTCATTCAACGGAACATCATCTCGGCGCTTCGGTCGTGAAAGATGAGTACGCTACTAGGTTCAGTGCCTTTCTTGTCTTTAATTTCTACATCGAATTCTGCGACAAAAGGACCCAAGATTAATCGGGGTTTGCATCTTTCTTGGTCATCAAGTACTTATTAGGCGGAGATGATCGGTGTGCACCACGACCTTGTTGCCAATCAAATATGGCACGAACTTGTCGAGCAAACACAATGGCCAGCGGTTCTTTCTGTAGTGGCATAATTCATCCCGACATCATTCGAGGTTCTACTAGCATAATAGATTACACGAAGAGGAATTTTTCTCGTTTACGCGAGCGCCCAATCGCGAAGTCGCTGGCGTCACACATGAGTTCAAATGGAAAGAAGACCAATGCGATTGCCACAACGATAGGGTACGAAACCAGCTTGTCTTCAACGAGAATGCATGCGACATTCTTGAATCGAGCTCAAATGGGATCCCTTGGACTAGGAGGTTAGACAAACGGTTTGCGTCTGCGAAAAATCCTTGATGAACGCCGCCTATGGAATCGGCGTGGCCTAGAAAACTTGAATCCCGCTTTTTGCGCGGCGAGGTGGAGGCAACTTTTCCGGTGCTTCAATCTTATTTATCTACCTCATCTCTTGTTTGAAATCCGATGGTCGAGGACAATACCCTCTTGTACCATAAAATGACACTTTTCCACGATTGGTACTAGGTTGCGTCTTTGCATCTTGCGATCTGACTCTCGAGTTCTCTAAGCAGGTTGTCAAATGAATTTCCCATTACTGAAAAATCGTCCATAAAGATCTCAATTGTCTTTTCCACCGTAATGAGAATATGTGCATCATACATCGTTGAAAAGTACACGGTGCGATACCACGGTCAAAGGGCATCCCGTGGGCGCGAATGTACCATAAGGACAAGTGAATGTTGTCTTCTCCACGATCTTCGGGGCTATGGCAATTTGATTGTAACGTATCCATCCAAAAGCAATAGTATTCATAACCCGGCTAATCGATCGAGCATCGATCTACGACGGCAATGGGAAATGATCTTTTTCGAGTGGCCTTGTTCGATTTTGATAATCAATACAAATCCCTCACCCCGTGCATGTTCTAGACGGCGAGTAGAATGTTGTTTCGATCCGATGTGATTGTTCCTCCTATTTAAACACTACGAATTGAGGTGACCCATGCAATGCGAGTAGATTAAATCACTGATATTTATGCATTTAGAACCTCTTTCTGGACTACACTCCTTGTTTAGCCGGTTAACCTCCGCTGCGCTTCCACTGAAGGTTTATGTCCATCTTCTAGTAAGATCCGATGCATGCACATAGAAGGGCGAATCCCTTTTAGATCAGCTAGAGACCATCCGAGTGCATGTTTGTGATCTCGAAGGACCCTCAATAACTTCTCTTCCTCTAGTGCGAGTGAATCTTTGAGATAATCACGGGTAAGTAGATTCGACCCCCAGGTATGCATACTTCAAATGGCTAGGTAGAGGTTTTTGTTCCATCTTGGGCGGTTGCTCAATCGATGGGACCGGCGTTTTAACTCCTTCGCCCAGAGGTTCGAAGTATTTACATCTGTGTGTCGAAGAGTCCATCCATTTAACATATTCTTACGCCTCTTCGCTCGGGTTCTCGGACTACCGTTTCTCCTTAGGCTAGTCTCGAAGGGTCGAGTGGGACACTTGAAGCTGAACACTATAGCCTCCTGTTCATCCATGAAGCAAGTATCACTTTGTTGGGTGTCTCCTTTTGCCTCAAACCACGTTAGACTTTACTTCATCTTCTTGTACCCTCAATTTCGAGTTCTCCCTACGAACATCAATCATTGCTACGCCGGAGTTGCAAGCAGTGCCGAATTATCGGTATTTCTTTATCTTCCTCCATATCAAGCAATAAAATCTCTCTTTGGGAAGATAAATTTATCGACCTTACCAAGACATCTTATATTATCCCTCTTGGATGCTTCAAAGATCTGTCTGGCAAGAAGTGTGACTGTAGTCGGGCGGGCTTCACCTAATCTGACGTTTGAGAAAATGGATAGAGGCGTAAAGATTAATCTTTGGCGCCCCGAATCATAGGGCTCTCTGAAGATAGCATTTCCAATGGTCGAGGATAGTGGCGCACAGGTCCTTGAGCTTTGCGGCCGGCTTCCTCGTGTACTTTGCATTCCTCGATTAAGTTCACTATTTCAAAATCGACCCTAATCTTCTCCTTACGGGACAAAATGTCTTTGTAAATTTTATAGCTGGGCATTTGCTCTGGGACGTGCCGAAGCAGGATATTGATGTGTAACTTTTGAGCACCTCCATGAATTTGAGTGAATTGCTTATCGATTTATGCTTCTTGAGGCGGCCAGGAGTAAGGAAGCGATATCTTTGGCCTTTGCCCCGATAGAGTTCTCACGATGGCCCATTTCTCTGAGTTCTTTATGCGCATCGTCTTTGCTACGGTAGACCAACCTTCTCAGTCTCCTAAGCGTTCTGATGGGGGTTATAGCGTATTTCAATTCTTTCCCACTTCTCGACATATTTAACTGTACTCTTCATTCCCATCTTTTCTTAGGTTTATACGAATTGCTTGGTAGGAACCGGTTGTCCACGTCGAGTAAGTTTGCATTTAGCGTTTGTGCCTCCAAACTTCGGTATTGCTGCCGATTGTTCAGCGGGTTGCTTACAACTGTACATATGCTGCTAGTCTCATTCGCGGCGAGTGGGAAGTTGGCATCACGTGCGAGCTTGTTCTAAATCAACTTTTTCTCGGAGGGTGGTTCAGTTTCAGTTCGATAGCGTGTGCGATTGTGCTTCACCATATCCTTGATTGTTCGACTGTTACAGTTCTGATTATTACGCCACCCGCAATACGATTCTGGTCGATAGCGTTTCCCCATCACGGCCGCTAACGCGCTGTGATTGGTCCACGATTAAACACGGACACGTCTTTGGGCTTGCTCTTGTAGGGTTTTCTGACCCCAACATTAGGTCTTGTTGTGCGGTCCCCCACGAATTCACATAACTCCCCATGGAGTTGGTGCGGATGGCGTTCGCGTTCCTTGCTGTCTATTGCTTGTTTGTGGTGTGCCACATGATTCACGGTGTTGAGGACTTGTTATACGTGCCACCCACCGCGTTCTTGGTGTAGCCTTCTCTAGGCCGCGATTAGTGTTGGTCGGCGGCATCTTCTAAGATTTCATAGCAGTACGTGGTTTCTTCCTTGGTGCTCCTCCATTTCTGAAGCATCAATCATTGTTCTAGTTTCATTTCTCGGACCATTATAGAAGGTGTGGACTTGCATCCACCCATCACGGTCGATCGGTGGTGTGAGCGCCATGATAATTCGTAATCGTCATTACCTACGCGAGTTCTCCCCTCTAGTTTGTCAGTATTGATCTCTTGCACAAGTTGTGCAATTTTTCGAGTGGGGAAGAACTTGGTAGAATTTTTGCACTAAGTCATTCCACGAGGGTAATGGAATCGGTGGGTGACTTGTTAGCCCGATGCTTGGCTCGATCACTGGTGAGAGTGGAAAAGCCTGACCTCGGTGCCTCCTCAGTAACTCCGTTGTACTTAATCGTATCGCAGACTTCAAGGAAGTTGGTCAAATGCATGTTCGGGTTCTCATAGGGTAGTCCATGGAACAAGATATTACGAGAAGCATGCATGCGTAGTGACTTGATTCAAAATTGTTTGCTTGAATGGGTGGTCGTCACGATGTTTGTCCCCGAACAACGGTTGGTCTGGTAAAACGAACTCATCTAGTATGAAAGGATCATCACAATTTGTATAAACAGTGCGGGTGCTTGATTCCTTAGTGATTCCCATTGACCTCTACGTAGTTCCGATCTACGTTCAATGCCAATTTTGTTCTTGGTGTTTTCCATGATTATTGGATTTCCTAATGCATTGCATTCTGTTCTCGGCGCTGTCTGTGCGAAGTCTTTTTCCTAGCTCGAGGATGACGAGGTGTTGGTTAGCTTGATCTCGATGTCGCATGTACTTCTTGAAAACTTCATTTGCCAATAACACACAACCAACAAAACCAAATTACTAACACTTGTAAAAATAAACAAAGTAAAGAAAAATTCGAGGAATAATATCTAATTGCTTAATTCTCTATATCGAAGCCTAAGCCTATCACAGCTTAGCAGCGCGAAGCAGGGCGGCAGCGGTGTGTAAAATGCGCTTTTATGTCTTGTAGATGCCGCAGCGTCGCCCGAAGTAAATCTGGTGTACTCACGGTGCGGGATATCGATCACGAGGACAGGTGTATTGACTACAATGGATTCGACTTTTTAGATAATATCACGAAGGAATGATTTTAGGAAAAAAGTGAATATGTGAAAGTCGACTAAGTTTTTAGATTCTATTAGTGCGGTATTGAATACTAGGGTTATATCTCCCCCTGTCACGTTCAATGGATTATTTCTTAAGGATGCTATTGCTCAATATATTTATCATTTTGTCGATTGGCGAGGTGATCTTACTTACGAGATATCCTCTCTCGAGGTATATCCGCCTATCTCGTGAATAGATTTGAGTATATCTCTATCTCAACTCGATATTCCGAAATGCTTATATCTTCTAACCCTAGATGCCACCTTCGGGATCGGAATATCTATATTTACGATTCAGCGAGAAGCTAACTCTACGGATCACTGGATAACCTTATCTCGAATCTCGGATCTCAGGTGTGATTATGCCCGATGTTGACGGACATCACCATATAATTAAATCATAGACGTGAAGCGGATGAAAACAAATAGATAAATACTTGAAACGATATAAGTACTAATTTTAATCCATCAACATGTGTGAGGGTTGACAAAACCCTAGATATAGATCCTAGAACATCTTGAATGATAGAATGAAAATGTTTAGTATTAAAACATCATTCTCAAAATCCAAAATAGCTTGATACAAATCACGGGCATTTCTTGATCATTGTCACTGCGCTACGGAATTAGATTGCCTTTGTTCGTGCGCCTCCCATCCACGATTTCGAGCCATTCGTACTTTAAATGATGAGGTGCGGATCTCGAGGTTGGCGATCAGCGGCGTTGAGCGTCGGCGTTTCTAAATGTTGACTTACGCATTGTTGTTAGCGTCGTGGCGTTGGGACGTGCGCGCTGACGTGGGGGCGTCGCGGCGTGGCGACCCACTCTTGCTTCAGCCCCATTTGCTTCAAAGCTAGCTGCTTGGTGCCCTTTTGTTCGATGCACACGCATCCCGAACCAAACACCAAATCAGGAGTCTAGCCACCAAAAACATGAAATTACTAAATAAACACGAAAATGAAAAGCGGCGGTATAATATGAGTGTTTTAGACACTCATCAACTTTGTAAATGTTAGCCCATAATTTTATAAAAAAAAAAACCCAAAGAAGAAAAAAAAACCCATGAAATATGTTCAACCGTGTCCTAGTCGTGTCCGACCTTTGACCCCGATGGTCGACAACAGCGCCTTGCATGTGGCGTGGCCAGCTGTATCGGCTCGTTTGGCTCATGTTGACATGTTCGATCTTGTCGACGTGTCGATGCTTGTCCGGCGGCGTGTCGAGCCTGCGGACACTTCACCATGCGTAGTGATTGGCGCTTCCGCAGTCTGGCGATTCATCTCAAAACTGAATGAGACTATCATTTGATGAAATTTGTGATATTGTTGATGAGAAGCTTGCCAAAGATAGATTTCTTTAATTTTCAAACCATTTTCTTTGGGTCTCCCCAACTAAAGTTTGTAGGTTGTACCATATACATTGTTTCATCATTGTTGCCATTTATAAACACCTTTTTAACATCCATATGATGCCATGAAAATCAAAGTAGCAACAAGCTCCATGGTGTTAAGCAGTCTTTCATTGAAAATCGGAGAGAAATTCCCTTTAAAATTAATGTCCTCCTTCTGGGTAAAGCCCTTAGTGAAAAGATGAGCCTTATATCGTTCTACATCACCCTTTAAATCCCTTTTGGTTAATATCCATTTACAACCAACAGGTTGACACCTTCAAGTAACGGAACGAGATCCCAAACATCATTGCCTTTCATGGACTTAATCTCATAATTCATGACATTCATTCACTTTTGAGAGTTTGAACTTTGCATGACTTGATGGATATTGATGAGATCATCTTCAATCAATCTAATGGCATCCTCATGTTCTTGGAGAAATACTAAATAATAATCTAGAATAACACTTATCCCTTTCCTTTCTAGTGGATTTCCTTGTGACATAAGTTCTTGGTTTTATTCGTTGAGTTTGTACCTGAGGGTTGAATGACTATGTTAATTTGTTCTTGATTTGCAGTTTGATCCAATGTCAAGAATAGAATCTAAAACATGGTTCAGGTAATAGTGGGATTTGAGATAGGCATTAGGGGATTTGAGTGCTCTTACATCTGGTTCCTCCAGCAGTAAGTTAGGCTGCTGTTTCCTCCTCAAAGACAAAATCTCTAACCTTATTTCTTGCTCAAAACTCAACATCCTCAAAGAACATTGCATTTCCCATCTAAAAAATAGCCTTAGTAGTGGGATCATACAACTTATACCCCTTATAAGTTGGCCTATTAGGCTTTGCCTTTGTTGGACAACCCCAAGTAAGAAAATTCTTTGGTCTAGGCTTTTTGCCAATCCAAAGCTCATAAGGTGTTTTTTCTATTGCTTTTGTTAGTTATCTGTTGAGAATATAAATTGTACTATTGAGTGCCTTACCTCAAAGGGATTGAGGTAAGGTAGAATGACAAATCATACTCCTTACCATGTCCATAAGTGTTCGGTTTCCTCTCTTATCTACACCATTCATGATAGGTGACCTTGACATGGTATATCGAGGGACTATCCTATATTCCTCTAGGAATTTGCAAAAGGTCCCAGAAGTCGTTCACCTAATTCGTCATATCTACCACAGTACTCACCACTATAGTCAAATCTAATACCCTTAATTCTTTTGTTGAGTTGAAGCTCAACCTTGGAAACTATATTATTTGGCACAAGTCAAGTCTACTTGACTTCTCTGTATGAATAGAGGTATATCACAGGAGAAATCATCTAAATATGAAAAATGATAAAAAAAAATTGTGAATTCTCACTTAGTTCACTGAAAAAATGCCCATGACTTTCAAAACTTTGATTCAAAATAAAACTTAAGAAAACCTCAAGATAGAATTTGAATCCTGAGTTTGTCTTTCACTTTTAAAGCACGACCATGAACGAAAAATATTGTGTTTTATAATACACAACTAGAAAAAGCCATAAACACAAATCCAAAATTGTAAATGAAATACATATTCAAAAAGAAATTCTAAATAAAATTTTGATTCTTGAATACAATTTTACATGGTTTGAAGACATAAAACCTATTTGCAACCAAAACTAGAAACCTTAACATGCATCCAGATAATTCCAAAAATTAAAGCCCTAAATATTATTCTTAAATCCCAATGATTTAATATGAAATTTCTTGACACTACTCGATGTAACTTTATGCCAAAATAACCAAGACCTTTCAAGTCAAATCATCGAGGAATTTCTACCAAACATAGCACACTGATCCACATCTGATAGATTTCAAAAACAACATTTAATCACAATATCTTTAATTTATTGTGATGATATAAATTTAAAGAAGAGAATTTTTAAATCTCTTCCATATCATATAACTGACTCAAACAAAATAAAATAACGCCATGTTAGCTGTAGATTTCAAATTTTCACTGCTGTACCTCATAGAAAACAAACAAGCATCATAAATAGTAATAATCCGTATATATTATATTCTATATTCAAAAAAGCCTGCAACTTTATCTTAGTTTAGATCACTTAATATTCAGAATTTAAGATAACATTATATAACACATTTGATTAAATATGTATGCCCACATGAAAAATTATTTTTCCAACATTAATGATTGTGATCCATGATACAACTCAAAAGTATATATTTTTTCTATCTAAAAATTTGATGCTAATTGTTCACAATTTCCTGATTTGTTAGTTGTTAAGTCCCGAACCTTGAAACCGATGTTTTCCTTGAGTACAAGTGTGTTTTCAAGCCTTTTAGGTATCTTTACGTCTTTTGGATTGCATGAGGATCAACAATGAGAGTACTTTAGGATATTTAGTTCAAGCTTTGAAGCTCTAGGACGACATTTAATCAAGATTGAAGCCTTGAAAGCATGATTGGACGAGAAATAGAGGCTGGAAAGATTTTGTAGGATTTGCACTAAGAATCAATGTAGGAGCGACTTTCGTCCTTACAATCCAAAAGCAAAACATGTTTTTAAGTGTTCGCACCTACTATGTGAATGTGCAAAATTTTGCACCCAAAACCCCTTGGGAGTGAGATTGATTTTTAGTGTTCACACCCCTTAGACCGATGGAGTGAAATTCATCCTCAACTCGTGGGAGCCAAATTGTCCAAACCAATTCTTCTCGCTTTATTTTCTTTCCCTTTCAATCTCACGCCTTTATAGCATTTATTTGAAACAGATTTCACTGTATTTAGTTCATCTGAGTTTGACATCCTATATATAGGATGGTTGATAAAAATACTCGTGTGCTTGAGAATTATATATCCTAGTATATAGGATGGTTGATAAAAATACTGCAGCTTTCTTGAGAGACTTTTTATTTCTATAAAAATTAATTTATTTGTTTTTCCTCTATTCTCCCTATTTTCTCTATGATTTTTTCACGATTTTCTTCTTTCTTCTTCACCTTTGGCTACCATCTCACCATCTCTGAGTGAGTAGTCACCCTAATCTCAAGGTTGGGTGAACCTAAGCCCCACCATGATGGTATATAAGGGGTGTGCATGTAACACCCTGAAATATACCTTAGTCGTTTTCAATGTGTTTAGGGTATTTTGTAAGTATAATTTGAATTTTTCTTAATTTAAATGCAATACGTGAAAATTGAGAAACCCGGAATTTGTACAAGATACAAGGGTAAATTTGAAAATTGTCAAAATAGGATATAAAAGTCATAAGATGATAAGATTATATGCCAAAGTGAATAAATGGGAAAGTCAGAGAGTAAATAGAAAGGAATTTGAGGACAAAAGTGTACAAAGGAAATCTTAAGTCACCATCGTATTTTTATGTCAAACATGGCCTTAACTTCAAATGAGGATAAGACTAAGTAGGTCTCTACTCGAGTAAGAGCAAAAATGTGAAGAAGAGCAGGAGTAGTAGAGGGTAGTTAAGAAGAAAAAGGTATGGAACTATTTCAGTATGGATTGTGACTTTGAGTATGGTGGAAACTAGAGTTTTGTATGGAAGTGCTTCAGTATTAGTGGTTCACTTGTATTGATGGTGAATTCATCCTAAACCCTAGATGTCTTGAAGTCGGGGTCAAACCCTAGTTTGTATAAGATGAGTAAGGTTTAAATGGACTTGGTTTATGGTATATGGATACATGCATAGGGGTTGAAGTTAACCTAACTTGCAAGCATTTGAATTAGGGTTCGAAAACTTTAATTGATCTCTGTGTTTGGCTTCGTGAGGTTGAACCTATCTGGGGAGTTGTTTTCGCTGATGCCTTTGGAATATTCGAGGGTTTTCGCTGATTTTGGAAAATAGAAGAAACTGTGAAAATCTAGGCAATGCCTGGGTCCTACGTCACGAGTAGGGGACCTCACGCTACGCAAGAAGGCCTGACGAAGCAACAGACGTTCCCACGCCATAAAGGTGGTCAGAAGGAAGAATGGCTCACCTCGTCTACCGCAACATAGCAATAGATACGCTACTATACAACACCGCTCACAGCATGAAAATTGTCAGGTTTTCTCGTTTCATATTTCGCCATTCCGAGGACTTGTCTATCGACTAATGAGGACCCTATAAGGGCGAAAGCGGTCCATTCATGTTTGTAAAGGCAATGTAAAGAGAAATTAGACCGTACTACCGCTTCTGGCTTGCGATGCGAAAGCAAACCTAATGCCTTTACGATAAGAGAGTAAGTTCTAACACATATAACGAGGGATCACCTACTACGATATTGAATGACACGACACTCTCTATTACGCGTAAGGTGCACGTCGATCGCGCTTTAACACTCTTTGTTGAATACACATTTGCAGCGGGCGTGAACGCTCTAATCGTTATTTCCCAGACTCCCGCTTAGCGGCACATACCCCGCATGGGTAGTATTGCTTCGATCGCTGCTTCCACTCGCTTAATGCTGGCTACACTTCGCCAGGGCAACACGTTTTCGACGCTGCTTCCAAGACTTTTGTTTTTTCACAGACCTTAGTAATTATACACCGGCACAAACATGATTAGCTGTGTCCTACCTATTCTTATTAACAAGGTCTAAGTAGTCAAACAATTATATGATAAGAATATGAATAACGAATAAGAGTAAAGAAAAACACATCGTTCTGCTCTGAATGTACTTACTGGTACCTCTATACAAGTATAAGTTCTATAGTACCTACGGGTACCTCTGTATGAGTATAAGATCTGTAGTACCTACGGGTACCTATGAACAAGTATAAGCCCGTAATCTTACTTTTGGGATCCTAACAAGTATAAGTCCGCTTATGGCATGAAAGATGTGTCCATGCTGGAGTTAGGGACAAGTATAAGTCTACTATAAGTACAAGTAGGTGTATAAGTTTGTTATATGAATTCATGTAAATTATGATATCTGCTATATGATTACTGTAAATGAGTATTGATGCATGTGTATGCGTATAAATCATATGTTTCCCACTAAGCGTAAAGCTTAACACGGGTTTTAATCCGTGTAGTACAGAGGAGGACGTACGCGATCTTCCGCATACCGATGCCAAAGACACTCTCAGTAGGGCTCATTACCCGTAGGTTTCGCTCCGAATATGTAAATAAAATGTATAGTTTTGTATATGTATATGTAAATGGGACTCGTAATCGTATTTATTGATACTCGGTAAAACCACTATGGTGGTAGTTTATTTTGCATCTTCAGATATTATATCATGATTCAGTTATAAGACTCGGGGCCCACTAATGTCCGAAAAGCAGTAAAGAGTCCCAAGATAGTCTCGCGCCCCTCGCCTTCCAAGGCGCTAGAATCGGGGCGTGATGCTATGTGCCAAATTCTAAGGATGAGAGTGAATCAAAAGTATCGCTAGAGGTGAAGGTACAAGTCCTAAAGAGCTCTCTAGGGGTCATGACACTCAACTCGTTAGACGCACTTAAGGGTGTAGTCATTGAAAGAGTTTTCTATCGCTTGGAGTTCGCTTCTTGATACTGGCAAGTCCAATCGGTATATTAGATTCGTTGAGAAGGATCCTTCCTCCAAAGATGCACGATCGAGATCGGTTCTTATTCAACTATGATCAACCAGATTTGTGCCTACCCGACGCATATCCGGTATCACTACTCTCTCATACTCCTACAACATGTTTTTCATTATATATCTATTAAGAGGATACCCTTACACCCTTTAACCATCATAAAGGAAGTTTGAGGAACCAAACCCAAGGATATGTATTACAACCAAAGCAACCACCTTTTCTCTAAAAATACAACCTTTACTTTGAAAAGAGAAGTTTCACAAGCAATAAACTTAAAATTACCAAACTAAGTAGAAGACCCTCCTAAAGGATGACCATAATACCACTATACCTACAAGTAGTCGTGGCTACTCGTTATGGACCAGTTAAATAATATAAATTTTTATGCATTCTGAGACTACCATAAGCGATGAATCACATGGCGTTGTTGCCGGGGATGGTGCCAAATGGTTAGGTAATCAAAGTTTGTTTCTTCTCTTTTCTTTTCTTTTCTTTTCAAAATTTTTTGCAATTTTTCTTTGGGACTAACTCTATTGATAGTTTCTCTAGTTTTTGTCTTTTCTTTTAGTTTCTTTATTTTTCTATTTAGGTACATGAAATTTTGGGGACGAGATAATCAAGGAAGATTAATTGGCATGGAATAAGTACCCCCACATAATCCAACTATGCAAACAAACATCGAAAATCAGTCGAGGAATAATGAGAATCAAGGTGTTGAAGGGCAGAATCAACAAGCCTCAATTGATAATACACTCCAAATAGAAAATCAGCAAAGGCTTCGATCTCTAAGGAAGCACAAGAACCCACCAATGGAGAGTGCACCACCATGCATCGTCCTAAGGGACACCTCCATAGTAAAGCTAGGTTATTTGTCTCAACTAATTTTCATTCCATAAGTGAGGGTGGAAAATTTCTACTTGTATTTTCACGACTTTAACAATATGCTAAGTCATAAAGATTAAGGGACACCTCATCAGACAATGAAACTACCTTTTCCCTTTTAAATTTTTAAAGGATAAGGCTGGCATTGGTTTAACAATTTAAAAATCAAGAAGGTTGATACTGGCTGGAATTGCAAACAATTTTTGCAAGGAAGTTCTTTCCACAAATAAAGGACTATTTTCCTATAGATAAATCAACACTTTCAGTGTTAAAGAAGGGGAAAGATCTCCCTCTTGTTGGGACATGTTTAATGAAGCTATGAATGCATGTCCACACCATGATTATGACACATGGCAACTTGCTAATTTCTATGATAGCCGACAATGAATATGAAGTAGCTACTAGAATCCTTGTGCAATGGGCAATTCTTGACTAAATATGGGGATGAAGCCTTGGAATTCTAGCCAAAGGATGGGAAGAATCCTAATTGAGAGAGATGGGAAGAATGAGACAACCACCCAATGTTAGAGGTGGAATCTACCATGTCAAAGATAACTTCAAGCTTGAGGCAAAAATAGCAACTCTCAGTTGAAGGCTTGAAGAGATGGAAGGAAAGGGTCACCAAGAGGTAAATGCCATAAAAAAATATGAGGTAACTCCTACTCCTTGTACTCATTCCTATTCTTAGGAGCATCAAACAAATACATGCCTGATCTTGTCTACATCAAATGGAGGTCAAGTCAATTATGTTAACCAATACAAAGCTCCTCTATTCCGGAACAATAACCCATATAGGAACACTTACAATCCAAGTTGGAGGGACCATCCCAACCTGTCATGGAGGCAAAACCAAGGGCATGAAGGGTTTTCAATGTGTATCTCATACAATAGCACAATAGAATAATAAAAATCTGGAAATAAACTTTACCATGATCCGCCTCGATCATCAAAATCGATCAAAGGAAGACAAAATGATCAAAGATAAATACCTTATCGAAGATGGATGTGATCACCCTCTTTAGCTCTTGGGATCTACAACAAACCAATAAAGCTGCATTTCACCAGGCACACGTCCAATGGTAATCCACACGACGGTTGAAAAGATAAACCTCCAAGGAATGGATACCTAATAAGATTCGTGCCAACCAAACCCATGTTCAGAGACAAGGGTTATGAAAACGATTCTTCTCTTCTCTTGTTTTTCTAAAAGCCATGTACCCAACTCTTGTGGTTCGACCATAACACTTTCACTAAGTAAAGTTGACAAAAGGCATGCTTGCTAGAGGGGGCGACTACCACTTAGCTAAGCCCTAGGGCTCGCACCCCATGGGCAAATAGCACATTTGCAAAGCTTAATACCCTCTCAAACTCATCATTTCCCCCTGAGATCTTGTTAATCCCTAAATGATCCAATCCCAAATTATTCACCCTTAATTTGGATCCCATCCAAGATCGTTTTATTCCCTCTTCACACCTTCATATCGTGTCACCCATTAGGTTCCCAGTCAAGTTGGCCACTCGAATCAACCCTTGAGTTCGAGTATATCATGAGCGGTATTCAGCAACACATCATAACCCCCAATTGACCAGAGAGTCAGTGGTTTGACTACAAACCTTTTCGTAGATAATATCCGTCGAATTCGTCCTTTCACCATTCTATATCCTACTCGGTTCAGAGCTATAACACCCCGAAATATACCCTAGTAGTTTTCAGACATGTCTAGGGTATTTTGTAAGCATAATTTAAATGTTTCGTGAGTTAAATGCTAAACATGAAACGAGACCTTAAATTTACAAGACTTAGTGGATAAAATTGTAATTTGTTCAAAAGGGCTAAAAGTCATAAGTTGACAAGATTTGAGGCCAAAGTGGAAATAATACAAGCTAAGTTGCAAAAATAAGAGAAGTGAGGACAAAAAGGCAAATAAAGAAACTTAACCCAAAATGGGTTTTAAAAGCAAACATGCCTTAACTCGTGTTTGATTTAAGAGACTAAAAATTGGTCTCATTCGGGAGGAGAACAAACCGAGAAGGGGGTAAGAGAAGAGAAGAGGAGAGGAAGAAGTAAAGAGAAGAAGCAGGAGGAGGAGACTGCCAAAAGGTATGGAATATAACTTGGGTATGATTTCTTTATGGAATTCCCAAAGTTTGTATGTTTCCATGCTATCGATGGTTATTACTTGTCCCTAACCTAGGTTTGTTAGGATTTCATCCCAACTAAAGAGGTATGGAAATTAGAGTTGGTAAACTCTAAAATGGCACAAGATGGGTATAGAATCCTCCCTTTGAGGTTGAATTCATGGTTAAATTGTATGTAATGGAGTTAGGGTTTAGAACAAACCCTAACAACTCTCTATGTTTGGATCATGTATGGGTTGTGACCTATATTAGAATTGTTTTGGAAGGATTTCATGATATGTTTTTGCAATAAGATAAGTATTGAAAGAGGAATTGAGTAGAAAAGAGGGTACAAGGTGAATTTGAAATGGTTTTGATGTGCATGAAGCATGTGAAAGGAAATCGTGGAAAAATATGGAAAAATGGAAGAAAAACAAATAACTGGCACTTTTTTTGACATGTACCGTACACTTTGAACATGTACCGTACATGTTAGGTTCGTCATTTTTGGTTAATATGTACCTAAGACATGTTAGACATGTAACAAGATACACCTCGCTCGCTTTTCCTATTTCTAATTCAGTTTTCGTATTTTAGCCATAACTTCCTCATTTCTTATCCGATTTGAGTTATTCAAGTGGCTAATTAAAATAGACTTCAAGGAGAACCAAACATATAGAAATAAACATCGTCAAATTCTAACTCTAAGTGGCCCAAAAATTTACTCAAAGTGGGGCTATGTGCAAGCCAATTCCAAAGACGATTGAATATAGAGTAGTCCGAGTTGTTTCTTATTTATCTTGAGTTTCTTTATGCTTCAATCAAGTGATTCCAGTCGTGAGAACCCTTAGCACCTTAGATTTAGCGGAGACAAAGAACCAGTGTCAAATATGGGAAAGACAAGGCACTGAAAATGAATATTTCGAACTATCCTCGTAAAAATCCAAGACATCGACTAGCTGGCATGAAAATGCCATAACTCGAGTTTAGATGATCCGATTGAATGATTCCACTCTGGCAGTTGATTTAGAGAGGAACAAGAATACATGAATGATGTGTGAATACGTAAGTATTCCTGTATAAGTATAAGTTTATGAAATGCCATATGTAAGAGGCATGAAATAAAGAAAGTATAGGAAATGCAATAGGTATAACATAACCATGAAACATGAATTGGATCGTGAAACATGAAAACTAATCAAATACGAACATGAACATGAACATGAAATGGCAATATGTCATAAAAACATAACGTGGCTAAGAAGGCCCCTTACGAAAGAAATAGGTTATCGATCCAAAATAATTGTAAAATTGCTCTAAGACCAATATTAATGACATGGTGACCAGTGTTACGGGCAGCACGTATAGTACTTCTATGATTTCCGAATAGCGCGACGACACTTTCTCGATCGCACAAGACATTGTATACTTCAAGACTCGACATGACGACACTCGACGTGTTTAGCACATTAGTACTTCCTATGATTCGACACGACGACACTCTCCGATTAGTGCGACGCACTCTGATCGCGTTTCAAGACATTAGTACTTTTGCATCGATTAAGGCAAAGGCATCGATCGCGTTTCCGCACATTAGTACCCTAAGATTTTCGATTAGTGCGACAAGACTGGCTGCTGCTTCAAAGACTGCCAGGCTAAGGCACCAAGATCGTATCAGACTTCATCATTGCGGTCGTGTCCACTCATTCGTATTACTACCAGTAATCCAACAATTATATGATAAGACTCTCGAATAATGAATAAGAACAAAGATTTGAATGTATCTCAGATTTGTTTTGTAGTACCCACTGCACCTTGTGATCCGATTAAGTTCCTCACAGAGTACCTATTGGTACTCTCAGATCAGTAAAATAAGTACAAATCTGTAATATAAGTATAAGTCCAGCAAGACTCGCGCATCTCCGTGATAACGACCGCCGTAGCACCCACGCATTCTCCTCAGATATGTTCCCAGAGTACCACGAGTACCGACGGCTCGTAGTACCCATGTACTTTGCACAAGTAAAATCTCCGTAGTACATACGGGTACTCCCGTATTGGTAAAATAAATATAAGATCTGAAATATAAGAATAAGTTCTGTAACACGAGTATAAGATCCGTAAGACAAGTATATGCTCCGTAATACAAGTATATAAGTTTTTGTAAGATATATAAGTCTGTAATATTACATGTAAGATCCAAATATATGTATAAGTTCAGAATACACGATAGAGATCCGAAATACAAGTATATGTCTAAATACTGAAGATAAGGTCCATAAGACCCGCAGATAAGTTCCAGAAGATGCTATGTTATGCACGCTGTGAGTAAGATCCAAATACAAGTATATGTCTAAATACTAAAGATAAGGTCCGTAAGACTCGGGAGGTTCCAAGACAAGTATGGCAGTCTCTGTAATACGCAGATAAGATCCGAAATACAAGTATATGCTTAAAATACTCAGATAAGGTCAAGACTCGCAGATAAGTCTGTAAGACAAGTATAAGTTCTGTAATACACGTATAAGATCCGAAATACAAGTATGTGTCCAAATACCAAAAGATAAGTTCCAGAAGACAAGTATAAGTTCTATAAGACTCCACGTACCTCAGATTTGATTAAATTATGTAGTACCTACGTACTCAGATAAGTAATGGGTTCCAGATTACCTACGTATCGCCGTATAAGCTCCTGGATATGATGAACTCAGAATACCTAAGGGTACTTTCTCAGATAAGGATAAGTTCCTCAGAATACCCGTGATAAAGGTCTTTGTAATATCACTGTGAGGTGACCTACGTACTCCAAACAAATGTGTAACTCCAGGCTACACAAGTCCCATGGCATAAGTATGAGCTGTAGCACCCAAGGGCACCCTAAGATAAGCATGTTCTCAGAGACTCCTACTGAGATCCGAGATAGATAAAGTACCCAAGACACATGCATAAGTATCGGGCCCCAATAAAAAGTCTGCCGTGCATGTCCTTCGAGATCCGATCATATACGTCTCGACACAAGCATAAGCATGTGTCCCACTGAGACAAGTATAAGTATATGTATAAGCTCAAGACTGTGATACGAGGAATCAATATATGTGTCCTACTGAGATCCGTATAAGAATAAGTCTCACTATAAGGTAAGATCCAATGCTACATAAGTATAAGATCCAATAAGATTACACCACGTATGAGTATAAAGACCCACATAAGAATAAGTTTGCTATAAGTAAGACCCAAGTAAGTATAAATTTGTTATAAGTATATAAAAGTCTGGGCTTCGCATATGAGAGATGTGAACAAGCATAAGTTTGTTATAGAATAAGTATGCATGCAAATTGTTATATGAATTCAAGATTACGATATATCTCGTATTGTTTTATGTTATTCGAGATTCAAAGATAAATGCAAGCGTCAGATAAGATAAGTTTCCACTAAGCAGAAGCTTAGCACCGGTTTTAATCCGTAGTACAGAGAAGACGCGCAAACATCCGTGCATACAAATGGGCCAACACTTGTATGTCTACTACACAGACCCAGGCTCGATTTGTAAACGTAAAAGTACGCTTGGGTAATTGTAATTTGATCAGAATGTATACGACATTTCCTCGATTATGTTATAAGATGGGCCATACCTAATGTGCACAAGCTTGGCTTTTTAAAAAAAAAAAAAAAAAAAATCAGGCAAAGAGTCCCAACATATGGTCCCACGTCCCCGATCCTGCCTCGATCCGCCAATCTGCCTGACCGAACTGGTGTGACAAGAGCATGGACTATATGTTAGCTCTCGCTAGACTGACAATGTCACACCTAGCCCAAGTGATATTAGTTCTTATCCCCAGACTCATTACTCTATAAGTCATGCCATGAAGACTATCTTCATGACATTTCTACTATGGTTAGAGATTCTTGAGTAATGATCTCGACAAGAGGCTATGGGTATACACACTCCCTCTATTAGGAGTGGTGAATGCTCTGTTGGTTACTTGATTACCTTCTAATACTTCATGTTGTACCCGATCATCATTCTAAGTAGATATTTGAGAATACAAGAATGAAGTCAGCCATGACCATTCAAGATATCCCACCAAGTCTAAGGATATTTGCACCATTGCTATGGTGAGACTATCATCGACATTCGAATAGATAATCCATATGATTGCCTCTATAGCAGGTCATCAAGAACGCATACAGCCTAGATTTCCTAAAATCTCATGTTTAATTTTATGAGATCACGCTTAATCCAATTAAGAAGTATGACATATGTTAGTCGTTCTGGATCAAGAATGTCCATTCTTGTTGATCCCATAACTAGGGATAATTTAGATACTAACATAATTATACATGATAGGAATCTCACTATCATGATATATACAATAAGTGTTAAAGGTGATTGCCTTTAGAGCACTTCTCTAATAGGGCAACTTCAACCTACCAAAGCTACATCTTCAGGTAACCCACTAAAGAATGATATAGCTGATTAGAAAAAAACTAATGGGTGATTTTGTAGGTGAGAAAAGGATGATTAACAAAAAAGATGCCTAAAGACTCAAAGAGTTGGAGAAATCACATGGGGACATGAGCCAAAATCTAGAAAATATCTAGCATACCCTCTCAAAGCTCACTAATGCTCTTACAATTCAAGAGAGAGGCAAATTCTCGTCTCAACCCCACCAAAACCTAAGAGAAGTCCATGAAGTTCAAGCATATGAGGAAAGATCATCACACATGAGGGAAGTGCAAGCAGTTGTGATATTGAGAAGTAGTAAGGAAATTGACAAACACAATCCTCCGCAACCTAATTATGAAGAGGAATGGGATAATTATACCACAAACAAAAATGAGGCAGTAAGCAATGAAGAGAGCTACGTTGAATTTTCCAAGAACCACAAAAGAAAGCCCTGAAAAGCTCATCATAAGGGAAAGAGACTTTGCTCTTCTCACACCACCTCTATTCCCAAGTGTTCTTTATGGCAAGAAAAGAAAGGTGATAGCTTTGAAATCCTTGAAGTATCAGCCTAAACAAGATGTAAATATCTCTCGACATGGATAGCAAGTAATTCGATTATGCTAAATTTCTAAAAGATATATGTATTGTTAAGAGAAGCATAAATGTGGACGAAAAGGCATTCCTCATTGAGCAGGTTAGTGCCATAATTGAGAATAAAAGTCCAGTTAAATACAAAGACCCTGGTTGTCCCACAATTTCGATGACCATAGGAGACACCCATATTGAAAAATAATTCCTCGACTTAGGTGCTAGTGTAAATCTCCTACCCTACTCGATTTGCAAACAATTTGAGTTGGGAGACTTAAAAAGGACCAATACTACTCTCTCCCTAGGCGATAAGTCCATTAAGTAACCAAGGAGGAATCAGAGAGGATGTGTCAGCATGCTTCCACAATTTTGTTATCCCGTTGACTTTGTAGTCCTAGACATAGAGCCATCCAATAGGGGAACAAATCATGTACCCATCATCCTAGGAAGACCTTGCTTAGCTACTTCCAATGCCTTGATTAATTATAGGAACAACCTAATGAAATTAACTTTTGGGAACATGACCATGGAGGTCAATGTGTTCAACATGAATAAAAACCCTATGACAAGTGATGAGGAGTTCAATATCAAGGGAGTGTGCATCATTGACACTCTAGTAGATGAGCACATGGATAGCCCCATTTGTCCAAATGTGGATGATTATTATGAAGGCTTAGATGAAATGAACACATATGCTGGAAAATACCTCATGGAGAATGATGAAAACTTCATCTTTGAACCTCCATGAGTCTCCTTAGACTCACCTATCCTTGGTTAGTCTTTCTTAAGACTAACTAGCCCAACAAATTTAATTTTTTGCACTTAGTATTAGTTTAGTTTAATTGTTTTTAAATCCTGTTTTTATTTTCATACTTGATCTTCGGTGGTCAGGCTTTCGCTTAAATTTTCGCGGGTTTATCAACAATCAAGAGCACATGGCTTATGGTGATTGGCTACCCCTATGATGCTTACTACTTGCTGAAATTTGTGCCTTGAGGTAAAATTCTGGTTTTAGCACTTCTTCTTCATTAAGGTAATTCATCTTATTTTCTGATTCTATGCTTCAATGAGGCAATCATCAGTTGAAGAAAATTATTTAAAAGAAACAACTGGACTCAAAGTTCAAATTTTTGTTGTTTTCTTGCATGTTTGTGTGTTTTCCTTTTTTTTTTTTTCATGATTGTGTGTTCTTTGAGTTAGGAGGGTGCTGAATTTTGCTTAAAGATACATTGAGACTACTCTGAATTTTAATCAAGGTTAAGTCAAAGTCCTTTATATTTGTTCGACCTTGGTTTGAGAAAATCTGTTGCTCATGGGCAACTTGGTTTAATGAAATTTCCCTTGTTTTTCAAAACATAATTTCTTTTCAGAACTTGTTATGCACACACACACTAGACCTCTTGCATTTTTATTGGAACCTACCCCTTTTATAAGATGGTTCTTACTTTGAGACATGATTGAGCTTCATTGTTGGGACACCTTCAAAAAGAGAGGCCAATGAGCCCCAACTATACAAAAATTAGAAAGAGAACAAAAAAATTAAAAAAATTAAAAAATAATAAAAATAATAAAAGAATAAATCAGGCTGATCTATCATCAATCTCGAGATACTGAGGGGAATCAATACCTAATGCCCTAAGACCACGAGAGTCACCTACTTCACCGCCGCTTACATGGGATTGAAGATGGTTTGATTCCACAATTGTAGGTGCCTTATTGTTTAGGTGGTTAGCTTGGAGTGAAGTCCAAGGGAGACTTAATGCCCGATGCCCTTAACCAACTAGTGGGGAGCCATCGATGGATCTCCACTATAGGGGCTGCCACTTAGATTTCTTTGGCATTGCTCTCCTCACAAAAAAAAATGTATGTTGTAGTAAGAGTAAATAAAAAGGCGCATTCTCAACCTGTTTTGGTTTCTTTAAGTAAAAAAGGTGAGCTAACTTATTTAGGAGTCTTGAACTTTTGATTATGCTTAAGGTTCAACTAATACTTCCACCAAGGTCCTTAAGGAAGGATCGATTGAGACTTGAAGCTGATTTAGCTCGATCTCCATGGCCTTAGATACCTCGCCCTTAGAGATTATAAATACATTGGACCCCCTACTACACTAACATGATAAGTAGAGCTTTTCCAATGTCTTTTCTTTAGTATCTGCAAGCACCTTCCCAAACTCTTATCTATATTTTAATTACTACTTTAGTATGTTTATTTATTACTTTCAGTATTTATTTTCTTTGTTTTGATTAGTTATCTTCGACAGTTTAATCCATTGATATGGACTAGTACAAGTTAAGAGTGAGGCTGTGATAACAGCTCAAAAGTAGACATTTTTTCTATCTAAAGAACCTTTTCTTAAAACACTTTAATGCTAATTATTCACAATTACTTGATTTTGAAAGTTGTTAAGTCTTGAACCTCGAAACTAATGTTTTCCTTGAGTACATGTGTGTTTTCAAGCCTTTTAGGTATCTTTACGACTCTTGGATTGTATGAGGATAAGCAATGAGAGTGCTTTAGGATCTTAAGTTCAAGTTTTGAAGCTCTGGGACGAGTTTTGATCAATATTGAAGCCTTCAAAGCATGATTGGACGAGATATGGATGCCAGAGCAACATTCTGTAGGATTTTCATCAAGAACAAGGTAGGAGCGAATTTTCGCTCCTACAAACTCAGAGAGCAAAACACGTTTTTAGGTGTTTGCACCAACTGTGTGAAGATGCGAAAATTTTCACCCAAAACCCCTAGGAACGAGATTGATTTTTAGGTGTTCGCACCCTTAGATCTATGGAGTGAAATTTCGCTCCCTCAACTCTGTGGGAGAGAAATTGTCTAAAAACCAATTTTCCCGCTTATTTTCTTTCCTTTTTTGATCCCACACGTCTCTATTTGTAGTATTTTGATTGGAAATTGAATCCACTTACCTAATTGGGCCCTTAATCCTATATATACATGATGACTTATCAAAACCAGTTTACAATTTTGGAAAGAGTTTTATTTCAATAAAAATTAGTGTAATTGTTTTTCCTCTGTTCTTGATGAGTATATTTTATACTCATTTTATCCTCATATTTTGGTTAGTATTTCATGGTTTTTATGATATTAATAAGTGTTTTAACACCATTTTCATTTATATTTTCCATTAGGATCAAATCCAAGGCACTGAGACAATATGAAGCATAATGAGGTGAAAAACGGTTAAAGTTCAAAAAATAAGCAATCTGTAAGATGCGTAGCAATCCATCGTATTTTGATATTTTAAGTTGTAGAATGACCTCTCATGAATTCAATCATTGTATGGATGGATAGTAGACTTCTCAAGCTTTCCGAAGAGCCCTTATTAACTTAATTTGGATTTCAAATGATCAAGTTATGACTTTTGTAAATTGAAGGAATAAAGAAGATTGCAGAAAAGCTGACCAATTGGCACACTTTGTTGATTCGGTCTTTACCATCCCCTCTAAAGTGTTCTTTCTTGTCATATTCATATTCTACAATCTCTAAGAGTTCCAACGAGTCCAAGTTTGTGCAATTCAAAGTGTGGACGGTTGTTACTACCAGAAATCGCATTTCAAAATGTGGAGTTCAAAGATAAAGCACAAGCAGTTGATCGAGCACCCAATATCGAGCTAGTTTGCTGGTAAGCCTATTTTTGAGCCCAAAATTGTTGTTTTAAAAGCCAAAAGCCCCATAAACTTAGAGATGTCGATTTTTGGGGTTCCTTAGAGTGGAAACACCTTAGCAACCAATTATTTTGGAAGAGAGAAACTCAAGAACGTTACATGATGGTGAATAAATATAATGGGCCTACTTCCATATTTGTTTATTCTTTTCCTTTCTCTATGTTTTTATTTCTTTTGATGGTTGTAATTCCTTTTCTAGAGATGTTTTATTTTACTTTCTTAGGATTTAGATTTAGCCAAGACTTGAATGTATGAATTCTCATAATCTCTATTGATTAATGCCTTATTTCATATCTATGTTGAGTATTTTATTTTATTCTTAATTCTTGTGGGTACTCGGCCAATATTTACATGATTTGTTGTTTGATTCGAGATTTGAGAAGTGGGGAATGAATTAGACCATTGATGAAATGTGACACTTCTTTTTCGTGTCCGACCTTAATAAGTGTCCGAATCCTGATCCGGATGCCACTAAATTGTGATGCCCCCAAATGGGGCTCTGATACCACTAACTTTTATTTACTATAACTTTAAGTTTATTCATATAATGTTAAACATTCTACTTGTATTATATTCAGAGCACGGACATGAAAATATATACAAGCTCCATATATGGAAGCGTTCAACATTTACATTTGTTTACTAAAAAGAAAACAAAAAGACATATACATTATACCAAAAATCTTCCAAATGGACCCTATTGATGTGTCAATTTCGCTGTCATGCGACCGCCTTGCCCTCCTCGTTTTCTTCTGTAAATCTACACTGATAAACACCCCGTGTTAAGCTTATAGCTTAGTGGGAATTTACACATATGGACGACCTCTAACAAGGGGTCATCCCACTTTAAACACATGCATATCTTTATGACTCATATAACATGTGCATATATTTAACAATTTCTCATATTTGCTTTTTCATGACATATCTCATTTTCTTATCATAGCTCATATACTTTTTGTGTCATTTTATGCTTTAATTCTTGTTCTTGTAACTGTATACTATCATCGCATAGCAATGCTATGCTTCTCATATCATATCATATCATATACTTTATACATTTCCTTTACATATACTTTTCATTTTCTTTTATGTTCCTGCCTACAAATACCATAGAAGCGGATACCAGAGAGAATTGCATGTACCCGAAGGTACTATCATTGTTCTCTATCAAGATGTACTGTAATACTCATCACTATACAAGATGTTGATCTCCTGTATTTAATCTAAACTGTGGCCACTATAGTGATCCAAATGGATCTATGTCATCGACCCAAACTGGCCCTCGGTTATCCGTATTCATATGTCAGAAAGAATAGTCCCTATAAAGTGATGCTTATCATCCAACTACTCCATCACAGGTGCAATCAAGATATATGTTTTCTTAATAATCATATGTATTAGAAGATATCTCATATACATGAATACCTACCGATATCATGTATACTTAGGAGATATCTTCAAAGATCAAATAATCTTTATACATGTTGAACTATACCTTTCATATAACAAATTCATATACTTATTTGTAATTTTTATTAGACTTAATGCTTATTTAGAACGTACTATCCTATCATAGGCATTAAGAGCTCATCATATTACACTAGGGACAGCTTTGAAATACCTAATCTTCATGGTCTTAATCCATACATGACACTGTTCTTTGTACCATTTGAAGTTAAGGTGCTAAGGGCTTCTCCAACTAGACCACCCAACCTGAGCACCGAAACTCAAGATATGTCCTAAACAACCGGACGCCTATGTTCAAAATGTGAACTATAAATCGGGTTGAACATACCCCAATTAATGAGACTTTCCTGCCAAACGGGCTTCGAATTTGAAGATACCTATTTCAGGGAGATTTGTTCTCCTTGAAGTCTAATTTATCCAATAACTTGAATCACTCAATTTAGACAAGAAATGACCACGTTATGGCCAACAACCAACACTGAAGTCCAAAACATCGGTACCAGATCGACTTCGCATCTGCATCAATGATCAACACATGTGGTACTCAGACACTTGCTTGGTACCGGTACCAAACCTAAAAATGCTCTAGAATGGTGGTTTTTCTCCCATTTTTCCATATATTTCATCCAAACCAACTCAATACCTACTACACATCAAAAACCATCTATATTCATCTTGTAACTCTATTTACTCAAATCATCTTTCAATATCATCTTACTTCAAAAAACCTTTCATGAATTACTCCCAAAATTAACTCTAATATGGGTCATAATCCATGGCACATAAACTAAACATAAAGATTAGTTAGGTTTGTTCTAACTCCAAACCCATTACTTGCAATTAAACTACATGAATCCAAATTTTCAAATGGAGGATTTCATACTTCTCACTCATTTAGATTTTACCAACCCTACTTTCAAGAAATCTAGGTCAGTGGAACTTGTAACAAAAACTGTGTCTGGGGGACAAGCTACTATCCATGTTCCATGGAAATCCATACAATTTCATGGAAATCCATACAAAACTTTAGAACTACACCTTTTCAGCTCTGCCTCTTCTTCTCTTCTTCTCTTCCTTCTCTCTCTTTTCTTCTTCTTTCTCTTCTTCCTTTCTCTCTCTTCTTCTCCCAACCGTATGAGTTTCCTCTTTGAGACCAAAATGAGATATTTTTTATCTCTCCTCCTTTTATACTTAATTTCTTTATTTGCACATGTCCTCATCTTCATTTATTTACAATTCAACTTATACTATACTTACTTTGGGTATACAATCTTATGAGATTATGACCCTAAGTCTTTAGTTAGTAATGACCAATTTATCTTTGTCTTTGTATAAATTCCTTGGTTTTTTTTATTTTATTTTAGCATTATTTTTATTTTGAAAAATATATTTAATGTTATTATACTCCCCAAACATAAAGAGAAACCTGCCATGGTATAATTTGGGGTGTTACATGAAATGCCATCTAATTATCATGAGATAGAGATATAAATGAGATTGGGTGCGGTATTGAGGTTTCTTGAGTGTATTGCATTCCTAGTGTTTTAAGGTTGAGTAGAGATGCAAAATACCTAAACTTAAAGTTATGAGTTATCGAGAGATTCACGACAGATAATGTGAAATTTATCAATATAAATGAAATGGAACATTGATCGATCGAGTTCTGAGGTTCATAGACTAATTAGGTGAAATTCCAAGTTCTAGGGTTTTTAGGTTTGTTTTAATCTTCTTGAGTCATTGTAGTTTTAAGAATTTGCATCTATTTTCCTATTTTGTTTTTCAAACTCAATCAGGTCATCTAAATATAGTCTCAAATTTAAACTAAAATCGCTAGTTAATAATAACCAATTCCTCGTGATGATACTTTACTTCACTTTATTATCACTATAATTTGCACACATAGATAATTTATATTTTCATACACGTTTCATGCCTACTAAGTTTTTGGCGCCATTTGATAAGTCTAAAACTCATCTATTTTTAAGTTCATTTTTCAAGTATATTTCAGGCTTAAAAATCTTATTTAATGTAAAATTGTGGAATTTTCACCCAAATTTATGTTTTGCAGAAATTTAAAGAAAAGCAAGTGAAAAGAAGAAAAACAGTAAAAGTAGTTAAAGATGAATGTCGACACCCAGAAGAACAACATCGCGGATCATAATGGAGAGTGTCATGCTGCTATCGCAATGTCGCGGATCGGCGCAATACTCTGCTGAATTAGATAGATCGTAATTCTCCAAATGTAAAGGATTTCAAAGACGGTTAGAGCAGGTTGCGACATCATTCAAGATTGCAACACCAAAAATCCAATGTCGCGACATCAGGGAAAGACTTTAAGAGCAAAAATCAACAATGTCGTGATGCATTGCTGTTTACATCTAAGAAGTGACATCACCCGGGCGCTTGAACACTAGAGATCTAAAACAACCAATGTCGCGATGACGGATCGCGAATGTCGCTTACATCAGTATCAGCGTACTAAGGTGGTGAGATCTTCAACCCAATGTCGCGACATTCATCAAGCAATGTCGCAATATTAGCCACAACATTGACAGAGGGCCTTAGAACATCAAGTGTTCAATGTCGCGACATCACAACAGCAATGTCGTGACATCAACTTAAACACTTAGAACATCAAGTGTTCAATGTCACGACATCACAACAATGTCGCGACATCAACTTAAACACTCAGAACATCAAGATGCAATGTCACACACGGACGCGAATGTTGCAACATCGAATCGTAAACGTCGCAACATCAACTCGCGCGTCAAGGTGGAAGTTAACCTAATTAATGTCACATCAAGTGGAAATAAAATCAAAACGCAGTGGAATTGTGTTTTAAAATTTTCCGTAAAATCTTATTTTCGCAAGAACTCATGCAAACACATATTAATATCAAAAGGTAAGATCAGATCTATACCAAGCATCGTTATAGGAGATTTGTTGGCTAGTGTATGAACAACTCCCGCACTGTCTTCAATCCATTCTCCTTACTTGGAAAGCGTGGGCACCAAACGATCCAGACCTTAACAATACACTCTAGTTTTCTCGCTCTAGATCTACCTCAAGGTACTCCTAACATACGAGGCAAGGGATCTCTCGAGGGGAGACTCTAGAAAACTGTGGTTTGGAAAAAACCTCCTTTTTTCTTTTCTTTCGTTTCTTCTCAAAGATGACCAATACCACGGAAATATATCTCCGCTTCTGGGTTTTTATAGACGTTCAAATCCTTGTCGATAAGGAACGAATTAATTATATTTAATATTCTTAATTCAAATCCTTACGATAAGAAAACGAATTAATAATATTTAATATTCTAACTAAATCCTTATCAAATAAGGAAATGAATTAATAATATTTAAAATTTAATTCCAAATCCTTACTTCGATATGAAACGACTAATTATATAATAACAATTCAAATATTATTACTCTTACAGATTATTTCCTTATTCAATGAGCAAACTAATTAAATTCAATTTAAATAACAACTAATTGTTATTTGTAATTTAAAATAATCTCATCATTTTAAATTACATTGCTAGTAGAAAAATTTTATTCCAAATCATGAATCGCTCATTGTAGTAATATAGGAGGTGGAATTGGGACCTATGGATCTGTAATTTCATGTCTAATAAATTCAATAATTAATTAAACTCTTTAATCAATTATTTTAATTTATTAATTTCGCAGTTATTCCACTAAAAACTTGAAATTGAACTCGTTTCCATAAAGACGATTTACTCTGAATTTAGAGGTCCATTGATTTAACTATTACATGCAAGCCTATCATCCAAGAAGTGGTTCATAACTGTAGCTCAGTGAAATTACCGTTTTCCTCTAATTATATCTTCGATCCTTAAGTTCCATTAATCCACTAGTGAATAGCTAATTTATAAAACTTGTTATAAATTAGAGCAGCCAAACTGCTCAGCCCCGTAACTAATACTTAAGGAACTAACTCCGTCCAAATGATAGAAGCGGGTCGATTCCATGTCCATAGTTCACATTCCCAAATGTGACAAGCCACTGGGTCAGCTCTAAGACACAAGTATCAGCCCACTCATAACGTGGCTTTAACCCATGACTCAAAAGGCCCATTAACATAAACAGAGTCTATGACTACTCAGGATCGAGACTGGACCGCATATGATCATCTAGCGGCGCGAGTTTGAATTCGAGACAAACTAGTATTTAAAGACCAAAATCAAGCATTGTCCGCCCTATAATCTTATTATATATGGAGCTCCAATTAATGTCGCCACATTAGTGACCGATAAGGCCACGACTCAATGATAGCGACCGCCTCAGCACATTTAATTTGAAGATCCCAAACTTCAATTAATTTATTACTGATAATATAGATTTATAATCCATAACCCGATCCCCTCGTATAACTTTATACATTGAGGTTACGTTACATTAATAACTGATTTTCTCTGACGCTTCATTCATACATTATGCACAAAAATAGCTTAAACACAAATACGACACTTTATTAATTTCATAAAACATAAATACAAATTCATGCTTGGCACTATCCCTAACAATCTCCCACTTGCTCTAAAGCATGTGAGACATGTCTCAAACCCATCCCGCATAAGTGACCTCAAATCATTTCCTATGTGTAATCATTCTGCATAACGGATCCGCAAGGTTTTCTTCCGATGCTATCTTCATAACAGCCACGCCACCCTTGCAGCATGATCTCTAATCGATGATACTTCCTCTCTATATGTTTCCCCTTCAGGACTCGGTTCCTTGGAGTTTGCTGATACCTCCACTGCTATCACAAAGAAGCATTAAGGGTTTATCCATATTTGGAACAACTTCCGCATTCAGAATGAACTTCTCGAGCTGCATCATTCTTTACCGGCTTTCCACAAGTCGCTATATATTCAAATTTCTTCCATGGTAAAAATCTCGCGATACCGGATTGTTTGACACTTCTCCATACCACATCTCCACCACTCAAGAGTGAATACCGACCTGCACGCCGCACCCGATTGTCCTCACCGGCGAAGCCGAATCAGTATATCCTACGGATTCGCAGTCAAGACCAATAAATCAACATATAGTTCGCTCTCCTAAGGTACTTCGGAATGCTTTCATCATAATTCAAAGGTGCCAACCTGTGGTCGGATTGGCACGATCGACAACCTTACCGTGATATGTATGTCTCGGGTCTTCAGAGCACAAAGATGGCATACATGAGGTCGCCCACCGCGAGGCGTATGAACCCGTCTCATGTCCTCTCTTCCTAAGGTGTCGCAGGACACCGCTCCTGCAGGAGGATAGACTCACGCTGCCGCCTGGTGAGGTCGACCCTTCCAGAATTCTCGACGAAAACCGAAATGACACCTTTATCAATATAAGACAGTTTGAGACGCTGCTGCAGTCCGTCTCGCGATCCCTTACATGATTCCGATTCCAAGTACATAACTCGCCATCTCAAATCTTTCATTCAAACTTTTCGACTAGCTATTTCCTTTACGCACAACAATCCTACATCATTCCCAATGAGTAGGATATCATCTACGTACAACACCAAAAAAGACTACTGTTTCTCGATGTAATTTCAGACACAAGGTCTACCAACACTACTCGAAACCGAAAGTTTGATCGCCTCATCAAACCTAGGTTCCAAGACTAAGTCATGGAGTCCATAAATGGACTCCAAGAAATTAAGCAGACTTTCCGCTCGCCTTCAATCCGCGAAACCTCTCCGTTGCATCATATAAATGCTTTTCATCAAGATAACCATTCAAAAAGCTGTTCCTGACGTCCATTTGCCATATCTTCATAATCGCAACATAATGGAAAGAAGGGATGCTAATGGATTTAAGCATACGATCGAGAGAAAGTCTCTTCAATCGACTTCCTTTCAGGTATATAGCCTTGGCCAATAGCCGTGCTTCAAAGTCTCACTTTCCCATCCACACCTCTCTTTTTTCTTCTTATAGATCCATTTCCAGATCTAATGTAACTGGATCGATTCAGAAGATCTATAAGTTCCCGCATAATTGGAATACATAGATTCCATTTCGTTCCATGGTCAAGCAATTTCCATTTGTCCTTACCGATCATCCATCGCGATGCTTGTATGACAATGATCACATCACTAGTATCTACATAACCAGCCACCCGCCCCGTGTAGCGACCGTTGTTTAGAAACCCTCCCACTACGCCGAGGTGCACGACATCCTCGTATAGGATCCGTAGTCTCGTTACGCCTCAAGAATGCCATCGTCGTGGTCTCGACCGATCGATTTCAGAATTCCTCTAAGACAACTCCACTTTGAGGTTCAAGTTTGCCATGTAGTCACTACAAAGGCAAAGATTTGTTTGCTACAAATACTTTCTTATCTTGAGGATCGTAGAACAAACCTCCCCTCAGGCCTCGGGGTAACCAACAAACACATACTTCTCGTCGCGGCCTAGCTTCCCAGCCTTTCTTTCAAGACATGTGCTTATTGACCCCCATATACTCAGATATGACGTAAACTCGGCTTACAACCACCCATAACTCTAAGGGTGTAAAAGGATAGACTTAGAGGGAACTACATTCAAGCTGCATCAGTAATATGTGCCATATCCCCATAATGATAAAGTGGCAAATGCAGGAGTAGCTCATCATGCACTCCAACCACAGCCAAGCATCGCTCGACTTCTTCTTTCTCGCCACAACCGCTCCGCTGTGGTGTTCCAGCTTGCCGTGAGTCGATACAATGCCATGCCCACCAGGTGATCCTTGAACTTTGTATCAAGGCATTCACCTCCTCTGATCCGATCGAAGGCACACACGATTTATCTAAATGTTCTTTCACTCTTATGCTAGAATTTTAACTTTCCAAAAGTTCAGATTTCCTTTCAGACAGGGAAACATAATTGTATCTAGAATAGTCACAATGAAAGTGACGTAAGCATTCGTAATCACTCGCTTGACATTCGTGAGGTCCTGCACACTCCGAATGCATGTCTGGCTGGTTCCTTCGCCTCTAAAGCCCTTTACCGAGAAAGATCTCTTGGTCATTTCTGGGCTTCCGCATAGGATTCATGCATCGCAAGATTGCCAACTTTAGCTCTTTAAAGGACCATCCTTTACTACCTGTTAATCCTATCCAGCTTATATGTCCCACTCCAGGTGCCACAGTACGTGTCATCGCATCAAGAATCTTTTCGTTTGAAGCTAGATGTTCTACTCAAATAGTTCAAAGGTTAAGGAGCCGTTTCGCTTATTAGCCTTTTAAAATGTAAAGCCCATTTTCATTATTTGTATGACAAATGTTTAAACCATTCTCTCGAAATAATAATCCGATTATTATCAAATGAAACAAAGAAACAATTGTTCATACAACTTGAAATCAAATCAAATTTCTCCTCGAATCCAGAATGCAATAAACATTGTTCAAAAAACAAGAAATTTATTCTAATTTAAACGAACAAATTTTACCAGAATCACATAATGCTAACCCCATTTCTCTGACTACCATCGAGCACTCCCCACGCAAGCTCCCGAAGAACTAAGCATCTTCAAAGAAGAACAACATGGTTAGTGGACTCGAATCAATTATCCGTGATCACTATCAACTTCCACTAAACGGCTTTAAACCAGAAATCAAACTTACCTTCTTTTTTCTCCTTAGCCGAGAGATACTTGTTACGCTTTCTCTTCCAATGCCCATCGACCTACTAAAGGAAACATTTTCCTTCGGGGTTTCTCTTCGAGCCCTTCTTCTTATCGCCGTTTGGGAGCAGCCGCTTTCTTCTCGCCTTCCCGCAAAGGCACTTATTGTTCTTCCTCTTCTTCTTATTGTTAGAAGAGGATGAGGCCTTGCTCTTAACATTCGCTTCAAATTGAAGTCCTCGTCTTCGAGATGGCCCTTCGAAGGCTCACCATTCAAAGAAATTTGCCATATCAGAACCCAACTTGCTCATAACATAGTCACGCGACCAAGGAAATCAGAGGAGTGAACCAAGATTATACTCACTGGGTGCGCCTCATCTATTATGGCCCCGTGCGCCTCCTCGCTCATTTATATAATTAGCCATGTTCGTAATACGGTCACGAACAGAGTACCTTTACTCATCTCTCGCTCACGTGACTTTCTAAGAGGCCAAGGATGCCACTGTTGCTGGATTGTTTCCTAACATGTTTCGAGGGAATCCATAATCCTGCAATGTGGCGCTTCATCCCTCTCACAGTTTTAAATTAAGCACGTCCGACATGTGCATAGCTATAGCATAGTAAGCCCGAGCCATATTATTAGCTTGAACTAACGCTCGCGAAGTTCTCGTATATCACGAGCTTATGATCGGGTCGCAGTGTTCTCGCAGATATTCTCGCTGAGAACAAATCTATCGCTCGCATCAAAGACGATATTAACATTACTTTTCCACTTTTACAAAAATTAGCTGTTTGCCATGATTCATTCATATAAAGCAATTATGGGTTCGAGGCGTATATTATTGGTTTAAATTAATTAAATAAAAGTATTTATAACAAGCAGAGAAGAAACATCAAATATATTTTGGAATAAGAACGTGATGCATGAATGCATAAAATTAAAACACATAAAACAAAAAATACTAATCCAAGGCAGTTAACCTTACAATTAATGCCGTAGGCTAGGTCATACTAATTATAAATTAAAATTTGAGACTATCTCAAATTAATAAATGAGACTCAAAATATCTTGCATTTTCTCATTTATTAACTACCTTTTATTTCACAAGATACAATTAACTGCTTAATTGTATCTTCTTAAGCAGACCTATCGCTTCGTGTTCTAACAACTTAACCTTAAGCATTGTCGCAGAGGGTAGGTCAATCTGGAATACATCATCCAAACCCATTGCAAAAGTAGAAGGCAACGATGATATTAGCTCAGATGGACACCCTCCGTAGGGGAGGATTTAATCAAGGCGTCACCAGCTTCACCTAAACCTCACTGTCGGGACTAACTATGGAGAATCGTAGCACATTGTCACATGCCCTTCTCCCACTCAATATTTTAAACTTATGTTTTCTAGTTATAAAACATCATATGTTTTATAATCTCTAACAAATTATTATATCCTATATAATTAATTACTAGGTTATAAGAATCTAATTCTATTAAATTGGGAACAGCGTGATAGAGTTCAATCTAATTGCATTTGTGTTTATTAGTTAAAACTAATCCAATCTAATTGGGGCCTAATCACTTTAGGTAAAACTCTAGCTCTATACCGCAAAGGGGCTTAATTAATTAACTTTAAGTCCAAAACATATTCAGTCTATTGTTTATTTACCATCTTTAACAAAATCAATCATTTTATTAAAATTGAATAATCTAGGTTAAATCTGCCTAATCTATTAACCACACGCAAGCCCAAATTAAATTAAATTGAAATTACCAAGTTTAATTATTAAACTATATCCATTATTTAATTTATTATTCAACGGCAAATAAACAAACATTCCTAGTAGAACATGTTTCAAAGGATGGTATGCACATGATACAATATGGTGGGTATCTATGTATGACATGTTATATGCATGGGCATAAGTATCCGACCGTATCTCATACATTTGATAACATAAAGTAAATAAATAAATAAAAGGGCTTGTTTTGGGTGTTTCTAATAATTACAACCTTTGAAAATAATGGAAAAATATTTAAATTACATAATGCTTCTTTGCAATTACATAATTCCCAAAGATGCTCCATCCGTACGCCCAAGCCCACAGATAATTTCCTGGGCCCACCAAAAATACAAAAAAATAATTACAAAATCCTATGCCATTAATGGCTTACACAAGATCTAGGAAAAATAAGAAAACCTAACCCAAAACACCATATAAATAACGACCTCATCCATCCACACACAAACACAAATAATTACATTAAATATGCAAGAATGCCCACTCATGCATGAATCAAGAAAAACAATTTTCTTAAACAGACAATAAAAATATATTAATATGTGATTACATGGACCCGCTTTGATACTAATCATGGAAATAAAATCAAACGCAGCGGAATTTTATTTCCAAAATGCTCTTAAAATCTTATTTTCGCAGTGAACCCATGCAAACACATATATTAATATCAAAAGGTGAAGATCGTATCTATACCTCAAGTATCAAGTATAGAGATTTGTCATTAGTAGGGTTGAACAACTCCCCGCACTAGTGGTCTCAATTCCGCCTCCTTACTTGAGGTGTGTGAACTAACCCATCTACACCTGCAACAATACACCTTAGTTTTTCCGTTTTCAGATCTACCTTGCGCATCAACACATGAGGCAAGGGATCTCTGAGGGGTGAGACTCTCTAGAGACTGTGGTTTGAAACCTTTTTTTCCTTTTTCTTTGGTCTTTTCTCAAAGATGACCACCACTTTAAATATATCTCTACTCTCTGGTTTTATAGATCGCTTCAAATCCTTATCAAATAAGAAACGACTAATTATATTTAATATTTTATCGATATGAAAATGAATTAATAATATTTAAAATTTAATTCAAATCCTTATCGTATAAGGAAACGAATTAATTATATAATAACAATTCAAATATTATTACCTTTTACGCATTATTTTTATCTAATGAGCAAACGAATTAAATTAATTTAAATAACAACTAATTATTATTTGTAATTTAAAATAATCTCATCATTTTAAAATTACTACAGAGTGCAATTTATTCCAAATCATGAATCGCTCATTGTAGTAATATAGAGGTGGAATTTGGACCTATGAACTTGTAATTTCAAGCCTAATAAATTCACCACCACTAAACTCTTTAATCAATTATTTTAATTTATTAATATAGTTATTCCACTAAAAACTAAATTGAACTCTTGTCCTACAAAGATCATTTCCATTTTAAATTAGAGTGTCCATTGGATTTAATCATTACATGCGCTCTATCCTCCAAGAAGTGGTTCATAACTGTAGCCTGGGTGAAATTACCGTTTGCCCCTCTAATTATATCTTGATCCTGTTCCATTAATCCATTATGAACATCAGCTAATTTATAAACTTGTTATAAATTAGAGCGCTCAAACTCCGTTCGGGCCTGCAACTAACACTTAAGGAACTAACTGGTCCCAAATTCTTCCATAGGAAGGCTCGATTCCATGTCCATAGTTCACATTCCCACCGTATACATCAATGGAGCCTCCAAGACAATGAAGTATTGGGCCCATTTCATAACTGCGAACTCCATGACTCAAAAGGCCCGCTATCATAAATGAGTCTATGACTACTCAGATTGAGATCCATCTCGTATATGATCTAAATGGCCACGTCAATTCTCGAGACAACTAAGATTTAAAGAATTCGAAAATCGCGCCTTCGGGTCCCTCATTCCCATATAATCTTATTATATATGGAGCCTCCACTTTAATGTCGCTACATTAGTGACCCTTGATTAAGGTCACTTCATTCTCAATGATAAAGGATCGCCAAAGAATATTTAATTTGAAGATCCCTAAAACTTCAATTAATTTATTACTGACAATATGATTTATAATCCATAACCTCGATCCTTGCGGTATAATCATATATTAATCGAGGTTATGGTTACATTAATAACTGGGATTTTCTCGACGCTTCATTCATACATTATAATAAAAATAGCTAAATGTAATAAATACGACACTTTATTAATTTTTATAAAACATAAATACAAATTCACGCTATGTGGCACTATCCCTAATAATACATCACTGAATGATCAGAATTGCAGATGCAATGTCTCGACATCAGCACGACACAAAAATTTAGTCACAATGAGCCAATGTCGCGACACCAGAATCTACTCACGACATAACAGTTTTGATGTCGCAATGATGTCGCAAATATCGCTGGCCACAGCAGCTGTGGTAGGATTTTCTGAAGCTTTCAACATTGTAATCAGAGCCTCATTTATAGGGTCCAAGACCTGAGCCTATACATAGAAACTCTTGGGGAGTAGTGCGTAGCTTCCAGCCGCTTTTCATCAAGTTTTTGAGCTTTTTGGAATAGCTGAAGTCTCATTGTATATATTTTTCTTTTTAATTTTCTTTTATTTTTAGTTTGTTTTTTGATTTAGTTTTCTTATTAGAGTAGTGATCTAACATGGGATTCTGAGCTGGATGAATGTAATTCAAGCTTCTATTTATGTCTAAACTTTAATTAATCTGAATTTTTCCGAATTCATTTTCATTTTTGATTACAATCTCTAATGAATTTGTTCACTCAACTAGTCATCATTTATTCGTAATCCGGATTTGAAAGGCTAAGCTTCTTCTATAAAGAATATGTTGTTGGGATTATTGTTTATAATATTTTAATGTTGTTTTAGGTATGAAAATTGGAGTGATTTAATTGTACATTCTTACATCGAAATGCTCACCACGTGTTCGTACTTTAAAGAGCTTATCATCAAGCTCCGATTTCAAGAATCCTCCGAGCGCATGGCTACTGTGATGACTACTTTTGAGAGAAAAGAGCAATCACTTTGGGGTAAATTACTCTAATATTATTTGAACTAATGCACTCTTTGGATCACTCTGGTACATCACTGGTGATGATCTAATAATCGACTTCGTTCCTCAAGATAGTAGAGGTATGTTCCCGAGGCATATGATCCACCTACTAATCTAGCGCAACACTCTGAGAGGCTCTAATTTCAATCGAGAGGAATAATCCCAACCTCGTGTTACGAGACTTAATCAAGTGGGAGAGGGAATTCTTGTCTAATTGATATTGAGGTACTAATTATTTTGGGGAGGGCTTGTAATTATCTTGTCTATAAAGAAATTTCCAGCTTCCGAGAGATGGCCGGAAGTACCGAGAAGGAAAATAATGTATATTAAAGAGGATCAATTCCTACAAGTACCTTTTCAGATCCATTGTCTAGAGATAGAAGTGTGGTAAGCTGGAGAGTGAAATGTGTGGTGTTAGGAGAAATCCATTGTTACACTAATTTTCTCTTAGACAATTCCAATGTTCATGTCCCATACTTTATATTTTATTCGGGAAACTTGCAGCGATGGTCACAACACCGTTTTCTTTCCTGTTTCACCAGTTGAATCCTCTAATCACGAGTTTTAGAATTTGTTGTTTCCTTTGATTCATTTTACTTTAGAAAGCGAATCATCCTGAACATGGAGATTCAAATAGTGATTATCTTGAGTAGTGAGGGTAGTTAATCTTTAAATTTTCTAATCAATCATCGTGGGAATGATATTTGGACTTAAAAATCCATTTTATTACTTGTATGACCTGTGCACTTGCAATGATTTAGACCAAAACTAATTTTAATTGAAAATTGTTACTTACACAACAGAGAAGAGATTATATATATAGTGAGTTTAAATCAAGTTTTTTGCATAACTGCTGGGGATTGAATAATCTTTGGTGGAAGTGTTAAGAACTGGCTGCTTTTGGTCTATGTTAAAAATCAGTCAAACAAGTTTATGGTGTCGTTGCTGGGGATTGAAATGAAGTAAAGTTTAAAGATCAATATTCTTACCAAAAAGAAAATTTCTAGTTTTGACATTTTTATTTTATTTTTTATCAAAAAAATTTCAAAAATAGTTTTAACTGTATTAGCCAGATTTAGTCATCGATTCATATGAAAAACATATCATAATATATTTATGTTATTCATTGATCTCACTTGATCTCAATGTATTTCCATTTCCAAGAATTTGTCATAGATGCATGTAAGACCGTATAGAATTGCCGCTAATGATACTAAGTTGGAAAAGACACTGAGAACCCAAAAGGAGAGAGTTGTCAAAATGTGAGGGCTAAGTGGCAAATCAAGAAGGAAATTCGAGAGACAAAAGACCATGGAGGATTTTGAGGCTGGGCTTCATCGTAAATGAGTACTCGCCAGAGACAACACCCATTCGCAACAAAGCAACATCAATTTACAAGGCATCCTAGTGATGATCCAAATGAGCACCTGGGAAAATTTCTAAGGATGGCAAACACTATGAAACTAAATGGGGTTAATCTTGATATTATCAAGCTACAGTTATTCCCCTTCTCCTTGCACGAGTACCCAATGGCTTGTCGCCATATGCCACCGATACTTTCTTTTCTTTCACTTTATTACTTGAATACGATATGCAGTAATTTGCGCTATTACAGATAATTTATATTTTCATACATGTTTCATGCCTATTAAGTTTTTGGTGTCGTTACTAGGGACTAGGCGTTTTACTAATATTGATACTAAGTAGTCCTTTACTTTGGATATTTCTTTTGTTTTTTTGTGGTTTCATTTAGCTCAGATATATATGTTTTTCCTTTTTGTCTATTTTACTTTTGATTCATATCTTTGTTTTGTAGGTTTAAATCACAATGGATCATTTCATGGAATTATCAAGTGAAATGACCCTCCTTACTCAACAACTATGAATGAGGCAACTAGCTAATGAGCAACATCAAAGAGCGAGGAGTCAAGTATGGAACCCACATATGTCTATGAGTCATGTTTAGTACGGAGGTACCCCATACTTGAACAATTATAATTTTGGATGGGACCATTACACGAGCCTCTCATGGGAAGCAAGTGACACTACTCTCCATTCTCCACAAGTTCAAAGATCAAGTTTAGAAGAAACTATGACCGAATCACAAAGCGAGAATAAATGGAAAATTCTTGAGTTCAAATAGCCAAATCAAGTCTATAGGAAACTATGGTTGAATTGAGAAAAGGTCAAGCTTATTTGGCCATGGTTCAAGCTGAAAATGAAAGATCAATGGCTGAATTAGACTATTTACAAAAAAGGATCTACGGTCGTTTCAAATAGATAAGTCCACCTCCACAATAGAACTGAATTGGTTCATGCCTAAGTTTCATGATCAATGGCTGAATTGGCTAAGTTTAAAACTGAATTATTCATGGAAGAAACAAAGGCCGATGTTCAATTTCTGTTCATTCTACTCAAGAGCTTGGAAGAGACAATGACTCCAAAGGCCATTTCTCAAACTCAATCCTACTAAAGATAGAGCAACATCCACATATGAAGGAAATGCGTATAGAAGAACTAATGGCTCAACACATGAATGAGGAGAAGAAAATGACTAAAATGTCATTTGAGAGAAAAAAAAGGAGTTTGCATGCAACTCTTGAGGTGAGTCTGGAAGAAGAAATGGAATATTATGTGGATATCACCTTAAAGAGTAGTGGAGAGCTTGAGAATCTTCAAAGAGTGGAGGATGATGCACATGAATTGAAAGAGTTAGTTGCGAGAGAAGATGGGTCAATTTCTCTAGAACCAAATAAGAGAAAAGAAGTTATAGAGAGATGACTATTTGGGATGAGATGTATAAAGAGTTGAAAAATAAGAAAATAACCCCATGTCCAAAGTGGATAATTGCATATTTTAGTTGAACAAGGAATTAATTGCAACCATTGTGAAGCAAAAGAAAAAATACAAAATGATCGTGATGACTATGCCTAAGTTGAAGACCCGAGAAATTCCAATTTCGAAAACTACAAATCGTAATTTCAGCTACAAATTGTAATTTCGGCAAAATCCAAAATTTATTCTCTAGATCTCGGATGATTTAAACGAATTTCACCGTTGGAATCGTCTCGTGAAATCTAACTAGCCCGTAAAATTTCGTAGAATTCGAGAGATAGCTCTGAAAGGACACATTTTTCTCGAGGCATCGATTTCGGTGCCATAAAACGATTTTCGATGCCACGAAGTCACATATAACATGCATCATGTGCCATAAGTGACATGAGTAGAGAAATGATTAAATTGATTACAGATAAGACTTAATATCAAAACTTGAAAATAAGGACAAAACGTCATTTTTGAATTGTTTAGAAAAGACAAACACAAATAGTTGTTTGTCTCCTTCCTTCAAAACAACAAAGCAAAACGTGAAATGAAAAGAGAAAAGATGGCAGAAGCAAATGGAGTTTTTAGAGAGAGAGAGTGAAGCTTCTCTATAATATCTGCAATCCACCGCCTGCAATGACGATAGAAGGAAAGCCGTCTAAGCGAGAGGTGGCTTACATGTGGGTTCCTTGCTTTGTGAGTTTTCGACAAACTCGAGAGGTGGGCTTCTCCCTACTAGGGGTTTTACACTTTGGTCGTTTTTCAATGTTTCGGTTGATCGAGGCCTCAATCTATCAGCCGATCGGTCCCAAAACTGGGACCCAATTGTTGTAATTCTTTTGGGAGGCCCGTTTCTCGCATACCGTAAGGGGCTGCCTGCTAATCGGGTGCTGATTTTTGTATTAAATGGTGCTTTGTATGTGGTAAGGCTCTAGAATGATCAGAAACCCGTTCTATGAACCGATGATTTTGGTGGGATTTTCTAGAATAGTAAATCGAGGGTTTCACTATTCCTCGAAATGTTGTTCTCAAAATAATTTCAGGAATTAATATGTTTGGCCTAGGCAATCTGCCGAATTGCTCGTGTTTGATCAATAGCTCACGTGGAGCTAATTTTGATGTGATGAAATGAGAAAATTACATAACATGATTGTGCATTTAATTTTTGGTGTGAATATATGCATGTTTATATATTTGCATGTGTTATAAATCGTAATGGAATCGCATCATGCATTCCATATGCATCGGGAGCACCCTAGACGATAGGAGTGGGAGGTAATGAGGTGAGCTAGAGGAATGGTTCAGAGGGTTGTCTAAAAACTAAAAATGATCGAGGGTAGTCCATACTAAATATCAATCGCCAGACTACCAATTGATATACACTGAGGGTCCATAATTAAGTCAATTGCTTCTGAGACGACCCAATTGATATATACACATCGGAGGGCTGTCCACAAACAAATAAACATAATAATTCTCATACGAGGCTTAGCAGTGTGAGGGAGCCTATGAGGACTCGGCACGAGATGATCAGCTTATACATTCAAGTAGGATCATGCATTTGCTCAATGTGTTTATTTTGGAGCATCAGATTGCACTTAGGTGAGAGTAGCCCACTTAGGGTGATTCTACTATCGAGTATTAGCTCACTCGTCGAGGGATATTATTTACAGTACAGGAGCTGCGGGACTATTGGTCTTGGTAGATGAGGTTTGTGAAGAAAGTCGATCATGGGCTGGGGTTATGATGCATTACATGTAATAGAATCGTTTAAATTTAATATATGTCAGAGTAAGAGTAAAAATTTGAACCTTTGAACTATGGTTGATAGTCGATATATTACTGTTATGAGTATTGGTCGCCCGCGGCCGCTTTTAATCATAATCGCTATATCGACCGTCAGATGTGTTCTTGTATTCGCGTAGCCCATCGCATAAAGGAGCGACTCATCGATATTCGTGAAAATGCCCGTAACACGAAAGATTCCGCAGTCGACGGTAGTCACCAGACACCGGATTCGGGGCGTCAAGCACAAGTTAATCGAAAGCACAACCATCTGCTTCAGAATGTACGGAGAGGAATCATCATTCTTTCTGGGCCGAAGGAGTCGTCGACTCTTAGAAAACGGAGCGCCTTCTGTGAGGCAACCCAAGCTCATAAGGATCTTTTTATCCCTTGTTTATTCGCTAAAATTATACTTGATTTAACTCGAATCCTTCGCCTTTAATCTCGTCGTGTTTAAGCGTTTTCGATTTACAGATCCAAAAATAGTCTTGAAGCATGTTGGATTCAAAATGGATGATTCATGACTTTTGGGAGATAAAAAAAAGGTTTTCATTGGATTTTTTTTTCCAGAAAATCCTAGCTCTTGTTGCAACATGGAACACATGACATCGTGACATGAGGATGGCAGTAACTATTGGTTAGATCACGTCGCGATGTGACTTCTTCATGTCGCAACGTGACCCTTATTTTCAAGTTAAAAAGTTTCTTCCATTTTTTGAATCAAACCGTCTCCAATTTGAAATGCTTACCTCTCTTGCCTCTGTTTGAGCATTTTTATGCTCTAAACCCCTTTCAAACTATTGGTGACTCAAAAAACAAGCACATTTTAAGCATCTCCACCAAGTAGTTTGTGAAAATACCTCAATGCACTTCAAGTGTAGTGATTGCCTCTAAGAGGCATCCTAAGCCTTCTTTTACTAAAATGTCAATCTTGTACACCATTGGGAAGGTATTTTGAGCTTAGTGGTATCATGTTCTTAGAATTTTGAATACATATGTATGGAAAGCATGATCATCAATGAAGGGTGGTTAGTAGATAGAAGATAGTTTGAAAATCACTATGCCACTACGGAGCAACTCGATCTTCATGCGATGCTCAAACGGATGGTTATGATAAGTCTTGATCATATTTAGGGGAGTCCCCTCTACCTCTCTAATTTTCATGCTTTTATTTCATTGAGGGCAATGCAATATTCAACTTTGTGATTGCATGAACTTTGGTATCTCTTTACCTATTTTTAGTTATTTAGTTTAGCTAGTTTGTTTAGTCTTGTTGCTTGTTTTTTTTTTCTTTTTTCTTTTCTTTTTCAGGTGTTTTGTGTCTCATGAGTTTGTTTGGTGCTTTGTAACTATTTTGAGAATCCTTGATTTTTTGTGCTCAAAATTTTTATACTGTCAAATTGTGGATACTATCACATTTATTTGATTTAGGATTTGAGTGTATTTAGTAGCTGTATGTACTACATGAATAGCCCCTTTGTTTCTCAATAAATCATTTTTAGAATGGAACTCCTACACACACATCAGTCCATTTATATACTTGGTTCCAACCTCTTTTTCTAAAATTAAATTTACTTTGAGAGACCTTAAATTCTATAGTGATGGGGCACCTCCAAAATAGGGCGAATGTGCCCCACCTTTGCAAAAAGAAAAGAAAAGGAAAATAAAAAATGTGAAAAAGAAAGAAAAAAAAAAGAATAAGTGATTTGACTCAATCGGAATCCCGAGCATAGTCTGAGGGGCCTTTCAAAGCCTAATGCCCTAAGCCAACTGGCTAGGAGTCATTGACTTCACTACTCATTAGATGGGACAGAAGATGATCTCAATTCACAAGTAGGTGCTTTGGTTTCTAGTTGAATGTTTGGAGTGAAGTTCAAGGGAAACTGAATGCCCGGCATAACTAATCGGTAGGAATCGCAACGAACTCTCACCACGGACACTTTCCTAGAACTCATTATCATTGCATCCTACTTTCTAGTTTATGTGTTGAATAAAAAGGTGCATTCTCAACCAGTTTTAGCTAATCTTTTTTAAAAGTGTGAGTTGAGTTTGGTTAAAGAGTGCTATGGAACCTTTGTAGACATTTGGGATCTAAAACATCATTTTCAAAGAGTTCTGTAACTTTTAAAAAATATTCACACTAGCGAGTTTCGACATGTTTAAGGGTATTTTTGTAGCTTTATCAATTGAATGTTTCGTAGAGTTAAATGCGAAACATGGAAAGCAGGAACAGAAAATTTCAAGACTTAAGGATAAAATTGTAATTTTGCCAAGGGGCATAAGTCATGAGATGAAAAGGCTATGGGTTAAGAAGGGTATACCTAAGTTGATTTGCAAAAAGAGAAGAACATAAGGACCTAAATGCAAAAATGAAACTTGACCCAAAAAAATGGGTTTTTGGGAGCCAAACATGGCCTAAGGGAAAAACCCTTGATTTAAGACCAAATTTGGTCTCAATTGAGGGAGAACAAACCGTAGAGAGAGAGAGGAGAAGGGAGAAGAAGAAGAAGGAGAAGGAAGGAGAAGAAGAAGAGGCAAGAGGTATGGAATTTAACCTTGGTATGGATTCTAGTATGTGGATCATGGATTTTGCATGGAATTGTATGGATCATGGATTTCTTGTATAGATACATGTTTGTGGGTTGTGGGTTTGTAAGAAACCCTAACCACAGAATAAATTCTTATGGGATGAGTATGGAATCCTTCCTTTGAGGGGTTGGATTCATGGTTTAAGTTCAAGTAATTGAGTTGGGGGTTTAGAATATACCCTAAAATCTTTATTAACTTGGTTTGTGTATGGCTATGACCCATATTAGGGATTGTTTAGGAATTATTCATGAAAGGTTTTGAGAAAGAAACATATGTAATTGAAAAGATGATTTGAGGAAAATAGGGTTATAAGATGAATATGGCAGTTCTAAACCACCATTCAAGAATGAATTTGGAGTGGGTTTGATGTGTATATGGAGTAGTGAGTTGATTGGGTATCGCATATGGAAAAATGGAAGAAAAACACGCGTGCAGGCAAATCAGAAATTGTATTAGTGCAATTCGGAGTGTGCCAGATGCAGTGGTGTTGCATTTTTCTATTTTTGACCGGTGTTAAATCTGTTTTGTAGCCATAACTTGCTCATTTCTGATCCGATTTGAGTGATTCAAGTTTCTAATTAAAATAGACTTCAAGGAGAACCAAACATCATGAAATATCTACCTTCAAATTCTGAATCTATGTGGCCCAAAAATTTACTCAAAGTGGGGCTATGTTCAAGAAAAATTTCTGCTTCGGTTTGATCATGAAGTAGTCGGTTGTTTGAGCGTAACTTGATTCGATTGCTCGATTTGGGTGATTCAGTTGGAGAGGGCCATATCTATAGATTTAAAGGAATACAAAAAGAACCAGTGTCAAATGGTTAAGACACTAGAAAATGAGTATTACAACTGTCTAGAGTGTAAAATGGTAAAAATTGACTTGTTTGGCATGAAAATGTCGTAACTTTAGTTTGGATGATCCGATTGGAATGATTCAATTTCACAGTAAAAGTAGATTCATAGAGGGAATAATAATACATGAATGATGTGTGTGAATACATAGGCATCATCTTTACAGTATATGAAATGCCATATGTAATAGGCATGAAAGCAAAGGAAAATATAGAAAATGCAATATGTATGGAATGTGTTCATGAAACATAGATATGATATGAAATATGGCATGGCCCGAAATATGAACATGAACATGAATATGAAAGGTAATATGTCATGAACACAGAATGTGATTAAGATACATTATGAATTCTGAAAGACATATAATAGTATGACTACCTAGAACCGAAGAATGAATGAGTGGACTCCTGATTAGTACTTCGGTACTCAGTTAGTACTTGATTGCTCCACGATGAGTGCGGCGGCACTCCACGGCGTGCCGGCACATTAGTACTTGGTACTCTCACGATTAGTGCCCGGTACTCACGATTAGTCGACGGCACTCCCGGCGATGCTTTGGCACATTAATGCCCGGTACTCTGTTTGTATTTGGTACTCCGACTAGTGCGGCGGCACTCTCTGGCGTGCCGGCACATTAGTAACGGTACTCTCACATTTACTAACGGTACTCTCGACTAGTCGACGGCGCTCCTGGCGTGCCGGCATTAGTATGGTACTCTCACGATTAGTCGCGACAACACTCTGCAGCGTACTTGGCGTGTGCGCCGGTACTCTTTGATTAGATGCGGCGGCGCTCTTTGTAGGTCTTGACACATTAGTATAGGTACTCGATTAGTGCAGCGGCGCTCTCTGGCGGGTGCTTAGAGCACATTAGTAACTCTGGTTGATGCGGCCCGGCCTCTCTGTCGGTCTTGGCACCCACATTTTGTCTTCTGACACCGATGCATGCTTGTCTTGTACCTTTGGGTATTTATTGTGCTATGTCCTACTCATTACGTATTCTTTGGTCTGAAGCGATCAAACGGAGTTATATGATAAGACTGCGAATAATGAGATAAGAGTAAGGAGTAGTATGGTAGAATCTTAATGCCTCGGGTACCTACGTATACGTTACGTAGTACTGCGGGTACCTACGTATACGTGGTAGTACCTACGGATTGCTTAAGTGTCGGTAATATAAGTATGAGTTCGGTAATATGGTATAAGATCAGAAATACAAGTATGTGCTCCGAAATAAAGTATAAGATCAGTAAAGAAACCGAGGATGTGCTCCCGTGGTAAAGTATATGAATCACGAGGAAGTATTAGTATAGGATACGTAGTACCTCACAGGATTTTACTCGTATCTGATTAAACTCGGTGTTTCTGGTACCTCAGGTATGAGTATAAGTTAGTAGTATACAGTCTTTTAATTAAATATAAGTTTGATATAAGCCTGGTATGTGTCTTTTTGGGACATTAAGGACAAGTAGTACCTACGAGAGTATACCAGTATAAGTATAAGAATAAGGATTCTGTGATATCGGTATACGTTACGCCAATATTTTGTGATACTATGGGAACCTCCAGAACAAGAGTGTAAACTTACGTAGTATAAGTATAAGCCTATGGTATAAGTATAAGCCTTGTAATTGCCTAAGGGTGCCACCTGGCAAAAGCATAAGCTGCGTGGCTCCTGCGGAGATGCGCGAGACAGGATAGAGGATAGAAATATGAGGGGGGGGGGGGGGGAGGGGGGGGGGGGCGAGAGGGGGGGTAATAATAGGGGATAAGTACCTCAGTCTAAGTATATGTATAAGTTCGATCACGTATATAAGGAATGAATAGAGTAATAGGTATGTGTCATACGGGAAGCAGTATAAGTATGTCCTACGGGAGATAGAGTATAAGATCTAAAAATGCTATAAGTATAAGTTAGAGATAAGGGAATAAGTCTGTATAAGTATAAGATCAGAATGCTATAAATCTGAGTTACGAATAAGAATATAAGTACATTATAAGTGAAAGTTACTGCGTAAGTATAAGATGAAGTACCGAATTATAGCTTTGTGAAATGCGTGCAGGGTAATAAGCTTTATGAAATTACAGAAATTCGAATAAGCATAAGTTTGTTATATAGGATTTAAAAGTAATTGTATAAGTTCATTATATGAATGCATGAAAATTCTGATATCTGTTATTGTTTTATGCTTTAAATGTGTATATGCATAAGACATATGTTTCCCACTAAGCATAAAGCTTGCTTACGGGTTTTTAATGTCGGAGTGTAGGTCACGAAAGAAGACGTCGAAGCTTACCTGCGTATAGGCTGAGCGCACTAGTAAGGGGTTCACTACATGTAGGTTCGGGTGCTACGAATTGTAAATGTAAAAGATCTGGAGTTTTAGTAATTTTATAAAGAAAGTAAGGACTCGGCCGCCGTGGCCAGAAAGTATGCATTGATGGACACCACTCAGTGGTAGTTCTTTTGATATGTATATGATATTTTGATCCAGTTAAAAAAAAAAAAAAAAAAAAAAAAAAACAATTAGGTAAAGAGTCCCAGTATATGGTCTCACGCCCCAGGCAGTTCGGATCATGACATCAGTCGGGCCAAGGAATCGGGGTGGCTTGGTTTCACTAGAAGGTTTGTTGAAACTTGGGGCAAAACTTTCCTTGGTCACCATGCCTTTAGTTGCCTTGTCCTTTAGAGATTTTAAATGTGTTGGGATCCCATTTTGGCTAACATGTTTTTAAAGAACTTTTACATTGTGTTCTCTTAACTTGTTTCTAGCACCATACTCATACTCATACTCATATCTATCCTAGTGTTTTGTTTTCAAGTGTGTTTTACTTTGCTTGAGGACAAACAAAGAGTTAAGTTTGGGGGTGTGATGAGTATATTTTATACTCATTTTATCCCCATATTTTGGTTAGTACTTCGTATTTTTTATGATATTAATAAGTGTTTTAATACCTTTTCATTCCTTATTTTTCATTAGGACAAATTAGAGGCATTGAGGGCGATATGAAGCATAATGGAAGTAGCAGGGCGAAAAAGTAAAAAAAATCGGCAAATTCCCGGTATCTGCAGCCGGCAACTCTTTATTATTTTGATCTTTTCAGTTGTATAATGACCTCCCATGACTCCAATCATTATGGATGGATAGAATATTTCTCAAGCGCTTTACGAAGAGCCCACATTCTTGAATTTAGACTTGAATGATGCGGTTGGACTTTTAAGTGAAGGAATATGAAGTGCTCAAGGCGACCGGTTGGTACACTTTGTTGATTAGGTCTTTGCCATCACCTCTAAGTGTTCTCTTTAACCCTTATTCATATTCCACTCTCTAAGCTTTCAAAGTCAGGGTTTTTAATTCGAAGAAGTCGGGTGAAAGTTACAACCTCGAAGTGGTTAACACAGCTTGAATGGGCGTGTGCTCGAGACCGATTCTTAGGCTCAGCCCATTTTGAGCCGAGTGCTTTGTTTTAAAAAGCCAAGCCACACAGAAACTTGGAGAGATGATTTTGGGGTTCCTTAAGGAATTGAAGCTTACCACACAGGAACAAGTCTTTTGAAAAGGAGAAACTTGAAGAAGAAGAAGAGAAGGGGCCTTCACTTCCAAAATTGTTTATTCTTTCATTTCTCTATGTTTTTTCTTTCTTTTGATGGTTGTAATTCGTTTTGTAGTGATGTTTTAGTTTACTTTTTTAGGGCTTAGATGTAGCTAAGACTTGAATGCATGAATTCTCTAATCTACGTGATTAATGTTTTATTTCATATCGTGTTGTTGGTATGAAATGGTATATTTTGCATTTCATATGCACGGACATCTGAATTCTCATTTTATAACCAACATGATGATGGCATGAAATGAATATATTTATATTTCATATGCCGCGGGGACATCGTCAAGTCGGTGTGTGTGCATAGTATTGGTTATTCACCATTCTTAGTGAGATGTGTGGTGAACTGAGTGGGGCCAACATAAAGTGAGACTCTGATGCATAAATAATAATAATAAATTTTGTGTGTTTGGGTGAAAGCGATGAGGTAGATTCCCCCTAGGGTGAAAGACCCAAATTTTATTCGGTTGAACATATGTCTGGCGATGTAAGTTGTGAAAGTGTTGGAAGGCGTCACCCGAAGCTTTGTAGTTGAGACCAGAAAATTTGCTACTTACGGAAGCACCTGGTGGTAAACTTGAATAAACATTGGAGGGTTGTCAAATGAGTTGAGTCATTGGGTGAAACACCAATGACTGGTTTTCACACTTTACATTTGAATGTGTGAGGGAGTCGGTCAAGACTCGGGTTATGGGCGTGAGGAGTCTCATCTCATGCATGACATGAAATATTCCATATAGGATTGCATTATCTGAATGAAATGTGGTTTGATGTATGTATGTCATTGCATGTGCATTTAGGCGGGGAGTAGCTCTTGTAAGGAGAATTTTCTGCGAGCATTGCTCACCTCGTCGTGGAACCCCACTGGTACATGGGGTGTGCGAGGAGGCATTTCTACAAGGCGTGATTATGAAGGAGGCTCGATGTGTGGCCTTGATATTTCCTTTGTAAAAGTATTTTGTATAAAGAATTGTAACTAAATTCTTTTGGGACTATTGTCTAAATAGTCGGGTATGTAATTATGGTAGAGAATTAGTGATCGGACTCTTCACTGGTATCAATTAAGTGTTTTATTCTCATATTTTAGAATTAAATGTGAATAAGCGGGATCACAGTAAGGATATATATTGGGGATATGGACGGATGGACCGTGGCGGTGATCACTATACGTTAAGACTCTAGATGGAGTTATGATTATCTTTGTTATATAGGGTTGTATGTTGGTAGAAACTCCCAGAATGAGACTTTGCCGTTTTTGTCATGGATCTGATAAATGGGACAATGATGTAGTGCTCGGGTCTCCGAATCCCTGAATTGATTTGAGTTGAAGCGGGTTGTCCATGGGACCCGGTTGGGGCGTCGCAGTCCTGCCTCTACGCACGTGATACATGGGTAGGGAAGCCTCTAAACCCCAGCGACCGATTTCTTGAAATCTCCTCTTGGATCTTGACCCAAAATCCTCTTTTAGGCCTTACAGCGTACCTCTGCGTCGATGCGATAAACTTTTGTTCTGGCTCGTGGCAGGCTATTGGAACTTCGTAGATCTTAGAAGGAAGTTTGGCCTCCTTTTTCCCTCTTCTCCCTCTCTCTCATGTGTGAACCAACATGAATGGGCTCTTTTTGCCCTTCATTCCTCTTTTGTCCCAACTTAGTTTAAGTTGGATGTGAGACCGCGTCGTACCACGTATCCACTTACAGCAAGTGATTTTGGCAGGATTATTCATTATGTAGTTCGAAGTTCAAATTATATCCCACGTGAACTTAACTCGAGTCATATCGACTTTGGATTTTAAGTAAACAATCTCATCCCTGGGAGTCACTTGACACCCATTATCCCGAAAAACGTGAAAATCCAACTATCTCGGAATTCAACTAAATTCATCTAAGTAACTAGATTTCGCAAGACGAATCCAACGGTGAAGTCCGTTTTGTTATCCGAGATCTTGAGAGCTTTCTAGGCTTCCTTGAACCATTATAACAATTTTATTATTTTTTGCCATTTTTCATAAATTTTGATTTTTTTTCTCGGGTTTTACATATAATGAGATTTGGGGAAAAAATAACTAAAATTTTGGTTTATAAGACCATTTGAAATATTAGAAAAGTATATGTCTTGGTGTATTAAGTGGTCTTAATTTGAAGTCCATCCAAGTTCATAATGACTTTTATGTTTTGACCTTGAGTAAATAAGTTCTTGATCTCTCTTATGCTATGAAATAAGAGCCTATTCTTATCAATTTTTGGAGACTAAATTTATCAAAAGTATTTTTTCAAATAGAGATGTGATAGAAAGAAGAAAATAACATTGCTTGCTATTGTCAAGTTAGTAAAACTCTAGTAAGACAACCATAATATTTGAGAGATATTTCTGAGTTTAGAAAATTTGATAAGAAAATGATATTCAAAAACTAGTTTTTTTTTTTTTTTTTGAGGAAACTATGAAGTTATTTTATTGATGATCGGAAGCGAAATAGAATTCGAGAATGATGAGCTATAACATCCACTCCTGATGGGACTTGACATAGAACACGATTAACCAGCTACGGTGAGTCGCAGGGTCGCGGATCTTTTCACAAAGAGGGTTTTAAATTAACCACCATGCTTGACACTGACTTTTGTGGAGTCCTTGATAAACGTACAAGGGGAAGCATATGAGAAGTAGACTTGAGGCACATACCATTTGTGAATCCATCTCTACTATCACTCGAGGCAATTGCATATTTTTGAGCTAGGATAGAGCTTCTCTCATGCTCATCGCCTCTGCTTCATTCGACGATAAACTTATTTGGATCGGTCGCGACGATGCGAGATATGAAATTCCCTCGGCATCGCGTGTCCTTAACTTCCACACCTTGTCAAGGACTTGTTTGGATCGAAGCTCTGGCGCATCTACATTCATCTTATACCTTTTTACCATTGGTTTTGCCATGTGATGGGATAGATCGATAGTTGAGGAAGCTACTAAGCTATGCATTCCTTGCAGATGATGTGCCTCCTGCCCGGTTCATCATTTGGCTGCTATAGATGTATATTCAGCTCGGAGCGCGAGGCTGGTAGGACTCTTTACTTTTTTTTTTTTTTTTTCTCGGAGGCGAACTTTACCTATGGGTATACAAACAATTTGTAATAACAAAATCATTTACATATACAAAGAACTACCATAGGAGTGAGGTGTCCATTAAAATCTATACACATATCTTGAGTCCGTTTACATATACAAAAGCGTACTTTTACATTCTGAATCGAGCATAGAACATACGTGATAAACCCACACTAGTGTCTTTGGCCAATTTATTGTCTGAGAAGATCGAGGACATCCTCCTTTGTACCTACACGGATTGAAAACCCGTGCTTTAGTGGGAAGCATATCTCATAACTCATACTTATACACATGCATTTATACTCACTTACAGTAAACATATAACATTAACGGAAATTCAGTAACAATGTATGTCAAGTACTTGCATATTTTGACATATACTTTCATCTATATTCTTGTACTTCCCATATTTTCTAAAATAACGTAATATTCATATACTATACTTTCATATGGTTTTCATATACTTTATCTATCATATACATTTCGTGTCATTGACACTTTACTTCTTGTACTTGTAACAAACTTATGCTTGTTCATATCTCGTATGCGTGCGAGCTTATCATTACTCTTTTACTTTCAAACTTATATTTACGGATCTTACACTTATAGCAGACTTGATGCTTATTCAGATCTCAGAGTATGACACATATGCATTCTTACTCTAAAACAGGACACGTACTTTATCTCGTAGGACCAATACTTATGTATCTCCTGTAGGACATATACTTATGCTTATCTCCCGTAGGACATATACTTATGCTTATCTCTTGTAGGACACATACTTATTCAGATTTCTCGTGTGCGGTACTGAGCTTATACATATACTTATACAAAAGTACTTATACACGTACTGGTACTTATATCTATCTCAGATCTCCCGTAGGAGTTCACAGAACTTATGCTTATCTGAAGTATGGTACTACAAGGTTGCTCGTATACCATAGGGCTTATACTTATCTTGCCAGGGTTTACACTTGTTGGTGCCGGTGATCTTATGGGACATTATCTTGTATTCTGGAACTTATGCGGTGATGCGGAACTTATTCTTATCGAGAGTACAGTAAGTCTTCTTTGTTCAGCTTCTCCCCGAAGACACGTCTTTGTCAACTGTCAACATATTTATTTAAAGTACCCATAGGGTACTGCTAACACTCTCATGTGGAGTACGAAGTAGGTACTACGAGTTTATCATATCAGGAGCTTATATGGAGGGTACCCATGGGTACTCTGAAAACCTATCCTTGCTCTGAGGAGGTACACGTGGGTACTAAATGTCGAATCACGAGAGGGTACGATGGAGTGCCTGCTTATACTTATCTGTGAGGATGTACTAGTGGGTACGTTCGATCGAAACGATGTACATTTCTTTATTAACATTCTTATTAGGTCCTTATCCTTATAAGCGTTTTGACTACCTAGACCCGATCATAAGAAATGAGTAGGGCAGCGACCTGATAAGTACACAGAAAGATTCTGTCTGATGCTTGAGTCGCGAAGTAGCCTGAAGCGAGGAATTCAAACGGGTGAGGAACATGTCTGCCGTAACGGAAGTGTCGTGGCACTAGCGAAGTCTTAGAAACGCCGACTCGAAGCGATGTCACCGCGTCAGCGAAGTGTCGTAGCAGCAGCGAGTCTTGAAACACTATCGGAACGTGTGCCTTGCGTAGCGAAGTGTCGTAGCAGCGCGGGAGTCTTAGAAACGCCGTCGAGTGTCTTTCAGCACGTGAAAGTGTCATAGCAACGCGATCTTAAGCCGTCAACAGATCACGGCAGTCATTCTTGGTCCTAGGTAGTCATATTATCATGACCTTTTAGAACTCGCAACATCTTAATCACATTCTGTGTTCATGACATATTGCCTTTCATATTCATGTTCGAGTTTCGGGTTCGTTTCATATTTCATATCATATTCATGTTTCATGAACACATCACATACATATTACATTTTAATATTTTTCTGTTTCATGCATGTTGCATATGGCATTCATACCCTTGTATAGTATGACACCTATGTATTCACACATCGTTCATGTATTCTTCTTCCTCTGTATGAGATCTACTTGACTTAGAAATTGGAATCATTCCAATTGAATCATCCACAACCTCAAATTATTGCCATTTTCATGCCAAACTAGTCGGTTACCCATATTACAGCAGGAGACGAGTTTGAAATACTCTTCGAAAGTCTTAACTCCATACGACAACGGTTTTATATTCATTTGAAGCTAAGGTGCTAAGGGTTCTTCTCAACCACGGAATCACCAATCGAAACAGAAACTCAGAGATATGTCCTAACACTTGGGACCCCTCATGTTCAAAACGAGAACCCGGAAATTGAAGCCCCAACATAACCCCACTTTAGCAGGTAAGTTTAGGCCCGAATAGAGTCATAATTTGAGGAGTACCTATTTGAGGAGTTTTGTTCTCATGAAGTCTAGTTTAACCGGACACTTGAATCACTCAAATCGGATAAGAAGCCAGCAAAGTTATAGCCAAAATACTAACAACCCGGTCGAAATAGAGCATTGAATGCGAATGCGAAAATTGATGCAGGGTACCAATTGACATAACACTTATGGTATCGGTACCACTCTGTTTGGTACTAGTACCACCCATCGAAAATGCCCAGAAATGGTGGCTTTTCTCCCATTTTTCCATATTTTTCTACCTGAACCAACTCAATACTCAATACACACATCAAAACCCTCACATTAAAATGCATAGCCTCTGTTCTCAATTACCACTCGATTAATCTTTCAAATACTTGTCTTACTTGAAAACCTTTCATGAATTACTCTGAAACAACTCTATTATGGGTGTAGCCATGCATAAAACCAAACATAAGGATTAGTTAGGGTTTTGTTCAAGCCCAACTCCATTACTTTGCGATTAAACCGTGAATCAACCTCGAAGGGAGGATTCCATACTCTTGATTCCATACAAAGAATGAAATTAAGGGTTAGGTTTTGCTTCTGACCCCATGACCCGCAAACATGTATCCCGTCTGAGAAATCGAAGTAATCCATACTCGATGTTAGAATCTATACACTTTGCTCTTCTTTCTTCTTCTCTTATAACCCCTTGCTTCTCTTCCCTCTTTCACTCTTCTTATTTATTCTCCCTTCTCTTCTAACTACTCTCGTTTTGGTCTGCAAAAATGAGAACCCGATTAATCTTATCCATATTTTTGAGTTAAAGCCGTATTTAGCCTTTGCATTTTAAATTCTTTTCTCATTTTGCATTTAGGTCCTTCCATTCTTTCATTTCTATTCCATCTTTTCTCAAATTCCATAATTGCATATAAACTTATTGATTTATGCCTCTCATATCCTCAAGTGATAAATGACTAATTTACCCTTGGCTTTATTATTAATTCCGAGTCTCTCGTTTTATTTTTGAACAATTCCATTTAGTTTTTAATATACCATAAACATGTTATAAAACTGTTATGGTATAATTTGGGGTGTTACATGGAGGATGTGTCCAGCCGAACAACCTTTGTTCCTCCACACCTTATTATTGCAATTTGTCCATAGAACCAAGCTTATATCATAGCGTGAGGAAACCATTATTTCCCTAATATTCAAGAGTGGGGCATTAAACCATGACATAACTGTTTCAAATCTTCCTTGGATTGGAATAGGGGTTAGCAGCTAGCATTCCTAGCTATTGGACATCGCCCCAACAAATGATGTATGGATTCTACGATCCACGAACCTGAATGGGACAAAGTGTTGTACTTGGATCATTCGTCTTCTCAAGTTATCCACATTAGGTAAAACACCTTTCAAAGCTCTCCACATGAAGCTTTGGATCTTGAAGCCCGAATTAGAGTTTTATATAAAGATATACGTAGCGGGGCACTACCGCTGTTGAGGTTTGTTGGTGTGATAACAGCTCTTTACTAAATACATGCCATTTCTCTCATAGTGATACCACTTATCTGTATCTTCCTGATAGCAGAGGAATATTCAAAATTAGGGCTGATCGCGGTTGAAAATATCGACAACTAGGTCTTCCCATCAGGTTTTCCCATCTGCGGTCGTCAAGCTGTTGGTATGTGATTCATAATTGTCACCCAATGTAGTAGATATCATTCCAGAGTGTACATCCGATAACCAAGGGTCTGTAGTAACCTGTATATTAGAGCCATTACCAACCTGTTTATTTTGCTATACCTCCTTACGATATCTCGAGAGGCCCATATGCTATGCCATGCATAGCTACGGTTTGACCCCAAGTTAGCTTTGAAAAACGAAGAATTTGGGTAATCAAGGTGGCAATAAATTTAATGATAGCGATGAACTTGGTTGTCACAAATTTCCATCCTTGTTTGCCTAAAAGAGCTACAGATTAAAATCATCTGATTTAAGGCCTAATCCACCACCACCCATCTTGAGGAATGCATAAGCGATCCCGTCCCGAGCCAACTAATACCTGGGACCTCCGTTCTTCTTACTACCCCACCATCAATTTAGAACCTTTTCTATATGTGGCTGCGCCTAATGGTAATAATGAACAAACATTACAAAGGTGGATTTTGGCAGGCTCTTTAATTTTGAAAGATTTCTTTACAGCTCTAGATATTTTTGTATTCTGACCATTCGAATTTTCTAGACTACGTCGTAATATACTCAGTACCTTCTTCTTGCTTCTCCTATGGAATGAGGGAGAACACAGGTATAAGCATGATCACTAGTGCCACCCACCCGATGGGGAGCATGGTAACTCTTAACTTCAACATCAACATTGACTAAAGAAATAGATGATTTGGGTGAAGTTGCTCTCTGCCACAGGCGATACCATATTCCCCGGTGTTGGCTACCGCCTGGTTTCATGCTCATTTGCTCTAAATAGATAAATCATCAACAAAAAAATAAATGCGAAATTGTTGGAGCTCCCCTGGCAACCCTGCAACCATGGATCTGTCCTTCCTTTTCTTTGGCTTGAATTAAAGAACTCAAAGCCTCCGCACAAATGATGAAAAGATATGGGGATAAAGGATCCCCTTGCCTCAATCCTCTTTGGGGTATGATGGGATAAGTTCGCCTCATGGAGAATCTTAAAGCGCACGGTGGATATGCACTCCATAATGAGGTTAACCCTCTCATGGAACCAGTGAAACATTATCCTTTTTAAGAAGTCCCGTTCATCTCATCATATGCCTTTGACATATCCACCATGAAATGTGAATCCGTATTTTCACCGAGTCATCTGTTGAATAATGTAACACTTAAAATATGTGGAATATTATCAATGATGAATCTACAGAATGAAAGCACCTTGATAGCGGGATATCGTCTTCGGAAGAAGTTGTTTCAGTCTGTTTGCCATTGCCTTAGCCACAATTTTATAGATAACATTACATAAGGATATCGGCCTCAGATCACCTAGGGACTGAACTTGTTTCTTTAGAATAAGAACAATTTGAGTGTGGATTCATGCCTTCTAGAATTTACGGAGTTTGAGAGGACATGCAAGCGGCTCCACCAAACATCTTTGCGATAACATGCCAAAGCGGGTTTGAAAAAGGCTGGATTAAATCCCATGCGGACTTGGTGATTTATCTAGATGCCAGAACCTGACTTCTTTGATCTCATTTCGGTGAAGCCGGTCTTTGTTGTGATACCCCGGAGAAAATCAAGATTTTGGATAAAGGGTAAAATAGAAATTCGGTTGAAAAATTCGAATTTTCTAGATCTCGGATAACGGACTTCTCAGTTGAAATGGATCTCCGCGAAATTTGCTTCCGCGTGTCGAATTTCGTTGGATTAGAGTGGTCGAGATTTCACGTTTTCGGCGTGGGGTGTCGGATGACACATGGCAAAGATAAAGGGGATCTTAGCAGCACCCATGAGAGTGTGTGACATGGGCATGAAGTGGTGGCTCTGATGAGCCATATGTGGGAAAAGGAATCCCATGGCTCACATTGAGCCATGTGGTTGATGATGTCATAATGGGGGTTTAAGAAAAATAAAGAAAATTATGGGAAAATGAGGGCCACCAATTTGGTTTGAGGAAGGAGAGGAGGCAATTTCCTACCCATTTGACCGGATGATGATCTCTCCAAAAGGGTGAAAGGGCCAAGGAGAAAGGAGAGAATGAGGAGAAATGAAGAGAAAATGAAGAGAAAAAAAAGGAAAAGAAAAGCAAAAGGAAGGAAGCGAAGCAGTGGAGGAAGAAAGGAAAAGGGATGCGAGAAGGTTTGTTCTCCCATTTTAGTGAGAGAGAGTCTTCCTTATACTCTAGGTTAGTAGGAGATCCAGGCCAGTTCTTTAGAGACAGAGGGGAAGTGTTCCTACAGGAGGATAGCTTCGTGGACTGGGTTTTTGAGTTTCTTCAACTTCCCGAGAGATAGGATATTTTCCTACTTGGTTTACTTTTAGCCCTAAGGCTTTATAATGGTAGGGGTTGCTTATGGGAGGCGTGAGAGGCCATGTAAATTGGTTCAAGCTTTGGAATTAAAGGGTATGGATTTCATGACCGGTTTCTGGGTTAATGGGAGTTAGGGTTTGGTAGAAACTGAGATTTCTAGTGTTGTACGGGTTGTTGTTGTGAAAATGATGCTTGGGGCAAGATTGGTTCATGTTTGTGAGAGAGTAGTGAGGTACCACTGTTGAATGGTCCCCCGAGTTGGTGACCGTTGTGTGTTATGTCTTGCTTGAATAACGTACTAAGGTGGCAGTGTGATGATGCATGCTATTTGATGTATTAATATGTTTTGCATGGAGGTAAATTATATATCAATTATAACTATCCACCAGGTGTGTATGTGTTCTTGTAGTGCTCAATTCAGCCACATGTACCATAGGGAAAATGCATTGGCATCATGCATTCATTATGCACGGTCACATCGCGTCGGGTCGGTGTGGGTGCGGGGTAAGGTTCATTCATCGGTGTTGGTGAGTGGGTGGTGAACTCGGGAAAAATGAGACGAAAGTCCAGGTAGGGTCCGCGAGTGTGTAAATGATCAAAATGATAAATTACATGTTTTGGCGAGAGCAAGTTGAGGTCGATCCCCCGGTGAAAGTCCACGGTTTATTCACGGTTAGACATGAATCCCGGCGATGCAAGTTTATGAAAATGTTGAAAAGGCGTGCGGCGTCCTGAAGTGTAAACAGGAATCGTGTATGAAATAAAGGAAAAGAATCAAAATCAGTTTTTGATAAATAAGTGGAGAGAGGGTTTTCAATGGTTTAGTCAGGGTGTGTGACGGTTTTATTTCATTTGGCATTCCAAGTGTGAGTCGGTTAGGACTTCGGTGGTGAGCATGAGGGTTCGTCTCATGCATGATATAGACATTCATATAAAGAGTGAATAATTGTATGGAATGTGATTGATTGTTTATATATGCCCATTGCATATGCCCATTTGGGTGAGGTAACCCCCGCCTTAGGAAAACTTTCTACTAGGCTTTGCTCACCGAGTCGTGGACCTTCGGTACGAGACTATCGAGACGGCACTCGGTGAGGTAGTTTTGAAGAAAGCGAAAATGTGGCTTTGCATTAAATGTTTATAAATATGTATAAAGCTTTTGTAAGAGACAAGCATGAAAACTATGAGAATATAGTTGAAGACGGTTGTATTATAGTATGGATGTATGGGCCCATGTGGCTATTTTACTCACGTGTGTGTCTCGTAATATATAGAACATATAGATTTAGCGAGGTTGTGAATTAGTCAACGGACACCGGTTGGGGCGTCTGGTATTAAAAATACATTATCATCATTTGAAATCATAGGAGAATTACATACGGTACACCACCATCATTCTTTGCCTTGACATATATAAACTTGAAAATAAGCTAACATCATCTTCTCCACCTCTTCTTCATTGTCCCGCCATACCCTTGAGTCATCCTTTAATCTTGATATCGGTTCCTTACTCTCTAATTTGAGGCCATGGAATGAAAATATCAAGTATTTGCATCTTCCATTGTCCAGCCAAGGTGAGCAGCCTTTGTTTCCAAAAGGTCTCATTTGAATTAGTAAATCACATACCTCTGCTGTTAACTCAAACTCCTCCCAAGACTCTTAACATCCCTTTTCCCTTTGGTAGGCCATTTGTTTTACAGATGCTATACTTTGACGCAAATTTCTAGTAGAGCGCCTCCCCATCGCGCTAATGCACTGACCCGCAACGCAATACATGCTTGGATTATGCACATCCTAATTGAACTCTCGGTACTCATTATCACATCTCCACAACTGGTTCATTTAGCGGTGTTTTCAAGCCGGAACCTTCTTTAATACGTAAGTCTTACCGAGATATCTAGTATGTCGAGAAAAGTGGAATATGATCCGTTCGATTTCATTTCACATGCCATACACAATCTTTGTTGGAACCTTGATAACCATGTCGTGTGACCATTTATTCCCTATCTGTCTTTCCATCAATCAATGCGGTGTCCCCACAGTTTTCCCATGTGAATTGAATCCTTCTGCAAATATCACTTAACTTGCATTAACCTGCAGCAGCTTCTCGGAATCCTTTAATTAACCATTCAGGATGACTATGATATTCAAAAACTAGTTAAATACCTACTTATATCATGTTTAGAGAACTAAACTTTTGTTAAGAGGGGGAGAATGTAGTACCCTGTAATTTTCAAAGGAGTAGAAAAAAAATTATTCTTTTAAAAATTAAAAAGGGCATAAGGGTAATTCTCTTATGAAACCCTATGTATAAATAGAAAAAAATAATAAAAATATTCTATCATTCATTGGATCTATCCATTTCTCACATAGTCTCTCCCCAATGCTTAGAACTCTATAGCTAGAGTTTGAGAAAAGCTTTCTAAAGGTAAGATTTTCCGGAAAAAAAATAATATTATTTTCGTTCTTCCCTAAAGAGTAATTTTCTTGTTTGTAGAATCCTGAAAAACCTAGGATGTTAGATTTAAGGTTGAAGAAGTAATTCGAAAGATAAAATCTTTCATATTTCATTTCCCTACATTTCTTTGGTATAGTTGCTTTTAATTTTCTTTAAATTTGAGTGCTTAATCGATTTGAACTTCTTCTCTTTCTTTTAAAATAAAATAAAATACTAGTTGGTGGTGTCGTACTGAGATTGTTTTGAGAATGAGAATAAAAAAAAGAAAAGAAATAAAGGTGGTAGGGATGCATAACTGATTTGTGAAAAAAAAGAAAAAAATAATGTAAGGAACCGGGGTATAAAAAAATAAGAAAGAAAAAAAAAAAGAAAAATTATGAGACCACATACTTTGAGATTGTGAATTAATTAAAAAAAAAGTGAGAATTGTAGGAATGACGGTAGGTATGTAAAAAGTAAGTTGAAAAGTCAAGAGTGGATGTTATCATGATTTTGGTTGAGGAATTTGAAAAGATAAAAATGGAAATTTAGTCAAAACCAAGAATGGACAAATTTATTTATGTTTTAATATCATTTAAATATTAAAATAAATGATTAAAAGTCTTATCAAATAAGCCTAGAAAACTTCAAATTCTAGGTAATGATTGATATTGGAAAAAATCTAGATATTCCAATTATTTTGAAAAAAATGTAAAAAAGATTTAATAAGTAAATTCTTAAGAATAATAACAAGTTTGGAAGCTATAGTTTTATAAATATCATGTGTTGATAGGTAATTGAAGATATATTTTTGGCAAGTAGATATTATTTTCCATGATTTGAGAATTTATTTTAGATAATATTGTGATCAACACTATAAATATTAAGGGTATATGATATAAATATACTATAAAAATTATTTTTTAATAGAAGTGAGTGAATTAATTAAGAATATAAAATAAATAAATATTTGAAATCATATTTTGAAATGGTGACTTTTATAAAGGGTTTTAAATATTAATTAAATTATTTATAGACTGATGTTTAAAAATTTTATTTATGATTAATAATATTGGCATTATGACATTATTAGGATTCTGAACCTATCTTTTAAGAATGGAAAATAATTAATTACCGATAACTCTTCCTTATTATGTTAGGGGTGAGGAAATATTTGTTGAGATTCTTCTTATTAGCTCTTTCAAGGCTTTAAAAGTACTTTTGAATAAGGGATGATATCTGACTTTTTAAAAGAAAATATTTTATATATATGTTTTGCATAAAGATAATCTATATAGTTTTTTGAAAATATATTTATTTGTCTTTATGTAATTTGAATGAGAAACGTTTGATTTGTTTATATTCCTTTGATTGTCCATGGATCCATCAGGCATTTTGTAGTATTTTGAATTTTTTGTTTTATGAGAAAAGAAAATGTGGAATATGTGATACTGCGATTTTAATTTTTGAATGAAATATTTGACTCTAGTTAGTTCAACCCTGTCAATGGGAATAATAGTCGATCTTTACATTCCTTGGCGGCAAATATAATTGATTTGAACCATAGCCTCTATGGGTTTCGCTTAAAGGTTACTAATGCTAGTAATGTTTGGTTCGTCAGCGCCAAAATGAGCTTGATTCTGGTAGCCATGTTTGAAAGTCCCACGTGGTTGGACATTATTTGATGTTATTGACGAGGAGAAAAATATATTTGAAATGTATTTGATTTTGAACTTTGATATGAAGTATTTGGTCGAAATTTGATATGAAATTGTTTTGTCCATTTTGATATAAATGATTAGCACCTCCTGACTTTGGTATTATTTCTAGCTTAAATAACCTTACATTCTTGCTTGATTTTAACTTCAAACCATGTCTAAGATGATTACATAATCTCTCAACCTTCTTTACAAACCCTCTTTCCTCTAATCTTTCTTCATGATTGGCACTTTCCTCTACTTTGATCAATGAGTGCATTCATTAGTATTCCTTTTTATTCTTTTATTGTAATTAAACTCCAAAATAAAGCATTAAACAAATGAATAGGGTAGCATAAATCTGTAGCTAAGTTGGATGGTTTAAGTTTTAAATATCATATAAATCATCTTATTTATTCTTATTTATACCTTTGAATTTTCTAGGTCACAATCATTATACAAAAAAATATAAGTACCACCTAAATTTGACTTATATAAATATGTATTTAAAAGATTTCATTTCAAATGTATCATTCAAATTTTTGTTTATTTTTGTATTGTAAGGGTAATTATCATACAAATGGCTTTAAGTCTAGCAATTGAGCACACACTTCAAATTTGTTTGCTTCATGGACAGGAGTTCATGTTGTGGGTGTGGTATAGTAGAGGAAGCATTAGATATAATGGTTGCATTTGACTTATATTACTACATGATTTTATCTATATATATTTACATTGGATGAAATGATTCTCTCTTTTCATGCCATATTTTCCTATGATGTGTAGAAACTTAAAATTTGAGCTTTATCAAGTCTCTTTTATTTGTATTTTCTACTTCATTCCCATTCATTTTTAACATAATCTTTCTTTTGAATCGAGAATAATTTTCAATAACATTACATTTGATAGAAACATATAATCAAATTCGTTTAAATACTCTAGAGGATGCCACCAATATTCAGGTTAATAGCACAATAAATCGACTCAAAGTCTACATTTGATAATTTTATGATGAAATTTAGAATACATATGATTCAGTTTAAAAAGCATATTGACGACCATGGTTGTGATGTCTCTGTTTGCTTTCGAATCTACTTTGTCGTTATGTCTTTATAAACAAAGAAAGCGCGCGGCAGACAGCCCAGAAAACCAAATGGTCAAATCTGAGAGCGGCATGAGCCGCACGCCTGAAAGATAAAATACGTGCCAACAAGACAGCGATAAAAATCTTGTCTAAAGTTAAAAATCCGATTTTGTGGAATAATATCATGTGATGCCAACATTGAAAAGAAATGGTAGAAAAGGGGTAGAAAGAACATTGGATCAATCCAACCGTCAACCGGCCGCTGTTCCGGTTCGGTTCATACCTCTAAACCGATTAGTTTTCGAACTAGTCTTGAACCACACAAACCATCGGTTAGACCGTTAGACCATTCAAACCGGACGGTTCCTTACCTTTAAAATATTGACCAATTATATCTGATATTTTAACAAAATAAAATGTATTAATATTAAATTAAATATATTTATAGACTATATATTTTCTTAGATTTTAAATATATTCTAATATATACACTTATTATACATATTTTAGTTAATAAAATTTAAATTATAATTTATTTTATAAAAAAATAAAATAAATAATCTTTAAAAATTATTAATTACATATTTTAAATTTAAATAAAATATAAATTATTTATTTATTACGTCCTCTCATTGGTTCAACGCATGGTTTGGCCCAGCAGTTCAGTAGTCATCTGCAGGGGCGACACAGCTTTTTCGGTTCGATGTCTAGTTCGGTTTTAACATATATTCCTACTAAAATAAATATTTCATATATAAATTTTACCAAATATTCTTGTTTAATAAAATTTAAGATATTTATTTCTTTGGAAAAGAAAAGATATTAGTTGGTATATGATATGGAATAAATAATATTTTAAATATTATTAATTATAATACAATATTTTAACAAAAATAAAATGTATTAATATTAAATTAAATATATTTATATTCTAGATTTTTCTTAGATTTTTTAAATATATTTTAATATATAAATATTACATACATATTTTGGTTAATAAAATTTAAAATGTAATTAATTTATATAAAATGAAATAAATAATCTTTAAAAATATTAATTAAATATTTTAAATTTAAATAAAATATACATTATATATTTATTATGTCATTGGTTCAACCACGGTTTGGCGAGTGGGTTCGACTAATGAATGCAGGCGGTAACTTTTGGATTCGGTACTGGAATTATATATATATATATATATATATATATATATATATATATATATCTTTGAGTAAATATCGCTTTCATTTTAATTCTCAAAACCCTAGCACTTTTTCTTTCAACTTTTTCTCTACTAGCCTCTTCTCTTTCAACAAGGAGGGATGATTTTTTGGTCATTTTTTGCCTGAAATCACCCTTCTACATCTCTTCTCATTTTTTTTCTTTCTCAATAAAGTGGTTATTCCACACAAATCTAGGTTTATTTGTTTGTTTTGTGATTTAGTTGTTATCTTAGTGCACGTATGATTGTCGTCGCTTTCGTGCGTGTGTGGTTGTTGTTTTGGTTCGGTGGATGATTGTGTCGTCTTGTCTGATAGTTTGATTTTTTCGATCGTGGTGATCGATATTTATTTGTCTTTAAGGCGATTGAGCGAACAAAGTATGATTAGAGACAAGAAATCAAATTAATGGTTGTCGGTTACAAAGCCCGAAATCTTAGTTATTATAATCACAATAGTAATATTAAATGTGAGACTAAACTATCAAATATGTGTAGACTTTGAATCGTTTCATTATACTGAATACTTGAATGTTGTTTCATCATTTGTTGTTTTTAGCGATTTTTTGATTATATGTTTATGTTATTTTCTATGGATTTGAATCGATGAAATTATTTTCTCTTTAAAAAATTCTAATGCTTGGGTGATAATAAAAAGCGAAGAGTTCTTTATCATATCCAATAACCAAGCAAATATCTTATTTTTTATCCTCTCTCATATTATATCTAATTAATATATAGTTCATATTAGGGGTGAGCATAGTTCTGTTAACTTAACCATGTAAAAATAAATCGATAAATCAGTTTTGGTTTTGTTATTTATATAAACTAAAAACTTAACCATCGATATAGTTGTCAAATCTTGATTAACCATTTTTCGGTTAACCTTATATCGGTTTTTGGTTAATCAAAATCAACATGGTTAAATTTGTAATACACATAAATATTTATCAACCAACATCTTGTTTTTAGAATTTTTATATATAAAAACACTCAAGTCAACTAGTAAAAATAATGTTTGCAAAATATTTAATTCTTTGTTTTATAATGTGCAAAAACAATTTAATAATTTTCTTTCAATATATTTTTTAATTATTTTTTTATTGCTCTCAAGAATCCAACATTCCTTAATATATATGCATATCTCATAAATAATATGTTCTCAAAAGCAGAGTATCACGAGATATTTAAAAATAAGGTACTTATATCATATGCAGAAAATTTCTACGTTAAAAGTGCATTGATGTTAATGTAAAATTATTGCACAATAGAGCAATATCATATCAAACAAAACAACAATAGAAGTGTTTCCTCGAAAAAGAACAAACGGTTTTTCATTCTTTCATTGATTGAATGTATTCATGCATAAATGTCTTCTCTCAGCATGCGACCTAAAGCTCTTCTTGCAATTTCTTTAAATATTAAAATGGACCAACTAATTATGAAGAGAAATCATCATCATCTATTAATCATCACATAACAAAATCCAAGCTCCCAAATTTCAATCCATTTCCTTCACAAATTCTCTTTTTCCTTTATTTATTGGTATCTAAATTATATGATATGTATATAAATTTAAATTATCACACGATATTAATGTCGACCTATATATATTTATTTTTATAATATATATTATATATTTATTTTATAATTTTAGTATAATACTAATATTTTTATTTTTCGATCGGATAGCAAAACAGATTTTTATTTGGTAAACCTAAACTTAAATTGTAGGCTTAGATTTGTATAAAAAAAAAACCAAAATCAAATCGATCGGTTCGATTAACCTATTTTCAATTCGATTTGATTTTTCGTCAATTCGATTTCTTAAGATTTTTATCACCCTAGTTCATATTATATCCTATCTTTTTATCTTTTTTGTCTTAAACTACCAAAACATTGTGATGAAAAAAAATAGATACATATAGTTTTATCAATATGAAGCATTAATGACTGATTTTTATGAAATATATTCAAATCATCTAAGGCAAAATAAGATATATATATATATATATATATATATATATATATATATATATATATATATATATATATATATAAGAATAAAATAGGTTCACTGAATAAGAGAAACAAAACAAACTATGTCTCAATTTAAAATATCAAAAGGACAACACACCCGATAAATAATGGAATCTAGAAACATAATATCATGATATGCATACAAAGTGATTATATAATATATAAATAAATAAATAAATAATAAGCTCATATATATATATATATATATATATATATATATATATATATATATATATATATATATATATATATATATATATATGTACGTGTGTTTGATGTATTCAACTATTGAAATAGCAGATAAAACCTATTCTCACATTTAATATGTGGAATTTTTAATTGAGTTTTGGAGTTTTTAACTCATGAAAATGGGGTCAAGCAGAATGAATTTTGAGTAGCCAACGAAGGCAGGATCATTTGGTTGCCTTTGTCTCTGTTTCTGATTAGATTATTATTTATGTAACAACTTGAATAAATGGTTCTCTCCACTCTTAACTACAATATAAAATTGGTAGTAGTTGTTTTTTTTTAAAAAAAGAGAGATAAATTTATTTATTCAGGTTAGCGATACAATCGATAGAAACATATAATCAAAAGTATTAAAAACTTTAGAAGATGACACAACATCTAGGATTCAATATGCAAAAATGATCATCAAGACCTACATAATCAAAATATGCTTAGAATACTAGATTTTATATCTGCGGCAGCATACTAACCAGCGATGATTTGATCAAATGACTACGAACTTTGCAATATGAGGCTGTGATAAGGCCTCAAACTCAATCAAGAGCCGACCCAGACTAGTCTATTGGTGGGAGAACTCATCGAGCTTAAGTACCACTCCTTGTGAAATACGATGTGGGATCGTATCATTCCATACCCATTGAGAAACCGGACGTCTGCGAAGGCATTTACTGCGGGTGGCTCGCTTTCAGTTAACATTCACTCACAGAGCCCACCTTTGACGATGCATTTGGTAGCCATTTCATATGGCCTACCATTTATGTGCGGCTCTGATAGAAAACATCAATATGATAGGTACACGACTAAATGGAAGGCAGGCAAAGACTAGCCTATTGATGGGAGAACGTTTCAAGCTTAAGTACCACTTCATGCTCTTGTGTGGAACCGATGTGGGATCGTATCATTCCATACCTGAGAAATCGAGACGTGCGACGACATTCACTTTCTGATGGCTCATACTGCAGTTAGCATTTATTCTTGGGCCCAACTACTTACATAATGAATGGACCTTTTGAATAATGAATTTGAGATCAAACGCGAGACATTGATGTCCCCACATGTGCTGACCATATCTTTAAAACAAAATTTCTTTTTTCTTTTTGTATGTGTGTGTTTGTTTTTGCTTTTGTTTGGTTTTTTTTTACTTTTTTATTTTCAAATGATAAATTTAATAAATCATAAAATTTTCAAAATCCTTCAAATCCTTGAATTGACTATTAGTATGACGCCCCATTTCGAGAGGTCAGTTGACTACCACGTTAACCATGAATACGTGGATGTCAGTTGCAGCCTGCCAGTCGGGCAAGTCTCCTTTGTACCGGGAGCTGCGTGCAAAACACAAATATCGCACAATACGAGCAATCCCGATATATGCAATAATCCAGTCCACACCGATATCAATGCCAGACTATAAACAATCATATCTCCCATATACAGCTAGATCGACTATATACCCGATAGTTACAAGAGTTAATATGTTTACTCTTATACAATACATACATTAAACTTAAAAGTTCAAATACATGTATGCATTAAAGCCCTGACCGACTTTCTTCTAACAACCTCAAGGGCGAGCTAGTCACCACCATACGCTCCACAGCTACTTGTAAAAGGGGGTCCACTGACAGGGCAGGCTAAAGCTCCAGTAGGAGAATGCGCAGCACAAGTGGGCTACTCATGCACAAGTGCGTGCGATGTCAAATCTTATACGTTCAAGCGATTGCATGATCTACTTGAATGTCTGCGACCCGACTCGGATCCAGGAGTCCTCACCCAGGCTCTCTCCACACTTGCCTAAGCCTTGTATGAGAATTATTGAACAATTGTGGACAACCTACGTGTATATATATCGATTAGGCGCTCAGGCGATTGATATATTAATTGGTTGTGGACTACCTCAATGAATATCAATTGGGTGCTCAGGCGATTGATATTTTGGTTGTGGACTACCCTCGTTAATTAATATTTTGGGCTACCCTCCGAACCATTTTCTCTAGACTCATCTCATGCACTAACTCTTATAGTCTAGGATGTTCCGGTCACGTATAGGATACATCATGCCAATTCCAATCTGATCTGTCGCATGCAAATATAAACGAATATATTCGCGCAAAATTAAATCACACAAACATGTTATGTAATTATCATTTCAAACTACAAAATTAGCTCACTTTGGCTAATGTTCAAATACAAGCAATTCGATTAGTGCTTAACCAAACACTGTCTTTTCGTGTCACTATTCAGACCGTAAAACCAGGGTTTCACGGTTCCAACACTCAACAAGTCATCGGTTCACTTAGTGAACCCGCAATCCACGGCCATTCCCGGCCTTTTCTAAACCAATACATGATTAACACATGAAGGCACACGAATCAACCCGAGGCCGTGGAGCAGTCACGAAATTGCTCCTTTTCTTTCAAAAATTTTATCCAATTAGGTCCCAGAGTTTTGGGACAATGGCTGGCCTCATGGCTCCCATTCAGCCAGAAACATTAGTAAAACATTTAAGTGGAGTAAAACTTCAGTAGGAGAAAAATCCTACCTCTTGGGAATTTGGGGAAACTCCATAAATGCGGTACCAGCTTTCGAAGTCCTCTCGCGTAAAAGCGGTTCTCCTTCTTGTCTCGAAGACCGCCGACGGTTGGATCGCTTGTATTTCTAGAGAGAAGTTCTCTCTCTCTCTAAAATCCTCTCAAAAATGGCTACTGTCCGAAAAATTCTGCATCTCCCGTTTTGCTCTTGGCTTAATGAAGAAGATCGGCACTGTTTGTTATTTTGTCATCTTGTGACTTAAAATAAAATTCCAAAATGACCCTTATGTCTCTCTTTTACCAGAATTGATATTACAGCTTCTATCTCGGCCGTCATTTCATCATTTCTCTCATACACTTATGGCACATGAGTACGTATTATATGTGACTTTCGTCACGCCGAAAATCGTTTCTGACACGGCTCTGACGTCTCAGCGTCGACTTGATTGTCTCGAAATTGACTGAAATTTCTTGTGCTAACTAGATTTGAGGCGATTCCAGCGGTACAATCCGTTTCATCATCGAATCTAGAAATTAATTACGGTTACTAGCGAAATGCGATTTTGTAATCAAATTACGATTTTGCCCTTATTCCAGAAATTGGAATTTCTCGGGTCTTACATTCTCCCCTCCTTAAAAGGAATTTCATCGAAGTCGGAGACCCCGATGCAAATCACGCGCATGCACATATGCACTCTACCATCGTGCTCAAATAGTCATTCCCAAACAACTAAACCACGTACGCTTCATCCACAAACGAGAAGGATAGGTAGCTGCATCGTGTCCTCGCTTGTTTCGCGTTGACTCTCCTCCACGGTCTTGCCGTAGCACTCTCACTAGCCTCACGGTCTTGCGTCGCAAAACCTGATCAACGGCTATCAAAATGCACCCTGGTCCCTCCTCAAAGGTCCCATCAGTGTCAACCTCAATCCTGTCCCCCGATGTCTTTGCAGGCTGGTTGGGTATATTTCGAGGAGTATGGAGCGTGAAATACATCGTGAACACGACATGTTGGCGATAGCTAGCGGATCTTAGCAAAGGTGCCTACCCTCAGAGGAGTATCTCGAGGTCGATAAACCTCGACGATAACTTCCGTGCTTGTTAGAACTGACCACCCCTCTCTTGGGCATCACCCTCGAGAAAGCGTGATCACCCGACCTCGAACTCCTAGGGGTCGGCGTCGTGCATCGACTTAAGCTCTTCTATCGGCTCTGTAGTGAAGAGAACATGTGGTAAGCTCACCTTCTCGGGTGTCTCTGTCCAGTCCGGGACCGATTGAAGAACTCTCTCCCATCTTGGTCCAACTTATAACGGTGACACACATGGCCTCCCGTCTGATGCCTCGTATAGTGTAGATTCGTATGCTCTTTGATAACTATTGTTGTAGGCGGGAATTCCCGCTAGAGCGACTAATCCTCTGCCCTTATGATCGGGACACATGCTCATGACATGTCCTCTAACACGTATTTAATCCATACACACGTAACCCTACACAACCTTGCTTGGTGTGTAGCTAGCAAAGGTCACAATCAACGACAATCAATGAATTTATCCAACTTAATCCCATGCCATGAATGACATCCATTTACTCGAGCCTTGCGGCTCGACAACATCGATCTGATTTCAATTGTCAAACCTCGAGTCACCCCTGAGCTCTATCACGCAACTCTCGATTACCGCGTGATAACCTGGCAGTGTGTTTTCATCTCGATTACATAGCTCTGACACACTTGGGCCTCATTACGTTCTCATGAAATTTCGGATATCTCCTGGTCTCTTACACCCACAACTCCGAGTTCTCACCATGGTATCTCGGAGACCTCTCATTCATAATCCGACCTGTCGGTCCAACTCTCACCACATCTAGGGAAGAACATCTATGACTTCTCAAAGGTCTTAACCTCTAGCCCAAATCGAGGCCGTGTCGGTTATGACATGGCAGAGGCTAAGGTCCCGATTCTTGTGACAGATGGTACATCCAACTTCATCCGTATCAACCACGACATCAACAACCCGATATGTCTACCACAAGGTCCACCACCTTCCTTTGCGCAACTCTGATCGTCACGACTTGACCCACTCTGGCCCCTCGCTTATCTGTCTTCTTGGGAGTGCTTGTATAGCACCCCGGCCCGAAACTAGTTCTCACAGCCCTTACTATGGTGTGGAGGAATGAACTGTATACTCTCCTGTCCCACGGCTAACTGGGACTGCATTGTCCCAAAGTCTTGGGATCCCTGTCTCTAGGAAATCGTCTCATACTCAATCCTAGTCCTAGTCACGAAACTAGTGTGAAGCGAGGAAGTCTTACGCACTCTTCCCTAGAACTAGGAGTGATCCTCCTCTTGCTACCAACACGTGTTAAGTGTTTCAAGTATCCTCGATTTCTCTCTGTAGTGGGGCGTTCCGACCATGGAGTCCGTATCGTGGCGAAATCACTGCAATCACGCCCGAATGGACAACGACCCGTTCCCGGATCTCTATGCCGGCCGATCCCGAGAAACTACGTATCCGAAGATTTGACATTGGAGTCTCTCCCGATCCTTGCCTCGACCTTCTCTAGGTCATTGACAACTCTGATGCTAACACCACATGTCCCCGAAAATCTCACCTCGATGGCCAAAACTTCGCACTTGAACTTAGCGTACACAACTAATGGTTTCTTAACGGTGGCCAAAACAATCCTCGAGTGATACTCGCTGATCCCATGTGGGAGTAGATCGAGATGTATCCACGAAGACTCACGACAAAGCGATCTAGGGTTGGAGACACCACATGCATGAGATCCATGAATCTTTGCTAGCGCATTCGTCGATCAATGGGCATCACGTAAACTCAAGTGCCTTCTTAGCGTCTTAAGCGTGTTGTCTTAGGGATATCACATGTCCACTGGCACTCTCGAGGCGATGGTAACCCGATTATGAGGTCTATCTTGGAGTAGACCGCACTCCTCTCGGCCCGATCAAATAAATCATCAATCCTCGATGTGGAGTCACAGATTCTTGATCGTAACCCTTGTCAATAGCTCTATGGCTGGACTGAGTTCGTAACTCAGCAGGTGCCATCTATGCGAGTCATAGAGATGGAGTGAAGTACGAGGAGTGTAACTTCGTCTGAAGTCTCACGACCCTTTGTGGAGCGATCGGTGGCGCTCATGCGGGAAAGACATCCACATACTCGCACACTGACCGAGGTAGATCCTGAGTCCGGTCTCTCCTCGTCCATCGAAGTGAGGCTCGCTAGCCAACCCGTTAAGCATCCACGACTTGGACTCATTATCTTGTTTGGGGGCGATATGCTTGTCCCCACGAAGATGCCATACGAGTGCGAGTCACTGGCGTGTAGGCGGTAACCACTCCTACGCTCACGATCGATGGAATCACGTAGCTATCGACTTGATCCATCCCCATGATGACGCCAGTGCGGCGTGTCCCAGTGATCTTGATCCGCGTTATGAGTAGAGTCCTGAGATCTCCTTATTCTCGCCACAATCCTGGGGAGAACTCACGTATAACGGCTCATCTAAGGTCTCTAGAGGTCCACTTGCCCGTTTCCACCATATTTGGGCCTCGTTCTCCTAGCTAGAGCGCCCAGCTAGTCTAATCAGAATTAAGCGTCGGTAATCTCCGTAGCCTTTAACACTTTCTGATCTTGCATGAACCAATGGTCGGCCACCATCGGATCTCACTCCCCTGTGAAGAGGTCGGAGGATGATGCGTCTGTAAACCTACGGAGGTTACTAGGATCTTCTGTCTGCACCTTTATACCGCTTGTCGATAGCATTCGTTTGTAATACCTCTGACCTCCACAAGGCCTCTTGATCAAATCTGAGCGGCTGGTCGAATGTCGAATTTGGTGCGACCCGGTGCCAGTGGGCGTTCTCGTCTCGCCCTCTACTAGCCATCTACATATGTCAAATGGCAACAAGATTCATGTAATTTTCATTTTAGTTCTAACTAGCAATGCATCCCAATTACCAATAGACTTATAACCATGGCGACCCGTTCATTTCTAAAGTGGTGTAAATTCCAACCCACTCAATTTATTTAATTCAATAGGTTTAAGCTTTATTGTTCATTTTCGATTCTTTCTCGAATCCCTAAGGTCGGTTCTAACCACCAGCATTCACCCCTTTTCATCGCGTACATGCATATAATTTCCTCGCAACTTAAAGCGCGATCACGATTTGAATGGTAGTTCATCTGATCTACGATTATCTACGAGGCATAAACACGACCCAAGGCACTAATCATACACATAACTTCAGTGTATCATAACCAATTTCGCATTTAAAATATTGTTTCGATGAAATTTTATTTTCGAGTATTTTTGAAAATTTTATTTTCAAAAAATTTTATCAAATTTTATTTGATTTTATTTCATTTATTTAATTTAATAAATGTTTTTGGAGAATTTTGCTTGATGAGCAGTGGTGTTCATGAGTAAGTTTGCGAACAATGTCCCGAAATTTGACTGAGGAAAATCACAAGGTCGAAGGCAAGACCAAAAGCAGTAGAGTGACCATGCCCGGCTCGCGAGCCCGGCCGCGGCGCTGTCGCGCCCACTGCGCGCCTCCCGCGCGCCCAGCGCACTGCGCACCTATTTGCGCGGCGCGGCGCCTGGCGCGCTGCGCCAATTTCTTCGCTGCCCGCGCGCGCTATGCGCTGCGCTCGTCGCTCCCACCGCGCGCGCTCACGCCACCTGGCGCCCGCCACTCCACGCGAGCGCCGCTCTTTGTATCTGACCACAATTGCTGTCTTGCGACCTGAAGCAACCTGTTTCATGCCACGATACTCCAGGTTGTATTGCGATACAGCACGGCCTCTACGACCCCTTCAAGCCCTGTCTGGTGCGGTGTGTTGCAATACACAACTATTGCAAATAAAATTTGTATTCTGTCTGATTTTGAACCCTGCGCTCCAACGTTTTGCAACACACATGAACCTCTTGCTGATACAATTTATTGCCCACATCCTGTGATACAATCCAAGACTAACAATTTGTATTGCAATCTGATTTCCTTCCTTACAATACAAATTAGACGTGTAATTCCAAATTCTGCACAAATTTTTATTTCATTATAAATATATATATATATATATATATATATATATATATATATATATATATATATATATATATATATATATATATATATATATATATATATATTCATTTATTTCAGCTTGTGGAAAAATCTTAAAAATCATTTTTTTTTTCATTTTCTTGGACACTCAAATAAATTCATAAAAAATTATTTTACCCCTTTTTCTTAAATTTTACACCATATAAAACCTTAGAAAATTATTTTCTCACCTGTAACCAAATAAATTTACAAAATTTGTTTTCTTTTCAGTTCCTTTGAAAGAATTTTCTCACTCAAATAAATTTATAAAAATTTATTTTCTTCCATTTTCAATTTTACCACTTGTAAAATCTTAGAAAATTATTTTCTTCTCCTTATAACCAAATAGAATTTAACAAAAAATTTATTTTCTTTACTTCTAATATTTCTTCTCATTTCCCATGACCCGAATAAATTTTTGTAAAATTTATTTTATTTAATTACTATTGATTTACCTTTGTAAAACCTTAAAAAATTAAATTTCTTCACCTCTAAACCAATAAATTTTTTTTTTTTTTCCAATTTATTTTCACTTATTCTCTTTATTCCGGTTTTCTTTGTAAAAACTCTAGCGTATTCTGACACCTATGTGCTAACCCTTAAGCACAACATTTCCTGCTAAACAACATGGTATACACCATTCATCAACATTCACATGTTCACACAATAATTCCACCAAATCACACAAAACACATCAACACACGTGCACGTGGTATCTAGTTTAATCTGTGATTTCTTAGGTAATCTCATACCTATACCGAACATCGAACCACACCTAGTGGTGATGCTCTCACTCAACTAAGGCCTAAGCCCCAAATCCTCAATCTATAGGTTTCCATACACCTATACTCTTCATCAAACCACCTAGTGGTGATGGATACCCAAACAGAGGCTCACACAGGTATTCGTAATCATAGCTCGTCTACCAAATTTGTGACGCCCCATTTCGGGGAATTAAAGTTGACTACAGATTAACATGAATACAAGTGGATGTCGAGGTGCAGACGCCACTTGAAGTCGGAATGAGTCTCCTTTGTGCGGGAGGCTCTGCCGATTCTGAAACACCGTATCACTTGTCCCAAATGATCAATATGTCACGATAAATCCAGGTCACATGAATGTCTGACCACTTGGGCCCATAAACGATACTCAATATACATACACCAGCTATGAATCCGACTATATACCCAATAGTTACAAGAGTTAATATGTTTTTACTCTTGCTCTGATACATACAATTAAACTTAAAGTTCTAATACATGTATACATCAAAGCCCGACCGGCTTTCTTCTAATACAATATCAGGGCCAGACCGTCTCTCTCGCCCGCTCCACATTACTGTAAAGGGGTCCATGGCGGGGTGAGCTAAAAGATCGATAGGAGAATCGCCCAAGTGAGTACACTCACCACCTAAGTGCGGTCTGATGTCCCAAGTAAAACACACATTCAAGCAATTGCATGATCCTACTTGGATAATGCACATGACCAACTCGGATCAGGAGTCCTCACTGAGCTCTCTCGCTCAGCGCAGCGCTTGTGTAGAATTATTGTTTAATTGTGGACAACCCTCAGATGTATATATATATCAATTGGGTAGCTCAGACGATTGATATATTAATTGGTTAATGTTTACACTTAGATGAATGTCGATTGGGCCACTCCAGATGATTATTTTTAGTTTGTGGACTACCCCTCAGATAATTAATATTTTAGACTACCCTCCGAACCATTTTCTCTAGACTCATCTCATACACTAACTCCTATAGTCCTAGGATTTCGATTGCATATGGAATCATGTGTGCAATTCAATCACAGTCTAATCACATGCAAATATATAAACAAAATATATTCACATAAAAATTAAATCACACCAGGCTTATGTTATGTAAATTATCATTTCAAACACCAAAAATTGCTTCCTTTGGCTAATGTTCAAACCTGAAACAATTCGATTCAGTGCCAACCAAACACATATTTTCACGAAATACATTTTGGTAATCCCTTTATTCCCTAGGAATAGTAAAACCTGGAGTTTCTGGTTCTTTCGACAAGTCATCGGTTCACTTTGTGAACCATCCTACTGACATTGTGGCCTTTTCAAATAATACATGATTAACACATGAAAGGCACACCCAAAATCAATGGCTTGACCGTGGAGGCAGTGCAGGGCTGCTCCACTTTCTTTCAAAAATCCAGGATTTGCAGGACCCATTCAACAAACTCTCGTTTTCGTTCAGTAAGCGTTAGTAAACGTTTAAAATTGGGTAAAACTCAAGTAGGGAGAAGATACCACCTCTTGGAGTTTAGAGGAAACTCCATAATCTGATATATGAAGTCCTCTCAGCGTGAAGCGAGTTCTCCTTCTTCCATCTGAAATTACTTGTAGATTAGGATTAAACATATTTTACAGAAAGTTTCTACCTCATAAAATCTCTCAAAATAAGCTCTATCAGAAAAATTCTGCATCTCAGTTTACAATAAGGCAGCCAGAGAAGATTAGCCTTCCACATTTGTTATTTTTGTCATCTTGTGACAAAATAAAATTCAATGTTATATGTCCTCTTTCTGGAATTGATATTATTTATCTGGCAAATTGCTTTGATCATTTTCTCTACTCTGCACCGCCGCGACATGATGCGTATTATATGTGACTTTCGATCTGCATCGAAAATCGTTTTCTGACTTTTGAAAGCGCGTGCGCAGAAAAAGCGTGTCGACTTGACGTCGCGAATTAAATAAAATTTCGTGCTAACTAGATTTGTAGGCGATTCGCCGCGGTATCTGTTTGCAATATCAGAATAGATTAATTGCGGGATTACTTTAACGAGGAATATTACGATTTTGTAATCAAAGTACGTCTTAGATTTTGCCCTTGTTCCGAAGTTTGATTCTCAAGGTGTACAATTAAGTGCAGAAATAAATGTGGTTGTGGGGTTTAGAAATTTTGTTTAATTTAATTTAATTTTTCCTTGCTACCAATTAAAATTAATTAGAACAAATAAAGATATTCTTTTCGAAGTTATTTATTTTACAAAAAATTTTAATTTTATCATTTTTTAATATTTATGAATAGTCCATAAAAATATTAGAAATTTTTTTAAAGTCATTATTTTCAATTATAAATGCCAATAAACTATTCCTCATTGGACCCCTTTGGTCATATGTCATACATTTTAAAAATTTACTGTTTACCATAAATTAGTATAATGGTAAAAATATTAAATTTAAAATGGTTAAAAAACATTTTCAAATTTGCAGAAAATTAAATACAGTAAAGCTATCCCAGGTTAAGAAAAATTGTTCTTAACAATGACTTTTTTTCTTTTTCAAGCAAATTTAATATATATTTTAAAGTCATCTTTTAAAAATAGGATTAGAAATAGCTAGTGGAAAAATTCTTTAGGTTCAGTTCTTGATCAGTTGGGTGTTGGCAAAACAGTTGAACCAATGATGTAATAAAAATACTATTATTTATATTTTAAATATATAATTAATAATGTTTAGATATTATTTATTATTTTTATATAATAAAGTATTTTAAATTTATTTTAAAAATATGTAATATTTAATATAGCTATATATTAAAAATGGAATAAACTTATTTATATATATATATATAATTTTGTTAATATTAAAAATAATGAAATCAAACAAGTGGTGGTAGATTCATTTATACTTCATTTCCATTTAGATCATAAACTCATGTTTGTTGGAATTTTTTTAGTTACAAACCTTACCAAACACCACAGCTTTCTAATTCTTCCAGGTAAGTATAGTTTGGTGTAAAAAAACATCAGCAACATCAGTTTCAGCAGCAAAAAACGAAAAAAATTATGAGACCGGCAGGTTAAGTGCTTGAGTTTGACAGTCAGTCAATCAAAAATAGTTTTTTTTATTAAATTGGATTAGTTTGTGGTGAGGTGATGATTAGCAGGTGGTGAAGAAGCCAGGTCAGATAGGTCGGACAGTAGATCCAATCGTTTAAACATTGATGAGAATAAATACAAATTAAGGTCAAGCTTAGGTGAGTCCCGAGAAGTAGTCATGCAGCGGAAAAAGCAGATTACCAGGACATGAGGTGAAAAATATGTTTTAGTAAGTATTGAAAATTATAAAGTTATTAAAGTACCAAATTGGACTAAATGAAAAGATGGGTTATAAATGTTCCAAAACAGTGGGAATTGGGGGTAGAAAATGCATCATAATTAGGGCTAAAAACAAAAATACTTAAAATTAATAATAGTGGTTTAGGAGCACCCTATGAATTCATCTAGTGATGTTCTTGATTGAATAAAATCAGTATTGACATTAATATTAGTTATTGAGGATCATTTAGTTTACTGTGCTTACCTTTTCTTTTTTGAGGTGAGGATTATTAAATTATTAATTTAAAGTTATTACGAAAGAATGATTAAAAGGCACTATATACAAAAAAAGAATCCATGTATTCAACTAAAATTATGGTTATTTTATTACAAATTGTTTTCCATTTATTTTTAATTAGTTTGATCATCACCTTAGCGCGCATTTGATTATCGTCGCCTTTGTAACCTTGATTTGTCAGTGCTTTGCCCAGTGCGACCGCGGTGGTTGTGTTGTTTCATTATGATATTTTGGTTTCGTAATTGTGGTAGCGTTTATTTATCGTTGGAAATTAGTGAGCAAGCGATCGAAAACCGATAAATCAAATGATAAAGTTAAATCTATATCATGCGGGGTGGTCGCCAGTTTTATGTATGATGTCTCATTATGATTTGATGGTGGTCCTTCAAGTAAAAATAGGAATGATTCCTCTCCCCAGGTTTTCCCCAATATTGGTTTGATTTTGAGTAAAATGGCGAGTTAAAAAAACAATAGTGCTGTTTCCATTTCCAAAACACCGCTGTCATGAGATACTCTCATTCTACCACCGCCGCCATAATGTGTTTCAGGAATGTGTATACCCGTGGCTACCCATGTCCTCTTCTTCTTTCTTGTAAGTTTACTTCCTCTTCTACCACATTGCTCAACACTTGGTAATTATCGTTCTAACCTGGGATGAAAAATGGGTTTAGAAGCGATTATATCCATTGCGGTTTAGGATCTCTCAGGGATATATGGGAGAATATATCGGTGGATCATTTTTATGAATATCGATATATAAGATGTTGTTGTGGTCAATCACCAGCAGGTTGGATCAGTGGGGTTTCAGAATTTGGTCATTTAATATGTGGTAGATATGTCTCGATTATAATAAAATTATATCCAGATCATATCTTGGATATTTTACGAAAAAATTAAAGCTAACGTCTTAGCGTATCGCTCACAAATATTTGCAAATATATGGATCAAATCTGATCTCATCAGTGATCCTCTGCCGATATCATGTCGATGATCACCGATATCCGATATATCGGAGACATATCGACGGATATATCGGATATTTTCATTCTTGTTCATACAACAAATTATTTAAACAATCAATTCTCCTAAATTATTTAAAAGCTCAAACATGTAGGATTTGAGTTTAATATAAATGTTTCACCTTATAATTTTTTAAAATAATATTTATCATCATTTTTGCAAGGGAAAATTAGTATTAAAATCTTGAACTTTCTCATTTACTATTACATTTAAATTGTTAACAAATGTTTGTTTTTAAATAAAACAACTTTCATAAATTTTGCTTTTATATCCCAATAACAATATTACAATATCCCTGGGATCTCGAGTTTTCTTATCCAATAAATGGTTTCTTTCAATAATCGATCTAGGTCTTTTCTTTGTTTTTCATATTTGTCACTCCATCTATTACAAACGTGCTCAGTTGCCAACTTTTAGCTGGTTTTTGTATCGCTGCTCGGGGATGACAAAGCTCATCCGATAGGAAGTCGGATCAAATCCTAATCTTGTTCATTAGTATGCTCTAGATTTAGAATCTTATGCATTCTACACATTTTTGGATTATCAAATATATGTTTTTATGTCGATCTTTTATTGTGATACCCCGTAGTAATCCAAGATACTCGATAAGGGTAAAATAGAAATTTCTGCTGAAAATCCGGAATTTTCTAGATCTCGGATGATCTAAACGGATCCTCCGTTGAAATCCACCTCACATTAAATTTAGCTACCTCATGCCCACTGCTAGATTCCGGGAGTACGGTTCGATTCAATGCCGATGCATTTAAGTGCTCCGATGACACACTTAAAGATAAGCGATGCCACTTTTTGGCACCAACAAGTGTGTGACACACTTGGCATCAAAAGGAGTGGTCACAATTAAGCCATGTGGGAGAAGGGATTGCTTGGCCTTACATGACGCCATTGCATGGCATTTGATGTCATAAAGGCATAAGAAATAAAAGAAAAGAATGGGAAGAGAGCCACACAAGAGACTCAGAAACGAGTGGCGAAATTGCCTCCCATTGACCGGATGTGAGATGTTCTCCAAACTGGAAGAGAGAAATGAAAAGAGAAAGGAGAAAATGAGGAGAAAATGGAAGGAAGATGAGAGGAGAGAAGAGAAAAAGAAAAGAAAAGCAAAAGTAAGGAAAGAAAACAAAGAAGGGAAAACGTGGAGAGGAAGATGCAGTGGCCAAACATGGAGAGATCTTAGAGAGAGAACGCTTCTCCTTCTTTCTGGGGATGGTAGGCGATCCGACCGTCGATTTTCAGACAAGAAGGAAAAGTGTTCTATACGGAGAGTGACAACGCGTGGACTGTTTTTTGGGAGTTTCTTCAACTTCCGCTAGGATATTTTCCTACTGCTTAATTTAGCCTAGCGTTTATACTTGGTAGGGGTTGCTTAAGGGAGGCCATGAGAAATATGTAAATTAGTTCCAAAGTTTTCAATTAAAGGAATGGATTCATGACCTGTACGAACCGTGTGTTTTAATTGTGAAACCGAAAGTTTCTAGGTATCATGGTTGTTTGATGCGATGATAGCGATCGGGAACCAAAATTTGCCTCATGCTGCTAAGGCCGTGAGGTACCCTCGTTGACGGTCCCTAGCTTTGCACCTAATTGTGTGTTATCGCTTGCTTGAATAACATGCTAAGTGTGAAAATGTGATATTGATGCATGCTTGATATCGACAGTTTTTGCATGGAGACAAATTATATGTATAAATTATAATTTTCCATGGATTGTAAGTGTTTCATGTATGCCTATTCATGATAAAATATAAAAAATGCACGGGCATCATGCATTTCATATGCACGGTCACATCGCCGCCGGGTGCGGGTGCAGGTAAAGGTTCATTCATCTGCGAAGCAGAGTGGGTTCGTGGAACTCTGGGAAAATGGGACAAAGTCCAAGGTAGAGATTCACGGTGCAGAACGATCAAATGATAAATTACATGTTTTCATGAAAGTTAGTAGATCCCCCCGTGGTGAAAAGTCCCACATGTTATTCACGGTTAGACACGGCTAATCCCGATGACGTAGTGCCGCTTAAAAATGCTGGAAGCGCTGGCTGCGGCTAGCTCCCACAGAACCCGTAAATCCGTGTACTCAATAAAATAAAGGAAAAGAATCAAAATCGCTTTGATAAATAAATCGAGGGTTTTCCAATGGTTTAGTCGTGGTGTGTGACTAGTTTTATTTCACATTTCGGCTGTTTCCGCTAAGTGAGTTTGCCGATCAAAGGGCGTAAGACGAGGGGGTCGCGATTCTCATGTATGACATGATATTTCATATAAAATAATCGTATTTACGCGACGTTGCTTATATATGCCATCAGATATGCATTTTAGGCGAGTAACCCGTAGAGCACTTCTATATCGGGCTTTTGCTCCCGTCGCGACCCCTCGTGCAATGGATCTATCCGCAGACCAAGACGCCAGCAGGCTCTGGGAAGAAGCCGAAACGTGGCTTTTAAGTGAATATTTTTGTAAATATGAATAAAGCTTTTTTGCAAGCACAAAACTATGAGAATATACAGCATATTTATTTTCAGTATCGGGTCGCGGGCCCAAGAGGCTATTTTTACTTAGTATACCGGCCCTCGCGATACAGATATATATGTGATTTTTCCGTTGTGTCGACGGTAGGTCAACTGACACCCCAGCTTTGGGGCTTATCACACATTTATAATTAACTTGGATGTTTTTTCTTCATTTTGATTTTATATTTTAATCAATAAATCAATAAATTTATCTTTTTTAAAATATAATAATAATAATAATTATTATTATTATTATTATTATTATTATTATTATAAGAATTGTAGTCTAAACCCTTTGATGATATGAACGGACAAGAATTTAATATAACAAGAAATTCTCACCCAATCGATGTGAAAGCACGCTCAATGGTGTGAATGGGATAGATCTCTATTCACATAGAAAGAAAACTGAAATAATTTGTTTAAAAATTTATTAAATTAGTTTAAATCAAAAATAATTCCTAAAATAATTGGCACACTACAGAATCGAATAATCTGCACATTAAAATTGTCAAACGTCATATCTATAATAGTAGTAAATGAACTTGTAATGCTCAAATAATCGCATGCATTAAACGACTATCAATTATCAAATTCATTTATCTACGACAATGCAGATCGCTTAAAATTTTCAAATTATTTATTGTTTTACTTAAATATTTGATGAGCCAATTTTTACTGTAATGGACAACAACATTAGGACCTACTTTCGTCTTTATTTTGATTTCCAAATTAATTTTAGAATTTTTTTTTTCAAATAAATTATTTTGGTCTACACCTTGAAAGAAAAGTTTCTTGCTTCCCAAAAGTACCTCATAATCGCATGATATACTTCTGTTTTCCCAAAAGTCATCTCATAATCCCATGATATTTTGGGTAAGTCCCTTTCACCACCATAGAATGTGTATGATGACAATCTTTTCACTATCATCAAAATGCAAAGATTATTCCCACACACCATCTTTTTTTTCATTTTCTAAAAAGATATTATAAATAATTATTTTCAAAAAAAAAAAACGATATTACAAAAAAATTATTAATTACAACATATATCTAAAAAAAATTATGTCATTTTTTTTATGTAGATTTATCATCAAATTTTTTATTTTGAAACGCTGTTCTCAAATAGGTGATTTTAAATTGAATAAAAATAAATTCAAACCCTCTCTTTTTTTTTATTTTATTTTTTATTTTAAAAGAATTCAAATCCCCTTAAAATACCTTTTCATCTTTTCAGAATATTCTTTTAAAAATTGGTATCTAAAACGTCATTGAAACCCACTTCAAAAAAAAAAAAAAAAAAAACATTTTATCCCTCTCTATTTTTATTTTGATAAAAATACTTTTAATTTTTCTCATAAAAATAACTTCCAGTGAAAACCTATCTTTCAAAATCTAAGCTTCCTCAAATTCGACAAAATCATCTTTATTATTTCTCATAAAAATAATTTTGTAAATACTTTTAGATAATTAAATATTTAGGTTAAAATAGATTACTCTTTTATAACAAAAGTAATTCATAAAATGATAATAAAAGTTAACATCAAATTTACTAAAGAAAAGTTTCAAATTTACACAAATTATAAAAATAATTAAAAAAAAAAACTAAAAGGTTTAAAATCACAATAAATTATAAAATACTTAAACAAATGTTGTAATGACACTAAAGAATATCCTAATTATTTATAATTATTTCCAAATAAAAAAACCCAAGTTTGCTAAAGAAAAAGAAAGTTAGAACATTCTTGACTTTTCAATGTGCCTGGGTATAAATAAGAGCCCTCCATTCAAACTAAAAATAAAGGGAAAAGGGAGAGAGAAGCCCAAAAATCATTACAAATATTGAAAATTTCTGTCCAATCAAATTTACTAAAAAAAGTTTTAAATTTACAATAAATTATAAAAATATATTTAAAAAACCGTTGTATTGACACAAAAGATCCTAAGCTCAGAAACCTGTCTTTGGGTCATGACCTTAAGAAAAATAAGAGAAAATCACTTCATTAATTTAAGAATACTACTAAGAAAATAATATATAAAAAAGTGTAATATATATTAACAGACTTTATAAAAAATAAGTTTTAGTTATGGTACTAATATTTTACATATTATCTAATAAACTATAAATGCTATTTTTAATATCCCGATATACTATTATAATACTAGTATTAAGATTGTACTATAATTTATTAAATGAGTATTTAAATATTATGATACTTTAAACATAATTATTTTTTATAAAACTATAATGAATGATGTATTTTTCATCGTGTATGTATTTTTTGTAATTATTTTTAAATAAGAAAAGCAAGTTTCCCAAATAATAATAAAAAAAAAAGTTAGAACATTCTTGACTTTTCATTATGCGTGGCTGACTAGATGAGAGCCGTCCATTCAAATTAAAAATAAAGGGTAAAGGGAAAAGGGAGAAAGAAGCCCAAAAATCATTACAAATATTGAAAATTTCAGTCCAATAAAGGGGATTTGAAAATTGATGGTGTTGGTGGGTCCCACTGGGAGAAAGTTATGTGACCTTAACAAATAGAATTTTTTTACCCAAAAAAAAAAAAAAAAATCGAAATTTGAGGAATTTTAAGGATTTAATGTCATTTTCAATGCACTAAGCAGAGGGCTAGACTTATTATGATTTGATCCGGACAACTAACGATTTTCAACAAAGAAAAAAGATGAGTAACCAACACGCAGAGAGATGGTTGCGTCTCTCTTATCTTAATTAGAGTTCAAGTTTTGGTAATATAATTTTATTATTTTTATAATCGCTGATAACTCTGAGGCAATTAGTTCAATATAATATAACTTAAAAAACGTTTTTTAAATACGCATGAACCGCTTAGTGCTTCCCGTATTTCATGATCTCGAAGAAGTCGAAGTTATCGATTCAAAAAAGGTTGACTTAAAAGGTTTGGTTTGGGTTTTCGATGGATATTTTCATACTATTTTTATAAACAAAAATTGATATTATTTTTACAAATTTACAAATATAGAAAAATAATTTTAGTACCTATTTTTGTTTTTTTTTTTGACATTTATTCTTTTTGTATATTACATTGAAATACTTTGTTCTTACAAATATCCAAATATAAGCATTTTATTTTTACAAAGATTCGAACATGGTCTCTCGTTACCCTTCTCGGTCCTTTTTACCATTTAAGCAAAGTGCCCAAGCGGTTTTCGCATTTGATACCTTATTATTAAAAATAATGATTTAAAATTCGACATATACCTTCCTCGACTCAAGTGGTGCGTGATCAAGTCAATAGCAGGTTTTTTATTGTATTCATCAATCTGACCATAACACGAATAATAAACGGATCAAAAATAACAAATTTAAACACGACCCAATTAATAATCATGTAACACGATACGACACGTGTAATCCATTTAATAATTTGATAATTTAAAATGATATAAATTATAATTAATTCATCCACATTTAACAAAAATATTATATATATATATATATATATATATAATAAATTAAATATTAATTAACAGAATAATTAAACGGATTGTCAATATAAGTCAAATTCATCCTGGTTGGTAAACATAATTAATTTTTGGACTAAAATAACATTTAAAGATAATAAAATAATTTTTTTTAAAAAAAGGAGATGTTAACATATGCACCTTACTTAGCGCCATATCCAAACATAAGTAGAACAAAATTTAGAATTATTAAAGAAAGCAACGGAGGATTTTAAAAACAAACAAATGCCGTTTATAATTATCTCAAAAAACCAAAAACAAAAACTTTATCTTCATTTTCTCTCGACTTTTTTTGTTAGCTTCTTTTTTAAAGTAAAGATGGATGATTTTTAGTTA